>CM052649.1:176595280-176635035 GCA_028533165.1 Leontopithecus rosalia
GAGTGGGGCCTGATGGCGACTTCTCTAGCCCCGGCAGTGAGTAGCAGCCATGCTTCTGTCCCTTGACTTTCTGAGTGCCACACACCCTACCATGATTGCCCTGGGACAGTCTGGCATGAACCCCTACAGCTTCAAGCCTCTTATCAGCTCAACTTTCACTCAGGAAGCCGATTCCAAGCACCCAGCCAGCCTCCCCGATCACCATCCTGCAAGCTCTACCTCGCAGACCCAACACAGCCAGTTGCTCATCTCCTTTCCCTGGTACCTTTCCTCCTCCTCCTCTTCCACTTCCTCCTCCTCTTCCAACTCCTCCTCTTTTTTCTGAGGCAGAGTCTTACTCTGTCATTCAAGCTGGAGTGGAGTGGCACGATCTTGGCTCACTGCAACCTCTGCCTCCGGGGTTTAAGCGCTCCTACTGCCTCAGCCTCCTGAGTAGCAGGGACTGCAGGTGTATTCCACCGCACCTGGCTAATTTGTGTAGTTTTGGTAGAGACTGGGTTTCATCATGTTGGCCAGGCTGGTCTGAAACTCCTGACCTCAAGCGATCCACCTTCCTCAGCCTCCCAAAGTGCTGGGATTTCAGGCATGAGCCATCACCTCCAGCCCCTTTCATTCTTCATTCATTCAAGAAAGACTGAGTGCCTACAGTGTGCCAGGTGCTGTCCTAGGCACCTGAGATACACCAATGTACAAAACAGACAAGGAGGAGTAGGGCAGGGGAGCAGGGAACAGTTACCAAAACAAATAAGTAAATACAGTGGTAAGGTGAGCAGTGCTTTTGGGAAAATAGAAAGTTGAACAAAGCTGGGGCCAAGTGGTGGCTCACACCTGTAATTGCAGTCCTTTGGGAAGCTGAGACCGGAGGATCACCTCAAGTGATCTGCCCACTTTGGCCTCCCAAAGTGCTAGGATTACAGGCATGAGCCACCGCCCCCAGCCGTGAGTTATCAATTATTTATTTATGTATTTATTTTTGAGACAGAGTCTTGCTTTGTCACCCAGGCTGGAGTACAGTGGCTCAGTCTTGGCTCACTGCAACCTCCGCTGCCCAGGTTCAATTGACTTTCCTACCTCAGCCTCCTGAGTAACTGGGACTACGGGTGTGTACCACCACGCCCAGCTAATTTTTTTTTTTTTTTTTTTTTAGTAGAGACGGGGTTTTACCATGTCGGCAAGGCTGGTCCAGAACTTCTGACCTCAGGTGATCTGACCTCAGCCTCCCCAAGTGCTGGGATTACAGGTGTTGAGTCACTGTGCCTGGGCAAGTTATCAATTTTAAATAGGCTGGTCAGAGTAGGTCACATTCGGGACACATTTGAGCAGGAACTTTGAGGAGGTGAGGGAGTGAGGCCTAAAAATTATCGGGGGTAGGGGAGGACATTCCAGGCTGAGGGGCCAGCTGTGCAAAGGCCCTGAGGTAGCAGTGGGGCTGTTGAGGAAGGATGGGATTGAGGCACAGCAAAGAGTCATGTGGCTGGGATGAAGAGGGTGAGCTGAGACCCTCAGGAGAGGCAGATCACAAAGAGCTTTGAAGTCCCTTGTCAGGACTGTGGCTTTTCTATTCTGTGTGAATGGGGAGCCTTTGCAGGATTTTGAGCAGTGACTTGGTCTAACTTTTTTTTGAGACAGAATCTTGCTCTGTCTCCCAGGCTGGAGTGCTGTGGTGTGATCTCGGCTCACTGCAACCTCCACCTCCTGAGTTCAAGTGATTCTCCTGCCTCAGCTTCTCGAGTAGCTGGGATTACAGGTGCCCGCCACCACACAGAGCTAATTTTTGTATTTTTAGTAGAGATGGAGTTTCACCATGTTGGCCAGGCTGCTCTCAAACTCCTGATCTCAGGTGATCCACCCACCGCGGCCTCCCAAAGTGTAGGATTACAGGCGTGACCAGTGGATCTGACTTATTTTAGAAGGATTTTTGGTGTGTGTTGAGGATCCAATTAGGAGAACAGGCAAGGGTCAGTACAGAGAGGCTATTGCAAAAATCCAGGAGATATTCTTTCCTTCCCTCCCTCCCTCCCTCTTTCATTTTCTTTTTTCTTCCTTCCTTCCTTCCCTCCCTCCCTCTTTCATTTTTTCTTTTCCTTCCTTCCTTCCTTCCTTCCTTCCTTCCTTCCTTCCTTCCTTCCTTCCTTCCCTCCTCCCTCCTTTCCCTGCCCTTCCGTCCCTTCCTTTTCTTTTTTTCTTTTCGATGGAATCTCCCTCTGTGGCCAGGCTGGAGTGCAATGGTGCGATCTTGGCTCACTGCAACCTCCACCTCCTGGGTTCAGGCGATTCTCCTGCCTCAGCCTCCTGAGTAGCTGGGATTACGGGAATGCGCCACCAAGCCTGGCTAATTTTTATTTATTCTTCTTATTTTTAGTAGAGATGGGGTTTCACCGTGTTGGCCAGGCTGGTCCTAATCTTCTGACCTTGTGATCCACCCACTTTGGCCTCCCAAAGTGCTGGGAATACAGGCATGAGCCACTCCGCCCGGCTGATATTCTTTCTTTCTGTGCACTAAAGTCTCTCTCTAGCTTCTTTCCACCACCTCCCTGTGCTCTCAGCTGAGCTTCTCTTTCTCTTTGTACTGTTGACTTCTTCCTTTTCTCTCTCAGTGTTCTCCACACACCCCACGTTTCTAGCCCTCACTGAGCCAAGCATTGTAGGTCAAGCATAGAGGGTCCTGCTCCCTAATTTCCTTTCTGAGTTTATACATCTTATTTTTGAATTAAAAAAAATGTTTTAAAAAATTAGGCCAGGTGCAGTGGCTCATGCCTGTAATCCCAGCACTTTGGCAGGCTGAGGTGGGCAGATCACTTGAGGCCAGGAATTCAAGACCAGTCTGGAACATATAGTGAGCTCTCGCCTCTACAAAAATTACAAAATTAGCCCGGCATGGTGGTGCACACCTGTAGTCCCAGCTACTCAAGTAGGCTGAGGCGGGAGGATCAGCTGAGCCTGGGGGGGTTGAGGCTGCAGTGAGCCATGATTGCGCCGCTGCGCTCCAGCCTGAGTGACAGAGTGAGACTCCAAAAAACGAAAACAGCAACGAGTCAGCACCCAAAGGACAGAGTTCTAGTTGCTGCTTTGGAGAGGGTGCCCGGTGTTTTCCATGGCAGTGCCCAGTCCTTACCCAGCCCAGGCATTTCTGGGAAAGTTGAAGACCTCAGTCTGTTGGGACAGGACCACCTTGGCGCTGCCTGATTGTAGGCTGCTATTTGGGCTCCCAAGGGACAGGTCCCCGGCCTCCTCAGGGCCCTATCTCTGCTGCTATCTTCCCTCGGTTCCCTCCACCCCGGTTCTCCGGCCTCTTCCTTCACAGGTGGCTACTATATGCTCCTGGACCCAAGGAATGCAAGACCTGGGCAGAAAGCCATCCTCCTGAGCCCCGTGAGCCCGTCCTCCGACTGTCTGAGCCTTTCCTTCCACTACATCCTCCGGGGCCAGTCTCCTGGTGCAGCACTCCACATTTATGCTTCAGTCTTGGGTTAGAGCGGATAATTCGTGGGATTTACACTGAGCTGCGCACATCTCCCAGGGTTGGCTTGTTGCGAAAACATGGGGCATCCCTCAGGGCCTAGGGAGGTCTGGAACATGTGCGAGATTATTCCATGAAGTGGAAATCATGACTGGGAGGGCACTGAATTCTGGCAAAATAGATAAGTAGGTTGTGGCTCACGCCTGTAATCCCAGCACTTTAGGAGGTCGCGGTGGGTGGATCACCTGAGGTCAGGAGTTCAAGACCAGCCTGGCCAACATGGCAAAACCCTGTCTCTGCTAAAAATACAAAAATTAGTCGGGCATGGTGGCGAGCGCCTGTAATCTCAACTACTCGAGACGCTGAGGCAGGAGAATCACTTGAACCTGGGAGATGGAAGTCGCAGTGAGCCGAGATTGCACCACTGCACTTCAGCCTGGGCAACAAAGCAAGACTCCATCTGAAAAAAGAAAGAAATAAAATAAAGAGGACGGTTGTGCTTTCATTTGGTTTTAATATTCCCCAACTATACCCTCTCACCCTCACCCTCCTGGGTATAGCTCGAAGTCATTTCCCAGGCCTGTTAAGCTCACTTCTCTCCACTTCATTCCCTGCAGGGAGCATCCGGAAACATACTCTCTTCTCAGGACATCCTGGACCCAACTGGCAAGCTGTTTCTGTCAGTTACACAACTGTGGGACGGATACAGGTTCGGAGAAACAAGGGGTCGGGTTCTTGCCCATGGTAGGCACCCCACTGTTGAAATAAATTGAGTGGTCCAGCGCTGTGGCTCATGCCTGTACTCCCAATACTTTGGGAGGCTGAGGAGGAAGGATTGCTTCAGGGCAGGAGTTCAAGATCAGCCTGGGCAACATAGCAAGACCCCATCTCTAAAAAAAAAAAAATACAAAAATTGGGCAGGCATAATGATGTGCACCTGTAGTCCCAGCTACTCAGGAGGCTGAGGTGGGAGGATCCCTTGAGACCTGGAGGTCAAGGGTGCAGTGAGCTGTGATCGTACCACTGCACTCCAGCCTGGGCAACAGAGCAAGACCCTGTCTCGAAAAAAGAAAGAAAGAAATGAATTGAGGGTCTGGGCACAGGGAGTAGGGGTTCTGGGACCTGAAGTGGAGTCGAGTCACATCAGGGGCTTGGGGGTGTGGGGTGTATGTTCACTCCTGGCCCACTCTCTGTTTCTCTCCAGTTCATCGTGGTGGGCGTTTTTGGAAAGATCCCAGAGCCAGCTGTGGCAGTCGATGCAATCAGCATCGCTCCTTGTGGGGGTGAGAGTGGGCCCTGGGAGGCCCGGATCGCTCAGAATCTGGGGTGGGTTGGGGGAGGGCTGGAGAGCATCACTCAGCTTGCTCAAATCTATTTTGATCCCCCAGAGGGCTTTCCTCAGTGTGACTTTGAAGATAGCGCCCATCCCTTCTGTGACTGGGTCCAGACTTCCAGGGATGGTGGACACTGGGTCCTCGGACATAAAAACATATCCATCCACGGCATGGGCCCCTCGGGACATTTCCCTAGTGCAGGTAAGGAGATTGAGGAGGACTCACGCCAAGGAAGTGACTGAATCTGCTCCCAGGTAGGGGGCTGGCTGCTGTGATTGATGGGAGAAGTTGTTTCAGGTGGTGGGACGATTAGTCCACAGGTGTTTATTCAGAAACTTCCATGAGTGGGGACTGTGGAGATAGCAGAGCCTCTCAAGGCTGTGAGGTCACTGAAATTCTTGAGAAAACCCAGGCATCTCACTTCATGGAGCCCCAGGCTTCAAAACCCACCACCTCATTTTCAGTCTAGACATTTATGAGGGGCTTATGCCTGCAATTCCAGCACTTTGGGAGGCTGAGGCAGGAGGATTGCTTGAGCCCAGGAGTTTGAGCTCAGCCTGGGCAACATAGTGAGAACCGCATCTCTACCAAAAAAAAAAAAAAAGGTTTTTAAAAATTGTTATTTATGTATTTATTTTGAGACAGAGTCTTGCTCCATCGCCAAGCACCAGGCTGGACTGCAGTGGCGTGGTCTCTGTTCACTGAAACCTCTGTGTCCTGGGTTCAAGCAATTCTCTTGCTTCAGCCTCCCGAGTAGCTGGGACTACAGGCACGAGCCACCATGCCCAGCTAAATTTTTTTAAAAAGTTTTTAAAAAATTAGCCAGTTGTGGCTGGGCGCAGTGGCTCACGCCTGTAATCCCAGCACTTTGAGAGTCCTGGGCGGGCAGATCACGGTGTCAAGAGATCGGGACCATTCTGGCCAACATGGTGAAATCCCATCTCTACTAAAAAATTTAAAAAATTGGCCAGGCATGGTGGCTCACGCCTGTAATCCTAGCACTTTGGGAGGCCAAGGCAGGCAGATTATGCAGTCAGGAGTTCCAGACCAGTCTGGCCAACATACTGAAACCCCATCTCTACTAAAAATAGAAACAATTAGCCGGGCGTGGTGGTATGCACATGTAATCACAGCTACTTGGGAGGCTGAGGCAGGAGAATCATGTGAACCCAGGAGGCAGAGGATGCAGTGAGCTGAGAGCACTCCATTGCACTCCAGCCCAGGCAAGAGTGCGAGACTCTGTCTCAAAAAAAAAAAAATTACAAAAATTAGCTGGGCGTGTCGGCATGTGCTTGTAGTCCCAGCTACTCAGGAGGCTCAGGCAGGAGAATCACTTGAACCCTGGAGGTGGAGGTTGCAGTGAGCCGAGATCATGCTGCTGCACTCCAGCCTGGCAACAGAGCAAAACTCCGTCTGAAAAAAACAATTAACCAGATGTGGTGGCATGTGTTTGTGGCCTCAGC
Organism: Leontopithecus rosalia; assembly: GCA_028533165.1. Classification (NCBI taxonomy): domain Eukaryota; kingdom Metazoa; phylum Chordata; class Mammalia; order Primates; family Cebidae; genus Leontopithecus; species Leontopithecus rosalia. The sequence goes on from CM052649.1 coordinate 176,601,538, forward strand.
TACTTGTGAGGCCGATGTGGGAGGATTGCTTGAGCTCAGGACATCGAGGCTGCAGTGAGCTGCGATTGAACCAATGCGTTCCAGCCTGAGCAACAGAGTGAGACATTGTCTCTTAAAAAAAAAATAGGCCAGGCATGGTGGCTCACGCCTTTAATCTTAGCATTTTGTGAAGCCAAGGCAGGTGGATCACTTGAGGTCAGGAGTTTGTGACTACCCTGGCCAACATGGTGAAACCTTGACTCAACTAAAAAAAAATACACAAATTAGCTGGGAGTGGTGGTACGTGTGTGTAGTCTCAGCTACTTGGGAGACTGACAGGAGACTCTCTTGAACCTGAGAGGCGGAGGTTGCAGTGAGCTGAGATCGCAGCACTGCACTCCAGCCTGGGCAACAGAGCAAGACTGCATCTCAAACACACACACACACACGCGCACACACACACACACACACACACGCGCGCGCGATATTAACAAACGTAGTCAGCAATGGAGTCTAGGGTGCTGGTTTGTGTTTCCCTTTCTGACCCCACCTTCTTTAGCTAGATGTCTAAAATGAGCAGAAGAAGTAACGCTACGACCTGGAGAATTTGCGTGTATGCTCAGCTCCCCACTTGGAAAGCAAAGTGTTGCTAAAGCAGCAGCTGGTGTGTCCTGTGCAGGCTCCTCATCTTGCCCATTCGCTTCCTTTGCCCAGGTGGTCACTATATCTACCTTGAGACTGACAAATTCTCCCGGGCAGGGCAGTCAGTCAGACTGGTGAGCCGGCCCTTCTGCGCCCCCGGGGACATCTGTGTGGAGTTTGCATACCACATGTATGGCCTTGGGGAGGGTACTACGCTCAAGCTCCTCCTGGGAAGTCCTGCAGGGAGCCCCCCAGTTCCTCTCTGGAAATGCGTGGGGTCCCAGAGCCCTTATTGGCAGAATACCTCTGTCACCATCCCTTCAGGACATCAACAGCCCATGCAGGTGAGAGATGGAGACGGAGGCCCTGACTGGGGGGTAAGGGGCAATGGCTGGGGTCTGGGGGTACCACCAGGGCTGAAGAGGTAGAAAGCTGGAAAGAGAGCCGAGAAAAGGGAGACCTGATGTTATGGAAAACGAGAAAAGGGGTTGGAGCGGGGCTGGACCATTGCGGCTGGAACGAGGTGACATTTGGGCAGAGGACAGACTATGCCCAGCGGAGTCACAGAGTTGCTGGAGATTCATTTTTGTTTCTCTCTCCATCTCTCTCCCTTGTTGACTTCAGCTGATTTTTAAGGCCATCCGGGGTAGCAACACAGCCTTTGTGGTTGATCTGGGTTTCATCTTGATCAGTCCTGGGACTTGTCCAGGTAAGCCCAAAGCCAAGGCTCCAGGAAGGAGGCCATGCCCTGAGATCACCATTCCCTGGGTTCTCTCTATGAACTGCTTGAAATGCAAGTCCTCCCTGGAACCTGAAAGCCTGAATACTCATCCAGCTGGCCTTGTTTTCTATCTTCTTCTTTTTTATTTTTTTAAATTTTGAGATGGAGTCTCACTCTGTTGCCAGGCTAGAGTGTGCAGTGGCTGAATCTCAGCTCACTGCAACATCTGCCTCCTGGGTTCAAGCGATTTCTCCTGCCTCAACCTCCCGAGGAGCTGGGACTACAGACATGTGCCACCATGCTCAGCTACAGACATGCGCCACTATGCCCAGCTAATTTTCATATTTTTATTAGAGAGGGGTTTCACCATGTTGGCCAGGATTGTCTTAAACTCCTGACCTCAAGTGATCCGCCCTCCTCGGCCTCCCAAGGTGCATGGATTACCGGTGTGAGCACCGCATCTGGCCTGTTTTCCATCTTCTACCTACTTGTCCCTTCTCTGCTTTGGGATGTTTGCCTGGGTGAACGTAGCTTGGATACCATGGATTTTGGGGGCTCATCCAGAACTCCTTTCCCTGCAATTTTGAAGGCAGGACCCATATCCTATTCATTTCTGGGTTTCTCTTACCTGGTACGGTATCTGACATATATTAGTGTTTGTTGAATGAATAAAGGTTGGGGGTTGGAAGTAGAAAGAGAGGTGTGAATAAGTCGACCCTTGGAGCCTACCCACTCCAATTTGGTGGCGGTGAAGAGGATGGTGGGATGGTTTTAATTCCAGGGATTCTTTTTTTCTCTGCAGTAAAAGTGCTGCCAGTGCTTCCTCCTACATCTCCAGCTTATTCTACCGTCGCTTCTGACACCACTGGCCTCACAGAAAACTCTACAATCTCCACACAAAAACTTCCAGTTTCCACAGAAAAGCCTACAGTCCCCAAAGAAAACCCTACCACTCCCACGGAAATACCCAGCATCCCTACTGAAGAGCCCTCTATCCCCACTGAAAAACCCACCATTTCCACAGAAAAGCACACTGTCCCCACAGAAGAGCCCAGCACCCCCACTGAGGAGACCACCATCTCCACAGAAGAGTCTGCCATCCCCACAGAGAAACCCAGTGTTCCCACAGAAAAACCCACCATCCCCACTGAAGAAGCCACCACCTCCACTGAAGAGACCACCATCTCCACCAAAGGGCCCACCACCCCCACGGAAAAACCTACCATCCCCACAGAAAAACCCATCATCTCCACGGAAAAACCCATCATCCCCACTGAAGAAACCACCATCCCCACTGAAGAGACCACTGTCCCCACTGAAAAACCAACTGTCCCCACTGCAATACCTACCATTCCCACTGAGACAACCACTGTCCCCACAGAAAATCTGCATGTTCCCACTGTAGGGCCCACGACTCCCACTGAAGAGACCACCACCTCCACAGAAGAGTCCACTACCTCCACAGAAGAGTCCACCATCCTCACTGAAGAGACCACTGTCCCCACAGAAAAACCCACCATCCCCACTAAAGAGACCACTGTCCCCACTGAAAAACCCACCATCCACACTGAAGAGACCACTGTCACCACTGAAAAACCCACCATCCCCACTGAAGAGACCACTGTCCCCACTGAAAAACCCACCATCCCCACTGAAGAGACCACTGTCCCCACTGAAAAACCCGCCATCCCCACTGAAAATCCCACCGTCCCCACTGAAGAGACCACTGTCCCCACTGAAAAACCCACCGTCCCCACTGAAGAGACCACTGTCACCACTGAAAAACCCGCCATCCCCACAGAAAAGCTCACAGCCCCGATGCCACACCGTCCCAGTCCCACAGCCATTGGACCGGCAACCTCGTTGATGTCTCCACCTGCTCCAGGTGCCCCTGCGGCCAGTGTGATCCTGGGCACTACCACAACCCGCAGACCCACTCCGGGTATGAGGTGGACGGAGCGTTGGCTGAGGCTGATAGACAGTGATTAGGAGAGTGGGAAAGGGATGCTTCTGGTAGAAAGCTAGGCGCTTCTGGTAGAAATCTCGGGAGCGCTGAAGCAGTCCATAGTGACTTCGGAGGAAATGGGGAGGACTGCCCAGAGCGAGAGCGATGGCAGGGTTGGAGTGGGTGGGGGTGTTGGGACCCAACTATGAGGCTTTGTTCTCCTTGTTCGTTATTGAGATATAATCCATATTGCATAAAATTCATGCTTTTAAAGTGAGTACAATTCTAGGTTGGGCGCGGTGGCTCACGCCTGGAATCCCAGCACTTTGGGAGGCCGAGGCAGGAGGGTTGCTTGAGCTCAGGAGTTTGAGACCAGCCTGGGCCACATAGCAAGACCTTGGTCTCTATTTTAAAGTACTAAAAAAAATAATTAACTGTGGGTGTGGTGCTGCACACCTGTAGTCTCAGGTACTCGGAGGGCTGGGGTTGGGAGGATCGCTTGAGCCTGGGAGATCGAGGCTGTATTGAGCCATGATTGCATTGCTGTACTTCAACCTGGGCGACAGAGTGAGACCCTGTCTCAAAAAAAAAAAAAACAAAATCAAAAGCAATTCCGTGGGTTTTAGCATATTCCCAAGGTTGTACAACCATCATCACTTTCTAAGCCAAACATTTTCATCACTCCAAAAAGAAACCCTGTACCTATTAGCAGCCACTCCCCGCTGCCTTCCCCCAGCCCCTGGCAACCACAAATTTCTTTCCTGTATCCACGGATTTGCCAGTTCTGGAGAGTTCATACAAATGGAATCACAGAATATGTGGGCCTTTGTGTCTAGCTTCTTTCACAGTGTGATGTTTTCCAGGCCTTTCATATGTAGCATGCATCAGGATGTCTTTCCTTTACAAAAATGATCTTTGATATTTTTGAGACAGGGTCTTGCTCTGTCCCCAGGCTGGAGTACAGTGGCGCGATCTCCGCTCACTGCAACGTCTGCCTCCCTGGGTCAAGCGACTATCCTGCCTAAGCCTCCTGAGTAGCTGGGGCTACAGGCCTGAGCCACCACGCCCGGCTAATTTTTGTATTTTTAGTAGACATGGGGTTTTGCCCTGTGGGCCAGGCTGCTCATGAACTCCTAGCCTCAGGTGATCTGTCCACCTTGGCTTCCCAAAGTGCTGGGATTACAGGCATGAGCCACCGCACCCAGCCTAACATTTTTTTATTTTCAAATTTGTTCTGTAAGTGATGAGGTCTCACTGTGTTGCCCAGGTCAGTCTCAAACTCCTGGCCTCAAACGATCCTCCTGCCTCAGCCTCCCAAAGCGCTAGGATTACAGATAGGAGCCACCGTGCCCAGCCTTCAGGCCTTTTTTATTTTTCCCCTTGCCACATTTAAGCTAATTCAGGCCATTTTGTGGCTGAAAAACATGGTTCTGTTTCCTAGAGAAGAACTTGAGTTTGGGGGTAGAGGAGAGACAGGGAGGCTCCCGGAGAAAGCCACAGAGTGAAAGTGTGACAAAGGCTGTCTTCCCCTTAGAGCGCTGTCCCCCAGGTGCTCACTATGAATCCTGTGCTTGTCCCGCTTCGTGCAAGAGCCCGAGGCCCAGCTGCGGGCCCCTCTGTCGGGGGGGCTGTGTCTGCGACCCAGGATTTTTGTTTGCCGACAACCGCTGCATCCAGGCCTCTTCCTGCAATTGCTTCTACAACAGCACCTACTATGAGGTAAGCCCCTGGGATGCCGGGGTCCGTGAGGGGACTGATGACAACACCGCATTCCAGCTCCATCTGCTCCCCAGGTGAAGTGAACTGGGACCACCGGCTAGTCCCAGTGGGTCAGCTGAGACGCAGTGATTCACAGTGTCTAAGTTACTCATTCGTTCTTTTTGTTTGTTTGTTTCCGAGATGGAGTCTCGCTGTGTCGCCCAGGCTGGAGTGCAGTGGTGCGATTTCAGCTCACTGCAACCTCTGCCTCCTGGGTTCAAGTGATTCTCCTGCTTCAGCCTCCTGAGTAGCTGGGACTACAGGTGCCCCCCACCACACCCAGCTAATTTTTTATATTTTTAGTAGAGGCGGGGTTTCACCATGTTACCAGGATGGTCTCCATCTCCTGACCTCGGGTGATCCATCCGCCTTGGCTTCCCAAAGTGCTGGGATTACAAGCGTGAGCCACCGTGCCCAGCCACTCTCACTCTGTTACTCAGGCTGGAATGCAGTGGTGCAATAGCGGTTCACTGCAGCCTCCACTTCCTGGACTCCGGTGATGCTCCCACTTCAGCCTCTCCAGTAGCTGGGACTACAGGTGCCTGCTACCATGCCCAGCTAATTTTTGTATTTATGGTAGAGACAGGGTTTCACCATGTTTCCCGGGCTGGTCTCAAAATCCGGAGTTCAAGCAATCCTCCTGCCTCAGCCTCCCAAAGTGCTTGGATTCTAGGCATAAGGACCGTGCCTAGCTGGGCACGTTCCTTTGCCTCTTTAAATCTTTTTTCCATATTTATAAAGTGTACACAATAAGATTTTCGACCTCATATCAGATTATTGTAAGGATGAAATTAGGTCCTGACACATACAATTACTTAATAAGTATTAATTATTATCATTAGCATCTTATGATAAATACATGTGACCGACATATAAATATATATGTGCATTAAAAAGCCTGGTGTGGTGACTCATACCTGTTGGTAATCCCAACACTTTAGGGGCCAAAGTGGAGGGATTGCTTGAGCCCAGGAATCTGAGGCTACAATGAGCTAGGATTGTACCACTGCACTCCAGCCTGGGCAATGGAGTGACACCCCGTCTAAAAAAAAAAGTGCGTGAAGCTGTTCATTAATGTCCAGTGTTTCTCAGCTCCAGGCATTCTTCTCACTGACAGCAGAGCTTCCGTGTGTCTCTTTTGGGACTATTATTTCCTTCCCCAGCCCCCTAACCAGTCTCCTGGGTCTCCCTGAGTTGCTACTGAGATTAGCTTCAGCCACACACTGAACAGAAAGATCTGTCAAAGGCACCAAGAATCTCTTCCCCCTGCTTTGAAAGGCTTGTATTCACTTCTGATAGATTCATTTCTGCATTCAACAAATGTTTATTTAGTACTCTTTACAAAGATCTTTGTTTTGCTTTGTAGAAATGAGGTTTTGCCATGTTGGTAGACTGGTCTTGAGGTCCTGGGCTCAACCCATTCTCCCACCTCGGCCTCCCAAAGTGCTGGGATTACAGTTGTGAGCCGCCACACCCAGCCTACTTCGTACTTTCTACTCTCCTGGCATTGGGGTCACCATGAATAGGTCATGCTCCTTGCCTTCATAATGCTCTCAGATTCAGAGAGACGCATGGGGTCTTGGCTTACTCCTTCATTCAGCAAGTATTTATTGAATGAGAGTGCCCATAGGAGGGCTAAGATGTTGGGTAAAGACAGACATTGGCTGGGCGAGGTGGCTCATGGCTGTAATCCCAGCACTTTGGGAAGCCGAGGTGGGCAGATCACCTGAGGTCAGGAGTTCGAGACCAGCCTGGCCAACATGGCAAAACCCCATCTCTACTAAAAATACAAAAATTAGTCAGGCATGGTGGTAGGCACCATGTAATTCCAGCTACTTGGCAGGCTGAGGCACAAGAATGACTTGAACCTGGGAGGCGGAGGTTGCAGTGAGCTGAGATTGTACCACTTCACTCCAGCCTGGACAACAAATCGAGATTCCGTCTAAAAAAAAAAAACAGACATAAGGCTGTGTGCGGTGTCTCACACCTGTAATCTCAGCACTTTGGGAGGCCAAGGTGGGAGGATCACTTGAGTTCAGGAGTTCAACGACAGACAGCCTAGACAACATAGCAAGACTCCGTCTCCAAAACACATTTTTTAAAAAAAGTCAGGCATGATGGAGTGCCCCTGTAGTCCCAGATACTTGGAAGTTGAGGTGGGAGGATGGTTTTAGCCCAGGGATCAAGGCTGTAGCGAGCCATGATTGTGCCACTACACTCCAGCCTGGGCAACGGAGTGAGACCCTGTCTCACTCAAAAAATGTCTCAAAAAAAAAATGTGGGAGGAGAGAAAAGCACCTGCAAATGTGCTGTGGTGGTGGGAATATCAGGTAGGTGGTGGGGAGAGGAATCACATGAGGAAGGTCAGGTCTGCATGGGAGAGCAGCCCCTTTCCCGGGCACGGCAGAGGGAAAGGGAGAACAACCAGGCACCGTGGCTCATGCCTATAATCCCAGCACTTTGGGAGTCCAAGGTGGGCAGATCACCTGAGGTCAGGAGTTCGAGACCAGCCTGGCCAACATGGTGAAACCCTGTCTCCATTAAAAATACAAAAAATTAGCTGGGCGTGGTGGTGGGTGCCTGCAATCCCAGCTATTTGAGAGGCTGAGGCACAAGAATCACTTGAATCTGGGAGGCAAAGATTGTAGTGAGCTGAGATTGCACCATTGCCCTCTAGCCTGGGTGAAAGAGTGACTCCATCTCAAAAAAAAAAAAAAAGAAAGTAAGTAAGTAAGTAAAGGCCAGGCATGGTGGCTCACGCCTGTAATCCAAGCACTTTGGGAAGCTGAGGCAGGTGGATCACCTGAGGTCAGGAGTTTGAGACCAGCCTGAACAACATGGATTTTTCTACAAAAAAAATACAAAAAACTAGCCGGAGGTGGTACCATGCACCTGTAGTCCCAGCTTCTCGGGAGGCTGAGGCAGGACACTCGCTGGAACCTGGGAGGTGGAGGTTGCTGTGAGCTGAGATCGTGCTACTGCACTCCAGCCTTGGGCAACAGAGCAAGACTCCATCTCAAAAAAAAAGAAAAAAAGAAATGAAAAGGGAAAAGGGAGGACTCTAAGAGCTATGTGATCGTGTGACCTCAGATTCCTTTCTCCCAGCCTGGGGCAGAGTGGTTCAGCCCCAACTGCATGGAACGTTGCCGATGCTGGCCGGGCAGTCGGGTCGAGTGCCAGATCTCTCAGTGCGGGACACACACCGTGTGCCAGCTTAAGAATGGCCAGTACGGATGCCACCCCTACGGTGAGAGCTCCTCCCCATGCTGTCCCTGCCTGCCAGCCTGTCGGAGTGGATGTGACGCCAGGATCGCTTGAGCAGAGGAATAGGGACCTGCCACTGGGCAACGGGTGGGCTGCCGTTCGGAGTCCCTGGAGGGGCCACAGAAGCAGCTTTTCCTGTTCTCCTTTCCTGTCCCATCAGGCACTGCCACCTGCTTGGTCTACGGAGACCCTCATTATGTCACCTTTGACGGGAGGCACTTTGGCTTCACGGGCAGGTGCACTTACATCTTGGCCCAGCCCTGTGGCAACTCGACAGGTAGATGCCACCCTGGAGATGCCACCACAGCTGAGGGAAGGGTCTGAGGGCAGCACTGCTGGGCATGGGGGCACAGTGGGTGGTAGGAAGGGGCAGGGTGCAGATGGGGAAGACGCAAAATAGGAACAAGTTCTTCTGTAAGGTGAGGTTTGAAGGCCAGGCACAGTGGCTCACCCTGGTACCTCTACACTTTGGGAGGCTGAGGCAGGAGGATTGCTTGAACCCAGAAGTTTGAGACCAGTCTGGGCAATATAGCAAGACCTCATCTCCATGAAAAAAAGAAAATTAAAAATCAGGCCGGGCTTGGTGGCTCAAACCTATAATCCCAGCACTTTGGGAGGCTGAGGTGGGTGGATCACCTGAGATAAGGAGTTCAAGACCAGTTTGGTCAATGTGGTGAAACCCCGCCTCTACTAAAAGTATACAAAGGTAGTCAGCCATGGTGACGGATGCCTATAATCCCAGCTTCTCAAGAGGCTGAGGCAGGAGAATTGCTTGAGCCCGGGAGGCAGAGGTTGCAGTGAGCCAAGATCCAGTCACTGCATTCTAGTCTGGGCAACAAGAGCATAACTCCATCCCCCCCAAAAATAATAATAAATAAATAATCAGCCAGATGTGGTGGAACACATCTATAGTGCCAGCTACTTGGGAGGCTGAGGTGGGAGGATCACTTGAGCACAAGAGTTGGAGGCTGCAGTGAGCTATGATCACACCACTGCACTCCAGCCGGGTAACAAAGCGAGACACTGTGTAAAAAAATATGTACATACATACATACATACATACATACATACATACATAAAGTTTTAAAAAAAGAAGGCAGTGGTTAGGGAGCACAAACGCCCTGGAAGATGTTTAGCCACTACGGAGACAGACATGCAGTAGTCACAGGCTCTTCTGGAAGAGGCAGTCGTGGTCTGCTCTCATGTGGGTCTGGCCTCCCTTACCGGACTTTGGGGCTGCTGTGTCTGTGGCCCTCATCTATTCCGTCGACGCTGAGCTCAGGGCACTGCTCACGGCGGATGTTCAGAAATGAGCCACTGGGCTCTTTTCATTCCTCTCGCCACCCAGACCCATTCTTCAGGGTGACAGCCAAGAATAAGGAGCAGGGACTAGAAGGCGTGTCCTGCCTGAGCAAAGTCTACGTGACCCTGCCCAAGACCACCGTCGCCCTGCTCAAGGGCAGACGCACGCTGGTGAGCCCGGTTCCACCCCCACCACCCTTGCAGGGTCTGACTGTGGGTACTGGCCGGCCCCTCCAGGCCCAGAACCCTTCCACGGATGGGATTGAACAAGACAGTGGCCTGCAATCCCAGCTCTTCAGGAAGCTAAAGTGGGAGGATTGTGTGAGGCCAGGAGTTTAAGGCCAGCCTGGGCAATATAGCAAGACCCTGTCTTTTAACAAATAGAAAAAATTAGCCTGGTGTGGTGGTACTTGCCTGTGGTCCCCTCTACTCCAGAGGCTGAGGTGGGAGGATTGCTAGAGCGTGGGAGGCCAAGGTGCAGTGAGCTGCAATTGTACCATTGCACTCCAGCCTGGGCAACGTAGTAAGACCCTCTCTCTTACAAAAACAGAAACAACAAAACAGTGGTGGGGAAGCTCCAGTCCACTCCTGGTGGATGAGATTGTCAGGCCGCTGTGGATGGTGTCCTGCCTTCCAGCCATGGAAATGGAAGTCTACTGGGTTCCTCCTTGACCCCCAGATCTGTCTCTCTGTCTCTTGCCTCTGCCCTGCCTTCCAGGTTGGCGGTCAGCAAGTTACCCTCCCAGCTATACCCTCCAAAGGTGTCTTCCTGGGTGCAAGTGGGCGATTTGTGGAGCTGCAGACGGAGTTCGGTTTGCGGGTGAGGTGGGATGGTGACCAGCAGCTGTATGTGACTGTGTCCAGGTGAGGCAGTGTCCCGGCCAGGCAGCTGCCACTTCTTCCTGCTCTCTGCCCTGCCCACTCCCCTTCCATCCCTGGCACCACTACTTGATCACTGATGCATCTCCCGATGGGTGGGAAGCACCCTGCTTAAGTGGCAGGGCTTCCTTTGAACCAGGAGAAGGAGAAAATGGTTTGGGGGCACATGATAGGTAGTAGGATGGACGTACCTGCTTTGGGAACGTGCTAGGAGGAGGCACTAGTGAGCTCTGGAGGCTTTCAAAAGGGCAGTCACTTGGTCCCATTCTTGAAGGAAGAGTGGCTCCCCAGATGGACAAAACAAGGGAAAGAAAGACTTTTTTTTTTTTGAGACAGGGTCTCGCTCTGTTGCTCAGGCTGAAGTGCAGTGGCATGATCTTGGCTCACCGCAACCTCCACCTCCCGGGTTCAAGTGATTCTCCTGCCTCAGCCTCCCAAGTAGGTGGGATTACAGGCACGTGCCACCACACCCAGCTAATTTTTGTATTTGTATTTTTATTTATTTATTTATTTTTTTGAGATAGAGTCTTGCTCTGTCACCCAGGCTGGAGTGCAGTGGCATGATCTCAGCTCACTGCAGCCTCTGCCCCCTGGGTTCTAGTGATTCTCTTGCCTCAGCCTCCTGGGTAGCTGGGATTACAGGCGCATGCCACCACGCCTGGCTAATTTTTGTATTTTTAGTAGAGACAGGGTTTTACCATGTTGTCCAGGGTGATCTTGAACTCCTGACCTCAGGTGATCCACCCGCCTCGGCCTCCCAAAGTGCTGTGATTACAGGCATGAGCCACCATGCCTGGCCTAATTTTTGTATTTTTAGTAGAGATGGGGTTTCACCATGTTGGCCAGGCTGGTCTCAAACTCCTGATCTCAGGTGGTCTTCCTGCTTCGGTCTCCCAAAGTCTTGGGATTACAGGTGTGAGCCACTGCACCTGGTAAAAGAAAGACTGTATAGAAATACTTTACAGAGAGCGGGTGCAGGGGTTCCTGCCTGTAGCCCTGAACTCTAGGAGGCCCAGAGGGGAGAATCCCTTGGGGCCAGGCATTCCACACCAGCCTGGGCAGCACAGTGAGACCGTATCTCTACAGAAATATTTAAACATTAGCCAGGCATAGTGGCCTGCATCTATAATCTCAGCACGTTGGAAGGCTGAGGTAAGAGGATTGCTTGAACCCGGGAGTTCTGGACCTGCCTGGACAATGTAGTGAGATCCTATCTCTTAAAAAAATATGTGCTGGTCATGGTGGTGCGCACCTGTAGTCTCAGCTACCCAGGAGGTGGGGGGGGGTATCATTTGAGCTCAGAAGTTCGAGGCTGCAGTGAGCTGATCACATCACTGCACTTCAGCCTGAGCCACAGAGGGTGACCCTATCTCTAAAATAAATAAATAAATAGGCCAGGCAAGATGGCTGACACCTGTGATCCTACACTTTGGGAGGCCAAGGCAGGCAGATCATCTGAGGTCAGGAGTTCTAGACCAGCCTGGCAAACACAGTGAAACCCCGCCTATACTAAAAATATAAAAAATTAGCTGGGCGTGGTGGTGCATGCCTATAATCCCAGCTACTGAGGAGGCTGAGGCAGGAGAATAGCTAGGACCTGGGAGGCAGAGGTTGCAGTGAGCCAAGATCGCACCACTGCCCTCTAGCCTGGGTAACAGAGACTCCATCTCAAAAATAAAATAAAATAATAAATAAATAAAGCCTGAGTGTTTTAGGGCCAGCAAGGGGTTTGCTGTGGCTGGACAATGAACAGAGGGGAAGGGGGCTCGGGGGAGGGCCATGGGGTCCTCTTGTCCAGTCCGCACCTCTTCACCCTCCTCATACCCTCAGCTTTGGGATGCCAGCTCCTTGCCTTCTCTGCCACTGCCCCTCAAGGACCGAGGCTCCTTCCTTCCATTAATGCCAGCTTCTCTCCCATTCCCCCAGCACCTACTCTGGTAAACTCTGTGGTTTGTGTGGAAACTATGATGGCAACAGTGACAATGACAACCTGAAGTCGGATGGCAGCCGAACAGCAGACGAGGAGGAGCTGGGGAACAGCTGGGGGATGGACGAGGATGAGGACCAGGAGTGAGCAAGGAGCCCTCCCACTGGGGCCCCAGCAGGGCCCCGTCCCCTTCCTGGCACTCTCTCTCTCTCTCTTTTTTTTTTGAAAGGCAGTTTTGCTCTTGTTGCCCAGGCTGCAGTGCAATGGCCTGATCTCAGCTCACTGTAACCTCCGCCTCCTGAGTTCAAGCGATTCTCCAGCCTCAGTCTCCCAAGTAGCTGGGATTTCAGGCGTGCCCCATTACGCCAGCAACTTTTGTATTTTTAGTAGAGACGGGGTTTCTCCGTGTTGGTCAGGCTGGTCTTGAACTCCCAACCTCAGGTGATCCGCCCACCTTGGCCTCCCAAAGTGCTAGGATTATAGGCGTGAGCCACCACACCCAGCCTGGGCCCTCCCTTTTAAAAATGATTGGGATTGCCCCTTTCTCCTCTCTACCCTGGAGACTTCAAGTTGTTCTTTCCATTGCTCAATATTCTTTTTTGTTGTTTATTTGTTTTTAGAGACAGGGTCTTGCTCTGTCACCTAGGTTACAGTGCCATGGTGCGAATCACAACTCACTGCAGCCTCCAACTCCTGGGCTCATGTGATCCTCCCACCTCAGCCTCCTGACTAGCTGGGACTATGGACATACACCACCAAAGCCAGATAATTTCATATTTATTTTTGTAGAAATGGGATCTCACTGAGTTGCCCAGGCTGGGCTGGGACTTCTGAGCTCCAGCCATTCTCCCTGCCTCAGCCTTCCACAGTGCGTGGACAGGGATCAGTGTTCAAAGGTCCTCTGAGAGGGGTTTCCCGGCCTGCCAGTCTTGCTGCCTGCTGGGTTAGGGCTGAGCTGGAAGCGAGCCTTTGTCCTCAGGGCATTTGGGGTGGGTCTCTTGCAGGTGTCAGAAGAACCAGGTGGTGAATCCCCCATCTTGTGATTCATCCCTGCAGAGCAGCATGTCGGGGCCAAGGTTCTGTGGACGGCTGGTTGACATGCGTGGCCCGTTTGAGTATGAAGGAGGGCCGGCAGGGTGGCACAGGGGTGCTGCTTGGCACCTGTCCCCACCCGCCCCATTCCCCCTGACCTGGTCCCCCCTCAGGACGGGCCTGTTGCACATGAAGGCCACCTCCTTCTTCGACAGCTGCTTGTTTGATATGTGCAACTTCCAGGGACTGCAGCACCTGCTGTGCACACACCTGTCCACCATGACCACCGCCTGCCAGGACGCAGGCTACGCCGTGAAGCCCTGGAGGGAACTTCAGTTCTGCCGTGAGTTGTGCCAAAAGCAGGGGAGAGGCCGGACGTGGTGGCTCAGGCCTGTAATCCCAGAACTTTGGGAGGCTGAGACAGGTGGATCACTTGAGGTCAGGCGTTCGAGACCAGCCTGGCCAACATGGCAAAACCCCGTCTCTACTAAAAATACAAAAATTAGCCGGGCACAGTGGCAGTGTGTACCTGTAATCCCAGCTCCTCTGGAGGCTGAGGCAGGAGAATCACTTGAACCCAGGAGGTGGAGGTTGCAGTGAGCCAAAATCGCGCCACTACACTCCAGCCTGGGTGACAGAGTGAGACTTCGTCTCAAATAATAAATAAATAAATAGAAGAAATAAATAAAAATACAAAAATTAGCTGGGCGTGGAGGTTGGCTCCTGTAATCCCAGCTACTCAGGAGGCTGAGGCAGGAGAATTGCTTGAACCCTGTGGAGTTCAACAGTGGAGGTCACAGTAAGCTGAGATCACGCCACTACACTCTAGCCTGGGCCAGAGCGACTCTCTTTTTTTTTTTTTTAAAGTGTTTCTGTGCAGCCCTGGTCATTACATGTGGGCACATGGTCCAGGCCCTAGGCAGGGGAGGCGACAAGGTTGCCTCCCAGCTCCTGGTGTGGCCCAGCTCTTTGGGGAAGCTGTTTAGGGTAGGTCTATTCCCTGAATCAGACCTCACAGGTGGCCCCAGTCCCCCGCGGGCCAACAGCTCACCTGGGGCATGTCTACACAGCAGCGCTGCCAGTGGTGAGTGATGGATCCATCTGCTCCTGCCAGCCAGGCTCCTAGGGGAAGCTTTTTGCAGTCACTCTCTCTTCTCGAGATTGGCCAGAAGCCTGGAGCTGGGGCCTGTCCTTCCTGTTTCCCACCCAGCCCTGTGGCTTGTTGATCTCCTTCTCACCCAAGCTTCTCCCTCCACCAGCAATGGCCTGCCCGCCCAACAGCAGGTACTCCCTGTGTGCCAAGCCGTGCCCTGACACCTGCCATTCAGGATTCTCCGGCATGTTCTGCTCAGACCGGTGTGTGGAGGCCTGTGAATGCGATCCGGGCTTCGTCCTCAGTGGCCTTGAGTGCGTACCTCGCTCCCAGTGTGGGTGCCTCCATCCCGTAGGCCGCTACTTCAAGGTGAGTGGCGGCGTGGACCTCTCAGCCCTGCAGCCAGAAAGGGCCTGCTCCCTGCTGTCACATCCCCTGCAGGCTGTCTTTTCTTTTCTTTTTCTTTTTTGTTTGAAACGGAGTCTTGCTCTGTTGCCAGGCTAGAACGCAGTGGCATGGTCTTGGCTCACTGCAAACTCCACCTCCCAGGTTCAAGCGATTCTCCTGCCTCAGCCTCCCGAGTAGCTGGGACCACAGGTGCCCGCCACCACACCCAGCTAAATTTTGTATTTTTAGTAGAGATGGAGGGGTTTCACCATGTTGGCCAGGATGGTCTTGATATCTTGACCTCATGATCTACCCGCCTTGGCCTCCTAAAGTTCTGGGATTACAGGCGTGAGCTACTGCACCAGCCTCTTTCTTTTTCTTTTCTTTTCTTTTCTTTCTGCAACCGTCACCCAGGCTGGAGTGCAATGACGCAATCTCGGCTCACTGCAGCCTCTGCCTCCCAGGTTCAGGTGATTCTCCTACCTCAGTCCCTGAGGAGCTGGGATTACAGGCGTGCACCCCCATACCAGGTTCATTTTTGTATTTTTAGCACAGATGGGGTTTCTTCATGTTGGCCAGGTTGGTCTCAAACTCCTGACCTCAAGTGATCTGCCTGTCTTGGCCTCCCAAAATGCTGGGATTACAGGCGTGAGCCAACGCACCTGGCCTCAGATAGATCAGTTTTGGCTGACGTGATGAACAGACACAGAAATGATGGAGTGACTGAAGCAGTGAATGGACGCTGAGCTTTTACAGCGAATCTCGGAGCTTCTGGTAGAGAGGATGTCTCCCCACGATTGGCCAGTGATCTGAACAGCTCTGGTGGGCTCTGCTGTCCGATCTGGAAAAAAAAAGAAAAAGCCAAACACTTGTCAGGTGCGGTGGCTCACACCTGTAATTCCAGCACTTTGGGAGGCCGAGGTGGGCGGATCACTTGCGTTCTGGAGCTTGAGACCAACCTGGCCAACATGGTGAAACCCCATCTCTACTAAAAACACAAAAAATAGCTAGGCATGGTGGCGGGTACCTGTAATCCCAGCTACTTGGGAGGCTGAAGCAGGAGAATTGCTTGAACCCGGGAGGCGGAGGTTACAGTGAGCCAAGATTGTGCCACTACACTCCAGCCTGGTTGACACAGCAAGACTCTGTCTCAAAAAGGAAAAAACAAAAAACACTTTCTCTTCCTTTCCTGCTGTCTTCCCCCAGGCAGGGGAGCGATGGTATGAGCCAGGTTGCAAAGAGCTGTGCGTCTGTGAAAGCAACAACAGAATTCGCTGTCAGCCCTGGAGGTGTAAGGCCCAGGAGTTCTGTGGCCAACAGGATGGTGTCTATGGCTGCCACGCCCAAGGTGAGCCGTCAGGGTGGAAGGTGAGCCGGGGGCTGCCCAGGCACCCCCAGGCAAGGTGATGGGTCGTGCCCAAAGCAGCTTCCCCAGACAGCTGAGTCTCCACCAGGGCCTGGGAGCAGGCGGCATTTTCAAGGACCCAGAAGGTGAGGTTGGGGACGGCAGTGCTTCTCTTCGGCACCTCCAAGCCAAGCCGACCACACTTCCTAGGGAAACACCGTGTCTGTGGGTGGGCCGTGGGGACCATGCCAATGTGGCCTCACCAGGACGGCAGCTCTGGGTCAGAGCTTCCAGGGCATGGAGCAGTGAGACTGTGAACTCCATCTTCTCCTTGAAGGTGCCGCCACCTGCACGGCCTCAGGTGACCCCCACTACCTGACCTTCGACGGAGCCCTGCACCACTTCATGGGCACCTGCACCTATGTCCTGACCCGGCCTTGCTGGTCCGGGTCCCAAGACAACGATTTTGTTGTGAGCGCCACCAACGAGAACCGCGGGGGGAACTTGGAGGTCTCCTACATCAAAGCCGTCCATGTGGCAGTGTTTGACCCCAGCATCTCACTGCTCAGAGGCCGCAAGGTCTTGGTATGTGTCTTTCTCCTGCCTCCTGGACCCTGAATGCCTAGCCTGTCTGCTTCTCTCCTGGGCCCCTCCTTGCCCACATGCCCACCTCTCCTTGGAATACCCGGAGGTACCTGCAGCTGACCCAGACCCTTTTCCTTGCGCCCTCCTCCCCCCCTGTGAAATACTGACCAGCACCAGCCCCTCCTGCTCTCAGTTTTTTGCCCTTGTCCTTTTTTTTTTTTTTTTAAATTTTGAGACAGGGTCTTGCTCTGTCACCCAGGCTGGAGTACAGTGGTGCGGTCATAGCTCACTGCAGCCTTGACCCCTTGGGCTCAAGTGATCCTCCTGACTCGGCCTCCCAAGTAGCTGGAACTACAGACATGTACAACCATGCACAGCTAATTTTTTAAAATTTTTGTAGAGACAGGGTTTCTCCGTGTTGCCCAGGCTCATCTCGAAATCCTGGCCTCAAGCGATCCTCCTGCCTCTGCCTTTCGAAGTGCTGGGATTGCAGGAGAGAGCCCCCACCCTTGTCTTTATCCTGAGTTCCTTCTTGACTCTCCTTTCTGCGTCCTCCCTGCCTCTGCAGCTGAATGGCCATCGGGTGGCCCTACCTGTGTGGCCTGCACGAGGCCAGGTAACCATAAGGCTCAGCAGCTCCTTTGTTCTCCTCTACACGAACTTTGGGCTCCAGGTTCGCTACGACGGGAGCCACTTGGTTGAAGTGACAGTCCCCTCCTCCTATGGCGGCCAGCTCTGCGGGCTGTGTGGTGAGCTTCCTGGGCACCTGCGGGGAAACCTGGGACAATGAGTAGGAGTATGACCTGGTCCCAGTTCCCTCCACATCTCTGTGAGGTGTTCTAAATGCTTGTTTTTTCTTTTTTTTTTTTGAGGCGGAGTTTTGCTCTTGTTGCCTAGGCTAGAGTGCAATGGCGTGATCTCAGCTCACTGCAACCTCCGCCTCCTGGGTTCAAGTGATTCTCCTGCCTCAGCCTCCCGAGTAACTGGGATTATAGGCATGTGCCACCATGCCCAGCTAATTTTTTTATATTTTTAGTAGAGACAGGATTTCTTCATGTTGGTCAGGCTGGTCTCAAACTCCCAACCTCAGGTGATCCACCCGCCTCGGCCTCCCAAAGTGCTGGGATTACAGGCATGAGCCACCGTGTCTGGCCTTCTAAGTGCTTGTTAACTGACTAATTGATTGAGGACATTGGGCACGAAGGTAGGTGTTAAGGGAAGATGGAGATGAAGAGACAGAAAGGGGTGGGGGGTGGTGGCTCAAGCCTGTAAATGCAGCCCTTTAAGAGCTCAGGGAGGGTAGATCACCCGAGGTCAGGAGTTCAAGACCAGCCTGGCCGACATGGTGAAACCTCATCTCTGCTAAAAATACAAAATTTAGCCAGGTGTGGTGGTACATGCCTATTATCCCAGCTACTCAGGAGGCTGAGGCAGGAGAATGGTTTGAACCCAGGAGGCAGAGGTTGCAGTGAGCTGAGATTGCACCACTGCACTCCAGCCTGGGCGACAGAGCAAGACTCCTATCTCAAAAAAGAAGAAGAGGCCGGGCGCGGTGGCTCAAGCCTGTAATCCCAGCACTTTGGGAGGCCGAGGCGGGTGGATCACGAGGTCAAGAGATCGACACCATCCTGGTCAACATGGTGAAACCCCGTCTCTACTAAAACCACAAAAAGTTAGCTGGGCATGGTGGTGCGTGCCTGTAATCCCAGCTGCTCAGGAGGCTGAGGCAGGAGGATTGCCTGAACCCAGGAGGTGGAGGTTGCGGTGAGCCGAGATTACGCCATTGCACTCCAGTCTGGGTAACAAGAGCGAAACTCCGTCTCAAAAAAAAAAAAAGAAGAAGAAGAAAAGAGGCCAGGAACAGTGGCTCGGGCCTGTAATCCCAGCACTTTGGGAGGCTGAGGCGCGTGGATCATGAGATCAGGAGTTCGAGACCAGCCTGGCCAACATAGTGATATCCCATCTTTACCAAAAATAGAAAAATGAGCCGGGTGTGGTGGCACATGCCTATAGTCCCAGCTGCTTGGGAGGCTGAGACAGGAGAATCGCTTGAACCCAGGAGGCAGAGGTTGCAGTGAGCTGAGACCACGCCATTGCACTCCAGCCTGGGCGACAGAGTGAGACTGTCTCAAAAATAAATAAATAAATTGGAATAGTTGACCTTGCTATGAAGAGTGAGGATGCCTCTTCTGGTTCGGAGGATGGTGGCCCCGGGGCCTGGCCTGCTGGAGGGCCCCTTGTCGCCTGTCTTATCGATTCCCTCCTCCAGGGAACTACAACAACGACAGCTTGGATGACAACCTAGTCCCCGATAGAAAGCTTGCAGGCGATTCCGTGCAGCTGGGGGCGGCCTGGACGTTACCCGAATCCTCTGAACCTGGGTGAGCTGGGGGTGGGGGAGCCAGGCAGGAGGAGCTGGGCCTGGGGAAGGGCCTCGGGGGCAGCTTGGAAGTGTCCTCTGTGTGTGCCCTCTGTGCTGTACCTCCCTACTGGCAGAAACCGGCCAATCTCTCCCGTTTAGTCTCTCTGAGATAGGAGTTGGTAAGAAGTTGTTCTGACGTCCCCCACCCATGCCTGCTGATTTATCTCATTTTAGTGATCCCTTTGGAGGGCCCACTTGGGAAGTCCACCCTGAGGTCTAGCCTTTTTCCTTCCTGCTGTGTCTCCTGGCCTTCCTACTTGAGGGCACCATGTTGTCCTCTTCTCCTGCATCCCTCTCTGTACCTGTCCACTTTTTGTTTCGTTTTGTTCTGTTGTGTTTGAGGCCATCTTGCTCTGTCACCCAGGTTGGAGTATGTTCTCAGCTGTGGTATGATCTCAGCCGACCAGATTCAAGTGATTCTCCCGCCTCAGCCTCCTGAGTAGCTGGGATTACGGGCGCCCGCCACCACGCCTAGCTAATTTTTGTATTTTTAGTAGAGATGGGGATTCACCATATTGGCCAGGCTGGTCTCAAACTCCTGACCTCAGGTGATGCGCCCGCCTTGGCCTCCCAAAATGCTGGGATTACAGGTGAGAACCACTGTGCCTAGCCCCTGTCCACTTTTGTTTTGGTTTGGGAGACAGGTCCTCAGGCCCTCAGTCTTTTCTTTGAGACAGGGTCTTGCTCTGTCGCCCAGGCTAGAGGGCAGTGGTGCAGTCATGGCTCACTGGAGGCTCCAATTGCTGGGCTCAAGCCATCCTCCCACCACAGCCTCCCAAGTAGCTGGGACTACAGGTACATGCCACCACGCCCAGCTGATTTTTTTTTTCTTTGAGACAGAGTCTTGCTCTGTTGCCCAGGCTGGAGTGCAGTGGTAAGATCTTGGCTCACCACAGCCTCTGCCTCTTGGGTTCAAGCAATTCTCCCGCCTCATTCTCCTGAATAGCTAGAATTATAGGCATGTGTCACCATGCCCAGCTAATTTTTGAATTTTTAGTAGAGATAAGGCTTTCACCATGTTGGTCAGGCTGGTCTTAAACTTGTGACCTCGTGATTCACCCACCTTGGCCTCCCAAAGTGCTGGGATTACAGGCGAGAGCCACCACGCCCAGCTGTAGTTTGGCTAATTTTTAAAAATCTTGTGTAGAGTCCTTCAGCGCTGCCTTGAAAAAAAAATTTGTGTAGAGATGGGATCAGGGGTCGGGGGATAGGGGAGGGACAGCATTAGGAGAAATACCTAATGTAGATGTTGGGGTGATGGATGCAGCCAACCACCATGGCACGTCTGTACCTATGTAACAAACTGGCATGTGCTGCACATGTACCCCAGAACTTAAAGTACAATAAAAAAAAGTTTTGTGTAGAGATGGGATCTCGCTATGTTGCCCAGGCTGGTCTTGAACTCCTGGTCTCAAGCAGTTCTCCTGCCCTGGCCTCCTGAAGTGCTGGGATTACAAGCATGAGCCACTGCGCCCAGCCTGTAGCCCTCAGTTTGCATCCTCTCCTCATTCAGCTGTTTCCCTGTGGGTGGCAAGCCCTCTAGCTGCCAGAACGGCATGGCAGACGCCTGGAGCAAGAACTGTGTGATCTTAATAAACCCTCAGGGTAAGACATGTTCCTGTTGGCCCTTTTTCCTCCCTGAAGGACAGGAGGCCAGGGAGGGAGTCTGGTCAGGGAGGGAGAAACGAGACCAGAAACAGATAGAAAGGCACGAGGAAGGCAAATGGGAACACAGCGCCAACCAGCAGTCTCCTTCCTGGGACCTATGACTGACTGGTCTGTCTTTGTGTCTCAGGCAGTAGATAAATCTGGGATTTTTTTTTCTGTTACGTGGAGTCTTGCTCTGTCACTCAGGCTGGAGTGCAGTGACGCAATCTTGGCTCACTGCAATCTCAGCCTCCCGGGTTCAAGCCATTCTCCTGCCTCAGCCTCCTGAGTAGCTGGGACTACCGGTGTGCGCCACCATGCCCGGCTAATTTTTATATTTTTAGTAGAGATGGGGTTTCAGCACATTGGCCAGGCTGGTCTTGAACTCCTGACCTTCCATTTTGGCCTCCCAAAGTGCTGGGATTACAGATGTGAGTCACCACACTCTGTCTTTTTTTTTTTTTTTTTTTGGTATTTAAAATGTTTTCATAGAGATGGAGGAGTCTCACTATGTATCCCAGGCTGGTCTGGAACTATGGACCTCAAGGGATCCTCCCACCTCAGCCTCCCGAGTAGTTGGGATGACAGGCATGATGAGCCACCATGCCTAGCTGGCTTTTTTTCTTGTTTTTTTTTAGAGACAAGGTCTCACTCTATCGCCCAGCCTGGAATGTAATGGTATGATCACAGCTCACTGCAGACTTGAACTCCTGGGTCAAGTAGTCCTCCTACCTCGGCCTCTGGAGTAGCTGGGAACGAAGGCATGCACCACCATGCCCAGCTAATGTTTATTGAGACAAGAGTCTAGCTCTGTTACCCAGACTGGAGTGCAATGGCGCAATCTTGGCTCACTGGAACCTCTGCCTCTTGGGTTCAAGCTATTCTCCCACCTCAGGTTCCCGAGTAGCTGGGATTATAGGCCTGTGCCACCACACCCAGCTAATTTTTGTATTTTTAGTAGAGACACGGTTTCACCATGTTGGCCAGGCTGGTCTTGAACGCCTGACCTCAAATGATCTGCCTGCCTTGGCCTCCCAAGGGATTATAGGCGTGAGCCACTGTGCCTGGCCTAATTTCTTTTATTTTCTTTTTTTTTTTTTGAGACGGAGTTTCGCTCTTGTTGAACTTCTTTCTCATTGCACCTAGGCTGGAGTGCAATGGCGCGATCTCGGCTCACCGCAAGCTCCGCCTCCTGGGTTCAGGCAATTCTCCTGCCTCAGCCTCCCGAGTAGCTGGGATTACAGGGGTGCACCACCATGCCCAGCTAATTTTTTGTATTTTGAGTAGAGACGGGGTTTCACCATGTTGACCAGGATGGTCTCTATCTCCTGACCTCGTGATCCACCCGCCTCGGCCTCCCAAAGTGCTGGGATTACAGGCTTGAGCCACCGCACCCAGCCCCTCTTTTTTATTTTTTTCTTCAAAGTGCATGAAGTGAACTAAGTTTGTAATATTTTCTACAGATGGGGACATACTATACTGCCCAGGCTGGTCTTGAACTCCTGGGCTCAAGTGATTCTCCTGCTTTGCCCTCCTAAAGTGCTGAGGTTACAGGCGGGAGCCACCACACAAATCTGGTTTTGTTGTTTGTTTTGTTTTTATTCGGACAGGGTCTTAGTCTGTCGCCTAGGTTGGAGTGCAGTGCCACAATGATAGCTCATTCTACTGCCTCAGCCTCCTGAGTAGGGGGCTACAGGTGTGCGCCACCATGCTTGGCTAATTTTCATATTTTTTGGAGAGACAGAGTTTCACTGTGTTGCCTAGGCTGGAAAAGCCGGATTTTTTTTTTTGTTTGTTTGTTTGTTTTGAGACGGAGTCTCGCTCTGTTGCCCAGGCTGGAGCGCAGTGGTGCAATCTCAGCTCGCTGCCACCTTTGCCCCCCAGATTCAAGAACTTCTCCTGTCTCAACCTCCTGAGTAGCCTAGACTACAGGCGCGCGCCACCATGCCCCCCTAATTTTTGTATTTTTAGTAGAGATTGGGTTTCGATATGTTGGTCCGGTGAGTCTCGACCTCCTGACCTCAAGTGATCTGCCCACCTTGGCCTCCCAAAGTGCTGGCATTACAGGTGTGAGCCACTGTGCCTGGCGGGAAAATCCAGGTTTTGATTGAAGTGGATGTCCAGTCAGACCCAGGGAAGCCACATGGCCCTGCTCCTTCCTGGCCCTCCCCTGGCTCACCTACCTTCTCTTTTCCTGCAGGACCCTTCTCTCAGTGTCATCAGGTGGTGCCCCCTCAGTCCATCTTCGCCAGTTGTGTGCAAGGCCAGTGTGAGACCAAGGGTGACACCACGGCCCTGTGTCACTCCCTGCAGGCCTACGCGTCTCTGTGTGCCCAGGCTGGCCAGGCCCCTGCCTGGCGGAACAGAACCTTCTGCCGTGAGTGAGCTGGCCACCTATTCCCACAGCCAGCAGGAACCCTCCAAAACCCTGCCCTCCCTTTCTTCCTCTAAATTCTTTTTCTTTTTGAGATGGAGTCTCTCTCTGTTGCCCAGGCTAGAGTGCAGTGGCGTAATCTTGGCTCACTGCAACCTCCACCTCCTGTGTTCAAGCAATTCTCCCACCTCAGCCTCCTGAGTAGCTGGGATTACAGGCATCCCACACCACACCTGGCTAATTTTTGTGTTTTTAGGGAACACAGGGTTTCACTATGTTGGCCAGGCTGGTCTCAAACTCCTGACCTCGTGATCAACCACCTTGGCCTCCCAAGGTGCTGGGATTACAGGCGTGAGCCACTGCGCCCGGCTTCTTCCTCTAAATTCTGTGCCTCTGCCCTTCTCTGCACAGCCTGGCTCTCAGTGGACACATTTTGCTTCCTCCATCCTCCATTCCAGCCTCTCTGCAAGCCCAGCTCCATCTTCTACGGATCTCCCAGGGCCCTCCATGGCATTCTCACCTTCCCCAGAGTTCTGCCTTTATTTGGTTAATGTCTCCTTCTGCTTTTACCTGGGCTGGCCTTGTTCCCTTCCTTTTTTAACCAGGCACTCCTTTTTTTTCTTCAAAGTTGTGGCAAATTTGGGAGGCTGAGGCAGGATGATCACTTGAGTCAAGGAGTTCAAGACCAGCCTGAGAAACACAGCAACATCCTCATCTCTACAAAAAAAATTAAGGAATTTGGCCAGGCGCAGTGGTTCATGCCTATAATCCTAGCACTTTGGGAGGTCAAGGTGGGCGGATCACTTGAGGTCAGGAGTTGGAAATCATCCTGGCTAACATGGTGAAACCCCGTCTCTACTAAAAATACAAAAAATTAGCTGGGCATGATGGTGGGTGCCTGTAATCCCAGTTAATCAGGAGACTGAGGCAGGGAAATTGCTTGAACAGGAGGCAGAGGTTGCAGTGAGGCGAGGTCAGATCAGTGCACTCCAGCCTGGGTGGCAAGAGCGAAAAACAAAACCAAACCAAAACTTGTGAATGGACGATGGTCATGGCTGCCCAGAATGTGACGTACGTAGTGCGTTGAAGTGTACACTTGAAAATGGTTGGCCGGGCGCGGTGGCTCACCCTTGCTCATCCCAGCACTTTGGGAGGCTGAGGCAGGTGGATCACCTAAGGTCAGGTGTTCAAAACAAGCCTGACCAACATGGAGAAATCCCCCTCTCCTAAAAAAAATACAAAATTAGCTGGACATGGTGGTGCATGCCTGTAGTCCCAGCTACTCAGGAGGCTGAGGCAGGAGAATCACTTGAGCCCGGGAGGTGGAGGTTGTGGTGAGCCAAGATCGTGCCATTGCACTCCAGCCTGGGCAATAAGAACGAGACTCCATCTCAAAAAAATTTAAAAAAAAGAATAAATAAATAAAAATGGTTAAAATGGTAAATTTTATGTCTGTTTTTTGTTTGTTTATTTGTGAGAGTCTCGCTGTCCCCAAGGCTGGAGTGGAGTGGTCTGACCTCACTTGCCTCACTGTAACTTCTGCCTCCCAGGTTCAAGTGATTCATGCCTCAGCCACCTGAGTAGCTGGGACTACAGGCGTGCCCACCACACCCAGCTAAGTTTTGTATTTTTAGTAGAGATGTTATTTTTACCATATTGGCCATCCTGGTCTCAAACTCCTGACCTCAGGTGATCTGCCTGCCTTGACCTCCCAAAGTGCTGGGATTATAGGCGTGAGCCACGTGCCTGGCCACTACTAGGAGCTTTTGATGCCCTAAGGTTTGGGAGCTGAAGATGCCCCCCACTCTTCCTAATGCTCTCATTTTCCTTAGCTATGAGGTGCCCACCTGGCAGCAGCTACAGCCCCTGTGCCAGCCCCTGCCCAGCCACCTGCAGCAGCATAAACACCCCGAGGGACTGCCCCAACGCACTGCCCTGTGCTGAGGGCTGCGAATGTCAGAAAGGCCACATCTTGAGCGGAACCTCATGCGTGCCCCTCGGCCAGTGTGGCTGCACCGACCCAGCGGGCTCCTACCACCCGGTGAGAGGACAGCTAGCAGGGGCCCTGCCCTTTCCAGGTCCACACGTTTAGGGTCAGGACAAGCTCAGGAGAGGCAGGAGGAAGGCTCAGAACCTGGGAGGGGCAGGGCTGCCCAATGCTTGGGGGCAAGGAGGACAGCCACATGCTGCAGCCAGCTTCGACCGGGGCATCAGCCCATCTCCCGATTCCAAGTTTCTGTTGGCTCTGCCAATCCCTGTGGCCCACAGGTCGGGGAGCGCTGGTACACAGAGAACACCTGCACCAGGCTCTGCACCTGCTCCATCCACAACAACATCACCTGCGTCCAAAGCACCTGCAAACCCAACCAGATATGCTGGGCCCTGGATGGGCTGCTCCGTTGTCGGGCCTCAGGTAAGAGGACCACGGTGATGGGGGGACCCTGCAGCCCTGAGCAGCTCTCCCAACTCGCCATCAGACTCCCTGCTGCCTGTAGCACTCGGATTCAGGTTTTGGCTCGTAACTGCTGTAATGAAGAGCTGCGGGTGGGAAAGGTGACCTCCAACTGCTGAGAAGGGGGCCTCAGGGCTCACCCAACCTTCCTCTGTAGCAGCCACCAACTTAGACGGGGTATTATAAATCCTTTCTGGGGCCAGACACAGTGGCTCACACTTGTGATCTCAGCACTTTGAAGAACAAGCCAGGTGGATCAATTGAGACTGGGAGTTTGAGACCAGCCTAGTCAACATAGCCAACATGGCTAAACCCTGTCTCTACTAAAAATGCAAAAATTAGCCAAGCACCGTGGCGGGTGCCTGTAATCCCAGCTACTCGAGAGGCTGAGGCAGGAGAATCCTTGAAACCAGGAGGCGGAGGTTGTAGTGAGTGGAGATTGCACCATTGAACTCCAGCCTGGGTGACAAAATTCCATCTCTAAATAAATAAATTCTTCCCTGAAGGCTGGGCATGGTGCTCACACCTTTAATCCCAGTGCTTTGGGAAGCTGAAGTGGGATCACTTGAGGCCAAGAATTCAAGACCAACCTGGGCAACATAGCAAGACCCCATCTCTACAAAAATAAAAAATAAAAAATAAAAATTGAAGACATCACACCTGTAGTCTCAGCTCCTTGGGAGGCTGAGGTAGGAGGATCTCTTGAGCTCAGGAATTAGAGTCTGCAGTGCACTATGATCTTGCCACTACACTCCAGCCTGGGTAACAGCAGAAGACCCTGTCTCTTAAAAAAAAGTTTTTAAAAAAATTAGTTGATTTCCTGGAAGAGGTGGGAAAAAATGTATTTAAAAAAAGAAGTAAAAATAAATAAATCAATAATTAGTTGAATAGGATACTTCATGCCTATAGTCCCAGCTACTCTGGAGGCTGAGGTAGGAAGATTGCTTGAGCCCAGGAGTTTGAGGCTACAGTGAGCTATGATCATGCCACTGCATTCCACCCCGGGTGACAGAGACAGTGTCTCAAAAAAGAAAAAAATAATCCTTCCTCTGAAGAATCATGCCTCCTCCACCCGTAAACCTCATGCCTCTCAGCCTTGGTCCCAGGGTATTTTTTTTTTTTTTTTGAGTCTCTGGTGCTCAGGCTGAATGCAGTGGCACAATCTCGGCTCACTGCAACCTCCGTCTCCCTGGTTCAAGTGATTCTCCTGCCTCAGCCTCCCAAGAAGCTGGGATTACAGGTGCACTTCACCACACCCTAATTTTTCTGCATTTTTAAAGTAGAGATGGGGTTTCACCATGTTGGTCAGGCTGGTCTCAGACCAGCCCTCCCGGGCCTCCCAAAGTGCTGGGATTACAGGCGTTAGCCACTGGGCATGGCCAGACCTGGGGTCTTGACACTTTTCTGGAAGGCAGGGGAACCCAGGACTTCCTGGGTTTCCCCGGGACCCTGTACCTGCCAGAGGGAGGGCCATAGCCCGGCTGTCTCTCTGTCTTCCCAGGTATGGGAGTGTGTCAGCTCCCAGGGGAGTCCCACTATGTGAGCTTTGATGGCAGTAACCATTCTATCCCCGACGCCTGCACTCACATCCTGGTGAAAGTGTGCCACCCCGCCATGGACTTGCCCTTCTTCAAGATCAGTGCAAAGCATGAGAAGGAAGGTGGGACTGAGGCTTTCCGCCTTCACGAAGTCTACATTGACATCTACGATGCCCAGGTCACCCTGAAGAAGGGCCACCATGTGCTGGTGAGCAGGGTGTGGGGACCGGGGTTGGGAGGGAGTGCTTGGCAGGGGACTTCAGTCCCTCCTCCTCCTCACGGTCACTGCCCTTCTGTTTAGATCAACAGCAAACAGGTCACCCTCCCCGCCATCTCCCAGATCCCCGGGGTCAGCATCGAGTCCAGCAGCATCTACACGATTGTTAACTTCAAGATTGGCGTGCAGGTCAAGTTTGATGGGAATCATCTCTTACAGATTGAAATCCCCACAACCTACTATGGAAAGGTGAGGAAAACATCTGGCTCTGTTCATAGGATAGGCAGCACCAGGAAGACTGGTGGGTGGCAGGGGTGGGAGGCAGTGTTCACATCCTGCCTGCCCAGAGGCCACTCCTCAGGATGGAGCAGGGCAGCAGAGGAGTGTACCTTTCTGTGTAGGATGGACGAGGATGTTCCCAGGAAAAACCACTCTCAGCTGGGTGTGGTGGCTCATGCCTGTAATCTCAGCACTTCGGGAGTCTGAGGCAGGTGGATCATCTGAGGTCAGGAGTTCAAGACCAGCCTGGCCAACATGGTGAAACACTGTCTCTACTAAAAATAATAATTAAAAAACTTTAGCCAGGCATGGTGGTACGTGCTTGCAATCCCAGCTGCTCGGGAGGCTGAGGCAGGAGAATTGCTTGAACCCCAGAGGTGGACATTGAAGTGAGCCAAGATCGTGCCACCGCACTCCAGCCTGGGCGACAAGAGCAAAATTTCATCTCAAAAGAAAAAAGAAAGGAAAAGAAAGAAAGAAAAACAGCTCTCGTGCTTCCCCAGCACCGAAAAACCACTCTGCCCACCCAGGTCTGCGGCGTTTGTGGGAACTTCAATGATGAGGAGGAGGATGAACTAATGATGCCCAGTGACGAGCTAGCCCAGAGTGACAGCGAATTCGTGAACAGTTGGAAAGATAAGGACATTGACCCAAGGTAGTGGTCCCCTAAGACCCTCTAGCTTTTCTCTTTTCCATCCCTTCCCTTCCCCCTTCCCTTCCTCCTTCCCCCTTCCCCCTTCCCCCTTCCCCGTTCCCCCTTCCCCCTTCCCCCTTCCCCCTTCCCCTTCCATCTTTCATTGAGATGGTTTCACTCTCTCACTCAGGCTGGAGTGCAGTGGCATGATCTTGGCTCACTGCAAACTCTGCCTCCTCTATCAAGCGATTCTCCTATCTCAGCCTCCTGAGTAGCTGGGATTGCAGGCACCTGCCACCATGCCTGGCTAATTTTTGTATTTCATAGTAGAGACGGGGTTTCACAGTGTTGGCCAGGCTGGTCTCAAACTCCCAACCTAAGACAATGTGCCCGCCTCGGCTTCCCAAAGTGCTGGGATTATAGACATGAGCCAACCCTTCTAGCTTTTCTTTTTCATTTTTTTCTTTCCTTTTTTTTTTTTTTTTTTTTTTGAGATGGAGTCTTGCTCTATAAGCCAGGCTGGAGTGCAGTGCCACAATCTTGGCTCACTGCAATCTCCACTTCCTGGGTTCAAGCAATTCTTGTGCCTCTACTTTCTGAGTAGCTGGGATTACAGGTGCATGCTACTATACCCCATGCTCGGCTCGGCTAATTTTTGTATGTTAGGTAGAGAAGGGGTTTCACCATGTCCAGCTCTGAAACTCCTGAGCTCAAGTGATCTGCCCACCTCAGCCTCCCAAAGTGCTAGGATTACAGGCTAGAGCTACCTCACCTGGTAACCCCTCTAGCCTTTCATAGCAACATGATATGGGGAGCCAGACTGTAGGGTACACCTGGGGCAGGAAGACCAGAATGTTTATTTTTTCTTCGTCTTCAATTTTTTTTGTTTGTGTGTTTTGAGACAGAGTCTTGCTCTGCCACCCAGGCTACAGTGCAATGGCATGATCTCAGCCTGCAAGATCTGCCTCTTGGGTTCAAACGATTCTCCTGCCTCAGCCTCCTGAGTAGCTGGGACTACAGGCACGAGCCACCACATCTGGCTAATTTTTTTATTTTTAGTAGAGATGGAGTTTTACCATATTAGCCAGGCTGGTCTTGAATTCCTTGACCTCAAGTGATCCACCCGCAATGGCCTCCCAAAGTGCTGGGATTACAGGCCAGAATGTTGCTTTGTGTGTCTGATTTGAGGGTGATGGCTTCTGGACATTTTGGGGTGATGTGTGTAATTGATCCATCTCAAGGCTGCTAGAACCCAGTTAGAGAAATATGAAAGTCTTCCTTTCTGGGCCTTTCCGGTGGCTCAAGCCTGTAATCCCAGCAGTTTGGGAGGCCGAGGCGGGTGGATCACGAGGTCAACAGATCGAGACCATCCTGGTCAACATGGTGAAACCCCGTCTCTACTAAAAATACAAAAAAATTAGCTGGGCATGGTGGCGCGTGCCTGTAATCCCAGCTACTCAGGAGGCTGAGGCAGGAGAATTGCCTGAACCCAGGAGGCGGAGGTTATGGTGAGCCGAGATCGCGCCATTGCACTCCAGCCTGGGTAACAAGAGCGAAACTCCGTCTCAAAAAAAAAAAGTCTTCCTTTCCTTACTTAGAAACCTTGGAGGAGAGGCAGGCCAAGACTGCCCTTTGGGAGGCCAAGACTGGAGGACCATGTGAGGCCAGGAGTTTGAGACTAGCCTAGACAACATAGCAAGACCCCCATCTCTACAAAAAAAAATTAAAAACAAAAATTAGCCAGGCAAGGTGGCACATACCTGTAGTCTCAGCTATTCAGAAGGCTTTAGGAGGAAGATTGCTTGAGTCCAAGATTTGAAGGCTGCAATGAGCTGTGATTGCATCACTGTACTCCAGCCTGGATGACAGAGCAAGACTCTGTCTTAAAAAGTTTAAAAACAGGCCAGGTGCCGTGTCTCACACACCTCACTTTGGGAGGCCAAGGCAGGCAGATCACAAGGTCAGGAGTTTAAGACCAGCCTGACCAACAAGATGAAACCTGTCTCTACTAAAAATCCAAAAATTAGCCTGGTATGGTGGCAGGCGCCTGTAATCCCAGCTACTCAGGAGGCTGAGGCAGCAGATTTGTTTGAACCCAGGAGGCAGAGGTTTCAGTGAGCTGAGATCTCACCATTGCACCCCAGCCTGGGCAACAGAGAGACACTCTGCCTCAAGAAAAAAAGTTTAAAAATGGCTGGGTGCAGAGGTTCAACCCTGTACTTCTGACACTTTATGAGGCCGATGTGATAGGATTGCTTGAGCCTAAGAGTTTGAGACTAGCCTCGGCAACATAGTAGGACCCCATCTCTGCAGAAAAGAAGAAAAGATTGGGAGGCCAAGGCGGGTGGATCACGAGGTCAAGAGATCGAGACCATCCTGGTCGAAATGGTGAAACCCCGTCTCTACTCAAAATACAAAAAAATTCGCTGGGCATGGTGGCGCGTGCCTGTAATCCCAGCTACTCGGGAGGCCGAGGCAGGAGAATTGCCTGAACCCAGGAGGCGGAGGTTGCCGTGAGCCGAGATCGCGGCATTGCACTCCAGCCTGGGTAACAACAGCGAAACTCCATCTCAAAAAAAAAAGAAGAAAAGAGAAGAAAAATAACCAGGTGTGGTTAGTCCTAGCTACTCATGAGGCTGATGCAGGAGGATCCCCTGGGCCTGGGAGATTGAAACTGCAGTGAACCTTGATCATGCGGCTGCACTCCAGCCTGGGCAACAGAGCGGGAAGGAAAAAAGAAAAGGGAACGTGGAAGGAGACAAGGCTGATGGAGGGTCGGCCAAAGCTCAGACCAGCTTCCCTGTGAACACCAGAGGGATTAGGAGGGTGAGGAGTCCCTGAGAGCTCTCTCTGGGTCATTTGGGAGCACCAGATCATTATCATAGGGCCAGGCATGGCAGCTCAGGCCTGTAATCTCAGCACTTTGGGAGGCTAAGGTGGGTAGATCACTTGAGGTCAGGAGTTCAAGACCAGCCTGGCCAACATGGTGAAACCCCATCTCTATTAAAAGTACAGAAATTAGCCTGGCTTGGTGGTGGGTGCCTGTAATCCCACCTACTCGGGAGGCTAAGGCATGACAATCACCTTAACCTGAGATGCAGAAGTTGAAGTGAGCCAAGATTACACCACTGTACTCCAGCCTGGGCCACAGAGTAAGTTTCTGTCTCCAAGAAAAACCAAAACCAAAAACATTTGGCCAGCCGTGGTGGTGGGCGCCTGTAGTCTCAGCTACTCAGAAGGCTGAGGCAGAATCGCTTGAACCTGGGAGGGGAGGTGGAGGTTGCAGTGAGCCGAGATCACACCATTGCACTCCAGTTAGCCTGGGAGACAGAGCAAGACTCCCTCTCAAAAAAAAAAAAAAAATTCATGTCGTAGCAGGGGGACAGCTGTCCCTAGGTTGATTCCTTTCTTTTTCCTTCCCAGTTGTCAGAAACTCCTGGTGGATGAACAGCAGATCCCAGCGGTACGGCAGGAGAACCCAAGTGGAAACTGCAGGGCAGCCGACCTCCTCAGGGCTCGGGAAAAGTGTGAGGCAGTGCTGCGGGCTCCCGCATGGGCACAGTGCGCCTCCCGCATAGATCTCACACCCTTCCTGGTGGGCTGTACGTACACCCTCTGTGAGTTCGGAGGTCTCTACCACGCCCTCTGCCACGCTCTGCAAGCCTTCGGGGCCGCCTGCCAGAGCCAGGGGCTCAAGCCCCCACTCTGGAGAAACAGCAGCTTCTGCCGTGAGTGTGCCCTGCTGTCACCCCCAAACCACTCCCAAACCCTGTTTCCCTCTCTGCTTCCCTGAGAACTCTGTCACCCTCCTTCCCATTTGTCCTAATTCAGCCCTCATTGACTCTTTGACGAGGACTATTTTTTAATTTATTATTTATTGATTGATGTAAATTTTTTAGCCGGATGTGGGGCTCAAGCCTGTAATCCCAGCACTTTGGGAGGCCGAGGCGGGTGGATCACGAGGTCAACAGATCGAGACCATCCTGGCCAACACGGTGAAACCCCGTCTCTACGAAAAATACAAAAAAATTAGCTGGGCGTGGTAGTGCGAGCCTGTAGTCCCAGCTACTCAGGAGGCTGAGGCAGGAGAATTGCCTGAACCCATAAGGCGGAGGTTACAGTGAGCCGAGATCGTGCCATTGCACTCCAGTCTGGGTAATAACAGCGAAACTCCATCTCAAAAACAAAAAAAAATTAGCCGGGCGTGGTGGCACGTGCCTGTGGTCCCAGCTACTCAGGAGGCTGAGGTGGAAGAATCACTTGAACCCAAGAGGCAGATGTTGCAGTGAGCCGAGATTGCGCCACTGCACTCCAGCCTGGTGACAGAGCAAGACTCCGTCTAAAAAAATAAAAACAAAAAAAACCCCACAAAATTAGGCTGAGCGAGGTGGCTCATGCCTGTAATCCCAGCACTTTGGGAGGCTGAGGTGGGCAGATTATGAGGTCAAGAGATCAAGACCACCCAGGCCAACATGATGAAACTCCATCTCTCCTAAAATATAAAAATTAGCTGGGCATGGTGGCGCATGCCTGTAGTCCCAGCTACTTGGGAGGCTGAGGCAGGAGAATTGCTTGAACCCAGGAGGTGGAGGCTGCAGTGAGCCAAGATTCCGCCACTGCACTCCAGCCTGGTGCCTGGCGACAGAGCAAGACTCTGTTTCAAAGAAAAAAAAAACAAAACATAAAATTATCCGGATGTGGTGGCCCACGCCTATATTCCCAGCTACTTGGGAGACTGAGGCATGAGAATGGCTTGAACCTGGCAGGTGGAGGTTGCAGTGAGCCTTGGCCCTCCAAAGTGCTGGGACTACAGGCATAAGCCACCTCACCTGGCTTTTGAGATGGAATCTCCCTCTGTCACCACACCCAGGTAATATTTTTTTTTTTTTTTTTTTTTTGAGACGGAGTTTCGCTCCTTACCCAGGCTGGAGTGCAATGGCCCGATCTCGGCTCACCGCAACCTCCGCCTCCTGGGTTCAGGCAATTCTCCTGCCTCAGCCTCCCGAGTAGCTGGGATTACAGGCACGCGCCACCGGGCCCAGCTAATTTTTTGTATCTTTAGTAGAGACGGGGTTT
>CM052649.1:176635535-176693438 GCA_028533165.1 Leontopithecus rosalia
TCTCCTGCCTCAGCCTCCCGAGTAGCTGGGATTACAGGCACGCGCCACCGGGCCCAGCTAATTTTTTGTATCTTTAGTAGAGACGGGGTTTCACTATGTTGACCAGGATGGTCTCGATCTGTTGACCTCGTGATCCACCCGCCTCGGCCTCCCAAAGTGCTGGGATTACAGGCTTGAGCCACCGCGCCCGGCCTAATTTTTGTGTTTTTTATGGAGATGGGGTTTCACCATGTTGGCTGGGGTGGCCAGAAAGCTTTCTTCTTTCCTCCTGGCAGACAACTGGGCAAACTTCTGTAGCATTTTACTTAAAAAAAAAAAAAAAAAAAGAAATTAGGAGGCTGAGGCAGGAGAATTGCCTGAACCCAGGAGGCGGAGGTTGCGGTGAGCCGAGATCGTGCCATTGCACTCCAGCCTGGGTAACAAGAGCGAAACTCCGTTTCAAAAAAAAAAAAAAATTACTGAGATTATTCCTATAGCATACTATTCACTCTTTTAGAAGTGTCTTTTAGCTGGGTGCGGTGGCTCATGCCTGTAATCCCACCACTTTGGGAGGCTGAGACGGGTGTTGGAAACTACCTGGCCAGCATGGTGAAACCTCATCTCTACTAAAAATACAAACAATTAGCTGCAAGTGATGGAGGGGCCTGCAGTTGCAACTCCTCGGGAGGCTGAGGCAGGAGAATCACTTGGACCTGGGAGCGGAGAGTGAGCTGAGGTCACAACATTGCGCTCCAGCCTGGTCAACAAGAGTGAACCTCCATCTCAAAAATAAATAAATCAAGTGTCTTTTAGTATCTTCATAAAGCCGTGCAACTCTCACTACTATATAATTCCAGATCCTTTTACAATTCAAAACAGGACTTTTGTAGAGATTTTTTAATATGTAACTCATTCGCAGGATTCAGAAACTTATAAAGGATTAAAAATGTTTAAATACTTTTAAAGTATTAAAAAACACCCAGTTGGTGGGGTGCGGTGGCTCATGCCTGTAATTCCAGCAATTTGGGAGACTGAGGTAGATAGGCGGATTGCTTGAACCCAAGAGTTTGAGACCAGCCTGGGCAACATATTAATACCCCATCTCTACAAAAAATTACCAAACCTGCCAAGTTTAGTGGTTCATGCCTGTGGTCCCAGCTACTTGGAGGGCTGAGGTGGGAGGATCACTTGAGCCCGTGAGTTCGAGGCTTCAGTGAACCATGATTACACCACTGCACTCAAGTCTGGGTGACAGAGTGAGACCCTATCTCAGAAAAAAAAAAATCTCCCCCTAAAAACAAAGATAACCAGTGTATGGTCTCCCTCCTGCCCTCACCCATGGGCCTGCTTCACAGCTCAGTATTTTTCTCCAAGACCATTTACTTATGCATATACAAACAAATTCAAATTTATATTCTTGGCTGGGCGCAGTGACTCACACCATAATCTGAGTACTTTGAGAGGCCAAGAAGCTTGAGGCCAGGAGTTTGAGACCAGCTTGGGCAATATAGTGAGACCCCTGCATCTCTACAAAAAAAAAAATTAAAAAACAAAAGACAAGAAAGCTGTATGCTTTGTGCTTTTTGAGTTTGCCAATCTGAGAAGTGAAAAACAAGTCTTTTTTTTTTTTTGAGATAGAGTCTTACTCTGTCGTCCAGGCTGGAGTGCAGTGGCCTGATCTTAGCTCATTGCAACCTCTGCCTCCCAGGTTCCAGTGGTTCTCCTGCCTCAGTCTCCGAGTAGCTGGGATTACAGGCATGTGCCGCCACGCCTGGGTAATTTTTGTGTTTTCAGTAGAGACAGGGTTTTACCATATTGGCTAGGCTGGTGTTGAACTCCTGACCTCAGGTGATCCACCTGCCTCAACCCTCCCAAAGTGCTGGGATTACAGGCGTGAGCCACCTCGCCCAGTCATGAAAAATAACGTCTTAATTTGAGTTATTATTATGAATCAAGTTGGACATTTTTCCATATGCTTAGGAACGCTTTGAATTTCCCCTTCTGTAAACTATCTGCTTCTATCTGGTTGCCATTTTTCCACTGAGTCGTTGGTCTTTATTGAACTATTTAATGAAAGTCCTTCATCTATTATGGAAAACAGACCTTTATTAGTGCTCCGAGTTACACCAATTTTTCCAGTCCTTTTTGTTTCCATCTTTTGACTTTTTTTTGTCATGCAGGAAAAAAATGTTACGGGGTCAAATAGGTTAATCTTGTTCTACGTCTTCTCCATCTTGAGCAATAGCTATAAATGCTTGCCCCAGTGAAGCTACAAAAAAGTTTGCTGATTCTTTGCTCTAGAAATTTTGTTTGTTTGTTTGAGACAGAGTCTCACTCTGTGGCTCCAGGCTCCAGTGGCTCAATCTCAGCTTGCTGCAACCTCCACCTCCTGGGTTCAAGCAATTCTCCTGCCTTAGCCTCCTGAGTAGCTAGGATTACAGGCGTGAGCCACCACCCCTGGCTAATTTTTTTGTATTTTTAGTAGAGATGGGGTTTTACCATGTTAGCCAGGCTGGTCTCAAACTCCTGGCCTCAAGTGATCAGACCTCCTCAGCCTCCCAAAGAGCTGGGATTACAGGCGTGAGCCGCCGTGTTTGGCCTGCTTTAGTTTTTTATGTTTAAGTGGGTTATTTTTGGGGTATAAGTTTTTGATGCATGAGTATTTATCCTGGTATGTAAAATGAGGTGTGAATCAACCTTGTTTTTATTTTTCTCCAGAAGGCTAGCCAGCTATTCCAACATTATTAAATGACGAATCTGTCTTTGCCCAGGGACTGAGATGCCACAATTTATCATATACTAAATTCCTGTATATATTTGGATCCACATCTGAGCTTTCTCCTCTGTTCTGTCTGTCCATCTGTATCTGCACCTAGCAGTAATACAAAGTTGCAATCATTGAGAGGTCAAAATGAGCTTTGGGCCCAGCGCAGTGGCTCACACCTATAATCCCAGCACTTGGGGAGGCTGAGGCGGACAGATCACCTGAGGTCAGGAGCTCAAGACCAGCCTGGCCAACATGGTGAAACCCCATCTCTACTAAAAATACAAAAATTATCTGGGCATGGTGGCGCACGCCTGTAATCCCAGGTACTCAGGAGGCTGAGGCAGAAGAATCGCATGAACCCAGGAGGTGGAGGTTGCAGTGAGCCGAGATCCTGCAATTGCACTCCAGCCTGAGCAACAAGAGCAAAACTCTGCATAAATAAAATAAAATAAGTGTTGACTTATGGTAGGGACATTCACTACTCACGGCTCTTTTTTTAAAGGGATTTCCCGGCTTTTTTGGTTTCTTTATGTCTTCAGCTCAACTTTGAAATCATCTTGTCCTATTAAAAGCACATGCTCATTAAAATACTTTTGTGGCCGGGTGCGGTGGCTCATGCCTGTAATCCTAGCACTTTGGGAGGCCAAGGTGGGAGGATCCCTGAGGTCAGGAGTTTGAGACTGGCCTGGCCAACATGGTGAAATACTGTCGCTATTGAAAATATAAAAATTAGCCAGGCATGGTGGCATGTGCCTATAATCCCAGCTACCTAGGAGGCTGAAGCAGGAGAATCACTGGAACCCGGGAGGTAGCGGCTGCAGTGAGCCGAGACCACTCCTGGGCATCACAGAGAGACTCCATCCTCCCCACCAAAAAAAAACACTTTTGGAATGTTTTATTGAGATCACATTAAATGTGTACATTCACTAAGGGAGAAATAATATCACTGTGTTGCTGAACCTTCCTATCCATGAGCATGGTATGCATTTCCATTTGTTCACACTACTTTTGCTTAAGGTCCTTTCTTTAACTTCCCCAACAGAATTAATACCTCCCTGCTCTGTGCCTCCATCATACCTTGTATACTCTTGCCTGTGAACCCACCTACTGATTATGCACATCAAGGTCATGCTGCAGCTGCTGTGTGACCTCTGTCTCCCATGCTTACTTGGGAGAGCCATTCTTGTTCCTTTCTTTACCCAAAGCCTGGCCACAATCCATACTCAGTAAATGTTTGCTGAATGAATAACAAAAGGAAAAAAATCTCCCCAAGCCTTGTTGGTCATCCATCCATAGCCTGGTTTCTACAGCCCCTGCCTATAGGGTCCAGCCCTTTAGGGTTCTGTGAGCCCCTCCCTGTTGGTGTGGAGACAAGAAACTAGAAATAAAAGACACAGAGATAGAGAAAAGAGAATTTGGGCTCGGGGGTCCGCAGAGACCTGCAGTGGCCCCGAGTGCCTGGACGCTCTGAATTTTATTGAGTACAAAGCAGTGGGCAGGAAAGGTAGACTGAGGTGATGGTGGCTAGTGATAGGGTCAGGTAAATCACATGTCTTGAAGATAGGGGGCCCAATACTTTCAGGTAGCCCAGGCGAGGAGAAAAGCTAATGCATCAGCGCTCTTCGCATAATGTCAGAAACGTCAAGGACTCTAAGATTATGTTACTGTTACTAATTCTTATCTTTTAAGAAAAAGAGAGACCGGGTGCAGATGCAGGTCGTGAAAGTAGACATGGACGTGACCACCGAAGCGCAGCATCACGTAGAGACAATTAAGCCCCGGATGTCTGTGGGCCTCCCTGACAGCCGCCAGGCCTACCACAAGAGCTTGGAGAAGCGGAGTTTTCTCCTAACCCCCCCAGGAAGGAGATGTCTCGCTTATTTTGGACATCTTCCCTAGCTGGCTGAATGGCGGGCGCTTTCCCAGCGCTGGCGCTGCAGCACAGCTGAGATGCCCTCCAGCAGCCCTTATGCGGGCGTGACAGAGGGCTCAGAGCATCTTGCCTTAGGATCACTTTGTTTACAATGTCACCTCAGTTCCATGCTCCATAACCCGATAACCATTAGTAAAATAAAGATTATATTGAGTATATATTTTTATGATTATAAGTAACTATAAGATTATATATGATTATATAAAGGAATAACTATGTGCCTACATTTCTAATTCTTTTCTAAATCAGTATTTATACGGGAACAGACCCTTGCCCCAGCACTTGCGGGGTTTCCCCCCTACAACTGCCCATCTTGGTCCCCTCTGACCCTCTCTGCTGACCCACTGTCTCCTTCACCCACAGCTCTGGAATGCCCTGCCTACAGCAGCTACACCAACTGCCTTCCCTCCTGCTCACCTTCCTGCTGGGACCTGGATGGCCGGTGTGAGGGCACCAAAGTCCCCTCTGCCTGTGCAGAGGGGTGCATTTGTCAGCCCGGCTATGTGCTGAATGAGGACAAGTGTGTCCCCAGAAGTCAGTGCAGCTGCAAGGATGCCCATGGTGGCTCCATCCCTGTGAGTAGGGATGGGAAATGGGAGGACTGAAGGTAACGCACCTGGAGGGTGGTGCTTTCTCCTTTGCCCCACCTCTCTCAGCCTGGGACTCCCATGCCTTGACAGCTGGCCTTGGGGTGTGAAGGCTGCTGTGGGTGACGAATTGATCTCCAGCCAGGTCTGGGCTGATGGAGCACGGCTTGGGTGGGTCTGAGGAATCCAAACAAGCAGCACATGGCATGGTATAGTGGAAGGACCATGACCTCATTTCAGGCTGACCTAAGATTGAATCCTGATGGTGCCACTGATGAGTCAGATGACCTCTATTATCTCAGTTTCCTCACCTGTAAAATGGGTTTGTAGTGTCTCTTTCACAACATATGTAAGATACCAGGCACAGTGGTTTTTTGTTTGTTTGTTTTTTGAGACGGAGTCTCCCTCTGTCACCCAGGCTGGAGTGCAGTGGCATGATCTCTGCTCACTGCAACTTCTCCCTCCCAGGTTCAAGTGATTCTCCTGCCTCAATCTTCTGTGTAGCTGAGATGACAGGCAAGCACCATCAAGCCTGGCTAATTTTTGTGTTTTTAGTAGAGACAGCGTTTCACCATGTTGGCCAGACTGGTCTTGAACTCCTGACCTCAAGGGATCCGCCCGATTTGGCCTCCCAAAGTGCTGGGATTATAGACGTGATCCACCACACTTGCCTCGCACAGTGTCTTTTGGATATCCAATTGGCACTGTGGCTGCCTCTGGCCAGCATCAGTTAAGCCATTCAGATCATGGACTAGGCTGCTGGGGTAAGAGGAAGGAGAACCGGCCCTTCTCTCCTCACTTTCTCTCTCTTTTTTTTTTTTTTGAGACAGAGTCTCGCTCTGTCACCCAGTCTGGAATGCACTGGCGTGATCTTGGCTCACTGCAACCTCCACCTCCTGGGTTCAAGCAGTGTTCCTGCCTCAGCCTCCTGAGTAGCTGGGATTACAGGCACCTGCCACTGCGCTCAGCTAATTTTTGTATTTTTAGTAGAGACGGGGTTCATCATGTTGGCCAGGCTGGTTTCGAACTCCTGACTTCAGGTGATCCATCCATCTTGGCTTCCCAAAGTGCTGGGATTACAGGCGTGAGCCACCACACCTGGCCCCTTTCTTACTCTCTTTCTCTTCTGGTGACTTCTGCAGCCGGACAAGAGCTGGGTCTCCAGTGGTTGCACAGAGAAGTGTGTTTGCACAGGAGGAGCCATTGAGTGCAGGGACTTCCGATGCCCCTCTGGATCCCACTGCCAGCACAGTTCTGACAACAGCAACAGCAACTGTGTCTCAGACAGTAAGGGGAGCGAGCAGGGCGGGTGGAGAGGGGAGCACTTGGGGCCAGGGCAGAGGTGGGGGAAGAGGCAGGGTGGGAAGGGGCTTAGCCTGAACCCGAGCACAGGAAGGGGTTGGGGC
Source organism: Leontopithecus rosalia (assembly GCA_028533165.1). NCBI lineage: Eukaryota > Metazoa > Chordata > Mammalia > Primates > Cebidae > Leontopithecus > Leontopithecus rosalia. The sequence continues at coordinate 176,642,208 of CM052649.1, forward strand.
GGGTGACTGAATCAGGAGATCTGGTCTCCAATCTGCCTTTTGCCAACTCTGTGGCCATGTGCCAGGTCCTGATCCCCTCTGGGACCCTGCCGGCCTTGACCTCCCAAAGTGCTGGGATTCCAGGCGTGAGCCACTGTGCCTGGCTGTTTGGTTTTTGAGACTGGTGGGTCTTGCTCTGTTGTCCATGCTGGAGTGCCCTGGCACATCATATAGCTCGCTGTAACCTCAAATGCCTGGAATCAAGTGATCCTCACATCTCAGCCTCCCAAGTAGCTGGAACTGCAGGCATGCACCACCACTCCCAGCCAATTTTTCTATTTTTTTGTAGAGATGGGGTCTTGCTCTGTTGCCCACGATGGACTTGAACCCATCTCAAGTGTTCCTCCTGCCTCGGCCTCCCAAAGTGTTGGGATTACAAGTGTGAGCCACTGTGCCTGGTCTCTGTAAGGTTTTTAATCAGGCCAGGAGAGGGAGAAAGTTGAAGATCAAGGATCCAGAGAGGCAGGGCATGGTGGTTCATGCCTGTAATCCCAGTACTCGGAAGGGCGAGGTGGAAGGGTCACCTCAGCGCAGGAGTTCAACACCAGCCTGGCCAACATAGAAAGACCCTATCTCTACAAAAAATTTTAAAGTATTAAAAAATTAGCCAGGTGTAGTGGCTTGTGCCTATAGTTTCAGCTACTCAGGAGACTGAAGCAGGAGAATTACCTGAGCTCAGGAGTTTGAAGTTGCAGTGAGCTATGATTGTACCACTGCACTCCGGCCTGGGAGTCAAGAGTAAGACCCTGTCTGGAAAAAAAAAATAAAAATGGGCGTTTAATTGAGTGTCACTAGGTATTGGGGAAAAAAAAAAGCTCAGGCACCAGGCACGGTGGTTTATGCCTGTAATCCCAGCACTTTGGGAGGCCAAGGTGGGAGGATTCCTTGAGGCCAGGAGTTCAAGACCAGCTTGGCAACACAGTGTGACCCCCATCTCTAAAGAAAAAGAAAATAAGCTAGGGGTGGTGGTGCACTCCTGAGGTTCCAGTTACTCAGGAGGCTGAGGCAGGAGGATTGCTTGAGCCCAGGAGTTGGAGGCTACAGTGAGCTGTGATTGTGCCACTTGCACTTCGATCTGGGCGACAGAAGGAGACCCTGTCTCAAAAAAAGAAAAATAAGAAAAAGAAAAGAAAGGATCCAGGGAGCCTAAGAGCGTGGCCACAGGGGACGTCACTGTGGGGGAGTGACTTTGGGGACCATTACACCTGGGCAGGGTCCCTTCTCACTCTTTTTCTGAGATGAAGGCTCACTCTGTCACCCAGGCTGAAGGGCAGGGCGTGATCTTGGCGCTCACTGCAACCTCTGCCTCCCAGGTTCAAGCAATTCTCCTGTCTCAGCCTCCCAAGTGGCTGGAATTACAGGCACACTCCTTTGCACCTGGTTAATTTTTGTATTTTTAGTAGAGATGAGATTTCTCCATGTTGGCCAGGCTGTTCTCTAACTCCTGATCTCAGCCTCCCAAAGTCCCGGGATTACAGGCCTGAGCCACTACACCCAGCCCCTTCTCACTGTTTGACTTCTTGGCAGAGTCTGAACAATGCTCAATCTACGGGGACCCCCATTACTTCACGTTTGACGGCTTCAGCTACCGCTTCCAGGGCCGCATGACCTACATCCTGATCAAGACTGTGGATGTGCTGCCTGATGGGGTGGAGCCCCTGCTTGTGGAGGGACGCAACAAGATACATCCATCCGGGAGCTCCATCTTTTTGCACGAGGTGATTACCACCGTCTATGGCTACAAAGTGCAGCTCCAAGCTGGTCTGGAGCTTGTGGTAAGTTCTGGGCCTGGGCCTGGTGGGTATGGGGAGGCAGCTGGACCAGGCAGGCCACCTGCAGGAGGAGAAGTCAGGGTCCCTGTTCCCTGGGACGTTGGTGGCAGGGGCGGGCGGGTTGTAAAATTGGAGTCAGCAGGACGCAGTGGTTCATGCCTGTAATCTCAGCTACTCAGGAGGCTAAGACAGGAGGATCACTTGAGCCCAGAAGTTCAAGACCAGCCTGGGCAACATGGCCAGACCCTACATCTCTGCAAAAAATTTAAAATGAGCTGAGTATGGGGGCGCACACCAGTAGTCCCAGCTATTGGACAGTCTGAGGCTGGAGGATCGCTTGAGCCCAGGAGTTTGAGGCTGCAGTGAGCCAAGATCTTGCCACTGCACTTTAGCCTGGGTGACAGAGAAAAACGGTCTCAAAACCAAAAAGAAATCCAACAACAAGCTCACTGCATGTGGGGAGGCAGTAGAGGCTGGCAATAGACAAGAGGAAGAGAGGAGGTGGAGGAGGACAGGGCGTGTGGTGTGTAAAGGCCAATCCCAGGCTGAAGAATCAGTGGCGTCCACTACACCAATGTGGTTTTATTTTGTTTTGTTGTTTTGCTGAAATAGAGTCTTACTCTCCGACCCAGGCTGGAGTGCACTGGAACCACTCAGCTCCCTGCAACCTCCGCCTCCTAGATTCAAGTGATTCTCCTGCCTCAGCCTCTCGAGTAGCTGGGATTACAGGTGTGCGCCACCACACCTGGTTAATATTTGTATTTTTAGTAGAAACCAGGTTTCCCCATGTTGGTCAGGCTGGTCTTGAACTCCTGACCTCAGGTGATCTGCTCGTCTCGGCCTCCCAAAGCGCTGGGATTACAGGCGTGAGCCACTGTGCCCAGCCTCACTGCACCGATTTTTTGCAAGGAAGGACTTGGCTGGGAAGGGGGCGGACCTCACAGAGGCTTCTGCCATGTGGAATAGCAAAGTCCCCACTTGGTTATCTCACTCCCCTCCGTCTTCACGGAGACATATGGACATGCCTGGGAAAAGCAAAGGCCAGGCAGGAAAGGTACCAGGTCAGGCAGATTCAGCCCTCCCTGCCGCTCCCGTTTTCCCTCTTTAGGTCAACAACCAGAAGATGGCCGTCCCCTACAGGCCGGATGAGCACCTGCGTGTCACCCTGCGGGGCCAACGGCTCTACCTGGTCACCGACTTTGAGCTGGTCGTCAGCTTCGGTGGAAGGAAAAATGCAGGTAGCGGAAACAGGGAAAAGAAGAGCAGAAGGGCCATTTCTGAGAAGGGGTAGGGAAAATCCTGTCTAAGACAGGCAGATCCTGGTGAGAGGACCTCTGCCCAGATGTAGGGCACCTGGCTCCAGAGGAGGACCAGGAGGAGGTGGAGTGAGGCCAGCTGGAGAGCAGAGGGCAGAGCCTTGGTTGGGTGCTGTGTCACCGGCCTGTAATCCCAGCGCTCTGAGAAACTGAGACATGAGGATCACTTAAGGCCAGAAGCTCGAGACCAGCCTGGGGAACATAGTGAGACCCCCGTCTCTACAAAAAAATAATTTTTTTTTTATGAGACGAAGTTTTGCTCTTGTTACCCAGGCTACCCAGGCTGGAGTGCAATGGCGCAATCTCGGCTCACCGCAATCTCTGCCTCCTGGGTTCAAGCAATTCTCCTGCCTCAGCCTCCCGAGTAGCTGGGACTACAGGCGTGTGCCACCATGCCCAGCTAATTTTTGTATTTTTAGTAGAGACGGGGTTTTACCATGTTGACCAGGATGGTCTCGATCTCTTGACCTCGTGATCCACCCGCCTCGGCCTCCCAAAGTGTTGGGATTACAGGCTTGAGTCACTGCGCCCAACCCCCCCACCAAAAAAATTTTAAGGCCAGGTATGTGGCTCACACCTGCAATCCCAGCATTTTGGGAGGCCGAGGCAGGCAGATCACCTAAGGTCAGGAGTTCGACACCAGCCTAGCCAACATGGTGAAACCCCCATCTCTACTAAAAATACAAAAATTAGCTAGCCATGGTGGCAGGTGCCTCTAATCCCAGCTACTTGGGAGACTGAGGCAGGAGGATCAATTGAACCCAGGAGGTGGAAGTTGCAGTGAGCCGAGATCATACCATTGCACTCCAGCCTGGCAGCATGAGTAACTCTGTCTCAAAAAAAAGAAAATTAGGGCCGGACGCAGTGGCTCACGCCTGTAATCCCGGCACTTTGGGAGGCTGAGGCGGGTGGATCAAGAGATCGAGACCATTCTGGTCAACGTGGTGAAACCCAATCTCTACTAAAAATACAAAAAATTAGCTGGGCATGGTGGTGCGTGCCTGTAATCCCAGCTACTCGGGAGGCTAAGGCAGGAGAATTGCCTGAACCCAGGAGGCGGAGGTTGCAGTGAGCTGAGATCGCGCCATTGCACTCCAGCCTGGGTAACAAGAGTGAAACTACGTCTCAAAAAAAAAAATTAAAATGAGCCAGGTGTGATGGTATGTGCCTGTAATCCCAGCTTCTGGAACTGGAGAGGCCAAGACGGGAGGATTGCTTGAGCCAGGCATTCGGGACCAGCCTGACAACATAGCAAGACCCCGTCTCTACAAAAAATAAAAATAAAAAGTTAGCTGGGTATGATGGTGCACACCTGTAGTCCCAGCTACTGGAGAGGCCAAGGAGAGAGGATTACTTGAGCCCAGGAGTTGGAGGCTGCAGTGAGCCATGATTATGCCACTGTACTCCAGCCTGGGCAACAGAGCAAGACCCTGCTTTTAAAAAAAAGTTAATTTTAAAAAAAGTGAGTGCTGGGCTTGGTGGCTCATGCCTGTAATTCCTGAGCTTTGGGAGCCCAAGGTAGGCGGATCACTTCAGGTCAGGAGTTCTAGACCAGTCTGGCCAACAGGGTGAAACACCATCTCTACTAAAAACACAGAATTAGCCGCGCATAGTGGCATGTGCCTGTAGTCCCAGCTACTTGGAGGCTGAGGCACGAGAGTCACTTGAATCCGGGAGGTGGAGGTTGCAGTGAGCTAAGATTGTGCCACTGCACTCCAGCCTGGGCAACAGAGCAAGACTGTGTCTCAGAAAAAAAAAAGAGCGAGTCGTCTCACTTTTGGGGGTCCCCTTCCTCCCACAGTAATCTCCCTACCCAGCATCTACAGGGGGCTCGTGCGTGGCCTCTGTGGGAACTACGATGAGAACCGCAAGAATGACATCATGCTGCCCAGTGGTGCCCTGACCCAGAACCTCAGCACCTTCGGCAACAGCTGGGAGGTGAAGACCGAGGACGCCCTCCTCCGATTCCCCAGGTCCGTGGCCTGGAAGGGATGAGGCTGGGGAGATGAACAACTCTGCTCCCAGTGGCCGCTGGCCCTCCTGTCCTCAGCAGAGATGAAACTCCAGGGAGAGGGTGCAGAGAGACCTGGATCCTCCCGATTCTGTCATTCCCTCTCACCTGACTGTGGGGGCACCCGCTCAGTGGAAATCCCAGTCTGTGCCCCCACCCTACCCTCAGCCTGCCTTCCCAGTTCTTCTTTTTCTAAAAATCTTTTTTAGAGGCAGGGTCTTGCTCTGTCACTTAGGCTGGAATGCAGTGTTGTAATCCCAGCTCACTGTAACCTCTGCCTCCCAGTTTCAAGTGATTCTGCTGCCTCAGCCTCCAAGTATCTGGGACTACAGGCGCCCACCACCATGCCCGGTTAATTTTTATATTTTTAGTAGAGATGGGGTTTCACCATGTTGATCAGACTGGTCTCGAACACCTGACCTCAAGGGATCCACCCACCTCAGTTTTGGCTTCCAAAGTGCTGGGATTACAGGTTTGAGCCCCAATTGTTCTTATTTCTTATTTAGAAAAATCTTTTTTAGAGACAAGGTCTTCCTCTGTTGCCCAAGCTGGAGTGCAGTGCAGTGGTGTGATCTCGGCTCACTGCAGCCTCGGCCTCCTGGGCTAAAGTCATCCTGCTGCCTCAGCCTCCCAAGTAGCTGGGACTACAGGCAGACACCACCACGCCCAGCTAATCAGTTGTTGTTGTTCTTCCCTCACTTCGCCTTCATTGTGGCCTTACCTGACCCTGTGGCTGTCTTTGCTGCAGGGCTGTACCAGCAGAGGAGGAGGGACGAGGGGCGGAACTGGGCCTCTATGTGTCTGAATGTAGCCCGGAGCAGCTGTCGAGCAACAGCACCCAGGCCTGTAGGGTGCTGGTGGACCCCCAAGGCCCCTTTGCTGCCTGTCACCAGACGGTGGCCCCAGAGCCCTTCCAGGAGTGAGTCATGGGCCCAGGACTTGAGGGAATGGCCCAGGTGCCTGCTCTGATCTTTCCCTGGGGCCTCCTGCCAGCTTCCTGACCCAAGCTCTGTCTGGGTCACTCCTCTGTTCTCCCTGTGGCCTCGTTTCCTTGTAACCCTCCCTGGACACCGACTGATGTCTTTCCGTTTGGTGTTCCAGGCTCTCTTTTGCAGGGGTGGGTCTTCTAGCCTCCCCAAAATTGACTGTGCCCTTCCTGTCCCCTCTCCACCCCAGGCACTGTGTGCTGGATCTGTGCTCTGCTCAGGACCCCAGAGAGCAAGAGGAGCTGCGTTGCCAGGTCCTCAGCTGGTATGCCATCCTCTGCCAGGAGGCGGGCGCTGCCCTGGCCGGCTGGCGGGACCACACCCTCTGCGGTGAGGCACTACCCCTCCCCTCTGCCGTCCACCTCTGCTGAACTCTCTTCCCACCATTGCCTTATCTCCAGCTGTGTTAGTCCCAGCCTCCCTCAACTTTCTTAGGCCCATGTCCAAGTCAGTACAACCTGCAGCCTGACTCCTTCTCTGACCCTGCCTGGGAGCCGCCCAACCCCATCCCCCATCCTGCTCCTTCCTGCCAGGGTCCACCTTTGCTCAGCCAGTTCCTTCAAATGCTCTAATGTTGCAGACAAAAAGACCCTGGATAGGCTGGACATGGTGGCTCACACCTGTAATCCCAGTGCTTTGGGAGGCCGAGGCTGGAAGATGGCTTGAGCCCAGGAGTTCGAGGCTGCAGTGAGCCATGACTGCACCACTGCACTCCTGGGTAGCAGAGCAACATCCTATCTCAAAAAAAAAAAAAAGGCTAGGCACGGTGGTTCACACCTGTAATTGCAGCACTTAGGGAGGCTGAGGTGGGCAAACCATGAGGTCAGGAGTTTGAGACCATCCTGGCCAACATAGTGAAACCCCGTCTCTACTAAAAATGCAAAAAATTAGCTGGACATAGTGGCAGATGCCTGTAATCCCAGCTACTCGAGGAACTGAGGCAGGAGAATTGCTTTAACCTGGGAGGCAGAGGTTGCAGTGAGCCAAGATTGCACCACTGCACTCCAGTCTGAGTGACAGAGTGAGACTCCATTAAAAAAAAAAAGAGAGAGAAAGGAAAGAAAAAGAAAGAGAAAGAAAGAAAGAAAAAGAGAAAGAAAGAAAGAAAAGAAGGGACAGAAGGAAGCAAAACACACTGCCACGTGTGTACCTATGCAACTATCTTGCATATTCTGCACATGTACCCCAACACCTAAAATGCAATAAAAATTAAAAAAAAAAAGAAGAAAAGATGAGACAGGCTGGGTATGGTAGCTCATACCTGTAGTCTCACCACTTAGGGAGGCTGAGGCGGCAGCATCAATTGAAGCCAAGAGTTTGAGACCAGCCTGGGCAACATAGTGAGACCCCATCTCTATAAAAATTTCAGACAAATTAGCTGGGTGTGGTGGTGCATGCCTGTAGCTCCAGTCACTGGGGAGGCTGAGTTAGGAGGATCACTGGAACTCAGGAGTTGGAGGCTGCAGTGAGCTGTGATCATGCCACTGCACTCCAGCCTGGGCAACAGAGCGGGACTCCACCTCTAAACAAAAAAAAAAAAAGGAAAAAAAGACCCTAAATGAAGCCATGACGTGTTCTGGCTTCCTGCCTGTAAGCATCTCTGAGTTTTATTGGGTGACCTTGCCCCTGTTTGGCCTGCCCAGCCCCAGCCAGCTTCTGACTGTGACTCTCCCCCCAGCCATGGAGTGCCCAGCAGGTACCATGTATCAGAGCTGTATGACACCCTGCCCAGCATCCTGTGCCCACCTGACGGACCCTGGGGACTGCAAGGGCCCCTGCGTGGAAGGCTGTGCCAGCATCCCAGGCTATGCCTACAGCGGCACCCAGAGCCTACCGCTGGCTGACTGTGGCTGCACCGGCAATGGCATCTACTACCAGGTCCGGGCTGGCAGCAGGAGGCCCTGGGGAGCAGAGGTGCCAAGGGGAGCCAGACCAGGGATGGAACCCGAGTGTCTCCTCCTGGCCTTTCCCTTTTCTAGCTGGGCGACGTCTTCGTGACTGAGGACTGCTCTCAGCGCTGTACCTGCGCCAGCGCAGGGATCCTGCTTTGTGAACCCTTCAGCTGCAGAGAGGGGGAGGTCTGCACTCTGGGGAACCACACCCGAGGCTGCTTCCCAGGTGAACCTGCACCCATGCTGGCTTCCAAGCTGACCCACGCCCTGGGGCATCCATGCACCAAGGATCTTCCCCTCCCTGTCCTTGGGACTCTTCCACATTGATTTCAGGATGTCTGTCCCTGCCTTTGTGGAGAGGGACAAAGGACAAAGATCTCGAGTTTCCTGAGCATCCGTGAGCTGCTGGATCCTTTCCTAGCCTTCCTTCCTGTTCCTCCTCCAGTCCTCACTTCAGTCCTGGTGCTTAGCACAGCCCTCCTATTTTATATGTAACAAACATGGAGTGCAGCGAGGTTCAGCCGAGTCCTGCCGGGTGTAGGGGACTCATGCCTGTAATCCGGGCATTTTGAGAGGCGAGGTGGGAGAATTGCTTTGAGCTCAGGAGTTCAAGATCAGCCTGGGCAACAGAGGGAAATTTTTAATTTTTAGTCTCTACTAAAAATTAAAGAAAAAAAAACCTGGGTGTGATGGTGCATACCTGTAGTCTCAACTACTTGGGAGGCTGAGGTGGGAAAATCACTTGAGCCCAAGAGATTGAGGCTGCAATGAGCCATAATTGTGCCACTGCACTCCAGCCTGGCGACCGAGTGAGATCCTGTCTCAAAAAAAAGGAGAAGATGCCAGCAAGGTGGCTCACACCTGTAATCCCAGTACTTTGGGAAGCTGAGGCAGGTGGATCACAAGGTCAGGAGTTTGAGACCAGCCTGACCAACATGGTGAACCCTGTCTCCACTAAAAATACAAAATTAGCCGGGCATGGTGGTGCATGCCTGTAATCCCAGCTACTCAGCTACTTGGGAGGCTGAGACAGGAGAATCCTTTGAACCTGGGAGGCGGAGGTTGTGGTGAGCCGAGATCCCGCCATTGCGCTCCAGCCTGTGCAACAGGAGTGAAACTCCCTCTCAAAAAAAAAAAAGAGAAGAGAAGGAAGAAGGAGAGGGGAGGGGAGGAGAGGAAAGAAAGGAAGGGAGGGGAAGGGAGGGGAAGGGAGAGGAGAGGAGGGGAGAAGGCGGGAGAAAGGGAGGGAGGGAGGAAGGAGTTTTGAAGGAAAGAAGTTTCCCCCAAACCCAGGGGTAGTGAGGTAGGGTTGGGAGCCAGACTGGCTGGCTCTTGGCCAGTCTCTGGCAGCTGCTGCTTTCTCCCCTGGCGTCCCAGCCCCCAGTCAGTCCTCCCCTGAGCTGGGAGTGTCCTCTCAGGGCCCCTCCCACAACCCTCTCTGTCCTGCAGAAAGCCCCTGTCTGCAGAACCCCTGTCGGAATGACGGGCAGTGTCGGGAGCAGGGAGCCACATTCACCTGCAGGTGTGAAGTTGGTTACGGAGGAGACCTCTGTACAGAGCCTCGAGATGTGCCACCTCCCAGAAAACCCGGTGAGGGCATCCAACGCCCTGTACCCTCACAGCCTGTCCACCTGTCAGCCAGGCCGACAGCCACCACAGAGTGATTCGACGTGTATTGTATTCACATATAGAATGATATCTATTATAATATATGTTATAGATATTATCTATTATGTAGATATATTAATATGGTATATATTATGTAACATTATATATTATATATTTTATAGGTATTATATATTAATATTATATGTTATGGAAATGTATTATAAACGTAATAGCAATTCATAGATATAATGGACAATATATTATTAATATATTAATATATGTTATATATTAATATGTTATATATTAATAAATGTGGCTGGGCGTGATGGCTCAAGCCTGTAATCCCAGCACTTTGGGAGGCCGAGGCAGGTGGATCACGAGGTCAAGAGATTGAGACCATCCTGGTCAACATGGTGAAACCCCATCTCTACTAAAAATACAAAAAATTAGCTGGGCATGGTGGCGCGTGCCTGTAATCCCAGCTACTTAGGAGGCTGAGGCAGGAGAATTGCCTGAACCCAGGAGGCGGAGGTTGCGGTGAGCCGAGATCACGCCATTGCACTCCAGCCTGGGTTACAAGAGCGAAATTCTGTCTCAAAAATAAATAAATAAATAAATAAATAAATAAATAAATAAATAAATAACTGTTTATGTATTAAATTATTATAGTAGGAATCATGTTATAATATAATCCGTAGAAATTAGCAGGACAAGCATCCTCAAAAAACCAGTCCTGGCCAGGTGCAGTGGCTCCCGCCTGTAATCTCAGCACTCTGGGAGGCTGAGGTGGGCGGATCACCTGAGGTCAGGAGTTTAACAGCCTGATCAATATGGTGAAACCCCGTCTCTACTAAAAATACAAAATTTAGCTGGGTGTGGTGGTGCACACCTGTAATCCCAGCTACTCTGGAGGCTGAGACAGAAGAATCGCTTGAACCTGAAAGGCGGAGATTGCAGTCAGCCGAGATTGTGCCACTGCACTCCAGCCCAGGCGACCTAGTGAGACTCCATCTCTCCCCGCCAAAAAAAAATCACAAAACTTAACTGGGTGTGATGGCATGTGCCTATAGTCCCAGCAACCTGGAAGGGAGGCTGAGGCGGGAGGATCACTTGAGCCCAGGAGTTCAAGGCTGCAGAGAGTTATGATCACACCACTGCACTCCAGCCTGGACAACAGAGCCAGACTCTGTCTAAAAAGGCTTATGGGAAACAGAAAACATTGCAAGAGGTGGGGGTGGCACTAAGACCTTGGAATCCCTGGAGGTGAGAGCCTCCTGCAGGGAGAAGCCGACACACCTAGCTATTTAGAGAGATGAGGTCCCTTGGGGTAGCAATCGATGTCCAAAAGGGAGTGCCCCTGAGTCCCCGCCCTTCCTGTCTCACGTCCCTGCATCTCTTCCCTGCACCCAGAAGCTTCTAACCTGGTGGCCATCCTGTTGGGACTGCTGCTGCCTGTGGCGATTATAGTACCAGCAGTGACCAGAGAATGCATTTACAGAACGAGGAGGAAGAGGTGAGTTCTGGGAAGGGGAGAGGAAGGGTGAGTAGGGTGTGCAAATGGGGAGCAGCTGGGCCCGTAAAGGGCTACTCGGGGAACCACGTCTGTTCCCCCACTCCTTCTAGAGAGAAAACGCACAGCCAAGAGGGAGACGGACTGACCAGGCTGGTGGACACAGGTGAGAACCGAGCCCACAGGCTGAAATGCTGGGCTTGGAGTCTACTCTCCTCTCACACACGGTTGCTTTGCTTTCTCCTCAGATATTGCTCCGGACTGTGTCTTTTAAACTGCTCAGTTTTGAGTTGTGTTCAAACAAGAAGATTAAATAAATGTATGTATTTGTTTATTTGAGACAGGGTCTTGCTCTGTTGCCCAGGCTGGAATGAAGTGGTGCGATCAGAGGCTGGACCTCCTGCCCCAGCCTCCCGAGTAGCTGGGACTACAGATACACGTCACCATGAGAGCTAAATTTTATTTTTTTTTGTTTTTGTAGAGATGTGGGGGAGTCTCACTGTGTTTGCCAGGCTGATCTCAAACTCCTGGCCTCCAGCGATCCTCCCGCCTTGGCCTCCCACAGTGCTGGGGTTTACAGGTATGAGCCATGGCATCTGGCCAAAATTATTTATTTTTGTTTTGTTTTTTTGTTGAGACGGAGTCTTGCTCTGCCACCCAGGCTGGAATACAGTGGCATGATCTCTGCTCACTGCAGTCTCTGCCACCTGGGTTCAAGCAATTCTCCTGCCTTAGCCTCCCAAGTCGTTGGGATTACAGGTATGTACCACCTCACCTAGCTAATTTTTGTATTTTTAGTAGAGACAGGGTTTTGCCTTGTTGGCCAAGCTGGTCTCAAACTTCTGACCTCAAGTGATCCGCCTGCCTCGTCCTCCCAAAGTGCTGGGATTACCGGCGTGAGGCACCGTGCCCAGCCAGAATAATTTATTTTTGAAATGTGAATGTCTATATGACCATGGTGGAGAAGGTTGGGTCTTGGAGAGAGGAAAATGAGGGAGAAAGGCATGTGGAGGCCTAGGTAGGGCTGGGTTCTGCACAGAATGAGGGGAGAGGAGCCTAGGTTTGAGGTGAGGGTGTTGTCCCTTAGAGAAAGCCACATGGAGGTGGCCCGTTCAGTCCTGCTGACATCACTAGAGGAGACAGAAGGAGCAGGGAGGCAGAGGAATGGAGGGTGGGAAGCAGCCCCAGACCCTTGGCTTCTGATTTAGGAGAAGACCTCGCCCCAGGAATCCGAGTTCTTAGAGAATGTGGCTTCTGGCTTCCCCCAAGGTGATTCTGAGAGCTTGTACATGTCAAGTAGAGGCTGAGGCTGGGGATATGGCTTTCTCTTTCTTTTCCTTTCCTTTGTTTCTTTTTCTTTCTTCCTTTCTTTCCTTTCCTTTCCTCCCTTCCTTATTTTCTTTCTCTTTTTTCTTTCTATCTTTTCTTTTCTTTCCTTCTTGTTTTCAGGGTCTTTCTTGCTCTGTTGCCCAGGCTAGAGTGGTACACTCGTAGCTCACGGCAGCCTTGACCCCCAGGCCTCCAATGATCCTCCCACCTCAGCCTCCTGACTAGCCAGGACTACAGGCATGCACCACTACACCTGGCTAATTTTCATATCTTTTTGGAAGAGGGGCTCTCACTATGTTGCCCAGGCTGGTCTTAAACTCCTGGGCTCAAAGAGGTCATCCTGCCTCCACCTCCCAAAGCACTGGGAATACACATGAGAGCCACCACACCCAGCCAAATGTGGCCCTTCCTTCCTTCCTTTTTCCCTCTCTTCCTGCCTTCCTCCCTCCTTACCTCCCTCCCTTCCTTTCCTTCTTTTCCTTTTACTTTTCCCTCCTTCCCTTCCTCCCCTCTCTTTTCTTTCTTTCCTTCCTTCCTTCCTTTCCTTTCTCTCTCTCTCTCTCTTTTTTTTTAAAGATGGGGTTTCACCATGTTGGTCAGGCTGGTCTTGAACTCCCTACCTCAGGTGATCCACCCGCCTTGGCCTCCAAAGTGCTTGGATTACAGGCGTGAGCCACCACGCCTGGCCCTTCCTTTCCTTTCTCTTTCCCTCTTTTCCCCTCCCTCCCTCCCTCCTTCCCTCCCTTCCTCCCTCCCTCCCTTCCTTCCTTCCTTTTTTAGAGACAGGTGCTTCCTCTGTTACCCAGGCTGGAGTGCACTGGTACAATCATAGCTCACCTCCCAAGTCCCTCCCACACCTCCTCGGGGGTACAATATTTGGGTGAGGTATCGCCAAGGGAAGAGGGGACAGAGGACTCAAGAGCCCGAGGGACTCCAGAAGTGGGCTATAGAGGTGGGAAATTGAGGATAAGACCCCTGGGCTGGGAAGGGCCCAAGCTGTGATTTGGGGTCCAGCACTGACCCAAACATGACAACAGGGGGCGTCTGAGGTGCAGGTTGGGCACGGTGGCTCAAGCCTGAAATCCCAGCGCCTTGGGAGGCTGAGGCGGGAGGATTGCTTGAGGCCAGGACTTTGAGATCAGCCTGGGAAACATGAAACTGCGTCTCTACAAAAAAAAAAAAAAAAAAAAAAAAATTAGTGGGCATGGTGGTATGTGCTTGGAGGATTCCCAGGTTCTCAGGAGGCTGAGACAGGAGCTCGAACTCCTGGCCTCAAGCCTCAGCCTCTCAAGTAGCCAGAACTATAGGTGCATGTCACCCTTTGGCTGGGCGCAGTGGCTCACATCTATATAATCCTAGCACTTTGGGAGGCCGAGTCGGGCAGATCGCTTGAGGTCAGGAGTTCGAGACCAGTCTGACAACATGGTGAAATCCTGTCTCTATAAAAATACAAAAATTAGCCGGTGTCATGGTGGCGACCTGTAATCCCAGCTGCTTGGGAGGCTGAGGCAGGAGAATCACTTTAACCCAGGAGGCAGAGGTTGTAGTCAGCTGAGATCGCGCCACTGCACTCCAGCCTGGATGACAGACTGAGACCCTGTCTCGAAACACAAAAACAAAAGCAAACAACAAAAAAAAGGTGGCTTTTTCCAAAAAAGCAAATTAGCCTGTGACCCTCTGGGGAGGCCCCCACCCTCGGCATTCTTCCATTTCCCAAAAGGGGATAGGGGCTACTATGGGAACTGAGGACAGTGTGGGGAGGGGGTCTGCAGTCTGGGTTGCTGAAGAATTCTCACCTCTATCATATTAGGAGTGACCCACTCACCCCAGCCTGAGGCCAAGGTGCAAATGTCCCCCCCTCTCCCTCAGGGCTCCTGCCTCCCGTGAGGTAGGTCCTTGCTTGGAAGATAGGGCTGGGACATCCAGCTTGGGCTCTAAGAAGGAAAGAAAGGCTTGCTGGGCCCAGTGGTTCACACCTGCAATCCCAGCACTTTGGGAAGCCAAGGCAGGCAGATCATTTGAGGTCGAGTTCGAGACCAGCCTGGCCTCGAGATGGTGGTGAAACCCCATCTCTACTAAAAATACAAAAATTAGCCGGGCGTGGTGGGGGTGCCTGTCGTCCCAGCTACTCAGGAGGCTGAGGTGGGATCATTTGAACCTGGGAGGCTGAGGTTGCAGCGAGCCAAGACTGCACCACTGTATTCCAGTCTGGGCGATAGAGCAAGACTGTTTTAAAAAAAAAGAAGAAGAAAGAAAGAAAGAAAGGCTGCCAATTGGACTGGAGGAGGATCGGGATGTAGGACCCCAAAGGGGATTTGGGTTTGGGATGCCGAAACAGGGAGGATACAGGCTGGGTGTAGTGGTTTATGCCTGTAATCCCAGTGCTTTGGGAGGCTGAGGAGGGAGAATTGCTTGAGGTCAGGAGCTGGAGACCAGCTTGAGCAACATAGCGAATCCCTTCTGTCTCTACAAAGATATAAAACATTCTTGGGTGCTTGAGGTGGGAGGATTGCTTGAACCCAGGAGTTCTAAGCTGCAGTGAGCTATGATCGAACCACTGCACTCCAGCCTGGGCAAGAGAACGAGACCCTGTCTCTAAAAGAACAAACCAACCAACCAGGGAGGATTCTGAGTTCTACAAATATGTTTTTTTAATATATATATATATATATATATATATATATATATATATATATATATCTCCAGGGTCTGGCTGTGTTGCCCAGGCTGGAGTGCAGTGGTGCGATCTCAGCTCACTGCAACCTCCGCCTCCTGGGTTCAAGTGATTCTCCTGCCTCAGCCTCCTGAGTAGCTGGGATTTCAGGGGTGCGCCACCATGCCCGGCTAATTTTTTTCTTTGCATTTTTAGTAGAGACAGGGTTTCACCATGTTGGTCAGGCTGGTCTCAAACTAGGTGATTCCCTCTGCCTTGGCCTCCCAAAGTGCTGGGATTACAGGCGTGAGCCACCACGCCCGGCTTAGAAATGTAAATACTCTATGATCATCCTCTGGGATGACCAGCCCTTGGGGTCCCACCTTCGTGGAAGGAAGCAAGACCCAGCCTGGGTAAGGAAAGGGCCCCAAGAAGGGAGAGTCCTGTCCAGCAACTCTCCCTTGCCTTAGCAGGGAGAGCACTCACACTGGAGAGCTGGATGTGACAGGAAGGCTCAGGGCAGCCTGGAGCTGGGCTGGATCTCAGGGGGTTCCCACAGCCCCCTGCCCTGACCTCAGCTCCCGGCACTTGGTCTTCGCTCGTGGCCTCTCTGCTGTGCCTCTGCAGGGCCCCTTGTTTTCTTCTTCCAGCTATCAGCTCTCTAGGACACTCTATCTAGCCTGGATGTCTGGTTGGCAGGGGAAGAGGGTGGGTCTGGGCAGCATCCTCTGGATGGACCCCCAAGTCCCTCCCACACCTCCTGAGGATACCAAACATGGGTGATGTGTCACCAAGGGAAGTGGGGACAGATGATTCAAGAGCCTGAGGAACTCCAGAAGAGGGTTGTAGAGGTGGGAAATTAAGGACAAGCCTCCCTGGGCCGGGAAGGGTCCAAGCTGATTTAGGATCCAGCACTGACCCATACATGTCAACAGGGGGCGACTGAAGTGCAGAAATGGAAAAGGCAGCTTGCGCCTGTAATCCCAGTGCCCTGGGAGGCTGAGATGGGAGGATCCCTTGCCCCAGGAGTTCAAGTCATTCCACTGCATTCCAGCCTGAGAGACAAAGTGAGACCCTGTCTAAACAACAAAAAAAAGAAACTGACCAGGCTAAACCAGCCTGATCCTTGTCAAGACCTGCCACAGGTCTCAGCCCGGGAGGCCAAAGATCCCCAGAGGAAAGGACACAGAAAATGGCGAGAAAGAAAATAAATCCGGGTCTTTAGAGGGGGGACTGACCCTGTCCTCTTCCTGTTTGGGAAGATGTTGGGGAAAAACATGAGGTTTCCCCTCCCCTTCCCAAGAGGCTGGGAGAACCTGCCTGGGCAGCATCTTGAATGGGAGAATTGTCCCCGGCCCAGCCACGTGTGTGTGCGTGCGTGTGCACACGCGCCTGTGTACACAAGTGGGGGGGTCCCTTCTTCCCTTCCCCCACAGCCAATGTAGACACTCTCCCCAAATTGCCTCTAAATCTACCCCAGCTGTCAACATCTGGCCCCCATCTGTCTCCTTCATCCAACTAGACCCCCTGCTCCAGCTCCTGCCGTCTCCTCCCTCTCCAGGGGCTGCGGGCTCAAGGCCTCCCCTCCCTCCCCCAGCAGCCCCTGGCCAGGGCTGAGGAACCAGGACAGGGAAGGGAGGGGACAGCCCCACCCCGGAGGTGCCCCAGGCTCTTGGCAGAGCCAGCTGGAGCCGTTGGAAGCAGCTGCGAATGACTCATCTTGCTCAGCCCCCACCCCACCACCTCAAACACACCCTGGAGCTGAGAACCAAGCTCCAGCCCCCCCATAGTCCTGCAGCCTCCAGACTTCTGACCCCACTCAGCCAACCACAAAGCCCTCCCTACCCAGCCCCACTGTCCTTAGAAATCTAGTCCATCACCTCCCATCACCCGCGGAGCTGGGACTCGTCCCATTTTCTTTTATTTATACAAAAAAATTTTTTTTTAAATATAATTTAAGAACCCCCTCCAAGCACCAGCGTCAGTTTCTGGGTTCCACCACCACCTACCACCCCTTTCACGACCTCAGCCCGCACCCCTTCATGGACACAGCTTGGGGGTCCCAGGGGGGTCCAGGGAGGTGGCATGACCAAGGCACTCTTTCGGAAACAGACAAGATGGGTCCCTGTTTCAACGTGGGCAAAGGAGGCGCTAGTGAAACAGGTTCCCTCTAACACAGAGTTACGACAAGGACCATAGAAAAATGAAACAAGAAAACAGAAAGGGGCGGGGACCAGAAACAGAACTCAAAAAGCCTTCAATATGAAGGCAGCAGCTGGGAGGGGCCTTTACAAGGGAGAAAAATGATTGTTTGGTGGTGACAGCAGCAAGCTGGGACTACAAACCCCAATGATTTTGTCACTGGGGCCTGACCCCTCTTCTTGCCCCTGGGACAGCCCCCCACTCTGGAGCTGGCAAGGGAGTCACGCTCTTTGGTTTGCGGGAACACACCCGTGGAGATGAGTGGGGAGGGGGCGCCTGGGGAGGCTGGGAGATGATGCGTGTTCCTTTTCCCTCTCCTCATACCCAGTCCCGAGGGAAAGGCGCCCTCACCCTTAGTCTAGAGTTCCCCAAGGGGGATGAGGGGTGATGTTCCACTCCTGTATGGCAGAACCCCCAAATCCTCTCTCTCCAAATTGCCAATTCCCCACCCCACGGGTTCAAAGTGCAATCCAGCGGGGCGCAGGGCGGGGGCCTCTAGGAGTCCCCATTCTGCCCCAGAAAGATGGGGAGGCCGCGATCTTGGGGTGGGGAGTTCCTGCAGGTCAGTACTGCGGGGCTGGTCCTCCTGTCCCGCCCGGGGCTCCCGGCTTGGCCTGGGACTTCATGTGCTGGACACTGGCCAATATTTTCTTCTGGTGGCCGGCCAGAGTGACTCCGATTCGGAGTAGGTCCCTGTGGAAGGAAAGGAGAGCTCGATGAGACCCTGGGATCCCCGCGGCGGCTCTCCGAGCTTGGCTCCTGAGCGGGTTCCAGCCTCAGGATTGTCAGCCAATCAGAAAAGCCAGCGGGGGAGGGGGGGAGCACAGAAGTCCACAGTCGCCGGGCAGTCATCCTTTGCGCAGCCGCAGTAAAGGGTGAGGCTGGAGGCCAGAGGTGGGGGCTTTGGCTTGGGTGCCCGGGAAGGAGGGAAAAAGAGAGAAAAGCCCGAAAAATAAGATTGGGGGAAGAGGCCACATAGATTGCCGTAGAGGGGAATGGAGACGTGAGAAAGAAAAGGCCAAACTGGGAGAGGAAGAGCCGGATGGAGAGAAAGAGATTGCTGATGGCTGGAAGCTGAGATGGGGGGAAAAAAGGGAGGCCTCCTGGGTCAGAGAGAGGCTGGGAAGACTTAGGGAGGGACGTGCCCAGGCCCCACGTGACAAGGCAGACTAGCCCGGGACCTTCTGGCTCTAGCCTCCCGAGTAGCTGGGACCACAGGCACTAAACACATGCCCAGCTAATTTTTTTTTGGTAGAAATGAGGTTTTGCTATGTTGCCCAGGCTGCTCTCAAACTCCTAGGCTTAAACCAGGGAAGCCAGGTCCACCTTGGCCTCCCTAAGTACTGGGATTACAGGCATGAGCCACCGCCTGGCCTTGATTTCTTTTTTTTTTTGAGATGGAGTTTCACTGTCATCCAGGCTAGAGTGCAGTGGCTCAATCTCAGCTCACTGCAACCTCCACCTCCCAGGTTCAAGAGATCCTCCTGCCTCAGCCTCCTGAGTAGCTGGGATTACAGGCAAGCGTTATCATACCCAGCTAATTTTTGTATTTTTAGTAGAGATGAGGTTTCACCCAGTTGCCCATAATGGTCTCAAACCCCTGACCTCAAGTGATCCGCCCGCTTTGGCCTCCCGAAGTGCTGGGATTACAAGCGTGAGCCACTGTGCCTAGTCTTTAGATTTCTATTCCTTCTATTTCTCTTATTCATTCTGGGGTGAGAGGAGACCTTGGGAGAGAAACGGGAAGGCAGGAAGGGGGAGTAACAGACAAAGGCCAAGTGGGGATACGCTGCCTTTGGGAGGCGAGGAATCATAAAACCATTTCACATAAAAGCTGGAGAGGAGCTCCAAAACCTAGCCCAATCTTCTCCTTTTATGGTGGAAAAAAGAGAACCCGAGTTGACACACGTTGTTACTGTGAGTGCTGGCCTGGAATGCAGATAGATGCACAGATAGATAGGGAATGAGAGGCGGAAGCACCGTGGCCCAGGGCCGTGATGGCAGATGAGACGGCAGGCTGGCCGCAGGAAGCCCTTGGGTCCTCAGCTCCAGGGGCTGTTACTACTCCTGTGGGGCCCTTCTAAGCATGGCGTGAATGTAGTGCAAGAAGACAGCGCTGGCACCCAAAGCTGACCCCCAAAGCCCCTGCAGACCCTGTGGGCCTGACGCCAGCCACCAGCTGCCCTGCTCTCCCTGCCCTCCCTACCCTCCCTGCCCCGCTCCAGTTCCTGCTACCACTTACTCGGCAGAGATCTGGCTAACCAGCTCGAAGGAGCCAAAGCCAGCGGCTGCGAAACTTTCTTCGTATCTTCCCATCTTGATGGCCCGAAGCCACTCGCCCACAGAACCAAAAGCTGAGTAGTGAGGCTGCCGCTGGTCCAGGAGAGGGTGTGAGGCCCTGGGGGGCAAGGATGGGGAGGAATGCTGAGTACCAGGCCTGGGTCAGGGAGAGAAGATGGAGCCCACCCTTGGAGAGGTCGACACAGACCCTCCCACCCAACACCAAGGGATAGACCCTTCTGGGTGAGGCGTGGGGGCAGAGAGCAGGAAGAAGGGTCCATTCCCTGCCATCCTCACCCGCCATTCTCCCGGGCCACGATTTTGAGGCTGGCAGGGTTCCGGATCATCTTGTCCAGGGCACTGACCACCTGGGGGAAGCGGGGCCGGGCATTCCGATCTTTCTGCCAACAGTCCAGCATGAGCTGGTGGAGGGAGGTGGGACAGTCCGGGGGCGGGGGCAGCCGGTAGTCCTGTTCGATAGCATTGATTACCTGGAAAGAGGGGAAGAAGCTCTGGTGAGGCTGTCCAGGGAGAGCAGAGACACTAACGGGCCCAGGAAATGGTGATCTGGCAGACGGCAGGATAGGAGCCACAGTGCCCCCTCCCCCAAAAAATCACAGATCCAGGAGTCCAACTAGCCAGAGTTGAGGCTGTCTGTGGCTGGAGGTCCCAGCAGCTCTTGGGCTGTGATACAGGCATGTCACCTTCCAACCCTGCCCTCCATCTCTGCATCCTTCTGCGACCCAAATACGTTGTATCCAACTCTTTAAAATTTATTTGTAGGATAGTAGGAGCTGGCCATGTTGCCCAGGCTGGTCTCAACTCCTGAGTTCAACTGATCCCCCCTCCTCAGCCTCCCAAAGAGCTGGGATTACAGGTATGAGCCCCCGGGCCTGGCACTGTACCCCAGGCTCTTTGATACAAAGATCGCTTCTTTTTGTCATTTCCACGGTCTCAAGGACCCAGCAGTGATGACTCTGTGAACCCACCCTTCACCCCAAATCCCAGGTGAGAGAACGTTCCAGGAAGGCTTGGTACCACCATGGGGCACTCACGTCCTGATTGCTCATGTCCCAGTACGGCCTCTCCCCAAATGACATCACCTCCCACATCACAATCCCGTAACTCCAGGCGTCACTGGCAGAAGTGAACTTCCGGAAGGCAATGGCTTCCGGGGCTGTCCACCGAATGGGAATCTTTCCTCCCTGCAGAAGAAGAAACGTGAGCCGAGGGACTCACTGAGGAACTCACCAGACCCCGTACATTGGCCCCCCAGCCTCCCACCCACCTCTGCTTTTTCCCCCTAGCTCAGGCCCCAAGCTTCTTACTCTCCAACTCTGTTTTTTATTTTATTTTTATTTTTTATATATTTATTTATTTAAGATGGGGTTTTACCTTGGTGGCCAGGCTGGTCTTGAATTCCTGACCTCAGGTGATCCACCTACCTCAGCCTCCCAAAGTGCTAGGATGACAGGGGTGAGCCATCGAACCTGGCCTGTTTTTTTTTCTTTTAGTTGGAGTTTCACTCTTTTTACCCAGGCTGGAGAACAGTAACGAGATCTTGGCTCACTGAAACCTCCACCTCCTGGGTTCAAGCGAATCTCCTACCTCAGCCTCCTGAGTAGCTGGAATTACAGGCTTGCGACACCATGCCTGGCTAGTTTTTTATTTTTAGTAGAGACAGGGTTTTATCATGTTTGCCACGCTGATCTCGAACTCCCGACCTCAGGTGATCCTCCCGCCTTGGTCTCCCAAAGTGCTGGGATTATAGGCGTGAGCCACTGCTCCCAGCCAATGTTTTTTTTTTTTTTTTTTTTTTTTTGGAGACGGAGTTTCAATCATTGCCCGGGCTGGAGTGCAATGTCATAATCTTGGCTCACCGCAACTTCCGCCTCCTAGGTTCAAGCAATTCTCCTGCTTCAGCCTCCCAAGTAGCTGGGATTACAGGCGTGTGCCACCATGTCCAGCTAATTTTTTGTATTTTTAGTAGAGACAGGGTTTCTCCATGTTGGTCAGGCTGGTCTCAAACTCCTGACCTCAGGTGATCCACCCACCTCAGCTCCAACTGTTATTTTCCTAGACACCCAGAAGTCAGCTTCGAAGAGCTGCCCCCCCGACCATAGCCTGCTCCTGTATCCTCTCCCTGGAGCAGGGATGCCAGTCGCTCAGCCTCCCACCTTTCCAACCTGCCCTCCCCACCTGGCCCTAAGAGGCTCACACCCCTAGCCCCCAGCATTACCAGAGAGCTTGTGTAGGTGGGATCGGAAGAGTTTTCCTCCAAGAATCGGGAAAGGCCAAAGTCAGACACTTTGCAGACGAGGTTGCTGTTGACTAGGATGTTGCGGGCAGCCAGGTCTCGGTGCACGTAGCTCATCTCGGCAAGGTACCGCATGCCCGAGGCAATGCCCCGAAGCATGCCCACCAGCTGGATGACTGTGAACTGTCCGTCATTTAGCTGCACAGCAGGAGTGCGGGCTTGGTGAGCACAGCCCACCCACCGTTCCCCCTCCCATCCACTTCTTTTTTTTTTAGACAAGGTCTTGTTCTGTAGCCCAGGCTGGAGTGCAGTGGTGCCGTCATAGCTCACTGCAGCCTCAACCTCCTGGGCTCAAGCGATCCTCCTGCCTCAGCCTCCTGAGTAGCTGGGACAATAGGCACGTGCCACTATACCTGGCTAATTTTTTTTTTTTGAGATGAGTCTCGCTCGTTGCCCGAGCTGGAGTGCAATGGCACTATCTCAGCACACTGCAACCTCTGACTCCCAGGTTCAAGCTGTTCTCCCGCCTCAGCCTTCTGAGCAGCTGGGATTACAGGCATGTGCCACCACACTGGCTAATTTTTAGTAGAGACAGAGTTTCTCCATGTTGGTCAGGCTGGTCTCAAACTCCCGACCTCAGGTGATCCACCCACCTTGGCCTCCCAAAGTGCTGGGATTACACCGAGCCCAGACTAATTTTTAAATTTTTAGTAGATAGGTTCTCACTATGATGCCCAGACTGGTCTTAAACTCCTGGCCTGAAGCCATCCTTCTGCTTGGGTCTCCCAAGGCGCTGGGATTCCAGGTGTGTGCCACCGCACCCGGCCTCCTGTCCACTTCCTAAACTGTATTTGTCCCTTCCAGACCCACCTCACAACTCACTCGCAGGGCAAGCCCCCCCAACTCTCCCAGGTGAGCCCTCCTTCTTTCTCTTTTTCCAAGTTTTCTCAGCTCTTGCTACAGTATCATAACACACTGCTTACAGTGGTTCCTCCTGCAATGATAAGCATTCAATCTCTCCCAATTAGATCATCATTTGAAAACCTATTTCAACTTTTCCTTCCGTTTAACCCGGTATACTGCTTTACACCCAGTAAATACTCAACAAATGCTTTTCTGTTTTTTAGTTTTTTAGACATAGGGTATCTTTCTTTCCCCTAGGCTGAAGTGTAGGGGCATGATCATAGTTCACTATAGCCTTAAATTCCTGGGCTCGAACAGTCCTTCTGCCTCAGTCTCCTTAAGTAGCTGGGATTACAGGTACACACCACTGCATCTGGTTACTTAAAAAAAATTGGGGGCCGGGCGCGGTGGCTCACGACTATAATCCCAGCACTTTGGGAGGCCAAGGCGGGTGGATCACAAGGTCAAGAGATCGAGACCATCCTGGTCAACAAGGTGAAACCCCGTCTCTACTAAAAACACAAAAATTAGCTGGGCATGGTGGTGCATGCTTGTAGTCCCAGCTACTTGGGAGGCTGAGGCAGGAGAATTGCTTGAACCCAGGAGGCAGAGATGCAGTGAGCCGAGATCGTGCCATTGCACTCCAGTCTGGGTAATAAGAGTGAAACTCTGTCTCAAAAAATAATAATAAAAATAAAAAAATGTTGGCCAGGCACGGTGGCTAACACCTGTAATTCCAGCACTTTGGGAGGTCGAGGTGGGCGGATCATGAGGTCAGGAGTTCGAGACCAGCCTGACCAACATGGAGAAACCTTGTCTCTAATAAAAATACAAAAATTAGCCCAGCATGGTGGCAGGCGCCTATAATCCCAGCTACTTGGGAGGCTCAGGTAGAACTGCTTGAACCTGGGAGGCGGAGGTTGCAGTGAGCTGAGACTACACCACTGCACTCTAGACAGGGTGACAGAGCAAGGCTCTGTCGCAAAAAAAAAAAAAAATAATAATAATAATAATAATTTTTTTTTGTACAGATGGAGTCTCACTATGTTTCTCAGGCTGGTCTCGAACTCCTGGCCTCACATGATCTTCCCAACTTGGCCTCCCAAGGTGCTGGGATTAGAGGAATGAGTTACCTGAGCGACCTATCTGTCTACAGGTGGAGATGCATTGGTGCTGTTCCAACCACAAATGATTCAGCCCTCTTGGATTAGTTGTGTGTGGATTTTGCAAGAGACCAGTGAGGAACCGGAGTATGACCAATGATCAGTGCAAAAACCAAGGTCTGAAGCCCAACCTTGACCTTTAAAGAGTTTGCTCTCACCAGGGAAACCAACAAGTCACATACAGTAAACAAATCCCATCTTCTGGGTTCAGCTAAGATTTGGGAGACCGTCTGCAGTCCTGCAGAGTCAGGCACAGACAGTCCAAAAACTGAATTTGGAATCCATCACCCAGATCTGCAGCTGCCTGGAAATCCCCCCAGTTCGTGGCAACACCACTACTTGCCAGATAGGGTATAGACCTCAGTTTCTGTGACCTCCTTTCTCCCTCACCAGCCACTTAAAATCCATCAGCAAATTCTGCTGGTGATGCTTCCAAGATATGTCCCAAATCCAAACCCTTCCCTTCACCCCACGACCTAGATGCTGGCAACAGGCTTCTGCTGCAGCCTTCTCCAAGCTCCTGCTCTTGTTCCCCAGCACCCAGCAAAGAGGTTTTTTTTTTATTGAAACAAGTCTTGCTCTGTTGCCCAGGCTGCAGTGCAGTGGTGTGATCTTGGCTGACTGCAACCTCTGTCTCCCAGGCAGAGCGATTCTCCTGTTTTAGTCTCCTGAGTAGCTGGGATTAGAGGTGTGCACCACCATGCCTAATTTTTATATTTTTAGTAGAGGTTTCACCATGTTGGCCAGGCTGGTCTCGAACTCCTGAGCTCAAGTGATCCAGCGTGCCTTGGCCTCCCAAAGTGCTGGGATTATAGGTGTGTGCCACTGTGCCCTGCTGGGATCCTCTTAAACCACTCTCCTGCCCAAACCCTCCAGTGGGTTCCCATCACATTACCCAATGCAGGGTCTATCATCTCTCCTCTGTTCACCAGGTTTCACTGGCACTGGCCTTGCTGCTATCTCTCTCTCTCTCTTTTTTTTTTTTTTTGAGACAGAGTTTTGCTCTTTTTACTCAGGCTGGAGTGCAGTGGCGCGATCTCGGCTCACCGCAACCTCCGCCTCCTGGGTTCAGGCAATTCTTCTGCCTCAGCCTCCTGAGTAGCTGGGATTACAGGCACACACCACTATGCCCAGCTGATTTTTTTGTATTTTTTAGTAGAGACGGGGTTTCACCATGTTGACCAGGATGGTCTCGATCTCTTGACCTCGTGATCCACCCGCCTTGGCCTCCCAAAGTGCTTGGATTACAGGTTTGAGCCACCGCACCTGGCTAATTTTGCATTTTTTTTTTCTTCGAGACAGAGTTTTCGCTCTTATTACCCAGGCTGGAGTGCAATGGCATGATCTTGGCTTACCGCAACCTCCGCCTCCTGGGTTCAGGCAATTCTCCTGCCTCAGCCTCCTGAGTAGCTGGGATTACAGGCACGCGCCACCATGCCAAGCTGATTTTTTTTGTATTTTTAGTAGAGACGGGGTTTCACCATATTGACCAGGATGGTCTCGATCTCTTGACCTCGTGATCCACCCACCTCAGCCTCCCAAAGTGTTGGGATTACAGGCTTGAGCCACCGTGCCTGGCCAATTTTGCATTTTTAATAGAGATGGGGTTTCGCCATGTTGGCCATGCTGCTCTCAAACTCCTGACCTCAGGTGATCCACCGCCTTGGCCTCCCAAAGTGCTGGGATTACAAGAGTAAGCCACCACACCCAGGCCCCTTCTCTCTCTTCGTTAAGAGATGGGGTCACCCAGGCTGGAGTGCAGTGGTGCATGGTGGCTCACTGCAGCCCTGATCTCCCAGGCTTAAGCGATCCTCTCACCTCAGCCTCCTGAGTAGCTGGGACTACAGATGTGCACCATCACATTCTGTTCATTTTTGTACTGTTTGTGGGGACGAGGTTTCACCATGTTGCCCAGGTTGATCTCGAACAACTGACCTCAAGCTATCTGCCAGCCTCGGCCTCCCCAAGTGCTGGGATCACAGGTGTGAGTCAGGGCACCCTTTTTTTTTTTTGAGATGGGAGTCTCGATATGTAGCCAGGCTGGAGTGTAGTGGTGTGATCTCAGCTCACTGCAGCCTCCGCCTGCTGGGTTCCGGTTCAAGCAATTCTGCCTCAGCCTCCCAAGTAGCTGGGATAATAGGCACCAGCCACCACACCCGCTAATTTTTCTATTTTATAGTAGAGATGTGGTTTCACCATGTTGGTCAGTCTGGTCTTGAACACAATCCGCCCGCCTCGGCCTCCCAAAGTGCTGGGATTACAGGCGTGAGCCACTGCGCCCGGCCAAACTAAGGTACCTTTAAGACCCTTTCTGTCTCTTTGGCCAGGGATGGTGGCTCACGCCCTTAATCCCAGCACTTTGGGAGACCAAGACGGGCAGATCGCTTGAGGCCAGGGTTTTGAGATCAGCCTGGCCAACGTGGCGAAACCCCGTCTCTACTAAAAATACAAAAATTAGCCTGGCATGGTGGCATGCACCTGTAATCCCAGCTACTTGGGAGGCTGAGGCAGGAGAATCACGAATCTGGGAGGTGGAGGTTGCAGTGAGCTGAGAGCACACCACTGCACTCCATCCGGGGCAACAGAGACTCCATCTCAAAAAAACAAGAGAAAAAAAAATACGCTTTCTGTTTCTTAAACATGCTGAGTTCCTGCCCACTCTGGGTCTCTACTTTGCGCCAAACATACTGTCTTCCCATGATGGGCTCTTTCTCATCTACCCAAATGTCATCTCTTCTCCCCACTCCCTGCAACTGGACCTCTGTGCAGACTCCTGTGTCCACAAGGCTATCCCCATGTCACTCCAGGGTCTGTGTCAGCACCACTCATGGTGGCAGACCGACAGTACGTGTCTACAGATGGGATCTGCCTGAGGTACATAGCACCTGCCATGTAGTCTCGTGATCTACGTTAAATTTTGGATTCAACAAAATACCAAATAGTTTCAGGTGATGGTTACCCTAAAGCCCTGACTGTGCTATCTATGCATGTAACAAAATTGCACTCATACCCCATCATTTTTCTTGGGGGAGAGTCTTGCTCTATCTCCCAGGGTGGAGTGCAGCGGTGAGATCTTGGCTCAGTGCAAACCTCCACCTCCTGGGTACAAGTGATTCTCCTGCTGCAACCTCCTGAGTAGCTGGGATTACAGGTGCCCCCATCACACCCACCTAATTTTTATATGTATAGTAGAGATGGGGTTTCACCATGTTGACCAGGTTGG
This sequence comes from Leontopithecus rosalia, assembly GCA_028533165.1. Lineage (NCBI taxonomy): Eukaryota > Metazoa > Chordata > Mammalia > Primates > Cebidae > Leontopithecus > Leontopithecus rosalia. The sequence goes on from CM052649.1 coordinate 176,669,352, forward strand.
TCTCGAATTCCTGACCTCAGGTGATCCACCCACCTCAGCCTCCCAAAGTGCTGGGATTACAGCACCGTGCCTGGTCATACCCCATAAATGTATACCCAATAAGTGATTTTAAAAAAACACATCAGGCTGGGAGTGGTGGCTCATGCCTGTAACCCTAGCATTTTGGGAGGCCAAGGCGGGCAGATCACTTGAAGTCAGGAGTTTGAAACCAGCCTGGCCATTGTGATCCCACAAGAAGAATCTCATAAATCCAGAAAACAAGACATTCGGGGGATAAGGGACCCAACCCCTCGGCATGTCAGCGTCATCATAAGGAACTGCACAGGATTTAGTGAAGCTTGAAAATATAATAACCAGCAGGCCGAGGTGGCTCATGCCTGGAATCCCAGTACTTTCGGAGGTTAAGGAGGGAGGATTGCTTGAATCCAGGAATTTGAGACCAGCCTGGGCAACATAGCAAGACCCCATCTCCACAAAAAATTTAAAAATTAGCCAGGTGTCAGCTGAGTGTGGTGGCTCATGCCTGTAATCCCAGCACTTTGAGAGGCCGAGGCGGGCGGATCACCTGACGTCAGGAGTTCAAGACCAGCCTGGCCAACATGGTGAAACCCTGTCTCTACAAAAGTACAAACACAAAAAAGTTAGCCAGGCATGACAATGGGTGCCTGTAATCCCAGCTTCTCGGGAGGCTGAGGCAGGAGAATTGCTTAAACCTGAGAATCAGAGGTTGTAGTGAGCTGAGATCACACCACTGTACTGCAGCCTGGACAACAAAGCAAGACTCTATCTCAAAAAAAAAAAAATAGCCAGGTGTGGTGGTGTGCACCTGAAATTCCAGCTACCCAGGAAGCTGAGGCAGGAGGATCACCTGAGCCAAGGAGTTTGGAGGCTGCAGTGAGCTATGATCGCACCACTGTACTCCAAATCGGGTGACTGGGTGAGACCCTGTTTCTAAAATAAATAAATAAAATATATAATAACCGGGTACAACGCCTGGTCCTGACCTGGATCCTGGTGGGAATAAAGCAGCAGAAAAGGATGTTTTTGGAACAACCAGAGAAACGTGAAAATCAGCTGGGTATTCAGTGACGCTAGGGAATCACTGTAATTCTGTTCAATGCAATGTCATTTCGTTACATAGGAAAATGCTTTGATTTTTTTAAAAAGATGCCTAGGCTGGACGCGGTGGCTCATGCCTGTAATCCCAGTCATTTGGCAGGCTGAGGTGGGTGGATCACTTGAGCCTAGGAGTTCAAAACCAGCCTGGGCAACATGGTGAAACCCTGTCTCTACTACAAATACAAAATTAGTCGGACATGGTGGTTCGTGCCTAGGGTAGCAGCTACTTGGGAGACTAAGGCAGGAGAACTGCTTGAACCCTGGAGGCAGAGATGGCAATGAGGTGAGATTGCACCACTCTAGCCTAGGCAATAGATCGAGACTCCATCCCAAAAAAAATAAAAAATAAAAAACAGGCAGAGGAGTAGGGCTTAGCCCAAGAGGAAGAGGACAGAGATGACATGGGACCCACTGTCTGCCCTGGCTTCTTAGCCCAGGTGGCCTCTGGGTGTAGGTGGGAGCTCCAGGTAGCCGCAGAAGCCAGGATGGGCACTCACCCGCAGGAAGGAGTCCAGGGCACCATTCTCCATGAACTCCGTGAGAATCATGACGGGCATGCTGTTGGTGACCACACCCTCCAGGCGGATGATATTGGGGTGCTCGAACTGGCCCATGATGGAGGCCTCGCTCAGGAACTCCCGCCGCTGCCGCTCCGTGTAGCCGCCCTTCAGGGTCTTGATGGCCACACAGCTCTCCTTCTTCCCGGGGGCCTTGAGCCGCCCCCGGCACACCTCACCAAACTCACCTTCAAACAAGGACACGGAGGTCATGAGCTCTCCTCCTGCCCCGGTGAGGTCCTGCCCTCCTGCCTGCCCACCCCCACTTCCTTCCCAGATGCCTGGGCAGCATTATGCTCTCACCTGCACCAATCACCTCTTCAATTTTAACGTAGGAGACATCGATCTCTTTTGCAAATTCCCTCACAGCCTCGTTAGGGTCTTCGTAAGTGAAGGGGTCGATGTAGACCTTAGTACCTGAGAATCAGGCAGGGCCTCATTAGCCGGGAATTAACTCCCACGTGACTCAGAGGCTACGCTCACAAGTCTTGCCCCCAAGCTCCTAGTTCTTTTTTTTTTTACTTTGAGATGGAGTCTTGCTCTGTTGCCCAGGCTGGAGTGCAGTGGCATGATCTTGGCTCACTGCAACCTCCACCTCCCGGGTTCAAGCAATTCTCCTGCCTCATCCTCCCCGGTAGCTGGGATTACAGGTGCCCACGACGCCTGGCTAATTTTTGTATTATTAGTAGAGAAAGGGTTTCGCCATGTTAGCCAGGCTGGTTTCGAACTCCTAACTTCAAGTGATCTGCCCACCTACACCTCCCAGGTTCAAGCGATTCTCCTGCCTCAGCCTCCTGAGTAGCCGGGATTGCAGATGCCCAGCACCATGTCCAGCTAATTGTACTTTTAGTAGAGAAGGGTTTCACCACGTTGGCCAGACTGATCTCACACTCGTGACCTCAGGTGATATGCCTACCTCTGCCTCCCAAAGTGTTGGGTTTATAGGTGTGAGCCACCGCGCCTGACCCCAATCCCCTATTTCCATCAATTTAGGGCAACCCACCATGCCCGATGAGATACTGTCCGTGTTTGTCCGAATATTCTGCTTCTCTCCCGCTGCTCTGCTTCCTGTAGCCAAGGGGAAAGGAGCAAAAGGTAAACTGAGTCACATATCTCTATGAGGCACCCAGCGAAGGGAGGAGAAGGAATTGGAGAAGATTCCAAGTAAAAAGAGGCTGGGGGCACCCAGAAAGGCTTGCCCTGTAGCAACCAGGCAACTGGTCATCGGCTCAGGCTTCCTGAGGCCTCCGGGTGTCAGAGTCCTTACCTGAGGCAGAGAACAGCGACCACAATGACCACCAGGACCAGCACCACACCCACAACTGCTGTGCCCACGATCAGGGCCAGCTGCTCCCGCCAGCCCTCGCTCTCTGCGGGAGGAAAGGTTGCTCATCAGGAGAAACTGACAGCCCTGTAGGAGGCCCCAGCCCCGGCTCTGAGCAATGAGCTGTGATCTCCTGAGAACGGGTCCCCAGTTCAGGGGACAGGTGTAGGGAGAGAACACAGGCAGGCAAGGTCAGGGAACAAACAGTGGGTTTCAAACTGTCCTCCAGGGGCCAGCAGGCTCCTCTGAAGTCCCTCAGGGCAAGGGAGGAAGTTTCTCAATCTTTTTACTGCCAGAGTAGTTTTTTGTTTATTTGTTGAGAGAGTCCCTGGAATGCAGTGGCACAACCTCCACCTCCCTGGTTTAAACAATTCTCCTGCCTCCACCTCCTGAGTAGCTGGGATTACAGGTGTGCACCACTGTGCTCGACTAATCTGTATATTTTTAGTAGAGATGGGGTTTCACCATGATGGCCAGGCTGGTCTCCAACTCCTGGCCTCAGGTGATCTGCTCATCTCAGCCCCGCAAAGTGCTGGGATTACAGGCGTGAGCCACCGCGCCAGCCGCCAGAGTGGTTTCGATTTGGGTCTAGTATAAATACCAGAGTCCACAAAAGATCTCTGAATGAAGCGTTCTAAAAATAAAACACTTTCAGGTTTCTATCCAAAAAGTAGAAACAACTGAAATGTTGATCAATAAATAAAAGAATGAACAAAATCAGCTATTTCAATACAGCTGATTATTACGTTTTCAGAAAAAGAAATGAAATACTGGCCAGGTGCAGTGGCTTAAAATGCCTGTGATCCCAGCACTTTGAGAGGCTGAAGTGGGAGGATTGTTTGAGGCCAGGTGTTCAAGACCAGCCTGGGCAAAATAGCAAGACCCCATCTCTACAAAATAATAATAATTAGCTGGGCATGGTGGTGAGCACATGTGGTCCCAGCTACTCAGGAGGCTGTGGTGGGAGGACTGCTTGATCCCAGGAGTTTGAGACTGCAGTGCACTGTGATCACATCACTATACTCCAGCCTGGGTGACAGAGCAAACCCATAGCTAAAATAATAATAGGCCGGGTGTGGTGGCTCACGCCTGTAATCCCAGCACTTTGGGAGGCCAAGGCGGGTGGATCACGAGGTCAAGAGATAGAGACCATCCTGGTCAACATGGTGAAAGCGCGCCTCTACTAAAAATATAAAAAATTAGCTGGGCATGGTGGCGCGTGCCTGTAATCCCAGCTACTCAGGAGGCTGAGGCAGGAGAATTGCCTGAACCCAGGAGGCGGAGGTTGTGGTGAGCCGAGACTGCGCCATTGCACTCCAGCCTGGGTAACAAGAGCGAAACTCCATCTCAAAAAATTAAAATTAAAATTAAAACAAAATAAAATAGTAATAATAATAATAATTAAAAAAAACAGCAGGCTGGCTGCAGTGGCTCATGCCTATAATCGCAGCACTTCAGGAGGCTGAAGTAGGCAGACTGCCTGAGCTCAGGAGTTCAAGACCAGCCTGGGCAACATGGTGAAAACCTGTCTTTACAAAAAATAAAAAAAATTTTAAAAAAGAAAAATAAGCCAGGTATGGTGGCTCACACCTGCAGTCCCAGCTACTGGGGAGGCTGAGGTGTGAGGATCACCTGAGCCCCGGAGGTTGAGGCTGCAGTGAGCTGTAATTGAACCATTACACTGAAGCCTGGGTGACAGAGCGAGATCCTGCTTCCAAAACAAAAAAACACAACCAAAAAACCCACAGATATATACTACGACATGCATAAATCTTGAAAACATTCTGCTTGGAGAACAGTCACAAAAGACCACACTGGAGGATTTCATTTTTATGAAATACCCAAAACAGGCAAATCCATAAAGACAGAAAGTGGGTTAGTGCTTGCCAGGGGCTGAGGCAACAGAAGGATCTGTGTCGGGGGGTGATGGCTAAGGGCTATAGGGACCCCTTTGAGGGAGCTGAAATTTCCCAAAATTACTTGTGGTGGTGACTGCACAATTCTGTGAATGTATCAAAAGCCATCAATAGTATACTTTGAATGGGCAAATTATATGGCAGGGGAACTCTATCTCAGTAAAGCTATTACAGAAAATTACAAGGTTTAGAAAGCCGCTGGTCCAAAGCTGGGTGCCGCAGCTCATGCCTGTAATCCCAGCACTTTGGGAGGCCGATGTGGGAGGACTGCTTCAGGCCAGGAATTTGAGACCAGCCTGAGCAGTATCAGGAAACACAGAGCTCAACAAAAATTTTTAAAAATTAGCTGAGCACAGTGGCACACGGCTATAGTCCCAGTTACTTGGGAGGCTGAGATGGGAGGATTGCTTGAGCTCGGGAGTTGGAGGCTGCAGTGAGCTATGATGGTGCCACTGCACTCCAGCCTGGCAATAGAGTGAGAGACTCTGTCTCTTAAAAAACAAAGTTGAAAAAAAAAAAAAGCAGCAAGCCACTGGCCCAGCATATTAAAAATAATCTGTTACCTTGAATCCTCAAAGTCCTGCAGGAAGGTTCATGATATGCCCATTTTACTGGATGAGGAAATGGGGTCCCAGGGGTCAGGTTGTTGCTAAATGTTGAGCCTGCAGTGAGCTGTTTTGTTTTGTTTTGTTTTGAGACGGAGCCTCACTCTGTCACCCAGGCTGGAGAGCAGTGACACAATCTCATCTCACTGCAACCTCCACTTCCCAGGTTCAACCAATTCTCCTGCCTCAGCCTCCTGAGTAGGTGGGATTACAGGCACGCACCACCATGCACAGCTAACTTTTGTATTTTTAGTAGAGATGGGAGTTCACCATGTTGGCCAGGGTGATCTTGAACTCTTTTATTTATTTATTTATTTATTTATTTATTTATTTATTTATAGTAGAGATAGGGTTTCACCTTGTTGGTCAGGGTGGTTTTGAACTCCTGACCTCAGGTGATCCACCCACCTCAGCCTCCCAAAGTGCGGGATTTCAGGCATGAGCCACCACGCCCGGCCAGATCTTGAACTCTTGACCTCAAATGATCTTCCTGCATTGGCCTCCCAAAGTACTGGGATTACAGGGTGAGCCACCGCACCTGGCCATGCAGTGAACTTTTGATCAGGCCACTACTCCAGCCTCGGGGGACAGAGTGAACCAGGCTGGACTTCACACTCAGCTGTTGCTTTTAGTTTCGACAATCCTACATTCCCTCCTCTTTAGGGTGTGCCATGTGATTGACAGAAAGGAGGACATAAAGATGGGACTTTGGCCGGGCACGGTGGCTCATGCCTGTAATCCCAGCACTTTGGGAGGCCAAGATGGGGTAATCATGAGGTGAAACCTGGTCTCTACTAAAAGTCCAAAAAATTAGCTGGGCGTGGTGGCGCACACCTGTAATCCCAGCCACTCGGGAGGCCAAGTCAGGAGAATCGCTGGAACCCAGGAGGCAGAGGTTGCAGTGAGCCGAGATCGCGCCACTATACTCCAGCCCGTGCAAGACTCCGTCTCAAAAAAAAAAAAAGATGGCACTTTGGGGTCTTTCCAGCAACTTTGGGGGTCTTTCCAACCCCCCACCCTCACCCCCTTCCCCAGGCTCACCATCCAGTTGGGTCTGGCTGTGATGCTCCTGGCCGAAGGGCCCGTAGCCGGCCTCAGAGCGTGCCCGCACCTGCACCAGGTAGCTGGCTCCCCGCTTCAGCCCCCGCAGCTCTGCCCGGTTTTCTGATGTCTTCAGGAACCGCACGCTGCTGGGACCCTCAGTGCCCTGTCCAGGAGAAGGAGGGGACTGGCTGTCACCCAGGGCCCAAGTTCCTGCTGCTCTTCTTGCCTCCTCCCCTCACCCTGTGCTCACATCACTAGCCTGCCTGGCAGCTGGCGAGGCCTTTGGGAGAACTTACGTATGCAAGCCATGTGCTGTGTATTCATAATATCTTTTTTTTTTCAAAGACAAGGTCCCACCCTGTCACTTAGGCTTGAGTACAGTGTCCCAAACACAGCTCACTGCAGCCTCAACCTCCTGGGCTCAAGTGATATTCCCACCTCAGCCTCCCAAGTAGCTGGGACCACAGGCACATGCCACCATGCCTGGCTAATTTTTTGGGGGACAGAGTCTCACTCTGTTGTCCAGGCTGGAGTGCAATGGTGCAATCCTGGCTCACTGAAACCTCTGCCTCTTTCATTCAAGTGATTCTCCTGCCTCAGCTTCCTAAGTAGCTGGGATTACAGGGACCCACCAGTGTGCCTGGCTAATTTTGGTATTTTTTTCGTAGAGATGGGGTTTAACCATGTTGGCCAGGCTGATCTCGAACTCCTGACCCCAGGTGTTCTACGTGACTCGGCCTCCCAAAATGCTGGGATTATAGGTGTTAGCAACTGTGCCCAGTCTAATTTTTTTTTTTTCATTTTAAATTTTTTATAGACATGAAGTTTCACCATGTTGCCCAGGCTGGCCTCAAACTCCTAGGCTCAAGCAGTCTGCCCATCTAGGCTTCCCAAAGTGCTGGGTATTATAGGCGTGGCTACCACACATGACCTGAGCCACTGTGCTGGCCACGTGTGCCTGGTACTGTTACAGTAACTATTATATAGACGAGGTGTCTGAGGCTCAGATAGGCCAAGGGGCTTACCCAGGGCAGGCCAGAGAATCCATGGCAGAGCTGGAATTCAAATGCCTGCCAGGTGTCTGCAACACAGATATCCCCGCAGGGAGAGCATAACCCACTGCCCACCCACTCCTGGGGCGCAGGCTGGCCTCACCTTCTCGTGGTACTTGACCTCGTAGTCCAGCACAGCTCCACTGGGTGCCCGGGGAACAGCCCACGCCAAGCTCAAGCTGCTGGGTGAGGACCTCATCACCCGGATGTCAGATACTGCAGGGGGTACTGTGAGAGGCAGAGACACAGGGAACCCTTATGCATGCTCGTCTGTCCTCTATCTTTTTAAATTTTTGGTTTTTTTTCGAGACAGCGTCTTGCTCTGCCACCCAGGCTAGAATGCAGTGGCACAATCTTGGCTCACTGCAACCTCCACCTCCCAGGTTCAGGCAGTTCTGCTTCAGCCTCCCAAGTGGATAATCCACTTTTATCCACTGGTGTGGCACCCACCACCACACCTGGCTAATTTTTTAATTTTTAGTAGAGATAGGGTTTCACCATGTTGGTTAGGTTGGTCTTGAACTCCTGACCTCAGGTGATCCACGCGCCTTGGCCTCCCAAAGTGCTGGGATTACAAGCGTGAGCCACTATGCCCAGCCCTAAATTTTTTATTTTTAGTAGAGACGGGGTTTCACCATGTTGGCCAGGCTAGTCTTGAACTACTGACCTCCTGATCAGCCTGACCATGTCCCTTTTCTTTTCCAGCACTTTCTCTGCTGGATATGCTTGTCTGATTCCCCCTGGCTGTTTCAAGAATTCCTTCTGATTCTCTCTGCCTCCAGTCCCATTTGCAGAACTCTCCTGCCCACCTTTCCGTTCTCTTTACCCTCTCTTTCGTATTTGTTTATTTTGAGAGAGGGTCTCACTCTGCGCCCAGGCTGGAGTGCAGTGGTGTGATCACAGCTCACTGCAGCCTCCAACTCCTGGGACTCAAGTGATCCTCTCACCTCAGCCTCTTGAGTAGCTGGGACCACAGGTATGGACTGCCTCACCTGGATGATATTTTTATTTTTTGTAAAAACAAGATTTTCCTATGTTGCCCAGGCTGGTCTTGAACTCCAGGGCTCAACTGATCCACCTGTCTCAGCCTCCAAAAGTGCCGGAATTACAGGAGTGAGCCACTATGCCCACCCCTTGCCCTCTGTCTGCCTCTTGCCCCCAAAGCCTTGACTGCTCACACTTCCTGGGAACCCCACTTCACAGCCCCTGCCTCTCCCTTCAGGCTCTCAGTGACATCCCTCCTGCCGGACGATCAGCTGCCCCAGCCCCTAAGTCTCACCCTCTCGGTCCGTGGTGACGTTGACAGCCTCAAATGGGATGGGCCCCGTGGCTAAGGAGGACACCCCGTTCAACGCAGTGACCTCAAAGGCATAGGTGAAGTCAGGACGCAGGCCTCGAACCATCACCCAGGGCTCCACCAGGTCCCGGGTACCGGGATCGAAGGTCAGGTCTCCCCCGCAGGGCGCACAGGAACCTCCAGGTCGGCACTCCCGACAGCGGAGGGCGTAGGTGAGGTCCTCTCGGCCGCCTGACTCGAGGGGGGCGCTCCACTCCAGGTGCAGAGAGGAGCCGTTCAGGTGGGAAACCACGCTCCGTGGAGCCGAGGGAGGGGCTGCAGAAGTGGGGGGAGCGGTGGTCAGGCAGAGGCCGACCTGCTCCACAGCAGTGGGGACAGGTCAGTGGAGGGGCCAGCAGCCATGCTGGCCTCTTGCCTTGGAGATAGCAGGCTTCACCTTGGAGCTAGGGAGCAGCACGCCAGAGGCAAAGGAAGTAAGTCCGGGAGGATGGGGGCCATGTTGGGGCCTGCCTCAGGGCTCTCTGATCCCTCCCCAATGAACTGCACCTGAGTGCTGGTCACTTACTGGTGCAGGGCGCACCCCGGGGGTCTGTGCGTGCCCGAAAGTACCCAATGCGGCACTGGCAGACAGCTGATCCGATGGTGTTAGAATGGCTGTTGGCTGGGCATGGCTGGCAGGACCCTTCTCCGGACAGGGGCTTGAAGGTGCCCTGAGCACAGGCTAAGAGAGAGAGCGCACGAGAGAGGGAGAAAGAAAGCATTCATCAACAGTATGCACAAAACAGCCATCTGCACGGTGGGCCTGGTGGCACAAGCCTGCAATGCCAGTGCTTTGGGAGGCTGAGGCTGGAGGATTGCTTGAGCCAAGGGGTTCAAGACCAGCCTGGGCAAGTGTCAGGTGCAGTGGCTCACACCTGTAATCTCAGCACTTTGGGAGGCCAAGGTGGGTGGATCACGAGGTCAGGAGATGGAGACCATCCTGGCTAACAGTGAAACCCCGTCTCTACTAATACAAAAAAATCAGCTGGGCGTGGTGGTGGGCGCTGGCAGTAGCAGCTACTTGGGAGGCTGAGGCAGGAGAATTGTTAACCGGGAAGCGGAGTTGCAGCGAGCAGAGATGGCGCCACTGCACTTTAGCCTGGGCGACAGAGTGAGATCCCATCTCTTAAAAAAAAAATCCAGCTGCTTTTAAGGCTGATGAAGTGCTAAGGTGGGAAAACGGAAGGAAGATCTCAAAACCTCACCTCTTAAGAGGAGAAAGGAGACTCTCCCCAGAGAAGTGGTCCTAATCTGTTTTGACCCTGATCTTGGCAGTCTGGTGAAGCCCACAGAAAGACCTCTACTCCAGATTATGACTTCGAACGCACACCACAAAATACAGAGCAATACCAGGAAAACCAATTAAGCTGAAATGCAATGACTGAAACACGAAGGAAAAAGTGTGGGCTACCACAACATTTGAGTTTTTATTAAGAGGTAGCAGCAGGTCTCCTAACCTCTGTAGTACTGAAGTCATCATGAGCAAAACGTTTTGAGATTCTCGAGGCACTTGGAATGGGCTGTAAATTCCTGTGATTTTTTTTCCTAAGGAGGAGGCAGAGGTGGGCAGATCACTTGAGGTCAGGAGTTCAAGGTCTACCTGGCCAACACAGTGAAACCCCATCTGTACTAAAATCACTCCTGTAACGCCAGCTAGTCGGGAGGTTGAGGCAGGAGAATCACTTGAACCTGGGAGGCGGAGGCTGCAGTGAGCTGAGATTGTGCCACTCACTGCACGCTAGCCTGGGTGACAGAGCAAGACTCTGTCTCAAAAAAAAAAATAAAGTCATTTTTTTTTCTTCCACCAAAGCTCACAGATTCCCTAGAAAACCAGAGGGTAAGAAGCCCTTGTCTAGAGGGAAGGCTATGTGAGAATTCAGTATCAGCAGATTAGAGGAGACTCACAACGAACAAGTGGGGAGAACTTGATGGCTTTGTCCAGACACCAACAAGGTCCCCCCACAGGACAGTCCTGCAGCCCAGGCCAGCGTCCCATGGTCGGCAAGCAGGAAAGTGGCCAGGCTTCCAGAGAAGTCTGGAAATGAGAAAGAGCCCAGAAAACAGATCCACCCTCCAGTAACCTCAGGAGAGGGAAGAGCATTTAAAACGGAAACTTGGCCGGGTGTGGCTCACACCCGTAATCCCACTTTGGGAGGCCGAGGCGGGCAGATCCCGAGGTCAGGAGTTTGAGACTAGCCTGCTTAACATGGTGAACCCAGTCTCTACTAAAAATACAAAATCAGCAGGGCGTGCTGGTGTGCGCCTGAAATCCCAGCTACTCCAGAGGCTGAAGCAGGAGAATCGCTTGAACCTGGCTGCAGTAAGCCAAGATCACTCCACTGTACTCCAGCCTAGGTGAAGAGTGAGACTCCAACTCAAAAACTAACTAAATAAATAAAATGGAAACTTAAGAAATGGGTCTGGGCTAGGCGTGGTGGCTCATGCCTGTAATCCCAGCACTTTAGGAGGCCAAGGTGGGTGGATCACAAGGTCAGGGGTTTGAGACCAGCCTGGCCAACATGGTGAAATCCTGTCTCTACTGAAAATACAAAATTAGCCGGGCAAGGTGGTGGGTGCCTGTAATCCCAGCTGCTTGGGAGGTTGAGGCAGAACAAGTGCGTGAACCCGGGAGGCGGAGGGTCTAGGCGGAGCCTAGACTATGCCATTGCATTGCAGCCTGGGCGACAGAGCAAGACACAGTCTCCAAAAAACAAACAAAAAAAACAAACGTGGGTCCAAGAGTGGAGTTCATGGCATTCGTTCAGGACTCTCCCCCTGGATGAGCAGCACTCTCAGGGGAAGCTCTAGCTCTCACCTCGGCACTTGGTGTTCCCCTCAGCTGCCTCGAACCCCGGAGCACAGCTGCAGCCCGTGACCGGCTGCTCGGCCCACTGGCCGTCCTCACGGCAGTAGAGGCTGGGACTGGGGCCAGGGGCAGGGACGGCATCCACCACACAGCTCCCGGCCACGGGCACGACCAGCTCCCGAGGCACGGTCTCTGGGAAGCGGGTCAGGTTCACAGTCAGCTGGGCACACTTCTTGTAGAAGAGGTGCAGGGACAGCAGGGCCATGCAGGCGCCCTGGTCCTGGAAGGCCAGGTAGAAGCCGGCCTTGCTGAGCGGTCCCAGGCGCAGAGTCTTCACATTGACCTTCCCTGTGGCCTCCGCCCCAGGGCGCTTCCGGGTGAGATGCTCAGCGGCCACTGTGTCCACCTGCCAGTGTGGGGGAGACACCACTGCTGTCCCACTCCCTGAGGACCCAGCGGACTGTCGTGTGCTTCCCAGCTCACCCTCCCGGACCACCTCCATTCCTGTTCCAGAACCTTCTCCCACCTTCCCCAGGACACAGTTTCTGCAGGCCCCTACACTGTCCATTCATCCTTGCAAAGCTCCTGCAATGTACCCAACCTCCAGCCTGCCCCTCTGCCCTTTTCAGTCACTTGTTCTGCAAACATTTACTGACACTGATGCCATGCCAGGCTTTGATCTCAGAGTCAAGGAGACAGAAATAAATGAATCCTAGGGAAGGTATAAAGTAACCCGAGGCCGGGCGTGGTGCCTCAGGCCTGTAATCCTAGCACTTTGGGAGGCTGAGGCAGAATTGCTTGAGCCCAGGAGTTGAATACCAGCCTGGGCAACATAGCAAGACCCCATTTTGAAAATATAGATATAAAATAAAAATAAACAGGCGGGGCACGGTGGCTGACGCCTGTAATCCCAGCACTTTGTGAGGCCGAGGCGGGTGGATCAGCTGAGGTCAGCAGTTCAAGACCAACCTGCCCAAGATAGTGAAACCCCATCTCTACTAAAAATACAAAAAAGAGTTAGTGGGGCGTGGTGGTGTGCACCTGTAATCTCAGTGGGGCTGAGGCAGAGAACTGCTTTAAAGAGGAGGGGAGATGGAGGTTGCAGTGAGCCAAGACTGAGATGCTGCACTCCAGCCTGCGCAACAGTGAGATTCCATCTCAAAAATTTAAACAATTTTAAAAAAAGTTAATAAAGTGAAATGAGTGCCGAGACAGACAGGTAGACAGACAGGTGGACAGCTCTGCAGGACCGCAGGGAAGAATCTGCCAAGGCGGCACAGGCAAGATCTCGGAGCTGAAACCTGGAAGACAAGTAGGGGTGTGAGAGGCAGAGAGAAGGCCCCTAGGTGGAGACTGCGGCAGGTCCGGAGCTGGAAACCAGCCAGGTAGAGTCAGGGAACGGAGCAGCTCAGCGTGGCTGGAGCATGGTGGGATAGGGTGGCAGAGGTGACTGGAGGCCTCAGGCCTGGGTCTCCCTGGGGGCCTGGCCAGGCAGCCCCTGGATATTCTGCTGCTCCACCCAGAAGACCACCTGCTTCCCTCCCCATAGCTCAGCCTCCTGCTTCCGGCCCCCAGTGCCCTGACTAGAGGCCTGGGAACTGCAGTGGCCGCTCTCTAGGCCACAGGCCTGCTTGCTAGGAATCCCGCCTTGGCTGTGGCTAAGCCCCAGGGGCGCCCGGGTACCTTGATGTAGGGGTTCTCCATCCAGGCAGGTGTGAGGGCCGTGGCCGTGTCCGCATCGCTCTCATAGTAGAAGACGGTGAAAGTCTCTTTGCAGGAGCGCCCGGCCCGAGGCAGGGACAGACACTCCAGCATGGTGAAGCGCAGCGTGGCGTACACGTGGACGGCGCCCCGCCGCGGGACCCAGCCGGTGCGGAGCCAGTGGGCCTGGCCCGGGGGGCGCTGCATGTCACACACCTCGTAGGTGCGCACGCTGTGCTGCTCCTCATCCAGGCCGCTCAGCTCCTCCCACTGCAGAGAAGGGGGTCAGGGAGAAGGCTGCATGCGGTGAACCCCATAAACTGAGAGGGACTGAGGAAGGGCCGCTGGTACTGTTCAGAGGGCGCCTCTGAGGGCAAGGGCTCAGATGACACTGCTTGGGCCGCTGTCATCTGGGGGACAGGGGTGAGGAGGGGTACACAGAAAGCAGGCAGCAAGGGCACCCCCTCCTCCCTTAGTTTCCTCCAGAGCTCCAGCTCCTGGGCCCAGCTCTCACCTGCCCGTCCACCTGAGGGAACGTCACCCACTTCAGATCAGCAGTTTCCAATTTTGTATTCAGCAGGGTCTCTGAGTCAGAGACAGAGACAAAGTCAGTGCTTGGGGTGGGGGAGGGAAATCAGGAACACCAGATCCCTGGAAACCGAGGCAGGTGGATTCTCTTAGCTCCGAGCTGGGATGGGGGGGAGAAGGGAGCAAGCCTTGCCCTCTACACCCGACTGATTTCTGGCCTCTTCTGCCAAGTGCCAACCCCAGCCCCAACATCTGGCATGCATGGGGCTCCCTCAGGATACCCTAGATCTAAGCCTCCCTGGAGGAGGGAGGGAGAACAAAACTTACTGGGAGAAGGGGCGGCAGCTCAGAAAAGGTTAAAATGAGAGCTCTGCCCAGGTCCTGACTCCCACGAGCAGAGGCTGCTGATGCTGGCGTGGGAGGCCCCAAAACTTCACTCCCTGTCCAAGACCCCTCCCTGCTTTCAGACCAAACACCTCGTCCTTCTCTCCTGGAAGGGGGTGCTCCGTGCCTGGGGCATAGCCCTGACCCCCACCCCAGCACCTCCTTCCCTGGCAGTGCCAAGAGCAGGAAGTGCCGGAGGGAGGGAAGCTAGGGTTCCCACTGTGGCTCCCGCAGAGGCCTCACATCTGGATTTGGTTACGGGAAGGCAAAGGGGAGGAGATTCTTGGGGGGGCGGTGTGAATGGGAGGGATGAACACACCTGGCTTGGCTCAAATCATCAGGGGAGGGGACAGGCACTGGAGGAAGGGAGGAGGAGTAGGAAAAACTGCACAGCCCCTGGCAGTGGAGAGAGGAGGAGGGAGGGTAGGGGAATCCCCTTGGGGGCCGGCAATGTGGGGGGCATCGGGGTGGAGAAGGGAGCCAGGAGAACACCTGGAACCGCCTCCCACCCCACGGGGGCTGCAGCACAGAAGGGAAAGAGGGTGGGTGAGACAGCCTCTTCCCGGGGACCAAATGATGTCCTCCCGCCAGGGGTCAGATGGGAACCCAGCCAGCTTGAGGTGAGAGGTGCAAGGTCCCCGTGGATGGCAAGAGACAGCCCTGCTCACTGGGGACAGGATGCCCGGGTTCTGGGAAGGGGGTGGATAGAGGCTGCCGTCTCCACCCTCCATTGTTCCAGCCGGGATAGTGTTTTCCTGTCTCCAATTTACACACTGTCTCTGCCTCGGGTAGTCCACAGCCCGGAGCGGAGCAAGCGCCGGCTCCCTCTCCGCATCCCAGCTCGGCCGCAGCACGCTTTGATCTGTCAGTTCTCGCGTCTCTCACCTCTCCCCCACTCTCTGTCCACCTCCATTTCTCTTTCTGACAGTCACTATCTCTCCTTCTCTTTCTGCCTCCACTGCTCGGCGTTCCTCCAGGCACAGGGCTTTGGATACACTACTTAACCTTAACTAAGCCCCAGCCTCTTCATCTGCAAACTGGGGCCAATGACAGCGCCCACCCTCAGTGTTGCTGGAGGCGTGAAATTAACATTTGTAAGGTGCTCGGCTCAGGCGGGCTGCTTGCCCGCGCTCAGGTAATAGGTGTCACAATCACCATTTTCTCTTTGCCTGTGTCTTTCTTCTCACCACACCTCGTCCTCGTGGTTTTCCCACCTCTTCCTCTTCGCCTCTTCCTTCACGATTTTCCCTTTTCCTTTCTCTTGGCTGGCAAGCCTCCCCTCACTCCCACCCCACACCCAGCCCAGAGCAGTCCTCCCCAGCTTGGGGGAGAGGGTTTTTCCAACACCGCTGAATCCTTTCTTTCAGTAGCCCTCCCCTAGCCTATCCCCCGCCACAGACCCCTTTCATAACAGATAGCGAAAGGGAGGTGTTGGCAGCTCACGTAAAGGAGATTAGGGACATGGAAGGAGGGTTTCTAGGGCTCTTGGCTCCCCTCTAGGGGACCAGGAGGGACAGCGACCCATGGCCGAGGAAACACTTGGAGACCAGGAGGCTGGAGTTAGGCTGGGTTAGGGCGACGTGGGGGCCGTGTGGGTCCGTTTGTACCGGCTCCTAGGTCTCCAGGGAAGTCCGGGGCTCACCTGAGGCGGGGGTCTAGGCGGCATTTAAAGGGATGGGGTGCAGCCTGTAGAAACCAAGGGGCCACTCTAGCAGGGGCAGGGCAGTGGGCTGGAGAGCAGTTTGGGTGTTCGGGGTGTGAACGCAAAGGAGGCCATCCTGTTGCAGGAGTGTGCAACTGTAGGATCAAGGTGTGATCGCTAAGGAATTAGCGGCGGGGTTCGTTTTAGAGCCCAGCACCAAGTTCTGCCTTGTCTGCTGTTGCTCCTCCAGAAACGTTCCCTCACGTAGGGCGGGAGGTGGGAGTGGGACAGAAACTTTTCAGTAGTTTCGAACAGTGGGGTGAAGAGGGAGGAAAGGAAAGGCTGCCGGGGCGTCTGGAGTCAGCAGTGAGAGTTTGGGGAGCCCGGGCAGGGAAATGTCCCGGGTCGCAGCCAGACTCCATCTCTTTCCCAAACAAAAGAAAACTCCACTCCCCGCCGGGCGCCTCTTCCCCGCCCCCCTCCCGTTCCAGCACTATTGGTCCGAAGTGTTTGGGATTGGGGTGTCCGGGTAGGGATAGACAGAGGACGGCCCCTCCACCCCGAGGCCCAGATGTGGGGGAGAGGTCCCAGGAGTGACGGGGAGCCCCCCCCAAGGAAACTCACCTTCCAAAGCAGCGGCCAGAGAAGCCCAGCAGAGCAGCGCCCGGAACTCCATGGCGCCGCCTCACTCGGTTAGGATCCTATCCGAGTTTGGGGGGCCCTCGCCCCCCCAGCTCTGATTCTCCCTGGGCGGGTGGACGCCGATTCTCCGCGCGGGACTTTCCGTCGGGGCCCTCAGCGCGGGCCCATGCGAGCGCGCGGGGCACCGGGCGAGGCGCCCAAGTGTGGCCCCGCGTCTACGCCGCGCGCACCGGCGGCGGGCCCGGGGCGTGCTGGCAGGGGCCACGCCGGGCCGGCGCGCAGGGAGACGTGGCTGGAGTTGGGGTCCCTCCGGGGCCTCAGGGTCCCTCCCCGGCTGGCGGGGGCTGAGCCGGCCGCTCGCGGTCTCCCCCCCTCCCAGGAGTGGCGCTATTCGCGCCGCGGGGCCGACTGCTCTCCTCTCGGGCGGGGAGGGTGGGAGCCCGAGCGGGGACAGAGTGGGAGGGAGGGAGACTGCGGCGCGGGGCCAGGCAGGCCGGGCCGGGGCTGAGCAGCGCGGGGACTGGGCCGGGCGGCGCCGGGCCCGGGAGGGAGGGAACGCGTGGGGGGCGGGGCAGCTCCCCCTCCGCCAGGGCTCGGCGAAGGGGCCCGGGGCGCGCTGATTGGAGCTCATGCTAATGAATAATTCATGAGGGAAGCGGAGAGGGGCGCCGAGCGGAGCAGGTCGGGAAGTTGGGAGAAAGTTTGGAGAAGGGGGAGGGGCAGCGGGCGTGGAACCCCGGGACCGCCCAGATGTGCGCCGCGGCCGTGAGCCCTGTCCTGGACGGAGCTGTTGGGGTTGGGGCCCAGGGACCCCCGGACAGGCCCGAACCCGGCTGGCACCAGGGAGCAGAGAAAATACACACCCAGCAGCAACACAGGGGGCCGCTCTGGCGTGCGGGTTGATGTTCACCGCGCACACAAAGCCCGCTCTGACCTTGCTGCGGACTCCAGATGCCGCTCTTGGATGCGCCCATCACCCTCTAGTGGGCGCAGGGACTGCGTTTGCGGGGGAAAGGGAAGGAAAAGGGGACAGAAGCTTTGGAGAATGGAGGGCTGCCTAGGGGTCCGAAGGAGGAATGCCAGTTTGGAAAACCTTGCAGTGAACGTTCACACAGTCACCTCATAAACATTAAGTGTTGGGGACCTACTGTGCGCGCAACCGAGCCCTTAAAAATGTCCAGAGGGGGCGGGCATTAAGCTGACCTGGGGATAAATAGAGAAAAATCGAGGAAGCAAAGGTAAAGAAAAGGTGGGTGTGGCCGGGGGCGATGGCTCACGCCTGTAATTCCAGCACTTTGGGAGGCAGAGGCGGGCGGATCACAAAGTCAGGAGTTCAAGACTAGCCTGGCCAACATGGTGAAACCTGGACTCTACTTAAAATACAAAAATTAGCTGGACATGGTGGCGCACGCCTGTAATCCAAGCTACTCGGGAGGCTGAGACAGGAGAATCACTTGAACCCGGGAGGCGGAGTTTGCAGTGAGTAGAGATCCCCCACTGCATTCCAGCCTTGGCTACAGAGCGAGACTCCCTCTCAAAAACAAAACAACAAAAAAAAAAAAAAAAGAAAAAGAAAAAGTGGGTGTGTCCGAGAGGGTGAGGGGTCCGGGTAGATCTCCAAATAGCCCTTCTCACTCTCACTCTCGTGTTTTGGGGGGGATTCCCCCGCCGCCCGCAGCCACGACCCCTGAGGCTGCTGCTGTCTTTCCTGAGCTGTTTCCTGTCTGGCTCCTGGGGGCCCTCGGGATGGCTGGGAGGGGCCCTTCCTCTCATTGCCAGCTCCCCCCACCCTCCCATCAGTTAGCGGGGAGGGTCCAGCACAGCGGTGCTCCTCCCACCAACCCCCTCCTACTTCTACGGGTTACTGTGTGGATGGATTGGAGGAGGTGCTGCTCCAGGAGTCAACCCCTGCAAGGGGCAGAAGAAAAGGACTTAGACTCCGAAAGGAATTACCCAGACAGAATCGATCTCTCTCTTTTTTGAGATGGAGTCTCTGTCGCCCAGGCTGGGGTACGGTGGCACGATCTCAGCTCACTGCAACCTCCGACTCCCGGATTCAAGCCATTCTGCCTCAGCCTCCCAAGTAGCTGGGATTACAGACGCCTGCCACCAAGCCTGGCTAGTTTTTCTATTTTTAGTAGAGACAGGGTTTTGCCATGTTGGCCAAGCTGGTCTTGAACTCTTGACCTCAAGTGATCCACCCACCTTGGCCTCCCAAAGTACTGGGATTACAGACAAGAGCCACCGCCCTCGGCTGGGAGACAGAATCTTGAAGAGCCCAGCAAGAGAGACGCTGGAGTCCAGGATGTTTGGGGGGCTGCCAGGGCCCTTACGTCCCAGAGAGGACAGCGGGCCTGTGATAACCTCTTGTCCTGGCTTACTTATCTTCCTGCTGCAAGAGGTGGTCCCCACACCACTGCCCTTCCTTGCTGTTCTGCCTGGGTCCTTGGCCAGGGTTGGGGGGGTGGGTCACTGAGGGCAGGAAACAGCCGGCTTCCCTGGAGCCAGGCAGATCAGGCTGGAGCTGGGAATTCCCTCCTCCCTCCCCATGCAGGCCTAGTCTCCCCTCCTCTTACTCAGCTTTTCCCTTGGGTTCTCTGCAACCCACTCCCAAACTAACCTGCCTTTTGCTGCTGTCACTCTGTACCCAGATCCTGGGGCCTCTAAAAGTTATGTCTTCTAGCTGGATGCAGTAGCTCAGGTCTGAAATCTCAGCACTTTGGGAGGCCAAGGTGGGCGGACCACCTGAGGTCAGGAGTTTGAGACCAGCCTGGCCAACATGGTGAAACCCCTTCTCTACTGAAAACACAAAAATCAGCTGGGCGTGGTGGTGCACACCTGTAGTCCCAGCTATTAGAGAGGCTGAGGCCCGAGAATTGCTTGAACCCAAGAGGCGGAGGTTGCAGTGAGCAGATACTGCACCACTGTGCTCTAACTTGGGAGACAGGGCAAGACTCTCTCAAAAAGGTATATAAAGTAAATAAGTATTCCCGGCCGGGCGCGGTGGCTCAAGCCGGTAATCCCAGCACTTTGGGAGGCCGAGGCAGGTGGATCACGAGGTCAAAAGATCGAGACCATCCAGGTCAACATGGTGAAACCCCGTCTCTACTAAAAATACAAAAAATTAGCTGGGCATGGTGGCGTGTGCCTGTAATCCCAGCTACTCAGGAGGCTGAGGCCGGAGAATTGCCTGAACCCAGGAGGCGGAGGTTGCGGTGAGCCGAGATCGCGCCATTGCACTCCAGCCTGGGTAACAACAGCGAAACTCCATCTCAAAAAAAAAAAAAGAAAAAAGAAAACACTTATCTCAGTGGCCACAGTGACTTACACCTGTAATGCTAGTACTTTGGGAGGACTGTTCGAGCCCAGGACTTTGAGACCAGCCTGGACAACATAGTGAGACCCTGTCTATGGGGGAAAGAAAAACAAAAAAAGAAAAAGAAAAGAAAGAAAACTTTCTGGCCGGGCGCGGTGGCTCACGCCTATAATCCCAGCACTTTGGGAGGCCGAGGCGGGTGGATCACAAGGTCAAGAGATCGAGACCATCCTGGTCACCATGGTGAAACCCCGTCTCTACTAAAAATACAAAAAATTAGCTGGGCATGGTGGCACGTGCCTGTAGTCCCAGCTACTCAGGAGGCTGAGGCAGGAGAATCGCCTGAACCCAGGAGGCGGAGGTTGCAGTGAGCCGAGATTGCTCCATTGTACTCCAGCCTGGGTAACAAGAGCGAAACTCCGTCTCAAAAAAGAAAGACAGAAAACTCTCTATCCCATGCCCAGTTGTCAGCCCACACCCCACCCCAGTCTGTAATTCATTCCTGCCATCTAGTGTATGCCACTCACAGAATGAATAAATGAAGTCTTTCTTGAGCATCTACTATGTGCCGAGTGATAGAGTTGCTAGTTTTCAAGATCTGTAAAACATGGCTCTTGGGCTCAAAGAAAATCTGGTAAAAATTAATACAGTTTTATATGTTGTCTAATGAATTACAACCTGGTAAAAAAAAAATCCCGTGGAAGACAGTGTGGCGATTCCTCAAGGACCTAGAAATAGAAATTCCATTTGACCCCGCAATCCTATTACTGGGTATATATATCCAAAGGATTATAAATCATTCTACTATAAGGACACATGCACATGAATGTTCATTGCAGCACAGTTGACAATAGCAAAGACCTGGAACCAACCCAAATGCCCATTGATGATAGACTGGACAGGGAAAATGTGGCACATATACACCATGGAATATTATGCAGCCATCAAAAATGATGAGTTGGTGTCCTTTGTAGCACCATGGATGAACCTGGAAATCACCATTCTCAGGAAACTGACACAAGAACAGAAAATCAAAACCGCATGTTCTCACTCATAGGTGGGTGTTGAACAATGAGAACACATGGACACAGGGAGGGGAGCACTACACACTGGGGTCTGTTGGGGGGAAATAGGGGAGGGATGGGGAGGTAGGGAGTTGGGGAGAGATAGCATGGGGAGAAATGCCAGATACAGGTGAAGGGGAGGAAGGCAGCAAATCACACTGCCACGTGTGTACCTAAGCAACAATCTTGCATGTTCTTCACATGTATCCCAAAACCTAAAATGCAATTAAAAAATTAATTAATTAATTTTTAAAAATCCTGCTGGGCATGATGGCTCACGCCTGTAATCCCAGGACTTTGGGAGGCTGAGGCGGGTGGATCACGAGGTCAAGAGATTGAGACCATTCTGGTCAACATGGTGAAACCTCGTCTCTACTAAAAATATAAAAAAAAATAGCTGGGCATGATGGCGCGTGCCTGTAATCCCAGCTACTCAGGAGACTGAGGCAGGAGAATTGCCTGAACCAAGGAGGCGGAGGTTGCGGTGAGCTGAGATCGCGCCATTGCACTCCAGCCTGGGTAACAAGAGGGAAACTCCGTGTCAAAAAAAAAAACAAAAAAAAAACCTATGATTTCCCCTTTTCGTGGAGATGGCATCTGAGACTTTCACTTCAATTCTCAGGAACCACCCTTGGTGTATCCTGTGTGTGTGAAGTCAAGTCCTCCCTCGGACCACCCAGAACCGATTTCCAGGCAAGTGAATTCAGTAGCCACTGAATTACAGAAGAAGATGGGTGAGCATTCATGTTACTACCTGAATCCATGCCTGTTCCACAAACAAAACAAATTTGAGGCCCTCCCTTCCTCATTATTAGAGCACTTTGCTGTTCCCTACCCAAAATATTAGGCTATCGCCTTTGTTCCCGGCCCAGAGCAATACACTGCTATCACACATTGCATAGTCGGTACTTGCAAAGAGCATCCTCGAACAACTAGGAGAGTTTTCTTCTTCTTTTCTTTCTTTCTTCTTTTAAATAGGGTCTTGCTCTGTTGCCCAGGCTGGAGTGCAGTGGCACAGTCATGGCTTGCTGCCACCTTGACCTCCTGGGCTCAAGCAATCCTTCCTTAGGCTCCTGAGGAGCTGGGGCCCCAGGCTGGGACCATGCCCGGCTAATGAGTTTATTTTTTCTTTCTTTCCTTTCTTTTCTTTCTTTTTTGCTTTTTATTTTTTGTTATTGTTGAGATGGAGTTTCGCTCTCATTGCCCAGGCTGGAGTGCAATGGCATGATATCAGCTCACTGCAACCTCCACCTCTTGGATTCAAGTGATTCTCCTGCCTCAGCCTCCTGAGAAGCTAGGATTACTGGCACCCGCAACCATGCAAAAAATTAAAAAAAAAAAATTGTATTTTTTTCTTTTTTTTTTTGAGACAGAGTTTCACTGCTGTTACCCAGGCTGGAGTGCAATGGCGCGATCTCGGCCCGCTGCAACCTCTGCCTCCTGGGTTCAGGCAATTCTCCTGTCTCAGCCTCCCGAGTAGCTGGGACTACAGGTGTGCACCACCATGCCCAGCTAATTTTTGTATTTTTAGTAGAGACGGGGTTTCACCATGTTGACCAGGATGGTCTCGATCTCTTGACCTTGTGATCTACCTGCCTTGGCCTCCCAAAGTGCTGGGATTATAGGTGTGAGCCACTGCGCCTGGACAAAAAATTTGTATTTTTAATAGAGACATGTTGGTCAGGCTGGTCTCAAACTCCTGACCTCAAGTGATCCACCTGCCTCAGCCTCCCAAAGTGCTGGGATTACAGGTGTGAGCCACTGTGACTGGCCGAGTTTACTTTTTCTTGTCCACATCGTGACCGTTGTTTTGAGTAATCCTGGAGTTAGAGCCTTTCGTATTGTAAGAAATAACAAGGAACAAATCATCCTGTTCTCTGTAAATTGTTGAACTTCTCATTACTTTTCCACATCCCAGTCTCCCCTCTTCTGGGCCACCTAACTATGTAAGGTCCAAAGTTCAGGTTCACCCCAAAGTTCATGAAGTTTAAGCTTTGGCACCTCTCACCTGCCTGGCTTCTTCCACAGCTCTGGTTAATAAGTGCTATCCATTTAAACAGTTTTGAAGGTTAGAACACTTGAAATGACCTGACATCTTACAGCTCTGTTATGAAAGGAATTTGATAGAGCTTTCAACATTACCAGCAGAGTTGTGAAGTTCAAATAAATGTGTATAAACAATAATGAAAATTTAAAAACTTACTCAGGCTACTCGGGAGGCTGAGGCAGGAGAATCACTTGAACCCGAGAGGCAGAGGTTGCAGTGAGCCAGGATTGAGCCACTGCATTCCAGCCTGGTGACAGAGCGAGACTCCGCCCCCTCCCCAAAACAAACAAAAAAACTTAGCCAGGCACTGTGGCTCACACCTGTAATTCCAGCACTTTGGGAAGCCAAGGCGGGAGGATTGCTTGAGTCCTGGAGTTTGAGACCAGCCTGGGCAACAAAGTGAGACCCCTGTCTCTATCAAACAATTGGCTTGGCGTGGTAGCGCGTGGCTGTGGTCTCAGGCACTGGGCAGGCTGAGGTGCAAGGCTCACTTGAGCCCGGGAGGTCCAGGCTGCCCAGAGCCTTGATTGCACCACTGCATTCCAACCTGGGCAACAGAGTGAGACTCCATCTCAAAGAAACAAATTAACTAGCCATCCTAGAGGAACGACTGAGGAAGAATAGAAAATAATATTACAAAATCATCATAAGAAGAAGTGGTCAAAGAATAACATATACATCTAAGAAAAAAGTAGGAAATGCAAGTATTCCAGGACTACATCAGTCTTATTTACGATAAGTATTGTGATTTTTCTAGATTGTGTAATATTTATAATATTTTAAACATTTGAGGTCAGTTGTGATTTTTTTTCTTTCTTTGTTTTTTTTTTTGTTTTTTTGAGATGGCGTCTCCCTCTATTGTCCAGGCTGGAGTGCAGTAGTGAAATCTCGGCTCACTGCAACCTCCACCTCCTGGGTTCAAGCAATTCTACTGTCTCAGCCTCCTGAGTAGCTGGGACTACAGGCTTGAGCCACCATGCCTGGCTAGCTTTTTTTTTTTTTTT
>CM052649.1:176693938-176710690 GCA_028533165.1 Leontopithecus rosalia
ATCGAGACCATCCTGGTCAACATGGTGAAACCCCATCTCTACTAAAAATACAAAAAATTAGCTGGGCATGGTGGCGCGTGCCTGTAATCCCAGCTACTCGGGAGGCTGAGGCAGGAGAATTGCCTGAACCCAGGAGGCGGAGGTTGCAGTGAGCCGAGATCGCGCCATTGCACTCCAGCCTGGGTAACAAGAGCGAAACTCCATCTCAAAAAAAAAAAAAAAAAAAAAGCAGAAAAGATATAGTGGCTCTCGCCTGTAATCGTAGCACTTTGGGAGGCCAAGGTGGGAGGATTGCTGGAGCTCAGGAGTTCCAGGCCAGCCTGGGCAACACAGTGAGACCCCATATCTAAAAACAAAAAATAAAATAAAATAAAAATTGAAAATGGAGGACACCAAGTCATTCTCTACCTTCCAGGATTAGACAGGTCAGGGGCAGAAACAGCCACGGACCTCACCAGCATCTCGGTGGCTCAGCGCCGAGTGTAAGTGGTGGTGCACAGAGGACCCTACAGGACTACGCAGGAAGCACAGCTGATGCAGGTTTCAGGTGAGCTTTCTGCAGCAGGTCACGCTGCCTGAGTGAGTCCTAGAGGAGACGCACAGGAAAGGAGTTTAAAGGTAGAGTTGTGGCCGGGCACAGTGGCTCACACCTGTAATCCAGTATTTTGGGAGGCTGATGTGGGAGGATCATGAGGTCAGGAGATCGAGACCACCCTGGCTAACACGGTGAAACCTCGTCTCTACTAAAAATACAAAACATTAGCCAGGTGTGGTGGCACACGCCTGTAATCCCAACTACTTGGGAGGTTGAGGCAGGAGCATCACTTGAACCTGGAGATCGAGGTTGCAGTGAGCTGAGATTGCGCTGCTGCACTCCAGCCTGGGTGACAGAGCGAGACTCCACCTCAAAACAAAACAAACAGACAAACAAGCAAAAGAGGCAGAGTTGTGGACACGATGAGACTGCACCATTCAGAGAGCTGTCAGAGTTCACGGCGCCAGGTCAGAGACGGCAAGGGCAGGGACCATGGGTGAGCTGGAGAGGTGGGTGAGGACCAGCCTCAGGTCATTAGGGGTTTTTGTAGGACTGTCCTGAGGAGCTGGTGAAGGGTTTTAGGACAAGAAGCAACACTGTATGGTTTGTAGAGAAAGATCCCAAGTGCACAACTCTGGGGAATGGATTGAAAGGAATCGATAGAGAGAGAGAGAGAGAGAGAGAGAGAGAGAGAGGGAGAGAGAGAGAGAGAGAGAGAGAGACTGTTGGGGGATGGAGCCAGGGGAGGATTCAGGAGATGTTAAGGGTTGAGGCTGGTGGATCACTTGAGACCAGGAGTACAAGACCAGCCTGGGCAACATGGTGAATCCGTCTGTACAAAAATTAGCCAGGTGTGCGGAGTGCACCTGTGGTCCCAGCTATGCAGGGGGCTGAGGTGAGAGGATCACCTGAGCCCAGGAGGCAGAGGTTGTAGTGAGATTGCACCACTGCACTCCAGCTTGGGCGACAGAGACCCTCTCTCAAAAATGAAAATAATAGGCTGGGTGCAGTGGCTCACGCCTGTAATCCCAACTACACAGGAGGCTGAGATGGGAGGATCACTTGACCCCAGGAGGTGGAGGCTGCAGTGAGGCGTGATTTTGCCACTGCATTCCAGCCTGGGCAACAGAGTAAGACCCTGCCTCAAAAAAAAATTAAACAAACAAAAGGGTATGGTTAGCTGGGTGCAGTGGCTCAAGCCTGTAATCCCAGCACTTTGGGAGGCTGAGGCGGGAGGATCACCTGAGGTCACGAGTTGGAGACCAGCCTGACCAACATAGAGAAACCCTGTCTCTACTAAAAATAAAAAAATTAGCCGGTTGTGGTGGTACATGCCCGTAATCCCAGCTACTCAGGAGGCTGAGGCAGGAGAATCGCTTGAACCCGGGAGGCGCAGGTTGTGGTGAGCTTAGATTGTACCTTTGCACTCCAGCCTTGGAGAAAAGAGCAAAACTCCGTCTCAGAAAACAACAACAACAAAAATTTCAAACACCAGTCTGTTAAAAAAAAAAAAAAGAAAAAGAAAAAGAAAAAAAAAGAGTGTGATTGTATGGTTGACCCTTTAACATTTCATGCAGACTTTCCCATCCCGCTCCCTGCCTTAGTGCTGGGGTTAGAGGAAGGGCTGTTGAGTGCTGTTGGAAGAGCTGGAGGCTGAGAGAAATAGCAAGAAACGGCAGTGAGCATCAGTGAGCGGACAGGAATGAGGGGAGGAGAAGGGCAGAGCTTGCAACAGAGGCCAGGGATGCTGGAGGGCATGGAGGTGGAGGAGAGAGGGGCTAAGGGGCTGGGGCCAGAGCTAAGAAGGCCGGATCAGGGAGGGGAGTGGAAAGGTAGCGGGGAGTGGGAAGGTTGGGGAGAGGTAGCGGGAGGATTGGGGAGAGGTAGCGGGAGGCTCATTGTCCCAGCAGGGGGAAGTCTTTTGTTTCCTCTCTTCCCCTGACAGCCTGGCAGGATATGAAGCCAGGTCCCCCATGCCAGCATCCCCGCACCCACTAGACTGCACCGTGGCCCTCCCCTGACTATTGTGTCCTGGCCGGCAATGGGGGCAAGGGCAAGCGGGAGGCTGGCTCCGTGACTATTTGTGGCACGACGTTAGGATACCGGGGTCGGGAAGGGACCAGTAGCCCTTGGGCTGGTTAGGGGAGCTTGGCACAGAAAGATGTGTGGGGAGGAGCAGGAAGCCAGGCCGGGTGGGGCCAGCACGGAGGGTAGCAGGTCGAGCCAGGGGAAGGTAGGCTGGGCCCCAGAGGAGATGACGCAGGACCTCGGGCCTCTCCCAACCCCCTCTCTTCCAGCCTGGGGACCAGAGCACTCACCTGAACCCCAGAGAACCCACCACCCCCTCCATTCCCTAAGGCTGACATCACCGCATGAGGCACAGCCCAGCAACCTATCTGGCCAGGGCCTTCCACATCCAGCTGCTGCCTGGATACCCTCCTTCCCCAGGACCCAGGAGTCAGGCCTCGCACTGCTGCCCTCCAGGAACGCTGGAAATTCATCCCTCCCCTTGGCTTACTCCTAGGCCGTTTTGCCCCATCAGCTGTTCTTGCAGGAAGGGAGCCCTGCTCGGCTCGCCTCTCTTCCCGAGAGCCTTTTGTTTGCTGGGTCTGCAGGAAATTGGAGGGGCGGTGGCCAGGGGCTCATCTGCCCCAGGGACCTGGGGGAGGAGGGGGCCCAGATTCACCAGACCTAATCCTGGGGAGTTTACAGCAGGAATGGGGTGGGGTGAGGGGGGCGGATCTCCAGGAAATTAGCATTTAAGGCCAACTCTGAGAGTGCCATTGGATCTGCTTGTCCTTAAGTGGCGGTCGGGGCGTGTGTGTTCCAGGGTCCGGGATCCCTAGAAGTGAGGGCTGGGAGGACACTCTGTGGTCACCTAATAGGTTGACAGGGTCATTGACACCACGGGAGAAAATCCCAGATACGGAATCCCATCATTTTCTTTCTTTTTTTTGTTTGAGACGGAGTCTTGCTCTGCTACCCAGGCTGGAGTGCAAGGGTGCGATCTCGGCTCACGGCAACCTCCGCCTCCCGGTTCAAGCGGTTCTCGTGCCTCAACCTCCGCAGTAGCTAGGATTACAGGTGCGCGCCACCACACGTGGCTAACTTTTTATCTATACGCCATTTTAAAAATAGAGATGGGGGCTCGCTATGTTGCCCAGACTGGTCTCGAAGTCCTAGGCTCAACGATCCTCGCGCCTTGGCCCCGCAAAGCGCTGGGATTACAGGCATGAGCCACCGCGCCTAGCCCAATAATCCCATCTTTTACACGCCTCGGATCCTGGGGATGTCAAGAGGTGGGTAGGCAGGTCAGACTAAATCGTCTTTGAGAATTGTTTTCCATCAAAAAAATGGTGGAGAGGAGGACCCGCACGTAGCCCCAGAATTCGCGCCTTCCCAGGACGCAATCGCAGAAAAAGCGGCGGCGTGGACGCTCTGGCGAGCCGGCGTCCTCTCGTTGATTGCCCTCTCTCTGAAGCCGTCACGGGCGCCGCCATCTTTCCTTCCGGCCCGCAGTCACGTGAACAGCAAGTTCCAGGTCTCTAACTGCTGGCGGGCTGTGGGTTGGATCCCAGAGGGTTCCTGCAGCTACCGTGAATGTTTGGTTATTCCAGGCTCAGGAGAGCAGCGGAAAAAAAACAGAAGCTCTTGTTACGTGGAGCTTAACGTTCTTAATTTTTTGAGACAGGATGTCGCTCTGTTGCCTAGGCTGAGTGCATCGGCGCGATCATAGCTCATTGCAGCCTCCAACTCCTGACCTCCAGTGATCCTCCACCCTCGGCCTCCCAAAGTGTTGGGATGTGATAGGCCTGAGCCACCGAGCCTGTCCTGAGCTTAACTTTCTGTTGGGAGTAGGCAGTCAATGAACAAGATACATAAACAATATATATCAGTTAGACGGCGCTAAGTGCTATGGAGAAAAATATAGGAAAAAGGGAGGAGGTATGGTTTAATTTCATTTCTTTTTTTTTGAGACAGAGTCTCACTCTCTTGCCCAGGCTGGAGTGCAATGGCGCGATCGCGGCTCACTGCAACCTTCACCTCCCGAGTTCAATCGATTTTCTTGCCTCAGCCTCCAAAGTAGATGGGATTACAGACGCACGCCACCACGCCTGGCTAATTTTCGTATTTTTAGTAAAGACAAGGTTTCACCATGTTGGCCAGGATGGTTTCAAACTCCCGACGTCAGGTGATCCACCTGCCTTGGTCTCCCAAAGTGTTGGGATTATAGGCGCGAGCCACCATGCTTGGCCAATTTATTTCATTTATTTATTTAAAATATATTTCTATTTTTTAAATTTTTTTGTGGAGACAGCATCTTGCTATGTTGTCCAGGCTGATCTAACACTCCTGGGCTCAAGTGATTCTCCTGCCTTCGCCTCCCAAAGCATTGGTTCAATTTTAAATGGGATTGGCAAGGAAAATGTCACTAAGAAGATAATATCTGAGTCCTAAAGATCTAAAAGAGGTTCCGGGGTTGTCTGAGGAACAACTCAGGGGCCCTCTTGGGGCGTGTGCAAGAGGCGAGAAGAGAGATGTGGGGATGGAGATGCCACATTACCGGTGTGAGCCACCGTGCCTAGCATTCTGGGACGCTTCTGAGCAAAGAAGATGCTATTTTTATTTATTTATTTAGATACGGAGTCTTATTTATTTATTTAGATACTCAGTCACCAAGGCTGGAGTACAGTGGCTCGATCTCAGCTCACTGCAACCTCCCCTCCCAGGGCTCAAGCTATTTGCATTTTTAGTAGAAATACCAAGTTGGCCAGGCCGGTCTTAAACTCCTGACCTCAAGTGATGGGCCTGCTTTGTCCTTCCAAAGTGGTGGGATTACAGGCATGAGCCACCTCGCCCAGCCAGGAAATACTGTTAATATTTACATAAAGGTTGCTGGGCGCGGTGGCTCATGCCTGTAATTCCAGCACTTTGGACGCCAAAGGCGGGTGGATCACGAGGTCAGGAGATCCAGACCATCCTGGCCAACATGATGAAACCCTGTCTCTACTAAAAATACAAAAATTAGCTGGGTGTGGTGGCTCACAACTGTAATCCCAGCTACTTGGGAGGCTGAGCCAGGAGAACTGCTTGAACTCAGGAGGCAGAGCTTGCAGTGAGCTGAGATCACACCTTTGCAGTCCAGCCTGAGTGACAGAGTGAGACTCTATCTAAAAAAAAAATGTATGTCAAGGCATCAGGCATACAGCAGGACTGTAGTCAGTGAGTCAGGCCATCATAAGTACAGATGCGGCTGTTGCCTTTTACTTGGAGAAAGGCATGCTACTGGAGAGTTATGAAAGGTGGTACCCATCAGGAACGGGTATTTACTTAAACAGCGTCCCTGTAGCTGCTCAGTTGAGGATAGACTTCAGGGACAAGTGCAGAAGTGGGAAAACCAGTTAGGGGGCTGTTGTGAAAACACAGAAGAGGTGACTGTGGCTTGGACTCTGGTGGTAAAACGTGGTTGCAGACACTGTAACTTGAGAGTGGGGGCCAAAGGAATTACCTATGGTTTGGATGTTGGGTGTAAGAGTATTCTGGCATAATCCCAGGTGTCCGGGCTGAGCTGTGGGAGAGAGGAGAGGACCACAGGAGGAGCAGGTGGCGGGAGTTTGAGTATTTGGTTTTGGACATACGAAGTTTGAGCTGCCCATTTGATGTCCAAGCAGATTGTAGTAGAGGGGCTGCCGTGGTTCATGCCTGTAATCTCAACACTTTAGAAGACGGAGGTGGGTGGATCACATGAGGTTGGGAGTTCAAGACCAGCCTGGCCAACATGGCGAAACTCCATCTCTACTAAAAATACAAAAATTAGCTGCGTGTGGTGGCAGGCACCTGTAATCCCAGCTGCTGGAGTGGCTGAGGCAGGAGAATGGCTTGAACTGGGGAGGCAGAGGTTGCAGTGAGCTGAGATCACGCCACTGCACTCCAGCTTGGGCGACAGTGTGATTCCTTCTCATAACAACAACAAAAGATGGTATTGGAGTGTTGGCTATCCAGTCTGAAGTTCAGGGTAGAGGTCTGGGCAGGAGGCACACCCTTGGGGGCACTATTATATAAATGGGATTAAAACTGAGATTGGGCCGGGCGCAGTGGTTTATGTCTGTAATCCCAACATTTGGGAGGGCGAGGTGGGAGGATTACTTGAGTCCAGGAGTTCAAGACCAGCCTGGGCAACATAGTGAGAACCTGTCTCTACAAAAAATAAAAAATTAGGTGGGCTTGGGTGCATGTGCCTGTAGCTACTCAGGAGGCTGAGGCAGGAGGATTGCTTAAGCCCAGGAGATAGAGGTTGTTGTGAGCTACGATGGTGCCACTATATTTCTAGGCGACAGAGTGAGACCAAGTCTCAAATATAAATAAATAAATAAAAATAGAAAAAAATAGAACTATGAGACCGATGAGGTTGTGAAACGAGAGTGGATATAAGTGTGTTTTTTCAATGATTTTGCTATGAGTGTTTTTTTCTCAATGATTCTGCCATGGGTATTTTTCTTTAAGACAGTCTTGCTCTGTCACCCAGGCTGGGGTGCAGTGGTGCGATCTCGGCTCACTGCAGTCTCTGGCTCCCTGCTTCAAGCGATTCTCCCACCCCAGCCTCTCGAGTAGCTGGGACTACTCACCCTCTCAAGTAGCTGGGACAGGTGCGTGCCACCATGCCCAGCCAATTTTTGTATTTTTCATAGAGACGGGGGTTACACCATGTTGGCCAGGATGGTCTCGATCTATTGACCACGTGATCTGCCCACCTTGACCTCCTAAAGTGCTGGGATCACAGGTGTGAGCCACTGCGCCCAGCCAAGGGAGTGGGTACAAGTGTTGAAAAGAGTCTGAAGACCAAGCTTCACTCCTCAGTAGCGCTTCCATGCCACCACGGCCTCTTGGCTGTTCCTACAACACCCACGGGTGCTCCAAGGTTAACATGAGAGATGAGGAAGAACCAGCAGAGCCGACGGAGCGAGAGGAACTTGGGATCTGAGAGGCCAAGTGAGGAAAGTGTTCTAAGGGGAAGGCAGTCGGTCAAATAACGCTGGTAGGTTAGTAAAATGAAGACTGGAACAGAGGCCACTGCATTGACCAAGTGGTCACGGGTGACTTGGTGAGTACTTTCCATTTTGCAGAAGAGCAAAAGCCCAAAGTGCAGTGAGTTTAAGAAAAAGTGAGAGTTGGGCCGGGCGCGGTGGCTCACGCCTGTAATCCCAGCACTTTAAGGCCGAGGCAGGTGGATCACGAGGTCAAGAGATCGAGACCATCCTGGTCAACATGGTGAAACCCTGTCTCTACTAAAAATACAAAAAATTAGCTGGGCATGGTGGCGCGTGCCAGTAATCCCAGCTACTCAGGAGGCTGAGGCAGGAGAATTGCCTGAACCCAGGAGGTGGAGGTTGCGGTGAGCCGAGATCGCGCCAATGCACTCCAGCCTGGGTAACAAGAGCGAAACTCAGTCTCAAAAAAAAAAAAAAGAAAAGAAAAAGGGTTATCAACTTTGGGGGCCAGGAAATTGAAAAAGAAAGAAAGGGCCGGGTGTGGTGGCTCACGCCTGCAATCCCAGCCTTTGGGAGGCTGAGGCTGGTGGATCACCTGAGGTCGGGAGTTCGAGACCAGCCTGGCTAATATGGTGAAACCCCGTTTTTACTTAAAAATACAAAAATCAGCCGAGCGGTGGCTCACCCCTGTAATCCCAGCACTTCGGGAGGCCGAGGCGGGCGGATCACGAGGTCAAGAGATTGTAACCATGATGGCCAACATGGTGAAACACTGTTTCTACTAAAAATACAAAAATCAGCTGGGCGTGGTGATGGGGGTGTGTAATCCCAGCTACTCAGGAGGCTGAGACAGGAGAATTGCTTGAACCCGTGAGGGGGAGGTTGCAGTGAGCCCAGATCGCACAAGTGCACTCTACCCTGGGCCACAAAGCAACACTCCGTCTCAAGAAAAAGAAATAGAAAGAGATGAGAGGAAAGGATTATAAAGAGAGCTAGGATAGGCGACTAATATAAGGAGGGTTTTTTGTATGGTTTTTAGTTTTGAGGTTTTTTTTTTTTTGGGGACAGAGTCTTGCTTTGTCACCCAGGCTGGAGTGCAGTAGCACAATCTTGACTCACTACAACCTTCACCTCCTGGGATTCAAGTGGTTCTTCTGCCTCAGACTCCCAAGTAGCTGGGACTACAGGCACTTGCCACCAAGCCCGGCTAAAATTTTTGTATTTTTAATAGAGATGGGGTTTCACCATATTGGTCAAGGTGGTCTGGAATTCCTGACCTCAGGTGACCCGCTCACCTTGGCCTCCCAAGGTGATTACAGGTGTGAGCCACCATGCCCGGCTAGTTTTTTTTTTTTGACAGAGTCTTGCTCTTTCTCACCCAGGTGGGAGTGCCTCAGGTTCAGCCTCCCAAGTAGCTGGGATTACAGGCATGCGCCACCATGCCCAGCTAAGTTTTTGTATTTTTAGTGGAGACGGGGTTTCACCATGGTGGCTAGGCTGGTCTCAAACTCCTGACCTCAAGTGATCCTCCTGCCTCGGCCTCCCGAAGTGCTGGGATTACAGGTGTGAGCCACTGCCCTGGGCCTTTTTTTTTCTTTAAAGCAAGAGAAATAAAGCATATTTGCATATCCATGGGAAGGATCCAGTGGAAAGAAAAGGTGGGAGCTGCTGCAAAAGTGGCAGGTGGACCTTAGCTGGCTGTTTGATTCATTTGTTCCCAATAACTGGAGGGAGGGCAGAGCAAAGGGCACTGATGTGTGTAGGTAGGTGATGGGTGATGGGTGGGGAGGGGCTATCAGGGTCTCTCTGGATGACTTCTGTTATTTTTTTAAGACAGAGTTTCTTTTCTTTTTTGAGACAGAATTTCACTCTGTTTGAACAGGCTGGAGTGCAATGGCACGATCTTGGCTCACTGCAACCTCTGCCTCCTGGGTTCAAGTGATTCTCCTGCCTCAGCCTCCTGAGTAGCTGGGACTACAGGCATGCACCACCATGCTCAGCTAATTTTTTGTATTTTTAGTAGAGATGGGGTTTCACCTTGTTGACCAGGATGGTCTCGATCTCTTGACCTCGTGATCCACCCGCCTTGGCCTCCCAAAGTGCTGGGATTATAGGCGCCCGCCACCACGTCTGGCTGGTTTTTGTATTTTTAGTAGAGGTTGGGTTTTGTCATGTTGGCCAGGCTGGTCTGGAAATCTTGACCTCAGGGGATCCACCCACCTCGGCCTCCCGAAGTGCTGGATGATAGGCGTAAGCCACCGAGCCCGGCCTGGGTCCTCTTCTTGACTGGGTCTCACTGTTGTGTTCTGCTCCGCACATCCCACCACCTTTCCAGGCCTGCCTTGCCTGGTGTAGAGAGAATCCCTTACCTTTGGTATTTGATTACCCTGTGCTGATTTCTGGGAAAATTCCCTACCCTCGTTGTCTCCTCTTGGTAATTCTTCCATTGTCTCCCCTTCACTCCCATTCTGCCAGTCCGCTGTAAACCCCCAACTGCCTTTGCTGTGTTTGGAGTTGAGTCTGAACTCTTCCCTATTACCAGTCATTTTATTTTATTTTGCTGGTTTTTCTTTTCCTTCCTTTCTTCCCTCCCTCCTTCCCTTCCTCTCTTTCTTTCCATTCTTCCTTTTTTCTCTCCCTCCCTCTCTTTCCTTCCTTCCTTCCTTTTTTTTTTTTTGAGGTAGAGTCTCACTGTGTCACCCAGGCTGGAGTGCAGTGGTGAGATCTCGGCTCACTGCAACCTCCACCTCCCAGGTTCAAGTGATTCTCCCACCTCAGCCTCCTGAGTAGCTGGGACTACAGGCGCCCAGGTAATTTTTTATTTTTAGTAGAGATGAGGTTTCCCCATGTTGGTGAGGCCAGTTTCAAACTCCTGACCTCAAGTGATCTACCTGCCTCAGCCTCCCAAAGTGCTGAGATTACAGGCGTGAGCCAACATGCCTTGCCTGCCTCCCTCCCTTCCTTCCTTTTATTTCTTTCTTTCTTTTTTGAGATAAGGTCTTGCTCTATCACCCAGACTGGTATGCAGCCATAGGATCATAGCTCACCGCAGCCTCTATCCTCCTACTTCAGCCTCCTGAGTAGATGGGACTTCAGGCGTGCCTGCGTCACTATGTCCAGTTGAGTAAAAATATATATGTATACATATTAGAGACAGTGTATTCTGTGTTGCCCAGGCTGGTCTCGAACTCCTGGCCTCAAATGACCCTTCTGCCTCATCCTCCTGAAGTGCTGGGATTACAGTTGCAAGCCACTACAGCTTGCCACAGTCTTTTGTTGTTCGTTTGAGACAGGGTCTCACTCTGTCACCCAGGCAGGAGGGCAGTGGCACTATCATAGCGCACTCAGCCTCCTGGGATCAAGGGACCTTCCAGCTTCGGCCTCCTGAGTAGCTGGGACAAGAGGCAGGCACCATCACACCTGGCTAATTATTTTATCTCATTTTGTAGAGATGGGGTCCCACTATATTGCCCAGGCTGGTCTGGAGCTTTTGGGCTCAAGTGATCCCCCTGCTCTTCAGCCTTCCAAAGTGCTGAGATTACAGGCGGGAGCCTCTGCACCCAGTTTCTTGTCACCATCTAGTGTGACTCGTGCCAGTCAAACTAGTCCTAAATAAAGTCTGCCTTATTGTTTTAACAAGCGTCAGCTTTTTCTTCAACAAGCACAGTAGAAGAGGCGAACTGAAGAGGAGGGCTGCAGTCACTGACGAAGACAAGGTCCAGGGTGAAACCACGGAGTAACAGGGTAAGGTGGAGGGTGAGATTTACGGAAGCAGAGTTCAGTGATGGACAGGTCAACCTAGGCCAGGGAGTGCTTATAACCGATGCTGAAAAAAAAATTTTTTTGAGACAGAGTCGAATTCTGTTGCCCAGGGTGGAGTGCAGTGGTGCGATCTCAGCTCACTGCAACCTCCGCCTCCCAGGTTCAAGCGATTCTTCTGTCTCAACCTCCCAAGTAGCTGGGACTACAGGCACATGCTTGAGTTCAGGAGCTCCAGAGAAGCCTGGGCAACATGGCGAAACCTGGTATCTACAAAACAGCAAAAAAATTAGCCGGGTGTGGTGGTGTGCGCCTGTGTAGTTCCAGGCACTTGGGAGGCGGAGGCAGGAGGATGCTTGAGCTGAAAAGGCTGAAGTTGCAGTGAAGGGAGATCGAGCCACTGCACTCCACCCTGTGTAATAGTCCCTGGATCCAAAAAAAAAAAAAAAAAGGTATAGTCTCCAAGCTTCAATTTCCTAATCTGAAAAATTGAAATAGTAGTGGGTACTAGCCAGGTGCAGTGGCTCACACCTGTAATCCTAGCACTTTAGGAGGCTGAGGTGGGTGAATCACCTGAGGTCAGGAGTTCAAGACCAGCCTGGCCATCAGGGTGAACCCCCTCTTTAAAAAAAAAAGAAATAATTGTGGTACCTACCTCGGAGAGTGGCTAATTTAAAGCAGTGGTGCTATTTGGAAGGGATAATTTATCGAACCTTTAGGTGTTGTTCTAAAATGCTTAGGCTGGGTGCCGTGGCACACCCCTGTAATCCCAGCAGATCACCTGAGGTCGGGAGTTTAAGACCAGCCTGACCAACATGGAGAAATCCCGTCTTTACTAAAAGTACAAAATCAGTCAGGCGTGGTGGCACATGCCTGTAATCCCAGCTACTTGGGAGGCTGTGGCAGAAGAATCGCTTGAACCCAGGAGGCGGAGGTTGTGGTGAGCCGAGATGGCACCATTTCACTCCAGCCTGGGCCACAAGAGCAAACTCTATCTCAAAAAAATAAAATAAGATAAAGCCTATTAGCTCACTGAACTCACAGCAACCTTAGGAGGGAGGTTCGAGTCTGTGCTTGTTTTTCACCTGAGGACGCGTTGACAGGCGGTACTGCTGTTGATGGGATCTGTAAAGAGTGAAGAAGGAGTCTCAGCTCTCAGCAGGGTTCACAGCCTCTCGGATTTCTGCTGGAGGTGAGAACATTACAGGGAGGTAGGAAAGCGGGCATCAGACGGAGCAAAGCGACCCTGGACCCACATCGGTGGCCAATGGCTCCCTCCGGTGGCCGAAGCGAAGAGCGCAGCTGGATCGGGCGCAAGGAAAGATCCCCGCATGGGTGAGGGGCGAGGCTGGGACCCGCGGAGGTTCTAGGGCTTTGAGAGGTTGGAGGACTGGGACTCCAGAAATCCCGAACGAAGTGGGCCGGAGTCCCCGTGACGCACCTGGCCCAGGTGTGGCAGCCTCGCCCACCTTCCGGCCGCCTTCGGCAGTCCTCACACGCCCACTTTAGCGGGGTGGCTGCTCCCGGCCCCTAGGAGCTGGGACTGGGGTCCGGCCCCGCGGCGGCGATTTTGTGCACCAAAATGCTGGAGGCTCCGACACCCGCTGCGCACGCCCTGTCGGAGACGCCAGTCTTCAGGGAGACCCAGGCTGCAGGGCAATCCCCGGGCGCACGTGGAGCTGGAACGGGAACCTGACAGGAGGGGGAACGCAGAGGGGGCGGAGCTTCCCCGGGCGCGCCCACGGGGCGGGGCCGGGGACCGGGACCAATGGCGCGCGCGTGCTGGTGGGGGTGGGGACAGGCTCCGGGCCTGGCATCCCGGTAGCCGCGGCTGTCTTTTCCGGCCCGCGTCCGCTCTGCGCCCGAGGCGGAGCCCCCCAGGCTCGCGGGAATCGCCCCGAGCGCTGCGTCCTGCGGGTGGGTGAGTGAGTGCCCTGCGGCCCACCCAGGTGGGGTGCACCTGGCCGGGAGGGAGATCCTGGCCCCCTTGCACCCCAGCAGGCGCAAAGGAGCAGGAGCCCAGATAGGGGGAGGAGGACCCGGGGACCTTGAGTTGCTCGGTGGGAGCCGGCCTGTGTTTCTGTTTTCCTAGTCGAGGGGTGCGTTCGGGTTGGTAGAGTTTGGAGTGGGGATGGGAGGAATCTGGAGAGGCTCGTTTGGATGGGAGGAATCTGAGGTGGCTAAGGACAGGAGGAGGGAGTTTGAGATGGATTGAGGGAGAGGATTGACGGAGGGTGGGGCTTTGGAAGAGTTGGAAGTTTCTTGCTGCCTGTGGGTGCAGTGATTGCATGGGGAGCTTGGTAGGGGCAGCTCGGAACTCCGAAGGAGGAGATGGGGAAGGCTTTCCTGCCCGTAACTTACTTCCCTTTTGGGAGATTTGCTTCCTCTTGCAATGCTAGTTAAGGAAGGAGAGGCTGGAGAAGCCTGTGCCATCAGAGAACCTTTGCCTCTTTCCAGACCTGGTGCCATCCCTACTGTCAGGAACATAAGTGAAGGGGTGGCCCCCAGCAGCCGGGAGGGGCTCTGAAATCCCTGCTGATGGGTTTGGGGTACCACTTCTTTGTGGAGGAGTGGCTGGTATCATTTGCAGCCTCACCGGCT
Organism: Leontopithecus rosalia; assembly: GCA_028533165.1. Taxonomy (NCBI): domain Eukaryota; kingdom Metazoa; phylum Chordata; class Mammalia; order Primates; family Cebidae; genus Leontopithecus; species Leontopithecus rosalia. The sequence continues at coordinate 176,707,823 of CM052649.1, forward strand.
CTTTTGAGCTGCTGGTAAGCAGGGTGTGGGGGCGTTCCTGTTTCCTTGAGGTTCTCTTTTTTTGTTTCTTTTTTTTTTTTTTGAGACGGAGTTTCGTTCTTGTTACCCAGGCTGGAGTGCAATGGCACGATCTCGGCTCACCGCAACCTCCGCCTCCTGGGTTCAGGCAATTCTCCTGCCTCACCTCCTGAGTAGCTGGGATTACAGGCACGAACCACCATGCCCAGCTAATTTTTTGTATCTTTAGTAGAGACGGGGTTTCACCATGTTGACCAGGATGGTCTCGATCTCTTGACCTTGTGATCCACCTGCCTCGGCCTCCCAGAGTGCTGGGATTACAGGCTTGAGCCACCGCGCCCAGCCTCTTTTTTTGTTTCTTTCTTGAGACGGGGTCTCACTCTGCTAGCCAGGCTGGGGTGCAGTGGCTCAATCTGGGCTCACTGCAGCCCTATGCCTCCAGGGCTCAAGCAATTCTCCTGCCTCAGCCTCCCGAATAGCTGCAATGACAGGCGTGCACCTTCACACCTGGCTTTTTTTTTTTTTTTTTTGAGGCAGAGTCTCACTCTGTTGCCCAGGCCGGAGCGCAGTGGTAAGCCACCACACCAGGCTAATTTCTGTATTTTTAGTAGAGATGGGGGTTTCACCATTTGACCAGGCTGGTCTCCAACTCCTGACCTCAGGTGATCCACCCACCTCCTTCTCCCAAAGTGCTGGGATTACAGGTGTGAACCACTGAGCCCAGCCAATTTTTGTGTTTTTAGTAGTGAGCAGCTTTCTCTTTTGGGGAGGCTTCTGGGTGTTTGGTTAGTGGTGTTTGTGGGTGGATGGGCTCTATGGAGCTGCTTTTGATGCAACATAATCTCCTTTGCAGGTCACCTAACCCATTTGTGGTTTCCTCTGCCTGTGCTCAGCCATGGCCAGCGAGAGCTCGCCTCTGCTGGCCTACCGGCTCCTAGGGGAGGAGGGGGCTGCCCTCCCTGCTAATGGGGCTGGGGGTCCTGGAGGGGCATCTGCCCGGAAGCTGTCCACTTTCCTGGGTGTGGTGGTGCCCACTGTCCTGTCCATGTTTAGCATAGTTGTTTTTCTGAGGATTGGTGAGTGGGCCCTGGACGAGGAGGGCTGAGGGGACATGATGGGGAGGGGTGGGACTGGGATGACATTAGGAAGCGGCCCTGGGAGAAGTGGGTGGCTGAAGGGCTTGGGGAGGGCTCCCTGTGAGCTTGCATTTAGCTCCACCTTGGACCGCTGCAGACCCAGTGGGTGGGAGATTTGGGGCGTGAGTCCCCATGACCTGACTTGCTGCTCCTGCCTCAGGGTTCGTGGTGGGTCATGCTGGGCTGCTGCAGGCCCTGGCTATGCTCCTCGTTGCCTACTTCATCCTGGCACTCACCGTCCTCTCTGTCTGTGCCATCGCCACCAATGGAGCCGTGCAGGGGGGCGGAGCCTACTGTATCCTCCAACATCAATGGACTGGGGTCTGGGCTGGGGTCTGGGCTGTTCTGCCTGCTAGGGAGGGTGGGGAAGGGGTCATTACCTTTGTTGGCTCAGGAGTATGACAAGTGATTTTTTTTTTCATTCTTAAATTTTTTTTAGAATTTTAAGGGTGCGGTGGTTTATGCCTGTAATCCCAGCACTTTGGGAGGCCCAGGTGGGAGGATCACTTGAGGCCAGGAGTTTGAGACCATCCTGGCCAACATGGTGAAACCCCGTCTCCACTAAAAATACAAAAATTAGCTGGACATGGTGGCATCTGGTTGTGATTCCAGCTACTTGGGAGACTAAGGCAGGAGAATCACTTGAAGCAGCTACTTGGGAGGTGGAGGTTACAGTGTGACAAGATTGCATCACTGCACTGCAATCTGGGCAACAGAGCAAGACTCTGACTCCCAGGCTGGAGTGCAGTGGCGCCATCATAGCTCACTGCAGTCTCGACTTCCTGGGCTTAAGTGATCCTCCTGCCTCAGCCTCCTGAGTAGTTGGGACTATAGGCATGTGCCATCACCCCTGTTTAATTTTTACATTTTTAATTTTCGAGACAGAGTCTCGTTCTTTCGCCAGACTGGAGTGCAATGGCGCGATCTTGGCTCACTGCAACCTCTGCCTCCCAGGTTCAAGTGATTCTTCTGCCTCAGCCTCCTAAGTAGCTGGGATTACAGGTGAGCGCCACCATGCCCAGCTAATTTTTGTATTTTTAGTAGAGACGAGGTTTTACCATGTTGGCCAGGATGGTCTCGATCTCTTGACCTGGTGATCCACCCACCTTGGCCTCCCAAAGTGCTGGGATTACAGGCGTGAGCCACCACGCCAGGCCAATTTTTAAATTTTTTTGTTGAGAGGGAGTCTTGCTATGTTTCCGAGGCTGGTCTTGAATTCCTGGCCTCAAGTGATCCTCCTGCCTCAGCCTCCCAAAATGCTGGGATTACAGGCATCAGCCACTGTGCCTGGCAGGGCAAGTTTTAATGAATGTGCAGCAGGCAGGCTGGTATAGTGAAGAAGATCAATATTGTCCTACACGTTAAGGCCAGTTTCTAGTCTAACAATCTTGTCTGTTAGGCAGTGATTTTTTTTTTTTGAGACGGAGTCTCGCTCTGTCGCCAGGCTGGAATGCCGTGGGGTTTCACCATGTTGGCCAGGATGGTCTCGACTTCTTCATTTCGTGATCCACCCGCCTCGGCCTCTCAAAGTGCTGGGATTACAGGCGTGAGCCACCGAGCCTGGCCTAGGCAGGTTATTTTACAGATTATTTTACAGATGCAGAAACTGGCACTCACAGGGTATGAGCAACTTGTGCAAAGCCGCATGGCTGGGGACTGGCTGCACTCGGGTGAAGTGCTTCGAGCTGTGGTGCCTTCCTCACGCCCGTTTCAG
>CM052649.1:176710790-176732672 GCA_028533165.1 Leontopithecus rosalia
CTGGGTTCAGGCAATTCTCCTGCCTCAGCCTCCCAAGTAGCTGGGATTACAGGCACGCGCCACCATGCCCAGCTAATTTTTTGTATCTTTAGTAGAGACGGGGTTTCACGATTTTGACCAGGTTGGTCTCGATCTCATGACCTCGTGATCCACCCGCCTCGGCCTCCCAAAGTGCTGGGATTACAGGCTTGAGCCACTGGGATTACAGGCTTGAGCCACTCAGTTTTTTTCCTTAATGCTCACCCCTGCTTCCACTTTCAGTCATGATCAGCCGGACACTGGGGCCCGAGGTCGGCGGCAGCATTGGCCTCATGTTCTACCTGGCTAACGTCTGTGGCTGTGCCGTCTCCCTGCTGGGGCTGGTGGAGTCTGTGCTTGACGTCTTTGGGGCTGGTCTGTGCTTTGTCCGCTCTGGGCATTTCTGTGGGTTTGCAGGGTCTGGGAGTGTGCGATCACGAAGGAGAAGGTCCTCTCTAGAGGGGCAGAGTGAGCCATTACCTTGGCTTTCTGGAGCTCTTGCTGTGTGGCCAGCATCATGCAAGAGATGTGACATCCTGATATTGTCCTTGCCTGCCGGGAGCTAACCAGTGGGAGAGACTGGGCTGAGATTCTTGAAATTGACGAGACCACCAGGGAGCGCTAAGATGCTGGGTTAGAGCTAAGAGGGAAGTGGGGAAGGTGGTCTCTCTGACAGCAGGTGGGCAGAGGGGGGCTTGTCTTGCTTTGGGTCATGGTTGGGACTGGGTCCCTTCTTTTTTTTTTTTTTTTTTTTTTTAGATGGAGTCTCGCTTGGTCGCCCAGGCTCGAGTGCAGTAGCGTGATCTCCACTCACTGCAACCTCTGCCTCCCGGCTTCAAGCGATTCTCCTGCCTTAACCTCCTGAGCAGCAGAGATTACAGGCACCCACCACCATGCCTGGCTATTTTTTGTATTTTTAGTAGAGACAGGGTTTCCCATGTTGGCCACGCTGGCCTTGTACTCCTGATCTCAAGTGATCTACCTGCCTCGGCCTCTCAAAGTGCTGAGATTACAGGCTTGAGCCATGGTGCTCGGTCCCCCCTTTTTTTTTTCTTGAGACAAGGTCTCACTCTGTCATCCAGGCTGGAGTGCAGTGGTACGATCTTGTAGCAATGCAACTTCTGCCTCCCGGGCTCAAGCGATTCTCCCACCTCAGCCTCCCAGTAGCTGGGACTACAGGTGCACATCACCATGCCTGGCTAATTTTTGCAGTTTTTGTGGAGTTGGGGTTTCGCAGTGTTGCCCAGGCTGGTCTTAAACTCCTGGACTCAAGCAATCCTCCCACCTTGGCCTCCCAAAATGCTGGAATTGCAGTCATGAGCCACCCACCATGCCTGGCCGGTGGAGTGCCTCAGGATCAGGCCTTCTAACTCTGTCCCTACCTCTCTCCAGATGCCACAGGGCCCAGTGGCCTCCAAGTCCTGCCCCAGGGCTACGGCTGGAACCTGCTGTATGGCTCCCTGCTGCTGGGCCTTGTGGGAGGGGTCTGCACCCTGGGAGCTGACCTCTACGCCCGTGCCTCATTTCTTACATTCCTGCTGGTCTCTGGCTCCCTGACCTCCGTGCTCATCAGCTTTGTGGCTGTGGGGCCGAGGAACATCCCCTTGACTCCTCGGTCTGGCCGCAATGGCTCCTCCCTGCCACCTCGATTTGGCCACTTCACTGGCTTCAACAGCAGTACCCTGAAGGACAACTTAGGCGGTGAGCTAGGCACTGTGGTGGCCGGGATCTAGGGGTGAGGAGTGGGCAGGCATTGGCTCTGGACCCTTAGAATCCCTGGATGAGTAGAGGTGTCAGAGGGAATGTGGGGCAGGAGGTCTGGAGCGCAGAACAACGCAGCTTCATTCAGGCCTATCCAGTGTGTGTTTGGCCTTTGGGGCAGGAGGGAGCCCACAAGACAGTCCCTGCTTTAGAGGGACTAGCTGGGGAAAGATGTGTATTCAGGAATCAGTTCAATAGCACGGTAAGGCCCAGCATGACTTAAACAGATCAAGATCGCCCAGGAGTGGAGAGAAGGGACACCTGACTATGGGCTGGGAAGGGAAGAGCCGTGGAGCTGGAGGTGGCCTGAGATGGACGGGTGGGGGATTCAGCCAGGAGCTGAGAGCAGGAAGGGAAGGCATCTCAGGAAAGAGCTTGAGACTGGGCATGGTGGCTCAGGCCTGTAATCCCAGCATTCTGGGAGGCCGAGGCAGGAGGATCACCTGAGGTCAGGAGTTTGAGACCCGCCTGGCCAACCCTGTCTCAACTAAAAATACAAAAATTATCTCAGTCAACATTCTTGGGAAGAAAAAGAAAAAAGATACAAAAATTAGCTGGGCACAGTGGTAGGCACCTGTAGTCCTAGATACTCGGGAGGCTGAGCAGAATTGCTTAAATCCGGAAGGCAGAGGCTGTAGTGAGCCAAGAATTCGCCACTGCACTGCAGCCTGGGTGACAAGAGGGAGACTCCGTCTCCAAATAATAATAATAATAATAATATACAAAAATTAGCCAGGTGTGGTGGCACATGCCTGTAGTCCCAGCTACTCAGGAGGCTGAGGCATGAGAATCACTTGAACTCGGGAGGGGGAGGCTGCAGTGAGCTGAGATCGCCACCTCTGCACTCCAGCCTGGGCTTCAGAACGAGCCTCTGTCTCAACACAGTAAATAGGCCAGGTGCAGTGGCTCACGCCTGTAATCCCAGCACTTTGGGAGGCCGAGGAGGGTGGATCACCTGATGCCAGGAGTTTGAGACCAGCCTGACCAACATGGTGAAACCTCATCTGTACTAAAAATACAAAAATTAGCCAGGTGTGCTGGTGGGCACCTGTAATCCCAGCTACTTGGGAGGCTGAGGAAGGAGAATCACTTGAACCCGGGAGGTGGAGGTTGCAATGAGCCGAGATCACACCATTGCACTCCAGCCTGGGTGATAGAGCGAGAGTCTGTCTCAAAATAAATAAATAAATAAAAATTAAAAAGTTAGATGGGCATGGTAGTGCACACCTGTAGTCTCAGCTACTTGACAGGCTTGAGCCCAGGAGGTAGAGGCTGCAGTGAGCTACGATGGTACCATTGCAATCCAACCTGGGTGACAGAGAGAGAACATGTCTCAAAAAAAAAATAATAATAAATAAAAAAAAGTGTATTAGGGCCTGGAGGGAGGAATATCAGAGCGTTGTGGGGATGTGGCCATGCGTCTGGCTGACGCAAGGCCAGTGCAGGGGCAGGCTGGGGTCTTGGTGAGGGCAGTCAGGGGAGGCGGCGGGGGTCTGTGGAATGTGTGGAAAGGGTGGCTGAGAGGCCTGGATCCCTGAGGGGGATGCTGACGTCCTCTCCCTACTGGGAGCATCCTCCTAGCTGGCTATGCTGAGGACTACACCACGGGAGCCATGATGAATTTTGCCAGCGTCTTTGCCGTCCTCTTCAACGGCTGTACAGGCATCATGGCTGGGGCCAACATGTCAGGTGAGAGTTCCTGCCTGCCGCCTCCTGGGGGTGTGGGGCTGCCACCATGAGGGAGCCGGGGGGACAGCAGGACGGCTGACCTCGCCCCTTCTGCTCCCCTCCCTGCAGGGGAGCTGAAGGACCCCAGCCGGGCCATCCCGCTGGGCACGATCATTGCTGTCGCCTACACCCTCTTCGTCTATGTCCTGCTTTTCTTCCTCTCCAGCTTCACCTGTGACAGGTACCTAGGGAGGGATGGGGATGGAGGGTCAAGCAAGGTTGCTGCACCTGGGCCACCAAGGGAGACACAGGCTGAGGGTTTGGGGAGCAGAAACCCAGCTTGTTGGGATGGAGGGAAAATAGGGAAAGGTTGGCCACTGGGGATTGATAGCCTGTAGTCAGGGGCTGCCATGGACCTCGTACTGTTGCAGGCACTTAGCTTGGGAGCGAGGGTGGGCAATGGCTTTCTACGAAGTTTGCATTTCCATAAATATTTGGCCTCTTGTGCATATACCATTAGGTGTGACAGTCGGGTGCGGCAGCTCACACCTGTAATCCCAGCACTTTGGGAGGCTGAGGCAGGAGGATCACTGAAGGCCAGTAGTTCCAGACTAGCCTGGGCAACATAGCAAGACCTTCTCAAATACAAAAATTAGTCAGGTGTGATGGCACCTGCTTGTAGTCCCAGCTACTTGGGAGGCTGAGATGGGAGAACTGCTTGAACCCAAGAGGTCAAGGCTGCAGTGAGCTATGATTGCAGCACTGCACTGCAGCCTGTGAGTTGGAGTGAGACCTTGTCTCTTAAAAAAACAAGAAAGGAGTGGGCTCGGTGGCTCATGCCTGCAATCCCAGCACGTTGGGAGTCTGAGGTGAGAGAATCACTTGAGGTCCGGAGTTCGAGACCAGCCTGGCCAACATGGTGAAACCCTGTCTCCACTACAAATACAAAAAATTAGCCAGGTGTGTTGGTGGGCACCTGTAATACGAGCTACTCAGGAGGCTGAGGCAGGAGAATCACTAGAACCCGGGAGGCGGAGGTTGCAGTGAGTGGAGATCGAGCTAGTGCGCTGCAGCCTGGGCAACAAAAGTGCAACTCAGTCTCAAAAAAAAAAAAAAAAAGAGATTACAGCTTTTCAGAAACAAAAGAAAAAAAACTGAAAAAAAAAAAAGAGAGAAAGGAAGGACCACTGAGTGATTAAATCCAAGGCCGCCCAATGAATACCAGGCATATCCCTTTAGCACATTTGATATCTGAGTCTGATCCTTACGATCAGGGCTGGGGTTTTCCCGTCCTATGAGCATGATCCTCCACATCCTCCTTTCCCTCCCTCCTAGGACCCTGCTGCAGGAGGACTATGGGTTCTTCCGCGCCATCAGCCTGTGGCCCCCGCTGGTGTTGATTGGAATCTATGCCACCGCACTCTCAGCGTCCATGAGCTCGCTCATCGGTGCGTCCCGCATCCTCCACGCCCTGGCCCGGGACGACCTCTTTGGTGGGTTCTCTGCCTCCTTGCTGGCTCGGAGCATGCCCTCCCTGGTCCCTGCTGTGTACCCGCTAGCCCCCGGCTGATGTGTCTGTTGTGGATTCTGTTTTTCTAGGAGTGATCTTGGCGCCGGCCAAGGTTGTGTCCCGAGGGGGAAACCCCTGGGGAGCTGTACTGTATTCTTGGGGCCTGGTGCAGGTGAGACTTCTTCAACGGGCCCTTTCCTCACCCCACCAGCTGGCAGTATGGGGGTGCAGTTAGATGCAGGTTGGGAGGCAAATGCATTTGCACTTGGGGTACACTGGTACTCTGCAGGTTTCACTGGTACTTTGTGGGGTTCACCAGCACTTTACAGGGTTCACTAGCACCCTGGGGGGTTTTGCTGGCACTTTCTGGGGTACACTGGCATTTTGTAGGCTTCACTGACACTAGTATTTCACTGGTACTTTGTGGGGTACCCCAGCACTTTGAGGAGTTTGCTGGCACTCTGGGATGTACCAACACTTTGTAGGGGTTTGCTGATACTTTGGAGGTTCAGTGGCTCTCTGTGGGGGTGCACTGCTATTCTCTGGGGTTCATTGACACTTTAGGGGGTACACTGGCACTTTGGAGGGCTCACTGGTACTTTCCAGCATTCACTGACACTTTGGGGTACACTGGCACTTTCCGGGATTCATTGACACTTTGGAGGTGTGCTGGTACTTTTCATAATTCACTGGCACTTTCCAGGGTTCACTCATACTTTGGGGGTACACTGGCACTTTCTGGGGCTCACTGACACTTTGGGGGTATACTGGTACCTTTGGGGGTTGACACTTTTGGGGCATACTGGCACTTTGCAGGGTTCACTGCACTTTCTGGGGCTCATTGACACTTTGGGGGTGCACTGGCACTCTTTGGGATGCACTGGCACTTTGGGGGTACGCCGGCACTTTGGATCAACGGCATACCTCTTGGCCCTTGCCCAGCTGGTGCTTCTGGCGGGGAAGCTGAACACGATAGCCGCTGTAGTCACCGTCTTCTACCTAGTGGCCTATGCCGCCGTGGACCTGTCCTGCCTGAGCCTGGAGTGGGCCTCGGCCCCCAACTTCCGGTGAGAGACTCAGAGGCCTGTGTCCCTGGAGAGGGAGAGAAGAAGGAAGGAATGGGAAAATGCAGAGGACTCTGGCCCAGGCGTGGGGCTGGGGACTACAGCCTGGCACGAGACTGACCCTGAGTTTCCATTCCTCCTCCCCTCCGTGTCCGCAGCCCCACCTTCAGCCTGTTCTCCTGGCATACCTGCCTGCTGGGGGTGGCCTCCTGCCTGCTCATGATGTTCCTCATCAGCCCCGGCGCGGCCGGGGGCTCCCTGCTCCTCATGGGCCTGCTGGCTGCGCTGCTCACTGCGCGAGGAGGCCCCAGCAGCTGGGGCTATGTCAGTCAGGCCTTGCTTTTCCACCAGGTACAGGGAGCTGGTGGCGGTGCATGGGGGAGAGGGAGGTGGTCAGGGAACCTCTTCTGCCTCCCTTCAGCTGGAGTTGATGTTCCCATCCAAGAGGTGCCAAACGGGGCTGTGTGTTTGGTCTTCCCATTGCCCCACCATCTCCCACTGTACCCAGGTGCGTAAGTATCTGCTCCGGCTGGACGTCCGGAAGGACCACGTGAAGTTCTGGCGGCCCCAGCTGTTGCTGCTGGTGGGGAACCCCAGGGGCGCCCTGCCTCTGCTGCGACTGGCCAACCAGCTTAAGAAGGGGGGGCTTTACGTGCTGGGCCACGTCACCTTAGGAGACCTCGGTGAGCTCTCCTCCCACTCACTCACTCACTCACATCCTTCTCTTACCTTACCTCTTTTTTTTTAATTTTTTTGAGACAGAGTCTCGCTCTGTTGCCCAAGCTGGAGTGCAGTGGGACGATCTCTGCTCACTGCAGCCTCCACCTCCCGGGTTCAATTGATTCTGCTGCCTTAGCCTCCTGAGCTGGGATATAGGTGCACACCACCACGCCTGGCTAATTTTTGTATTTTTAGTAGAGATAGGGTTTCACCATGTTGGCCAAGTTGGTCTCTAACTCCTGACCGCAAGTGATCTGCCCACCTTGGCCTCCCAAAGTGCTGAGATTGTAGGCGTGAGCCACCATGGCCAGTCCCCCTCCCCCCTTTTTTTTTGAGACAAGGTCTTGCTCCGTCACCCAGGCTGGAGGGCAGGGGTGCCATCATAGCTCACTGCAGCCTCAACTTCTTGGGCTCAAGCAATCCTCCTGCCTCAGCCTCCTAAGTAGCTGGGACTACAGGTGTGTGCCACCAGGCCTGGCTACTTTGTAGAGATGAGTTCTCTTTATATTTCCCAGGCTGGTCCACAACTCCTGGCTCAAGCAGCCCTTGCACCTTGGCCTCCCAAAGTGCAGGGATTACAGGCATGAGCCATGACACCAGCCCCTTTTCCCCTTTTATCTCCTCCCTAGTGAATTCTCCAACTAGCCATAGCCCTGCCCAGGCCCATGTGTGATTTGGACTCTAGGAGACATTGAACTTGGCTGACACTGGCTGCCTTCCTTTCCTTATCTTCTGTGTAGACTCCCTGCCCTCGGACCCAGTTCAGCCTCAGTATGGGGCATGGCTGAGCCTGGTGGACCGGGCCCAGGTGAAGGCTTTTGTGGATCTAACCCTCTCACCCTCTGTGCGCCAGGGGGCTCAGCATCTGCTGCGAATCTCGGGCCTCGGTGAGATGCTCCTCCCTGGATGCCCTCAGCCTTCCCCTGTGGCTACTTCAAATCCCCGCTTCCCTCCCCTCAAGAGTCAGCCACAGATTGCAAACTGCAAAAGGACCTTATAGTGGAGAGCAGATAAGACAGTGCTCAAAGATAATAGCCGCAGACAGTGTGCGATAAGGTCTTGTGGGAGATGCCGGGGACTAGCAATGGGGTGGGCGATGCCGTTGCGGTTTTTTCCTTCCCTTTTTTTTTGAGACGGAGTCTCGCTCTGTCTTGCCCAGGCTGGCATGGTGCAGTGGTGTGATCTCGGCTCGATGCAGCCTCCGCCTCCTGGATTCTAGTGATTCTCTTGTCTTAGCCTCCCGAGTAGGGAGTGTGCTACCCTTGTGTGCTACCATGCCCAGCTAATTTTTGTATTTTTAGTAGAGGTGAGGTTTCACCATGTTTCCCAGGCTGGTCTTGAGCTCCTGACCTCAGGTGATCCACCTGCCTTGGCCTCCCAAAGTGCTGGGATTACAGGCATTTGCCACTGTGTCTGGCCTTTCTTTTTTTTCTGACCCAAAAATTGGGGCATAGGCACTGAAGAGTGTATTTTGAGGGACAATGGAGCATTCTTTGAATCTCCAGCTGCCTCATCAAATCAGATGGTTGTTTTGTTTTTTTCTTTTTTGAGACAGAATTTTGATCTTGTTGCCCCGGCCGGAGTGCCATGGTTTGATCTCGGCTCACCGAAATCTCCACCTCCCAGCTCCAAGCAATTCTCCTGCCTCAGCCTCCTGAATAGCTGGAATTACAGGCATGCCCCACCACCCCTGGCCAATTTCATATTTTTAGTAGAGACAGGGTTTCTCCATGTTGGTCAGGGTGGTCTTAACTCCCGACCTCAGGTGATCTGTCTTCCTTGGCCTCCCAAAGTGCTGGGATTACAGGCGTGAACCACTGCACCTGGCTCCTAGATGGTTTTTAGCCACCAGCGTTCAGAGGAAGGCAGGCCAGCCACTATATAGCCAGCAAAGGTTTTTCGGAGAGATGGTGATTCAGCCAGGCTTTGAAAGGGGTTGGGAAGTAGGAGATGTAACATGCCCCGCCCCCCACCCCCAAGCCACAAAGGATGCCCGAGGCTGTGCGGGGCTGACGCTTGTGGATGGAGTGGTGAATTCTCAGCTTTTAGTGCTGAGGCCTCCAGGGTCATCCATGCTCAGTCACTGCCTTCTCCTTTAATCCTGGACCAGCGCCTGTCACCAAAGCGCTTGCTTCCTTCTCTATTCAGAGTCTGGCTGAAGTTCACCTGTGTTGGACATTGCCGGGTTCAGTGAAAATCAGACCCTGGGAGACACTCAGGAGGGGGCGTGACTAGTTTATTTTGCAAGATTAGCTGGAGTTCATACCTGCTGAGATGTTTTAGGGTGTTGGCAAGCATCACTGACCCATAGAGCATCTGAGAGCCTTGTCTTCACCTTTTGTGCAGAGACTACTATGCTCATGAAATGTATCCCGTGGAAGATATTAGGTCGGTGCAAGAGCAGTTGTGTTTTTGCCCTTATTTTTGGACAGGGTCTCACTTTGTCGCCCAGGCCAGAGTGCAGTGGTGTGATCTCAGCTCACTGCAGCCTCTGCTTCCCAGGTTCAGTGATTCTCCCATCTCTGTCTCCTGAGTAGCTGGGACTGCAGGTGCATGCCAGCACGCTGGCTAATTTTTGTATATCTTTGGTAGAGACGGGGTTTTGCCACGTTGCCCAGGCTAGTCTCAAACTTCTGACATCAGGTGATCCGCCCGCCTCAGCCTCCCAAAGTGCTGGGATTACAGGCACGAACCACCGCACTGGCCTGTTTTTGCCATTTTAATGGGGAAAAACCGCAATTACTTTTGCATCAACCTACTCCAATAAAAGGAAAAGTATTTCCTTTAAATGGTGGATTATCCTGTCATACAGAATTTGATTTATGGGTTGAGCAATGTTTGTTTCATGAGAAGGGGTCTTAGAAGAGGTCTCTGAGTCTCCCTGTAAACTCAGCCTGGTTCAAGGAGGGGAATTACCTGATTCCGCATGGGTCATTCAAAAATTAAGAACCAGGAGTTTGTTGGCAGGGACTTGGGGCATTGTGGTTGGCACATGCCCAGCTTGGTGTCTCAGAATGTGGCCTCTCATGCTGGGTGGAGGCAGCGTGTGTTGACCTACCTGCCCCAGTACCTACCAGCAGTGAGCCTGTGGGCAAGTGACTTCATCGCTTGGTGCTTTGGGTTCCTTATCAGTAAAAAGAGGAGACTAAATAGTACCTACCTCATAGCGTTGCTTCAAGGTTCAAATGAGTTAAAATACAAAGTGCTTTCTACAGGACACAGCCCCTGGTAAGCGGATACCATGCTATACCACCACGATTAGGGTTTTGCAGTAATAGAAACATACTAGGTAGCCCTGGTTCATTTTTTTCCTTTTTTTTTTTTTTTGAGACGGAGTCTCGCTCTGTTGTCCAGGCTGGAGTACAGTGGTGTGATCTTGCCTCACTGTAACCTCCACCTTCCGAGTTCAGGCAATTCTCATATTTCAGCCTCCTGAGTGTATAGCTGGGATTATAGGTGCCCGCCACAATGCCCTGTTAATTTTTGTATTTTAATTTTTTTTGAGACAGAGTTTCACTTTAGTTGCCCAGGCTGGAATGCAATGGCGGGATCTCGGCTCACCACAACCTCTGCCTCCTGGGTTCAAGCAATTGTCCTGCCTCAGCCTCCTGAGTAGCTGGGATTACAGGCATGCGCCACCATGCCCAGTTAATTTTATATTTTTAGTAGAGATGGGGTTTCTCCATGTTGGTCAGGCTGGTCTCAAACTGCTGACCTCAGGTGATTTGCCCGTCTCAACCTCCAAAAGTGCTGGGATTATAGGTGTGAGCTACCGTGCCCAGCCTAATTTTTGTATTTTTAGTAGAGATGGGGTTTCACCTTTTTGGCCAGGCTGGTCTCAAACTCTTGACCTTGGGTGATCTGTGTGCCTCAGCTTCCCAAAGTGCTGGGATTACAGGGGTGAGCCACTGTGCCCAGCCCGGTCCATTTTCTCATCTTCCCCTAGCCAGGTCTGGGGTGCTGTTCCCCCGGGAATTCAGGCCATGAGCTTGGCTGATCAGGGTGTCTGGTTTGAATGACGGAGTTTGACTGGCATCTCCTACCATGAAAATCTGCCCTGCTAGAAGCTGGGAGCAGACAGTGTCCTGCTCTCGCGATAGAATTGGAGTGCTCATTCGTGGCAAGCATCCTAATGCGAACTTTGTCTGTTTAAGTGGAGGAGATTAGTCACCGAGATAATAAAATAAGTGCATGTGAAAGTGTTTAGGAAAAATGAAAAGTCATTATGCAAATGTGCAGAATGTTGCTGTAAGAGCCTGTACACAGTGGGAATGTCATAGCTTATGGCTGACACATATTGCTGTCAGCATGTGGGAGCGTGATGTAAACTTAGCCTGTGAGCCTGACTCCTGTCTGTTCCTGCCTCCTCCTCTCTGCCCTCAGGTGGCATGAAGCCCAACACGCTGGTCCTGGGTTTCTACGATGACGCCCCACCACAGGACCATTTCCTGACGGATCCGGCTTTCTCCGAGCCTGTGGACAGCACCAGGGAGGGTGGTTCCCCGGCTCTCAGCACCCTGTTCCCTCCTCCCCGGGCTCCTGGGAGCCCCCGGGCTCTCAGTCCCCAGGACTATGTGGCCACGGTGGCTGATGCCCTCAAGATGAACAAGAATGTGGTGCTAGCCCGGGCCAGCGGGGCCTTGCCCCCAGAGCGGCTGAGCCGGGGTTCCGGGGGCACCTCTCAGCTGCACCACGTGGATGTGTGGCCCCTCAACCTGCTGCGACCCCGGGGTGGGCCCGGCTACGTGGATGTCTGCGGCCTCTTCCTGCTGCAGATGGCAACCATCTTGGGCATGGTGCCTGCTTGGCACAGTGCCCGGCTCCGGATCTTCCTGTGCCTGGGGCCTCGGGAGGCGCCTGGGGCGGCCGAGGGGCGGCTGCGGGTGCTGCTGAGCCAACTGAGGATCCGGGCTGAGGTGCAGGAGGTGGTGTGGGGTGAGGGGGCTGAGGCTGGGGAACCCGAGGCGGAGGAGGAAGGGGACTTCGTGAACAGTAGGCAGGGAGACACGGAGGCAGAGGCCCTGGCACGCAGCGCCAACGCCCTGGTTCGGGCCCAGCAGGGGCGTGGCACGGGAGGAGGGCCGGGTGGGCCGGAGGGTGGGGATGCCGAGGGCCCCACCACAGCCCTCACCTTCCTGTACTTGCCTCGGCCACCTGCCGACCCTGCCCGCTACCCCCGCTACCTGGCGCTTCTGGAGACTCTAAGCCGAGACTTGGGCCCCACACTGCTGGTTCACGGTGTCACCCCGGTCACCTGCACAGATCTCTGATGCCCCTGCCTCCAGGGTTGGGTAGAGAGGGCCCAGGCAGGTGGCCCATCCTGATCCTTGGAGGAGGAGGAGGGAAGCACTGTGTCCTGTGGCCCTGCCCCTGGGACCTGGAGCCCAGGGGAGGTTTTAAGGGGGTTCTGGGCTTGGGTGTCACACCCACCTCCTTTGGCAGAGGGACCCCAGCACAGTAACTCCGGGCGGGCATCCCGACCGTGCAGGGGAGGGAGTCCGCAGCCTCCCTTCACTGGTGCCTTGACGCTAGGGGCTGGCCCTCCTCCGAACTCTGGGCTACCTCAGTTTCCTCATCCTGGCCAGACTCAGTGGCCCACTGGGGTGGTGATGTTTTCATTCTGTTTTATTTTTCTAACTCTGCTGACCATGAATAAAAGACCAAAACACTACAGGCTGGCTGAGCCGCGCTGGTGGGTAGGTGAGAGGGAGGGGGTGGGAAAGGAGAGCTCTGCAGAGGGGTGGAGATCGGAGCTTCAGCCTCCCGCAGCGAGGCTGCCATGTGCAGGGCTGGGGCGCGGGGCCCAGGGGGCATCTGTGGACTTGGAGACTGGCCTGGGCCCCCACCTCCCATCCCCAGCTGCCCACAGCCCCCAGTGAGTCGGGCTCCCTCGGAGAGCCCTTCCCTCTCGGCGGGAGGGGACCGACTCAGAGAGAAATGGCAGTTTAGGGCCTAGGGGGCCCACGTGACCCTCCCCCAGGAATGTGGTGACGTCATCGGGGGCGTGGTCGTCCCCAAAATTAGGGAGGAAGAGGAAAAAAAAGCCAGAAAAAGTTTTCTGGAGTCCGGAACGAGGCAGGACGGAAGAGGGGGTGAAGGCCCGAGGCTCGGGGCTTCAAGACCGCTGTCCGGAGTTCCCCATTCTAGGCCATGTCGGGGCCCACCTGGCTGCCCCCAAAGCAGCCGGAGCCCACCAGAGCCCCTCAGGGGAGGGCGATCCCCCGAGGCATCCCGGGGCCACCACCAGCCCACGGAGTAGGTAAGGCAGCCCTCGTGAGACAGAGGAGCCACCCCGCTCTGGCGGTCACCTCTGTCCTCCAGCTCCAGCCTCCCGCCCTGCCGGCTTCCTCCTGCCCCTTCCCCAAGCCGGTGGGAACAGCTGCCTGAGCTCTCTTGGGACCTTAGATTCGGGGGAGAGGTAAAGAGGGGCGGAGAGGGCAGCTCCCCAAATGCACACCCTCCTGTCCTCTGCCACCCCACCTTTGATCTCTCTTCCCTCAACCCAGCACTCCAGCACCAACCCAGGGGCAATTTTTGCCCCCTCCCATCAGAGCAGTGTTACCAGGCCCCAGGGGCACCAGAGGATCGGGGGCCGGCCTGGGTGGGGTCCCATGGAGTACCCCAGCGCACGCAGGTGAGAACTGGGATTGCTGGGTGGGACGTGCGGGGTCCCCTAGAACCGACTGTGAGAGAGCCAGAGCTGGAGAGGGGCCGTGGCGATTTGCATTCTCTCTGCTCCGGTTCCATCCTCAGGGGCTCCCTGCAGACAGGAGTGCCCTGCGCCCCGGCAGCCTGGACGCCGAGATAGACTTGCTGAGCAGCACACTGGCTGAGCTGAATGGGGGTCGGGGTCACACGCCACGACGACCAGAGCGACAGGTGACTCCCTGGTCCTGCCTCTCCTTCCCGTCTGCAACCTCCTGCTTCTCAGCATGGAGAAGCTGTGCACTCCAGCATGGAGGAAGCGTGGCTGCAAGTACTAACATGTCAGTCACCTGAGGACGGAAACTTGTCAAATGCAAACACCCGTGCTGCCCCACACCTGGGGTCATTTCCACAAACGTGGGTCCCAGAGTGGGGGCTTCACTTAGGCTTCTGGTCTGCGTTTCTCCTTAGGCATATGAGCCCCCGCCACCTCCTGCCTACCGCACAGGCTCCCTAAAGCCGAACCTGGCCTCACCGCTCCCAGCGTCTCCCTATGGTGGCCCCACTCCAGCCTCTTATGCTACTGCCAGCACCCCAGCTGGCCCTGCCTTCCCCGTGCAAGTGAAGGTGGCACAGCCAGTGAGGGGCTGTGGCCCGCCCCGGCGGGGGACCTCTCAGGCCTCTGGGCCCCTCCCAGGCCCCCACTTTCCTCTCCCAGGCCGAGGTGAAGTCTGGGGACCTGGCTATAGGAGCCAGAGAGAGCTGGGGCCGGGGGCCAAGGAGGAGGCTGCTGGGGTCTCTGGCCCTGCAGGAGGAGCAAGAGGAGGCGAGCACGGGCCCCAGGTAAGCCCTGGGGAACTGGGATGTCAGGTCTTACAGGCAATGGGACACTGATTAGTGGGGAGGTTGGTGTTCTAGGGCGCTGGTTTTCTATTTTTTGAGAGGGAGTTTTGCTCTTGTTGCCCAGGCTGGAGTGCAGTGCCGTGATCTCGGCTCACTGCAACCTCCACCTCCTAGGTTCAAGTGAGTCTTCTGCTTCAGCCTTCCGAGTAGCTGGGATTACAGGCACATGCCACTATGCCCAGAAAATTTTTGTATTTTTAGTAGAGATGGACTTTCACCATGTTGGCCAGGCTGGTCTCGAACTCCTGACCTCAGGTGATCCATTGCCTCAGCCTCCCAAAGTGCTGGGATTGCAGGCGTGAGACACTGCGCCTGGCCAGGGGGCTGGTTTTGGAGCACAGTCAGAGGTCTGGGATGTGGAGTGGGTCAGGAAATAAAGGGCGGTATGGTGCAGGGGAGCAGGATGAACTGCCCACGGGGAACCGGCACAGTGGCTCACGCCTGTAATCCCAGCGCTTTGGGAGGCCAAGATGGGTGGATCACGTGAGGTCGGGAGTTTAAGACCAGCCTGAGCAACTCGGAGAAACCCTGTCTCTACCAAAAATACAAAATTAGCTGGGCATGGTGATTCATGCCTGTAATCCCAGCTACTAGGGAGGCTGAGGCAGGATAATTGCTTGAACCTGGGAGGCAGAGGTTGCCGTGAGCTGAGATTGTGCCACTGCCCTCCAGCCTGAGTGACGAGAGGGAACGAAACTCTGTCTCAAACAAAAAACAAAAAATAACTGGCCCCTCGGCTGAGATGTTCTCAAATGAGCTTTCTAGGTGGAACTGCCTGGCCATCTTCAGGGACATACAGCAGTCCCCAGCCTTTTTGGCACCAGGGACCAGTTTCGTGGAGGATAGTTTTTCCACAGACTGGGGCAGGGGGGATGGTTTCGGGATGATTCAAGCGCATTACATTCATCGTGCACTTTATTTCTATGATAACACTAATAGAATAGAATATGTATAACATGTATAATTGTTTCATTATAATATATAATGAAATTACATAATTATAATATATAATGAAGCAATTTTACAACTCACCATCACGTAGAATCAGTGTGAGCCCTGAGCTCGTTTTCCTGCAACTAGATGATCCCATTTTGGGGTGACGAGAGACAGTGACAGATTGTCAGGCATTAGAATCTCATAAGGAACACGCAACCTAGAGCCCCTGAATGCACATTTGATTCCGTGAAGGCTTCCTATGAGAATCTAATGCTGCTGCTGATCTGACAGGAGGCAGTGCTGGGGCAGTAATGTGATGATTGGGAGCGGCCGTAGATACAGATGAGCTTTTCGTGCCCATTGCCCCCCTCCTGCTGTGTGGCCCAGTTCCTAACAGGCCCCAGTCTGGGGGTTGAGGACTCCTATATTACAGCATCAGGAGCTAGAGTAGGACGGAACCCCTGATTCCCATCTTCCAGGTGTCCCTGAGCCAGCCTCCGGAGGATGAGCTGGACAGGCTGACCAAGAAGCTGGTGCACGACATGAACCACCCGCCCAGCGGGGAGTACTTCGGTGAGCTGAGGCTGTGGGGCCGGTGGAAAGCGGGAGGGGAGGCTGGGAGACAGAAGGGCCAGCAGCTTCCTGGGTCTGTGCAGACTGATGTTGTTTCTGCCTGTCCTCAGGCCGGTGTGGTGGCTGTGGAGAAGATGTGGTCGGGGATGGGGCCGGGGTTGTGGCTCTCGATCGCGTCTTTCACGTGGGCTGCTTTGTGTGTTCTACGTGCCGGGCCCAGCTTCGGGGCCAGCATTTCTACGCCGTGGAGAGGAGGGCATATTGCGAGGGCTGCTATGTGGTGAGTGGCTGGGGTTGGGGGGCTGGAGTCAGTGGCTGGATGCCGGGGGCTTCCATCCAAGGTGGGAGCTAGAACATCCAAGCCCAGAGGAGGAACGGGGCTAGAAGCCAGGCCGCTGGAAGCGGTGTACAAACAGGAAGGAATTCTGCAAATATCAAGCAAGTAGCTCAACACTGGTGGCTGGAGGGAAGGATGCAGCTCTTAATGCGCGTGGGGCGTCTTACAGTTAAAGAGAATGTGTTAGATTCCCACCATACCCACGAGGCAGGTATTACTACCAACTCCTGTTTTTCTTTTTCGAAACAGTCTTGCTCTGTCGCCCAGGATGGAGTGCAGTGGCACAATCTCGGCTCATTGCAACCTCTGTCTCCCCTGGTTCAAGTGATTCTCGTGCCTCAGCCTCCCGAGTAGCTGGGATTACAGGTGCTCGCCACCACACCTGGCTAATTTTTGTATTTTTAGTAGAGATGGGGTTTTGCCATGTTGGCCAGGCTGTTCTCGAACTCCTGGCCTCAAGCAATCTGCCCACTCTGGCCTCCTGAAGTGCTGGCATTACAGGCATGAGCCGCTCTGGCCCGATTGCTGCTTTTCTCAGAGTGGTTAAATACCTTGTGTAGTGCTGGGATCTGAACTCAGAATCACATGCAGGGGGCTCCAGAAATAGATGGCTGGGCTGTTGGGCTCCAGAAATAGATGGCTGGGCAGCCTGGTGGGCTGCCGTGGCTCCCGCTGGCTGCCAGATTTTCCTGCTTTCCTTCCCAACAGGCCACCCTGGAGAAATGCGCCACGTGTTCCCAGCCCATCCTGGACCGGATCCTGCGGGCTATGGGAAAGGCCTACCACCCTGGCTGCTTCACCTGCGTGGTGTGTCACCGTGGCCTTGATGGCATCCCTTTCACAGTGGATGCTACCAGCCAGATCCACTGCATTGAGGACTTTCACAGGTCAGGCCCGGCCTCCACCTCATCTCACAATGTCTGACCTTTCCTGTCTCATCTCATCTCTCATGCCCCAGGACTGTCTCTTCCTGTTTCCAACCCCTGGCCCTCCTTCATTCTTTGTTATTATTATTATTATTATTATTTTTTGAGATGGAGTTTCGCTCTTGTAACCCAGGCCGGAGTGCAATGGCGGGATCTCGGCTCACCGCAACCTCCGCCTCCTGGGTTCAGGCAATTCTCCTGCCTCAGCCTCCTGAGTAGCTGGGATTATAGGCATGCGCCACCATGCCCAGATAATTTTTTGTATTTTTAGTAGAGACGGGGTTTCACCATGTTGACCAGGATGGTCTCAATCTCTTGACCTCGTGATCCACCCGCCTCGGCCTCCCAAAGTGCTGGGATTACAGGCGTGAGCCACCGCGCCCGGCCTGTTATTATTATTTTTTAGAGATAGAGTCTCACTCTGTTGCTCAGGCTGGAGTGCAATGGCGTGATGATAGCTCACTGCAGCCTCCAACTCCTGGGCTCAAGTGATCCTCCTGCCCCAGCCTCCTGTGTAGCTGGGACTACAGGTGCGCATGCCACCATGCCTGGCTAGTTTTCTTGTTTTTTGTTTCTTTTGACATGGAGTCTCACTCTGTTGCCCAGGCTTGAGTGTAGTGGCATGATCTTAGTTCACTGCAACCCCTGCGTCCAGGGTTCAAGTGATTCTCCTGCCTCAGCCTCCCAAGTAGCTGGGTTTATAAGCATGTGCCACCATGCACAGCCAGGCTTTTTTTTTTTTTTTTGTATTTTTAGTAGAGACAGAGTTTCATTATGTTGGCCAGGCTAGTCTCAAACTCCTGGGCTCAAGCAATCTACCTACCTCAGCCTCCCAAAGTGCAGGGATTGCAGGCATGAGCCACTGCACCTGGCCTTCTTTGTTTTTTAATAAAGATAGGGTCTTGCTCTGTTGCCCAGGGTGGTCTTGAAAGCCTGACCTCAAGTGATCCTCCTGCCTTGGCCTCCCAAAGTGCTGGGATTACAGGCCAGAGCCACTGCGCCCAGCCTCTCTCATTCTCTTTGACACCATCCCTTCCCCAGACCTAAGGCCGCACCTCTGGCCTCTGATTCCCTCCAGTGCCCCACCTTCTCTGGTCCCATTGTTGGTGCCCAGCAACCCCAGGGCTTGATGGCCTTCTCGGTTCTCTTCCCCTCCAGGAAGTTTGCCCCGAGATGCTCAGTGTGTGGTGGGGCCATCATGCCTGAGCCAGGTCAGGAGGAGACAGTGAGAATTGTTGCTCTGGATCGAAGTTTTCACATTGGCTGTTACAAGTGCGAGGTCAGGGGGCCCCAGCATGTGCAAGGGGTTGGCAGTGTCTGGGGTGCTGGGTAGAGCATGAGGGAGGGGGAACACAGAGTTCTCTAGTTGACAGAAATCTGCTTTTTTTTTTTTTGAGATGGTGTCTCGCTCTGTTGCCCAGGCTGGAGTGCAATGGCGTGATCTTGGCTCACTGCAACCTCTGCCTCCTGGATTCAAGCGATTCTCCTACCTCCTGAGTAGCTGGGATTACAGGCACCCACCACCATGCCCAGCTAATTATTGCTTCTTTTTCAACAGGAGTGTGGGCTGCTGCTCTCCTCTGAGGGCGAGTGTCAGGGTTGCTACCCACTGGATGGGCACATCTTGTGCAAGGCCTGCAGTGCCTGGCGCATCCAGGAGCTCTCAGCCACCGTCACCACTGACTGCTGAGTCTTCCTAAAAGTACCTGCTGGGTTCTCAGTTCCAGTTCCCATCGATAGATTGATCACCCTCCCTGACATCTACTTGTATGACTTCACCAAATGCTGGCTTCTTTCTCCAATCACGAAATAATAGTCCCTCGAGTTTACAAAACACTTTCAAGTCTGTCGTCTCATCTGATTCTCCCAGGAGCCCATTACAAGCCCAGTCGCTGTTACTGTCTATTTTTACATGTGAAGATGCCAGAGCTGAGAGGTGACTCCCCCAGATTGCATGTGTTTTTTTTTTTTTTTTTTGAGACAGAGTTTCGCTCTTGTTACCCAGGCTGGAGTGCAATGGCGTGATCTCGGCTCACTGCAACCTCCGCCTCCTGGATTCAGGCAATTCTCCTGCCTCAGCCTCCTGAGTAGCAGGGATTACAGGCACACACCACTGTGCCCAGCTAATTTTTGTATTTTTTAGTAGAGACAGGGTTTCACCATGTTGACCAGGATGGTCTCGATCTCTTGACCTCATGATCCACCTGCCTCGGCCTCCCAAAGTGCTGCAATTACAGGCTTGAGCCACCGCGCCTGGTGGTTTGTTTTTTTTTTGAGGGAGTCTTGTTCTTGTTGCCCAGGTTGGAGTACAATGGTGTGATTTTGGCTCACTGCAACCTCTGTCTCGTGGGTTCAAGTGATTCTCCTGTCTCAACCTCCCAAGTAGCTAGAATTATAGGCACTCGCCACCATGTCCAGCTAATTTTTGTATTTTTAGTAGAGACAGGGTTTCACTATGTTGGCCAGGCTGGTCTCGAACTCCTGACCTCAGGTGATCCACCCGCCTTGGCTTCCCAAAGTGCTAGGATTACAGGCATGAGCCACTGTGCCTGGACTGCATGGTTCTTAAATGGTAGAACCTGGGTCTTTTTGGCTCATTCGTTTTTTGTTTTTTTGGCAACTCTTGTAATGTATCCCTACCCTCCTCTCAGAGCAAGCATGCCTCAGGGAGGAGGCAGCATTTCTATATATCTATTTTGAGACAGGATCTCACTCTGCTCCCCAGGCTACAGTTCAGTGTTGCAATCAAGGCTCACTGCAGCCTTGAACTCTTGGGCTCAAACATTCCTCCTGGCTTAGCCTCCCCAGTAGCTAGGACCACAGGGGGATCCCGCCAAGCCCAGTTATTATTTTTTGTGTGGAGATGGGGTCTTGCTATGTTGCCCAGGTTAGTCCTGAACTTTTCGGCTCAAGTCTTCCTTCATCAACCTTACCACGTTTTGGGATTTCAGGTGTGAGCCACTGTGCCTGGCCCTAAATATTCTGTAAAAATGGGGACTTGCCATGTTGCCCAGGCAGGTCTCCCGACTCAAGCGATCCTCCCACCTCGGCCTCTCAAAGTGCTGGCTTCACAGGCGTGAGGCACCTCAGCTGGTCTTCCTATTAAGTCTCACACTCAATTCACCGAGAGGGGACTTGAATCCGGGCGGTCCATACTCTTGTTTAGGGCGTTAATTTACAGCCTATCTCATCCAAGTACTGAGTGGGGTTAAAACTGCTTATCTGCCACTTATACTTAAACATGGGGGCGTGTTTGTCAAGGAAAAGCAGAAAGGACGGACTTTGCAGATAGTGCCCACTGTGGCACCCAATTTTGGCTGGATTTTTGGAGCAGAAAATGGTGGGAGACGATGCTTTAAAATGGTCGCTTCCATCTTTTCGTCCCCTAAACGCCCGCGCTTCCCAAGCCCACGGCTTGCCCAAGAAGGGGACGAAACTACCCCCGGCGAGGTCAGGAGGCCCGTGGGGGAACCACGGCTGGATGAGAACTGGCTTAGACTCCCGACACATCCGGGGTCGGGCGATCGTGCACCTCAGCCCTCGGAAGCCCTCCCTCCGCGCACAGAGAGCGCCTCCAGCCGCGAGGCAGCGCTTGGCCCAGCCGACTTCCCGTAGTTCCTCCCGCTCAAGCCGTTCTCATCTCAAAAAGCAGCGCGAGACTTGCGAGAGTCGGCCCCTTTCCCATCACGCCCTGCTCTCCCAGCCAGTCGCGCTCCGTTCGTTAGTTCCAGTTCGGGCCGCGAGAGGGGGAGCTTTGTGCCGGGGAGGCGCGAGTGACGCAGGCGCAGCGCGGGCGGCGCGCGCGACCGTCCATCCTCGGTTGTTCCACTTTTGTTCTCTTTTTGGCCCTCTCGCCTAGAGCTCCGCGTCTCCCTCTCGCCCTCCTCGCCGTCCTCGGCGCGCGCCCGCGGCCCAGGTCGCCTTGAAATCTAGCCGGTCAGAGCGAGAGTCCAACAGCCGCGGCAGCTCCCAGGTGGGGGAGGGGAAGAGCCTGGGGGGGCCCCGCTGGGTCGGTAGAGGAACAGGGGGCGAGCGGGGAGACCCTCCGGGCGCGTAGAAGCGTTGGAGCCGCGTTCTCCGGCTCAGGATGGTGGGGGCCGCCGAGGGCTGGCCTTGGCGGGAGGGAGGCGGCCGAGGTGCCTGCGAGGGACGGTCCCTTCCTCCGCTCCTCCTTGTGCACCATCCCGATCGCCCCTCCCCGGTCCCCACGCCCCCTCAGACGGTGCCATGGGTGACAGTGATGACGAGTACGATCGAAGGCGCAGGGACAAGTTCAGAAGAGAGCGGAGCGACTACGACCGTTCTCGCGAGAGAGATGAAAGACGTCGAGGGGACGATTGGAATGACAGGTGAGCCGTTTTTAACTCATCTTGTCCCCGTTTCATGCCGTTTCACTTCATCCGCGTCTCTCTTCTTTTTCCCCCTTGTAATTTATATGCGGGCGAACCCTATGAAATGGCTCATTGGACTGTTTGCTGTGGTGCAACCTCTTTGCTATTGGCCAGAGAACTAGCTGTGGCTTGGTTTTTGAAATGCTCTGCAGATCAGAGCAATAGAGCTAAGAGTTTGAGCATAAAAAGCAGTCTTTATACATTCACGAAAAGCGTGCTGTTTTCGTTGTTATTGAGATGGGGTCTTGTTCTGTTGCCCTGGCTGCAATCATAGCAGCCTCTACCTTCCTGGCTTAATTGATCCTCCCGCCTCTGCCTCCTGAGTAGTTGGGACTACAGGGGGGGAGGCCACCACACCCGGCTAACTTTTATTTATTTATTTATTTTTTGTGGGGGAGGAAGGGAGGGAAGGAGGAAGGGAGGGAGGGAG
>CM052649.1:176733172-176745669 GCA_028533165.1 Leontopithecus rosalia
TCTTGACCTCGTGATCCACCCGCCTCGGCCTCCCAAAGTGCTGGGATTATAGGCTTGAGCCACCTCGCCCGGCCTACAACATGTTCTTTTAACTCACGGAAGTTTCTTATTATCCATACCCTGAAGCCTGATTCTGTTATTGGGATGTGCTCGTTCTCCATCAAGCCTTGTTCCATTGTTGATGAGGAACTGTGATCATCTTTAGAGGGAGAAGCGTTCTGATTTTGGGTATTCTCAGCCTTTTTACGCTGGTTTCTTCCCATCATTGTAAATTTATCCTCCTGTCGTCTTTGAAATTACCAGCTTTCAGATTAGGTCTCTTGAGTGGACATCCAAGATGTTAGTTCCCAGGGCCAGAACAGAGGGGTTAAGACTGATGGTGTTTTTCTGCCCAGGCTTCTCCTGTCTGGCTTCCTTCCTGTGTCTATAATAGGCGACTCTGCCTTCCTGGAGGTCAGAAGGGAAACCAGTCCCGTTCACTCTGCGCCGAGGTGCCGGCACAACCGCTGCACCGGCCTCAGGAGTTGCGCTGGGGACCCGTGTGTCTCCTCCAAACCTCGGTCAGAAGGGGAGCCAGCCCCGCCTACTCAGCTCCCAGAGGAGGTGCTGGCTCCGGCCACAAGAGTTGCACCGGCGCCCGCGTGGCTCCTCCACTGGGAGTCTTCTGCTCCTGAGCCACCAGAATTTGTCTGAAAGTGTGGCGTCCTCTAGTTCTGTCCACCTGGCTCACTTTTGAAAACTGTTATTATTATTAGTATTTCGAGACGGAGTCTCGCTCTGTCGCCAGCTGGAGTGCAGTGGCGCAACCTTGGTTCACTGCAACCTCCACCTCGGGTTCAAGCAGTCCTCCTGCCTCAGCTTCCCGAGTAGCTGGAATTACAGGCGCCCAGCACCACAGCTGGCTAATTTTTGTATTTCTGGTAGAGACTGGGTTTCACCATGTTGGCCAGGCTGGTCTGGAACTCCCGACTTTAGGTGATCCACCCGCCTCAGCTTCCCAAAGTGCTGGGATTACAGGCATGAGCCACAGTGCATGGTCTAAAATTATCTTTTGTAGAGACAGGGTCTTGCTCTGTTGCCCAGGTTGTAAATTGTATTTTAGAAAGATTGCTTCAGAAAAATATTAATATTTTTATTTATTGATCTGACTGGAAAGGTTGTCAGACTAGTTTCCTTGACAATGTATGATTAGGTTTCTTGTCACTGTTTTGCCCAAAATCTCAGAGTTCATTGGTTGGTTCTGATTGGATTAATTGATTATAAGACGTGGTTATTGAGCTTAGGATATTACAGTGTGGGCTTGACGGGGGGTCAGAATGGTTATGGATATATCCTGTAAATGAGTATATTGCAAGTTATAAAGAGGGTAAGCAGTCAGGGAACAGATCTCTAAAGGAGGGGAGTGGTGCTGGAGGTGGTGTGTCAGGGACCCATTGGAAAGTGACACTTAGCTAGTTTGGAAAGAGTGGGAATTCCCCAGACACAGGTGACATGCACAGGTTGAAATTGTAGACATAACATTGTGTACATTTAGCATGTTCTGGATTGGTTAGAGTCCTGTTTCTCAGGATGTCCGCAGACCATAGGGGGTCTCCGAGGCTAAAATTAATTTTTGTGGCAATGTTTACATATTATCTCCATTTCCACTGATGTGCCATAGCAATGGTGGGTAAAACTGCTGAAGCTTTAGCAAACATCAAGGCAGTGAGAACAAAGTTAAAAAAAAAAAAGCCAGTTTCATTAGTGGTTCTTGATGAAAGAGTAAAACATTTAAATTTGATTAAATTGGACTCTTGATTGTAGGTCTTTTTTTGACATAGGGTCTCACTCTGTTGCCCAGGCTGGAGTGCAGTGCAACTTCCATCTCCTGGGTTCAAGCGATTCTCCTGCCTCAGCCTCCCGAGTAGCTGGAATTACAAGTGCACATGCTACCATGCCCAGTTAACTTTTGTATTTTTAGTAGAGATGGGGTTTTCACCATGTTGGCAAGGCTAGTCTTGAACTCATGACCTCAAGTGATCCACCTGCCTCGTCTCTCAAGGTGCCGGGAGTAGAGGCTTGCATTGGTTGAGCAAAAGTACGAATGTGATTGATTGAACAGAACTAACAGCTTTTATCCATGGCGTGTTATTTTTACTTGAATGAATGACAAACAGTGATTGTTCATACTTGGGTATTTGGCAGACATCTTCTTGAAAATGAACTGAGAACCTTTTACTTCAGTGTAAGCTGTCAGTATTTGTTGCCAGTGATGAAGTGGAACTTTCCAGTGAAAATTAGAATTTTGGGCTGGCGAAGTGGCTCATGCCTGTAATCCCAGCACTTTGGGAGGTGAAGGTGGGTGCATTGGTTGAGCCCAGGAGTTTGAGATCAGCCTGGGCAATGAGGTGAAACCTGTCTATACAAAAAAATTAGAAAAATTAGCTGGGGGTGGTGGCACACATCTAATACCAGTTACTCAGGAGGCTGAGGTGAGCCTGGGAGGTCAAGGCTGCATTGAGCCTTGATCGTACCACTGTACTCCAGCCTGGGCAACAGAGAGAAACCCTGTCTCAGAAAAAAAGGAAAAAGAAAACTAAAATTTTGTAAAACTTTTTTTTTTTTTTGAGATGGAGTTTCACTTTTGTTGCCCAGGCTGGAGTGCAGTGGTGCCATCTCAGCTCACTGCAACATCCCGTCTCCTGGGTTCAAGCGCTTCAAGCGCTTCTCCTGCTTCAGCCTCTTGAGTAGCTGGACTCACAGGCACGCACCACCACGCCCAGCTAATTTTTGTATTTTTAGTAGAGATGGGGGTTTCTCCATGTTGGTCAGGCTGGACTGGTCTCGAACTGGTGACCTCAGGTGATCCACTTGCCTCAGCCTCCTAAAGTGCTGGGAGTACGGGCATGAGCCACCACACCCAACCAGTTTTGGATAACTTATATCTACTAATGTGAGCTTGATAGTTTCCCATTAAGTAAAGACTTTTCTGGTGAGATAGGCAGTGATGCTAATGAATGTATTTTGATACTGCGTGAGGTGAGACGTAACAAGGTCCACTCAAAGGGCAAGATAGAACAGTAGATTTTAACTTGGCGGAGAATGAAATGTTGTTCACTGATGCTATTTCAGATTGAAGGTTCTAACTAGCCTGTGAGAAACTATGTCCTTCTTGAACAAGGTAGCATAAAGAAAAGAAAAAAAAAACCCTATTTCTTGTTGAGTTTTGGGTAAACTCAACAAGAATTTATCAAATTTACCAAAAAGAATATCTACAGTTATCTGTAAAGGCTTTTTGAATAGCTTATCAGTGTAAGGCTAGATTCTCTGTTTACTGTTTTTTTTTGAGACGGGATCTTGCTCTGTTGTCCAGGCTGGAGTGCAGTGGCGCACTCATGGCTCACTGCAGCCTTGACTTCCCCAGATTCAGGTGATCCTCTGATTAGCTGGGACTATAGGTGTATGCCACCACATCCAGTTAGTCTTTTTTTTTCTTTTTTTTCTTTTTGAGTTGGAGTTTCACTCTTCACTCAGGCTGGAGTACAGTGGCGTGATCTGGGCTCACTGCAGCCTCTGCCTCCTGGGTTCAAGTGATTCGCCTGCCTCAGCCTACTGAGTAGCTAGGATTGCAGACGCCTGCCACCATGCCCTGGTAATATTTGTGTATTTAGTAGAGACAGGGTTTTGCCATGTTGGCCAGGCTGGTCTCAAACTCCTGACCTCAAGTGATTTGCCAGCCTTGGCCTCCCAAAGTGCTGAGGTTACAGGCATGAACCACCACTTCCGGCCAGCCAGCTCCTTTTTGTATTTTTAGTAGAAATGTGGTTTCACTATGTTGCCCTAGCCTGGTCTTGAACTCCTGGGCTCAAGCAATCCACCTGCCTCGGCCTCCCAAAGTGCTAACATTCATTACGGATGTGAGCCACCATGCTGGCCTGTCTCATATTTTTCAACCAGAACAAAATACCTCAACAGATTCAGTGTAGAAGCTGTCCTCTACAAAGCCGTAACTTGGAGAGATTTGTAAAAATGTAAAAAAAAATGCCAGTTTTTCTCACCAAAATTTTTTTGGAAAATAACCACTTTTCATAAAAACATGTAATCTATTTCATCTTACTGTGTAACTTAAAAATGAAGGTTTTGGAATGTTTTGTTTTAATTTTGAATATAGTAAGCATTGGTAGATAAGCAGAAACTCTTTGTCCTCGGTCATTTTTAGCAGGGGCTGAGGCTGGAGAAGTGCTTGAGTCCAGGAGGCTGAGGCTGCAGTGAGCCGAGATTGAGATTGCATTGCTGCACTCCAGCTGGAGCGACAGAGTGAGACTGAGGATGTCTCCAAAAAAAAAAAAGAAGAAGAAAAAAATGAGGATGGGGGAGGTTGGTGACTGGTGGGGAGGCTGGAGGGACAGCCAGGAGCCAAAGTTGAAACAACAAGGTTGCTTCCTGGCATTGAAGCAAGGGCGTGATGTGGTGAGATTTGTATTTGAGGAAGGTCCCCTTGACGGTGGGGAGACGGAAGCGAGAGACCAGAAGCAGGTAGGCAGCCAGGGCTGTAGGAGCCACACTGGACAAGGACAAGGTCTAGGACAGGGTGTGGGGATGGCAGAAAGTGGGACAGCTTTGATAGGCTTCCAGGCAGAGGATTAGCAGAAGGCATTAGTGGCGAGGGTGGTGAATGAAAGCTGGAGAGAGATGCTGCTCCGTTGATACAACAGAGTGGGGAGTGGAGGGTCGGGGAAGACATTTGGGCCCATGGAGGTAGCATGAATAGGCTCGATTCTGACAATTTGAGGGGGCGATGAACTAGGAGGGGAAGATTTTTAAAAACATTTTTATGTTATTTTTAGAGACAGAGTCTACCTCTGTCACCCAGGCTGAGTGCGCTGGTGCAGTCATAGCTTGCTGCAGACCTCTTGCCTGTAAGCGGGCCTTTAGCCGGGGTGATGCCTCTAGCAGGGGTGATGCATATGGGTCTGGAGCTCAGGCCGAAGGCCAGGCTGGAAGGAGAGTTAGAGAACCATCAGTTCTTGGGTATTGGCTGAAATCGTGGAGTTAGATAAGAATCTTTGTTCCGTTTTGAGACAGGGTCTCACTCTGTTGCTAAGGTTGGAGTGCAGTGGCTTGCCCCGACTAGACAAAAATCGTTTTCTGTTAAGAGGGAAATTTTATAATTTTAGGCTTTTAGTCTGATATCTCAGGGTAAGAAGGGCCTGTTTAGGAGTGTGGCTGTGGCATATCCAGGCTGTATCTTTAATTATTGTTACCTTTTTTTAAAAAAAAATTACATTTTTATTTTAAGACAGTCTTGCTCTGTTGCCCAGGCTGGAGTGCAGTGGCGTGATCTTAGCTCACCAAAACCTCTGCCTCCTGGGTTCAAGTGATAATCCTGCCTCAGCCTGTTGAGTAGCTGGGATTACAGGCGCATGCCACCACAGCTGGCTAATTTTTGTCTTTTTAGTAGAGACGGGGTTTCGCCATGTTGACCAGGTTGGACTCAAACTCCTGACCTCAGGTGATCTGCTTGCCTTGGCCTCCCAAAGTGCTGGGATTATAGGCGTGAGCCACTGTGCCTGGCCACCAAATAAAAAAATTTTTATTGAGATGGGGTCTGACCATCCTGGTCAACATGGTGAAACCCCGTCTCTACTAAAAATACAAAAAAATTAGCTGGGCATGATGGCGGGTGCCTGTAATCCCAGCTACTCCGGAGGCTGAGGCAGGAGAATTGCCTGATCCCAGGAGGCGGAGGTTGCAGTGAGCCGAGATCGCGCCATTGCACTACAGCCTGGGTAACAAGAGTGAAACTCCGTCTTAAAAAAAAAAAGAGATGGGGTCTAACTATTGCTCACCTAGTCTTGAATTCCTGGCCTCAAGTGATCCTCCTGCCTCGGCCTCTCAAGAGTGCTGGGATTATATGTGTCAACCACTGCGCCCAGCCTTTAATGATTGTTTCTTGTTCTTACCGCCAGAGAGTGGGACCGTGGCCGTGAGCGCCGCAGCCGGGGTGAATATCGGGACTATGACCGGAATCGGCGCGAGCGCTTCTCGCCACCCCGCCATGAACTCAGCCCGCCACAGAAGCGCATGAGGCGAGACTGGTGAGATGGAGTGGTTGCCCTCTCCTCCCCTTCGCCTCACTTCCCCCTGGGCCCCTCACCTGGGCCTAAATCTTTGTCATTGCCTTTTCTCAACTTCCCATCACCCACCGTTTCTTTGTCCCTTGAAGCCCTTGTCTGGGAGACCATGCTGTGTATGCCCCCGTGTGTCCTCCTTCATGACCTGGGAAGATGGCTTCCTTCTCTGCCTTACTTTTGTGTCCCCCACCCTCAGGGATGAGCACAGCTCTGACCCATACCACAGTGGCTATGAGATGCCCTATGCTGGGGGGGGTGGGGGCCCAACTTATGGCCCCCCTCAGCCCTGGGGCCACCCCGACGTGCACATCATGCAGCACCATGTCCTGCCTATCCAGGCCAGGTAAGGACCGGGCTTCCGGGCTTCTTGGGAGAAGGGGGTTGATAGGACTGGGGGATGGTTGGAGTTGCTGAAGGCAGGGAGCGGGTGAGGCGCACAGAGGCATGCCCCTTGGGTGGGGGTGGTAGCCGTTGGGGTTTGGGGTGATGTTCATGGTGGGCAAAGGAAGGGGGCACCTGGCTACCTTGGCCTTCCAGCCTCCCTCCCTTCCCCCACAACCAAGCCTTCCTGACCGAGCCCCTCTCCAGGCTGGGCAGCATCGCAGAGATAGACCTGGGTGTGCCGCCGCCAGTGATGAAGACCTTCAAGGAGTTTCTCCTCTCCTTGGATGACTCGGTGGATGAAACAGAGGCCGTCAAGCGCTATAATGACTACAAGCTGGATTTCCGGAGGCAGCAGATGCAGGATTTCTTCCTGGCTCACAAAGATGAGGAGTGGTGAGTGCCCCTGCTTCCCTTGCCCTGCCGGTGGAGCTTCGGCCCTGTCCTCTTCCCAGTTTCCCCAGTCCGGAACTTTCTGGGGGCGGGGGTCGGGAAGTATGACAGCATTGGCTGATGGGGTCTCCCCTCACTTCAGCAACTGCCACGGCCCCCGCCCCACCCCATCTCCTGTCCTGCTGTCCTCAGAGTGGGACACCTCCAGGCAGCAGGCCAGAGCCACCTGGCCCCTTGGGGCAGCAGACAGACCGCTTCCCATTTGCTGGTGTTGGGTCACTGTCATCCCTGATCACCAGGACCCCGTGTGGCTGTGGCATCTTCCCAAAGCGACGAGTGAATCCAGAGAAGAAAAGCAAAGCTCTCAGGGTCGTTTGACAGAAAAAGAATTTTAACTTTTTTTTCCTTTTGTGGATGTTTTAATTTTAATCAACCATCTTTTCCCCTCTTCCTGCTCCTCCTCCTCCTCATCCTCTTTCTGCTCCTCCTCCTTGAAAAGAGCCAGAACTGGGAACTACACCCGCTCATCGTCGGAGCTCGGAGCAAACCCACCTCCACCCCCACCATACCCAGCCCATACATGAGCCCCTGGGCTGAGCCGCGAGGCCCCGGCCAGGCAGACAGGCAGGGCACTGCTGTGCACAATGCAGCGGTTTAGCTGAATGTGATTGCTCAGGCAGTTAGTCAGTCAGGGCCCCCACTGCGGAGTCCCGCGGGGCAGGGCATCTCGGCCGGGCGCCCAGCCAGGAGCCAGCCGGTGGCCCGCCAGCCAGAATGGGCCCTGGGCGCCGCTAGTTAAATCTTGAGCTCTGTTTGACCAAGCGGCCAAGGTAAAGATCCTGGAGGTGATGCCTGCGGCTTTCCTTTCCTCTTCCGCCCCACTCGTGGTTCTGTTCTGTCTTCGCTGTCCCCTCTCTCAAACTGCTCTGTGTGTCTTTGTCCTAATCTCTCACGCATCTTCATTCTTTCTCTGTCCCTGTTCTTGCTCCCTAACACTGCCTTCCTCCCTGTTGGTTTTCTCAGTTTCTCTCTCTGATCTTTAGTTTTTCCTTTGTTTTTGGTTTCTGGGACTTCCTCACACCCTCCCCTTTCCTCCCTTTCTCCTTTTTCTCATACTCCACATTTCTTTTGTTTTCCCCCTGAGGTCCTATTTGAAATGTTTTATTTTTCTTGCTCCTCCCTAGCCTTCCCTCTCCTCTCTCTCCCACTGTGGGCAGGACCTGAGGCTCTAAAGGGCATTCCAGTCTCTCCCTTTGTTCTTTCCTGTCCTTTCACCATCTTGCTTATTTTCCTCTGGGTGGAGAAAGGTGCCCTGCCTCTGGGTTTTGCTGTCTGGCCCTCTGTCTTCCACCTTGGGGTGGAGGGAGTTGGCGGGAGCAGGCTTTTAATGACTGCAGTTTGGGGTTGGTGAGGAGAGAGGTTCTTCAGGGCCTACTATTTCCTGAGCCTTCCTCTCTGAAGCTTTGGGAAATGACACCTTTTTACTAGGTTAGTGTTTCCCAGAGACTTAGAGTGGTAAATCTGCCTCTCCAACCCTGGCGTCCCCTTGTAGTCATTGATCTTCCCAAATCCAGAGCTCTTAGTTGCTGCTTCTCCCCCCAAATCTTCTCAGAGCACCACTTCTGGTTTCTTTTGGGATGTTGGGTGGTTTTAGCACACCCCTATCCCCTAATCTCTCTACTTTGATGACCCTTTGTGGGTGTGAGGATGGGGGCTATGCCCTGTCTTTCCTGGGCCCCTCCCCACATGCTGGCCTTGGCCTTCAGTGACTGTTTTGCCTTTCCCTCCCCCGCTTCGTTCCCAGGTTTCGTTCTAAGTACCACCCAGATGAGGTGGGGAAACGTCGGCAGGAGGCCCGGGGGGCCCTGCAAAACCGACTGAGGGTCTTCCTGTCCCTCATGGAGACTGGCTGGTTTGATAACCTTCTCTTGGACATAGACAAAGCTGATGCTATTGTCAAGATGCTGGATGCAGGTGTGTGGAGTTGGAGGGGTGGCAGGCATCTGGGCTCCATGGGGGTGGGCGTGTCTGGGGACCAGATAGAAGTGGGTTGACAGGAGGTAGGGCCCTGGGGTCGTGACCTCTGTTCCCTTTGTTGGTAGCCGTGATTAAGATGGAAGGAGGCACAGAGAATGATCTCCGAATCCTGGAGCAGGAGGAGGAGGAGGAGCAGGCAGGAAAGCCGGGGGATCCTGGCAAGAAAGAGGAAGGCCGGGCTGGAGCAGGCTTGGCGGATGGGGAGCGCAAAGCCAACGAGAAGGATGAGAAGAAGGAGGACAGCAAGCAGGTTTGAGTCCTGGGCCTCCTAGCACTGCCCTGCCCCCGCAGGCTGGGGGAAGGAGAGTCGGGGGCAGGGCTCCAAAAGAACTAGAACTGGGAGGCTGTGTTCTGGGAGGGGTGGGCAGAATGAACCTGTGGGCTCAGCGGTGGGGTGAGGAGCCCTCTGATGAAAGGGGAAGGGGAGATTTGACATCCCCAGTGGCTGTCTCTTCCCGTAGGCCGAGAATGACAGTTGTAATGATGACAAAACAAAGTCTGAGGGTGACGGAGACAAGGAAGAGAAGAAAGAAGATTCTGAGAAGGAAGCCAAAAAGGTGAGGCGTCTGTAACCTGGGGTCAGAGCATCAGGGCTGGGTTCCTGGTGGGTTAACTTGTCCCCTCTGCCATGGCTCACACAGAGTAGCAAGAAGCGGAACCGGAAGCACAGCGGGGATGACAGCTTTGACGAGGGCAGTGTGTCGGAGTCCGAGTCGGAGTCAGAGAGCGGCCAGGCTGAGGAGGAGAAAGAGGAGGCCGGTAGGACTTTTCTCCTTCTAAAAAGTGTATTTTCCTAATGCTGGTGGGGAAGTGAGAGGTTGGCAACATTGATGGGGGAAGGGTGGCTTCTAGGGGAAGGCTTCTCTGTCCTCCCCACCAAAATCAGGAATAAAAACACACCAACTCCTACCGCACCAACTTCCTGCCTAGAAGCAGCGCTCAAGGAGAAAGAGAAGCCCAAGGAAGAAGAATGGGAGAAGCCCAAGGACGCTGCCGGGCTGGAGTGCAAGCCGCGGCCACTGCACAAGACCTGCTCCCTCTTCATGCGTAACATCGCGCCCAATATCTCCCGGGCTGAGATCATCTCCGTGAGTGGGGAGAAGTGGAGAGCAGAGGGAAGGCAGTGGGGCCCCCGTTTCACCTAATAGGGAGGGCCCCTTCCCCAGGAGCCCATGCCTTCCAAGGGCTGGTCTTGATCGCGCCATTGGCTTTCAGGGGCTGGTGTTCTGAAGCCCTTCAGTGCTTTTACCCTGCCCAAGGATGGGAAGGGTGACCAGGCAGTTAGTCTCTAGGGTTCTGAGGACAGTGGGGGATTGGAGGAAGAATCGAGTGAATCCTTGAGTCACTAAATAGGGCTGGTTTTCTGCTTCTTGCAGCTTTGTAAAAGGTACCCAGGCTTTATGCGGGTGGCACTCTCAGAGCCCCAGCCAGAGAGGAGGTGAGTAACCGGGTGTGTTGGAGGGAAAAGTGCAGGGGAACATTAATGGCCAGTACCACCTCCTTCGCTCGACTGCCCTAACATTTTCTTCTGTAGGTTTTTCCGTCGTGGCTGGGTGACCTTTGACCGCAGTGTTAACATTAAAGAGATCTGTTGGAACCTGCAGAACATCCGTGTGAGTGCTGCGGGTGGGACTGTCTGGGGGAGAGAGTGGTAGGCTAACCTATCTGTCCTGGTAACTGTCCAGAGCCTAGCCCAGAGGCAATGTAGGCAATGTAGGCAATGTAGGCAGACAGACAGGACCTATCTGTCAGGTCCCGGTCTTGAGGGAGCTCACAGTTCCATCGATCGCTGGTACTCAAGAGGGGAGGGTCTTAGAGCTGCTACTTCTAAGGGGCCGCAAGTGGGGTTATGGAGTAAATTTCTGATGTCTGCCCTCCAGCTCCGGGAGTGCGAGCTGAGCCCTGGTGTGAACAGGGACCTGACCCGACGTGTCCGTAACATCAATGGCATCACCCAGCACAAGCAGATCGTGCGCAATGACATCAAGCTGGCAGCCAAGCTGGTCCACACGCTGGACGACAGGACCCAGCTGTGGGCCTCAGAGCCAGGGACGCCTCCCCCGCCAACGGTCAGT
Source organism: Leontopithecus rosalia (assembly GCA_028533165.1). NCBI lineage: Eukaryota > Metazoa > Chordata > Mammalia > Primates > Cebidae > Leontopithecus > Leontopithecus rosalia. Next base: position 176,744,172 of record CM052649.1, read on the forward strand.
GACTCCCGCAGGACTGTCAGGAGCAGCTGATAGCACCTCCTCTGCTGTGGGCACCTCTAACCTCACCTGTTGGTAGCACCTCCTCCAGCTTCCAGCAGAACTGGGGCATGCTAGTGGTCATTTGTGGGCTGGGGTGGAACAAAGGCAAAAATGAAGACAAATCCCAAGGGGGCAAAAGGCGCCAGTTCTGTCTGGTGAGCTCCTGTCCCCTCACCACTCTTCACATTCGGAAGGTCTCAGGTTACCTGCCCTGAAGGTCTTTCTCTGCCTTACTTGCCCCTCTTCCTTCCACCAGAGCCTGCCCTCGCAAAACCCGATCTTGAAGAATATCACAGACTACCTGATCGAGGAAGTGAGTGCTGAGGAGGAGGAGCTGCTGGGGAGCAGCGGGGGTGCCCCACCTGAGGAGCCTCCTAAGGAAGGGAACCCGGCAGAGATCAATGTGGAGCGGGATGAGAAGCTGATCAAGGTGCCAGCAGTGGCAGCACAGGGACGTGGGGGTCGGGTGGTAAGGGCAGGAACAGGAGCTGAGCACCCATACTCAACTCAGGTATTGGACAAGCTTCTCCTCTACCTGCGCATTGTGCATTCCTTGGATTATTACAACACCTGTGAGTACCCCAACGAGGATGAGATGCCCAATCGTTGTGGCATCATCCATGTTCGGGGGCCCATGCCACCAAACCGCATCAGTCATGGGGAAGGTGAGCTCCAGGTTCCCCTTTGTCCCTGGCTGCCTCTTGCCTTGGTCCTCCAGCCCCTCCCACAACCCTTCCTTCCAGCTCCCTTCCCAACCTTCCTTCCTCTGTTCCCAAACCATAGTGCTGGAGTGGCAGAAGACGTTTGAGGAGAAGCTCACGCCATTGCTCAGTGTGCGGGAGTCGCTTTCAGAGGAAGAGGCCCAGAAGATGGGCCGCAAAGACCCAGAGCAGGAAGTGGAGAAATTCGTTACCTCCAACACGCAGGAACTGGGCAAGGATAAGTGGCTGTGTCCTCTCAGCGGCAAGAAATTCAAGGTCTGGATGTTGGAGAATGGGCGTGCCAGGGTGGTGGGAGGTGGGGCTGAGAGAGAAAGCCCCTAAAGGCCTGGGCCGGGGTGGGAGAACTGCTCACTGGACTGGCAGGTGGGAGCTGGGAATATGGGCCTGTGAGCGAGGCAAGTGTTATGTGGCTGTTGTGACCCCGCTCCTCTCTCCACCCAGGGTCCTGAATTTGTGCGCAAGCATATCTTCAACAAGCATGCTGAGAAGATTGAGGAAGTGAAAAAGGAGGTGGCGTTTTTTAACAACTTCCTCACTGATGCCAAGCGCCCAGCTCTGCCTGAGATCAAGCCAGCCCAGCCACCTGGCCCTGCCCAGAGTAAGATACGATCCATGAGGGTCACATGTTCCCCGTCCCTTGACTGTCCAGGGACTCCTGTTTCTCTTTTGCCTGTTGGCCTGAGAAGTTTTTGCCCCATCCTCAGGCCATATCCCTAAAAGTCAGTCAGTTGTTCCGG
>CM052649.1:176745769-176768058 GCA_028533165.1 Leontopithecus rosalia
AAGGGAGAAACAGAGGATGGAGTTGAGGACATAGTTTTGCAACTCAGCGCTGATCTCTGTCATAGCTGGTGCTGTCCGCCCTGCAGTCCCCACAGGAGGCCCTCCATACCCCCACGCCCCGTATGGTGCTGGCCGAGGGAACTACGATGCCTTCCGAGGCCAGGGAGGTTATCCTGGGAAACCTCGCAACAGGTGAGGCGGAGCGCATACGCCCAGGTTTTGTTGCCCCTGCAAACTCCCTTTTGGGGGCCCTCAGCTCTCATACTTTACCTCTCATCTCACAGGATGGTTCGTGGAGACCCAAGGGCCATTGTGGAATATCGGGACCTGGATGCCCCAGACGATGTTGATTTCTTTTGAACCGTCACCGTTCCTCACTTCCTCACTCCTGTATCATCCTTTACTTCTGACTACCTGGTTCCCTCCAACTCTGAGAATTTTTTGTACGATCAGCCTTACTGCCAATAAAAGCACTTCCACAGGGTTTCTGACTCATGTATGTTACATATCTCCCCCATCCTTCCAAAGGAATTCCCGAGGTGTTGCTCAGCCCTGCCACTTTTATTACTGATGTCAAAAGGCCCAGGCTCTGGGGGGACACCAGTCCCAGGTACACAGGTGCATGTCTGGGACTGCAGAGTCTCAGTTCTGGAACTTCACCCTCAGTCCAGGGGGTGCTGTTGCTGTTTCTGAGCTACGGCTGGTCAAGCACAGGTTGTAGAAAGAGTTGGGGTCAAAGGCCTCATTTATCTCTCGCCAGCCCACCCACCCAGCAGCCTGTAGTTCACTGGGGCTTTTTGGAGTACCCCAGTAGTGAGGGTCCAATACCAGGACATAGGCTTCCATGCCTGACCCGATGCAGACTCCCAGCAATGCCTTAGACCTGGCATCTGCGTCGCCCCCAACCATGACTGGGCCCCCGCCCCCTGCGAAGTGGGAGTAAAGCCTCTCCAGCTCCCCGTGCAGCCCTGCTCCCCGGAGCACGTGGCAGAGGCGCCCCTGGGTCCCTCCGAAGTGAGCGAGGCACAGGCTTGCCTCCACGCAGCCGATCCAGTCCCGGGAACCCTGAAAGCCGGGGGGCTTGTCGCCCATGTCTTCCAGGGCCGCCTGCACGGCGGCCAGTCCAGGTACGCCCATGGGCTGGCCCTCCGGCCACGAGCACAGCGTCTGCAGAGTGCGGTAGCCACAGCCCCAGCCGCGGTCATCCAGGCCGTCGCAGCCGTAGTGGTAGTAGAGGTAGTGGCCCGAGAGCAGCGCCAGGCGGGCAGGGCCGCGGCTCGGCGGGGCCAGGCCCACGTGGACGTCCCTCAGTAGCTCCAGGGCGGTAGGCGGGAGGGGCAGCCCCAGGCCGGGTAAGCGTCCACCCGGTGGCGCGGAACAACCCGACTCCAGCACTTCCCCTCGGCTTCGGGTCTTGGGCCAGGTGCCGCAGGACCGGCGCGCAGGCTGGGGGCACGCTCCCCGGGCCTCGGTGATCAGCACAGGCAGCAAGCAGAGGCCACGGGCAAGGACTCCCATAATGCTCCGCAGGGCCTTGCCCTCCCCTCCGCGGTGCCCGCCTGCCGGCCCGCGAGCCTCACTTCGCAGGCGCGAGCTCCGCCCCACGGGGCGGGGCCAGGGACTCGCCTGGGCCGGAGTGCGCAGGCGCCTCGCGCCCGCCTCGCGCCCGCCTCAGCGCTCCCCTGTCCCTCGCCCTTCGGTCCCGTGCCTGCATAGCCTCGGACCCCGTGATTCCGGCGTTCTGCCCCGTACTCCCGGCTCCCTAGTGGCGCACACTCCCGTGGCTGTAACAGTTTATTGGCAGCCCGGAGGGGCGAAGGCACCGCGGGGGTGGGAGCTCAGCCCGAGACATGCAGGGGACGGGGAGCCCCGGGGGACGTCGGGGGTGGAGTGGGGATGGACAGGGTCTGGAGCTCGTCTGTGTTGTAGCCCAGCCCTGAAATAAATAGTATATACAGCCAGGGGGCCGGGCGGAGCGGGGGACGTGAGGGTCCCGCCGGGGTCACAGATCTGAGCAGCGATCCTGCTTGCTGTAGTGGTCGAACTGGTTCTTCCAGTGCACCATGTAGGAGCTCCAGCGGTGGAACTCGGCCTTCCACTGGCGCTCCGCTTCGTCGAGGGTGTCTGCGGCCAGGGCGCCCGGCGAGGCGGGCGGGGGGGGAACGGGGGGAGAGGACGGCACGAAGCAGGTCGGGGATCGGACATGGGAGGGGGAGCATGAGTGCAGGGAGGACGCACGGAGAATGCAGGCGACCACGTGGGACGGTGACAAGAGGATCAGGAGAATGTGCGAAAGACGAGAGGGAGGATGAGGGCAGAGGCGGGGCCAGAAGGACAGCAGGAAGGAGAGAGGAGGAGAAAAGGATGACCGGAGGCAGGGGGACAGAGGGAACCAGGAGGGGGAGGTTGGGGGAAAAAGAAGAGACAGAAATGGTTGACCGTCATAACCCCAATGGGGGAGAGATACTATTCAGCCTGGGGTCCCCTCTGTCCCCCAGTGTCAGGCTTAAGCTCCAAAAGATAATTTTATAGAAGAATATTGACTTTTTCATTTCCATTCAAACAACAAAGGCGTGGGGTTCCCTGAGATGGGTGGGGGGCACGGCCCCCTCCTCTTGCCCTGTCTAGGCTTGAGGAAGGAGGGGGCGCTGGGTCTGAGATCCCTGAGTGGGGCCTTTCCCCACGGTCCGACCACTCATTAGAGGAGGGACCCCTGTGGCGGGAGGGGAAGAGGCCGTGGTCACAGCCGCAGAAGCTGGGAGAGGAAGAGGAGGATGAGGTGGTGGAGGAGGAGGGGCAGGGGGAGGCCGGGCCTCGGAGCAGCCTCCCCATGGGTGAAGCCTGAGCAGGTGCTGGGAGCCTCCGGGGCTAGGGGGAGAAGAGAGGGGTTACACCTGGCTAGTTCCCACTCCCCTCCTCCCAGCTGCTGCCCGCTGGCCCCTTCGTACCGGTGGCGCTGAGCAATTTGGGGAGGAAGCGGTTCCAGAAGGCACAGGCCTGGGCGCGCAGCCCCTGCCGCACCTCCAGTGGCCGTAGGTCCAGGCTCACATACTGCTGCGCCCCCGCCGTGTACAGGGGCCATTGCGGGGCCTTGGGGTCTCGGGGCTCATTGGGGTCCCTGCGGAAAAAAGGGAAGGCTCAGCCCATATGGGCAGTGGGAGGAGGCAGCCCCCATTCCCACGAGACCCTGGACTCTTCAGCTCTGCAGAGAGCGCCAGAGAGCGCGTCCTCTCCCTCCCACCACCAAGTCACTCCTTTCCCTTCTCCAGTGTCCCCAGGGTCATCAGGGTCTTCCCTTCCTCCTGTGCTCCCTGTCTCCTCTCCGGTTCCCTCAGCTTTTCTGTTTCATCTTTGTTTCTCCCACTAAAAAAAATGGCTAGGATGTCTTGAGCCCTTCCTAAGTAACCAGGACCAGGACAGGTCGTAGGTCTACAAACATCACATTGTAACACCACCTGATGCCAGATTTCATTGTCCTCTTGATCCAAGTAAATTTGTGTGTGTGTGTGTGTGTGTGTGTGTGTGTGTGAGAACGTGTCACTGGTGGTGAATCATCACTGGTTTGACTTAATCCAGCTCGAACTCCTTTGTCTTGGTCTCCTGATTTTTTTTTTTTTTTCCAGAGACAGGGTTTTACCCTGTTGCTCAGGCTGGAGTGCAGTGGCACCATCATAGCTCACTGCAGCCTCAACCTCCCCGGCTCAAGCAATCCTCCTGCCTCAGCGTCCCGAGTAGCTGGGACTACAGGCACCGGCCACCGTTCCTGGTTAAGGTGTGTGTGTGTGTGTGTGTGTGTGTGTGTGTGTGTGTATATGTATATATACACATATATATACATATACACACACACACACACACACACACACATATATTTTAGAGATAAGGTCTCGTTATATTGTCCAGGCTGGTCTTAAACTCCTGGCCACAAGAGATCCCCCCACCTTGGCCTCCCAAAGGGCTGGGATTACAAGGGTGAGCCACCATGCCCGGCCTCTCTGTGTCTACATCTTCTCACTTTCCTTTGCCTCTGTCTCCTTTCTCTTTCTCTTTCCCCCTTTGTCTCCCTTGTGAGCATGTCCGCCTCTGGCTTTCCTGTCCTGCCCTGTCCCACTGTCCTTCCATCTCTATGTGTCTGCCTCTCTGTGTCCCGCCCCCATTCCTGTCCTCCCCAGCCTCCTCCCCATCTCCACTGCTGACCCTGTGCGGGCGAAGTTGGCCCAGTATTGCATCAGTCGCTTGGCAAAGATTTTCTCCTCTGCAGTGTAGTTTCGAGAGGGGTCCAGGGGGATCCCAAAGATGAACTCGATCTCGTAGCCGTGGGGCACCCCCATCCACAAGGGCCAGGAGAGCGTAGAGGCACGGTGTTCAAAGACGTAGGCGTAGACCTGGGCACCCTGGGTGGCCAGTCGCCCAGCCAGCTGGGCCACGGGGCACACGACATTGTGGTCGCCCACTACATCACTCAGGGCCTCCCTCAGGCGCGCTGGGTCCTCGGGATGCAGCCAGTCTGTGTAATGCAGGACCACAGCCTCGGCCGCCAGGTCACTTACCTGGGGGACCCCGACCCGCACCCCTTCCAGGAACTGGGCCCGGCTGATGAGAGACTCGTTGTCTTTGCTGAAGCCTGGGGCCCCGTAAACCAGAAAATAGGAGCCCTCATCCTTCACCACACCCACCAGCACCTGGGGGTGAGGGAGAGGAGGATGGGATGGAGGGACAGGCATAGACAGACAGGTAGACAGAAACAGATGGACAGACAAAGAGCCGGAGAGATGAACAGTTACAGACCTGGAACCATGGATGGAGAGAGGCTGAGATCAGGGGAGGGGCGCAGAGAAAGAGAAAATAGACCCATGGAGCCTTTCCTGTCTGCCCCGCTGACCACCCTGGGATCTGGGCCCTCAGGGAGAACTTCTGGGAGGACTTCTGGGAATGGGCCTGGAGAAGCCCTGATGCCTGGGTCCCTGCAGGGAGGGGAGGGGAGGGGCTATTGGGGCCCAGAGGAGCCAGCTTCATCCCTGCCAGCCACTAGTTACCTGCAGGCCATGAAAGTCGCCAGCGTTGATGAGGGCCTCTGGGGTGTCACTGAGGAAGTCTCCATCCACCACAGGCACAAAGGAGAATCGAAAGACGCTTTCTTGAGGCAGCACATGCCATTCGTGTTTCACCAGGTCCTGCGCTGGTCGTGCCCGAAGGCAGGCTACTAGCTCTGTGTCATTCCCACCTGTGCCACCAGGTGGACAGCCCACATAGTGGGCCAGCAGCGTGGCCCTTCGGCGGGCCTCTCCCACACCCACCGTGGCCCAGGGCCCATTGGGGGTACCACTCTGCAGCACGGCCCTGTGGAACAGGCCCCGACTGGGCGGGGACAGCAGGTGCATGCCCACTGAGGCGGCACCCGCGCTCTCCCCAAACAGTGTCACTGATGTTGGGTCCCCCCCGAAGGCTGCCACGTTCTCCTGCACCCACTGCAGGGCCAGCCTCTGATCCAGCAGACCCACGTTGCCCGGGGCCTCTCGGCTCCCTGGCAGGGCCAGGAAGCCAAAGGCTCCCACCCGGTAGTTCATGGACACCAGCACAGTCCTCTCGGCCTGCACCAAGAAGCGGCCATCATATACGTCCAGGGAGGAGGCCCCACTGTAGAAGCCACCCCCATAGATCCAGACGAGGACTGGGGCAGGGGATGTAGGCCGGGGGTGTGGCGTCCACACGTTGAGGTAGAGGCAGTCCTCGCTCAGCTCTCGGTTGGGGTTCCACATCTCGGTGCCCTCAAAACCCGGGTACAGGGTATCCACATACTGGTAGCAGACACTCTGGAAGGTCGTAGCGTCCAGCACCCCTGGCCAGGACTGCTTGGGCTCCGGTGGCAGAAAGCGACGGGGTCCCACAGGTGGCTCCGCAAAGGGGATACCCAGGAAAGCAGAGACGGGCCCCCCAGGGGCCTTCAGGCGAATGCCCCGCAGCCGGCCCCCACGTACCGTCACCAGCAGCTCTGCATCCTCCCTGCCCTCAGCCCCCATCCCTCCTCCCAGGAGCCAGAGGAGGAGGAGAAGGAGTGGGGAAGCCAGGGAAGGCATGTGCAGGGGACACCGCGGGGGCCTCATGGCTGCAGGGCAGGCGGCGTCTGCTGGGAAAAAGAAAGGGAAAAGAGTGAAGAGCCGAGAAGCCAGGAGGGAGGAGATTAGGGCACAGTTGGCCCAAGGGTTATCGCTCAGCTGCAGAGGAGGTGGGGCAGGTTGGCAAAGATGAGGGTAGAGAGGGAGGGAGGGAGGAAAGGAGACGGGTAGAGACAAGGACACAGGCCAGTGGGCAGGAGGGGACAGAGATCAGGCGGACACCCCCATCCAGACAAATGCAGGGAACAGAGAGGAGCACCCCGCAGGGGGCCGACCGCCCTCACCTCCTTCCCAGCTCTGGGAACTGGGCCCGGCCCAGCTCCTGCAGTGTGGGCACCAGAGGCCGCAGTCCACATACAGGCCACCCGACAGGGGCGCGGCCTCACAGATGGGCGTCGCCGCTGGGGGATCGTGAGGCGGCCTGAAGGCGCAGCCCCTCTCCTGGGTTGGCCAGGCCCGGGCCTTTGGGGGGCGGTGGGCTGGGCATTCAGGGTGTGGAAGCCTCAGGTTTCTGGGTCCCCCAAATCCTGCCTAATCCACTCCCCATCCCACTTTGCCCGGTCTCATCCAGTGTCTGGCACCGAGCGCTGATGCCTGCGGGTTCCCATCAGCTGCACACGCCCCCAGGCTAGCCCCAACAAACAGGCTCTCCAGCCCGCGCCCCCAGTACTCGAGAGCACCCCCATCCGTCTGGAGCTGCCGTACACGCCGCCGCCGGCGGAGGGCAGTATAGACCGAGAAAAGGTCGGCGCTCCCCGCCCCGAGACGGGAGCCGGGAACTTGGGGTGGGGGCCTGGGGACTCGAGGGCCTTGCAGAGCCGCCTGAAGGGCGAGCTGGGACGCCTGTGTCCCCGGGGCTCCGGAGATCCCCGGCTGCAGGGGCGGGGGCGCTATTTTGGGGGCAGCAGCTGCTACGGTTCCGGCATCTCCAGCCAAAGGATCAAAATTCCCCGGGTGGGAACTCCCCCCTCTCCCGCTGGTCACCCCTCGCCCAGCCTCCGCCGCCCTGAGCTGGGGGTGGTGATGGTACTGCTGGAGATTAACTAGGAAACCCGAGTGGCGCTAATTATAACTGGGGCTTCCGCTGAGCCTCCCCTTCCCAAAAAATAGAGATGGAGTCTCCGCGGGAGGGGGCGTCCTGGGCCTCGGAGGGGTCCTCTGCGGGGCGCTGCGCAGGGGCGCTGGGCTCGTGGCCCTGGGGATGGGGTTACCCAGTCAGGCGCCAGGAACCTGCGCAGCTCGGGTACCGCCCCAATCAGGGGGTGTTTTCCAGTGGCCCCGGACCAGGGAGCGACCGGGGAAGGGGCGCTCGGGGGTCCCCGCAGGAATCGGAGCTCAGAGGCGGTGGCCGTCCCCGCGAGCTGGGGCTTCTGCGTGGGCGTCGGTGAGTGTGCGGCGGCCGGGGAAGAGTTCCGAACGAGTGCGGGGCGGAGGGGGCGGCGCGGGGCAGGCCGGGGGACGCGGGAGCCGTCCCGTTAGGGAGGCCTGGACCCCTCGGGGAGCGCACGGCGCTCCGGACGCGGGCCGCGAGGAGAGTCCCAGGCGGGGACGGAGACTCACCTGAGGCGGCCGAGCCGGGCCGGGCCGGGCCGCGCCGGGAGCTGGAGACCGCCGATGTTCCCCCGCGCAGGCTGAGCCGACTCTGACAGCCGCCGCCTCCGGCCCCCCACACACACCCCCTCCGGGCCACACGGCGCCCCCGCCCGCCCCCGCCCGCCCCCGCCCACTGTCTCCGCCCCCGCCCCTCCCCGCTCCCCCGGGCGGCCACCTCCTCTCCCTCTCCCTCCCTCGGAGTCGAGACCCGGAGACCCCGGGGCCCAGACGCACTCCAGTGCCAGACGCTGACCGACGACAGACGCGCAGTGACAGACGCGACCCAAAGACCTGCAGCGGCGGAGCAGACACCCACGTGACAGACAGACGGACAGAAGCCCGCGGAGACAGACACGCGCAGACGGACGACCTCATGCAGCGACAGGCACAAACAAACGCAGGGACCGACTTTCACAGACGGACGGACACACTTGGACACCCTGACGGCCTCGCTAGAGGCGGGGGAAGTTGGCTCAAGGCCAGGGGTTCATGCATCCCCGGCCACGACACAAACAGCGGTGGCACGGGAGGAGAGCCATGTGGGAGTGTGGCCGAGGACGGTCCCCTTAGGGGTCCAGGTGGCACTGGTGTAGAAAAGGTGGCGTGGGACACTCCTAGGGATGAAGGGACACCTGTGGAAATGGAGATGTAAACATAGCATGGCTAGTGGAAATGAGGTGGGGGGCATGGAGACAGGAGACCCCCGGGGGCGGAAGGGGTGACTCGGGGACACCCGAGAAGGCAGGCCAGCAGGGTGGCACGCGCAAGGCTGTGGGGCGAGGCCGCACTCCGCTGCGGCAGTGGAAACTTCTGGAACCCCCGCGGGTGGGTCTGCGGTGGTTCTCTGACAGGTGACCTCGGACATTCGTCATCAGGGTCCGGTCGGGGCATGACATCACCAGGCCTAGCATTCATTGGCCGCGCGGCCGGCAGGTGGGAGCGGCCTGGCCCGGGCGCCCCCAGCCTGCTCCAAGGGGCCTGACCCGCGCAGATTCCCCCCCGGCCCCGCCCTCCAGGAGGTCACTTGTGGGGACCAGGCTGCTGCTGCCGGGTCCCCACGCCCGAGGTGCAGGCGGCAATAGCGCGCGGCGCCTGCTGCCTGGAGGCGGCCGGCTCGGGAGCCCCCGGACCCCGCGTGGGAGAGCGGCCGGCGCGGGCGAGCGTAGGGGCGTGCGTGCGCGCGCGCGGCGGTGCGGGCGCGGCGTGGGGTGGGCGGGTGCGCGCACGCTCGCTCCGGCTGCCACGCGCTCCGCAGCACCCTGGGCACGCGTGCGCCGCCACGGACCTCCGGCATCGGGTGTCGGGGCCTCGCAGGGGGTGAACCCAGAGTCTTGCCCGGCCCTGGGCCGCGCGGTTCCCGGCTCTCCAAGCTGGGCGCGCTTCGCGCCCGCTCGCTCCGCGGGAATCGGGTCCCGCAGGCACCGACACCCGCGCTCCGCTCACTAGAGACGGCCGCCAGGTGGCGCAAAAAGCAGCCGCTCGGGCCTCGGAGATGGGCTGGGTTGGGGGCGCTGGGGAGGTGAACCCCTTGCCATCTGTGCCCACTGCCTCCGGCTCTCCCTGCCCCACTCTCAGGCACCCCCAATCCCCTGTCTGGACACCGAGGCTCTCTGCATCCGACCTTCAGCGTCCTGGCCACACTGGTTGAAGGCTCCCCACTGGCTAGACCACGTACCCTAGTTGAGCTCCCTGAAGAGCAGATAGATGTAAGGGCTGTGGGTGGGGGCAGGGGACAGAAGGATGGACAGTGGATTTGGCTGCGGGGGGAATGGGTCTGAGGCAGGTTTCTAGGCGTGGTAAGTATGAATTATTAAAATGATGGGGCCGGTTGTGGCCTCTCATGCAGCGCCTGTAATCCCAGCCCTCTCTAGGAGGCCAAGGCAGAAGGATCGCTTCAGTCCAGGAGGTGAAGATCAGCCTGGGCAACAAAGCGAGACTCCCGTCCCCGCAAAAAAATAAAATGAGGGAAACAAACTATGATCGAGTGCGCCGAGGCCTGACCCAGTCCTGAGGCTTAAGGGATTTTTGGCCCTGCTGCTGATGGAGGCCTGCCCCTCTCACCCTCCAGATGAGCTGTGCCATGCAGGTGTCACCTAACCTCTGTCGTCACGAGTTTCTAGGCCTGTACAATGAAGATAGGGAGGGCAGGGACAGTTTATCACCAGGGTTATTTCCTGGAACTATCCCTCTTTTCACCTTGAGCTCTCAGCAACCTTTGTCAACACTGGAACCTAACCTGTCGAGCCAGGAGGGCTTTCCCTACATAGTCTAGCATAGTAGCCTCCCCAGCATCCTCTGGGACTCCAACCTCCACCGCTGTCACTGCAGGGATGTCCTTGATTTTTCCCATTTCTTCTCTCACCATTTCTGTTAATCCAGGAATCAGCCTTGCTTCTATTACTAGTCCTGCCAATTCAGACGACTCCCCTACTCCTCTCTTATCTCTGTCTCCCACCTTGGCAGGAAGCCCACATTTTTTTTTTTTTGAGATGGAGTCTTGCTGTGTTGCCCAGGCTAGAGTGCAATGGCTCGATCTTGGCTTGCTGCAACCTCCGCCTCCTGAGTTCAAGGATTTTCCTGTCCTCAGCCTCCCGAGTAGCTGGGACTACAGTAGCCTGCCACCATGCCAGGTTAATTTTTGTATTTTTAGCAGAGATGGGGTTTCACCATGTTGGCTAGGCTGGTCTTGAACTCCTGACCTCAGGTGATCCTTCTGCCTTGGCCTCCCAAAGTGCTGGGAGCCCCAGTTCTGTAACAGTCTTTGATCCAACTCAGCTAACAAAAAAGATTCTTATTTCCTCTGTTGATTGGTTAAGATTCAGTTCAGCTGTATGAGACCAAAAACCAAATAATGGCTTTAACAAAATATAATAGAAATCTATTTCCTGGGCCAGGTGCAGTGGCTGTCATCCCAGCACTTTGGGAGGCCAAGGAGAGAGGATCACTTGAGGCCAGGAGTTTGAGACCAGCATGGCCAATGTAGTGAGGCCCTGTATCTACAAAAAAATAAAAATAATTAACTGGGTTTGGTGGCCCATAGTTATAGTTCTAGCTACTTGGGAGGCTGAGGCAGGAGGATTGCTTGAGGCCAGGTGTTGGGCTGTGGATCATGTGACTGCACACCAGCCTGGGTGGCAGAGCAAGATCCTGTTTCAAAAAAGGAAGGAAGGCGAAAGAAAGAAATGCATTTCTCTCTTATATAAAAGAGACACAGAGAAGGAAGGAAGTAAAGAAAGAAAGAGGCTGGGCATGGTGGCTCATGCCTATAATCCCAGTACTGTGGGAGGCCAAGGTGGGCGGGTCACCTGAGGTTGGGAGTTTGAGACCAGCCTGACCAACCTGGAGAAACGCCATTTCTACAAAAAATACAAAATTAGCCAGGCATGGTGTGGCATGCCTGAAGTCCCAGCTACTTGAGAGGCTGAGGCAGGAGAATTGCTTGGACCCAGGAGGTAGAGGTTGCAATGAGCCAAGTACTCTAGACTGGGCAACAAGAGCAAAACTACGTCTTGGAAAAAAAAGAAAGAAAGAAGGTATTCCTTTCTTACATTAAAGAGACCCAAGTCCAGCTCGGTAGCTCAGGCCTGTAGTCCCAGCGCTTTGGGAGGCTAAGAGGATTATTTGAAGCCAGGAGTTCAAGATCAGCCTGGTCAACATGGTGAAACCCTGTCTTTATTAAATATACAAAAATTAGCCAGGCGTGGTGGCATGTGCCTGTAGTCCCAGCTACTGAGGAGGCTGAGGCATGAGAATTGCTTGGGCCTGGGAGGCGGAGGTCATCGTGGGCCAAGAATGTGCCACTGTACTCCAGCTTGGGTGACAGAGGGAGACTCTGTTTCAGAAAAAAGAAAAACAAACAAGGGTCATGTAGGGTTGGCATGGTGCCCTCAATGTCAGGGTCCAGGTTTTTTTACACAGAACTTGGTGCTCCTTACACAATATCTTGTTACTGCACCATCTTCAGCTTGTGATTTCCACTGCATGGTATAGAATGACTGCTGGAGCATCAGCCATCACATCTACATTCCAGCCAGCAGGAAGGAGGAGGGGTTGAAGAAGAGCATCTCCTATTAATTTATGAGACACAGTCTCACTCTGTTGCCCCAGGCTGGAGTGCAGTGGTGTGATCTCAGCTGACTGCAACCTCCATCTTCCAGGTTCAAGTGATTCTCCTGCCTCAGCCTCCCGAGCAGCTGGAACTACAGGTGTATGCCACCATGCCTGGTTAATTTTTTTGTATTTTTAGTAGAGGTGGGGTTTCACCATGTTGGCCAGGCTGGTCTCAAACTCCTGGCTTCAAGTGATCCATGTGCCTTGGCCTCCCAAAGTGCTGGGATTACAGGTGAGAGCCACTGTACCTGGCCAAACTCTTCCTTTAATGATGAGCCTTTGCCCAACCCCTCATTAAGTGAGATTATAACCTGGCAGAGTTGGGAGCCTGAGGCCACACAAGGGACCTTCCTCCCTCTGCCCACCCCTTCCTATGTCCCCTACTTAAGGCTGGGCCAGCCTTCCTCCTGGATCCAAGTTATGTCTTTCGGGATGGGGGTTCTGTGCTTCCCGGGAGATGATTCCCCTCTGCCTTCCATTCTACCCCAACATCTGCCTCCTCTTTTTTTTTTTTTTTTTTTTTTTTTTTTCCTGAGACGGAGTCTCACTCTGTTGCCCAGGCTGGAGTTCAGTGGTGTGATTTCGGCTCACTACAACTTCCGTCTCCCTGGTTCAAGCAGGAAAGGATGATTTCTCTTTGCAGCGTTTCCATCCCTTTTACCTTTTTCTCTCTTGCTAGTTTTGAGCATTTCACACGTTTTTTATAGCTTGTCTCTGCAAAGTCTTACTTTATTTTCACAGTTTTGTTAAATGTGTAATCAGTGTGCAGTATTTCCCATGCAGTTCGCCAAACGTCCTGTTGCTTAGTTGAGCCTCTTTTCCGGCCAGGGATAGAGCGGAGCGGGCAGGAGTGGCATACCCTTGTGCTCAGGCTTTTTTTTTGGTCTCATTCTGTCACCCAGGGCTGTAGTGCAATGGTGCCATCATAGCTCATTGCAGCCTTGATGTCCCAGCTCAAGCAGTACTCCTGCTTCAGCCTTCTGAGTAGCTGGGGCCACAGGTGGCACCACGCTGCCCAGCTAATTTTTAAATATTTTATTAATTTGTAGAGGCGGGGTCTTGCTGTGTTGCCCAGGCTGGTCTTGAACTCCTGGGCTCAAGCCTCCGTCTCCCCAAATGCTGGGATTACAGGCAGGAGGCACCACGCCCGGCCATCAGAACTGATCAATCAGAACTGATCAGTACTTTTCTCAGCATTCTTTTCTGCCCGTGAACTTGAGTGCTTCTGAAAGGAGTGAAATAAGCAACTTAATTCACCAGCAGTACGTTGAACTCCACGTTACCACTTATTTTGCCTGGTATGACCCCACCAATACCCATCTGACATGGTCCCTGGCACGTTGGTCCAACTGGCTGCTCAGATCTTGGTCTTACAGGTTCCGGCCAACCCTGACTTGGATTTCAGTTTAAATGTTAGCAGTGCATCTTGAATGGCTTCTTGGGAACAGCTGGTGAGGTTACACCAGGTGCTATAGATATTTGACACCCAGAGACCTCCTGGTCACTCCTGGCTGCCCTGCAGGTATCCAGCGGCCAAGTGAGAGCCATGCGGGAAGCACAAGTTCCTTAGATGACCTTGGCTGGGGTTCCAGGGACACTGAGTATTTAACACAAGATCGGTGCAGAAGTGAGAAAGGCTGGTTTGGGATTCTGCCACCTGGCCTGGGGACAGTGCAGGCTGGCTGTGAGTTTGGCCCTGTGGCCAGCTGGATCCCTTAAATGTCCACAACATTGAGGACTACAGGGTGGAGTGGAAGGGTAGCCCAGACCCAATGTTCTTTCACAGTAGCACATACGGGGCAGAAGGGCTGGTTTGCAAGCTGCTTCCTGAATGCTTTGCTAAACATCATCTCATTTAATTCTCACTCGTAGCGTTCTAATGGGGTAGGCTGTATTCTCATTACATTTTTTTTTTTGAGACAGAGTCTCGCTCTGTTGCCCAGGCTGGAATACAGTGGCGTGATACCGACTCACTGCCTCCTGGGTTCAAGCGATTCTCATCTCAGCCTCCTGATAGCTGGGATTGCAGGCACCCGCTGTCACGCCCAGCTAATTTTTGTACTTTAAGCAGTAACGGGATTTCACCATGTTGGCTAGTCTGGTCTCCAACTCCTGATCTCAGGTGATCTACCTGCCTCGGCTTCGCAAAGTGCTGGGATTACGGAGGTGAGCCACTACACCCAGGCTATTCTTAGCACAATTTAATAGCTGGGAAATTGAAACTGATGCCCAGAGGCATTAAATACAGGTGATGATACAGAGGTTGTTTCGTTTCATCAGCTGGTAAATTGCAGGCTTTGGACTTCGGGTGAGAACTCTGACCTGGATGGGCTGGGCTGCTTTGCAGTGACTCACTCCTTCCGTGACTTCCAGAAAATCAACTCCTAGAGTCTCTCAGGCCCTCCTGGCCCCCCACTTCCAAAGAGAAGGGTGTGGGGTGTGTGCATGATTGCGTGGTGGGGGTGCCTGCCTGAGTTCCTGTGCTTCCTGGGAGATGATGATTCCCCTCTGCCTCCCATTCTCCCCCAGTGTCTTCCTCCTTTTTTTTTTTTTCTGTGACGGAGTCTCACTCTGTTGCCCAGGCTAGAGTTCAGTGGTGCAATTTCGGCTCACTGCAACCTCTTCCTCTAGGGTTCAAGAAATTCTCCTGCCTCAGCCTCCTGAGTAGCTGGAATTACAGGCACACATCATCAAGCCTGGCTAATTCAAGTGATTCTCCTGCATCAGCCTCCTGAGTAGCTGGATTTACAGGCACTCACCACCACATCCAGCTAATTTTTTGTATTTTTAGTACAGACAGCATTTTGCCATGTTGGCCAGTCTGGTCTTGAACTCCTGACCTCAGGTGATCCTCCCACCTTGGCCTCCCAAAGTGCTGGGATTATAAGCGTGAGCCACCACAGCTGGCCTACTTTCTATTATGAGGGAATCTGAGTATTTTTTCACATGTTTAAGGACCTTCATTTTTCTGTTTTCCAGTTTTTTAAGTTCTGCTCTTATCTATATTAAATTCTATGTGTTTTCTTAGGTTCATTTTATTGTTTGTTTTACAACTTCTGGAATTGGATATCTAATTAATTTGATTGATTTATTTTTTAGAGACAGGCTCTTGCTGTCTTGCCCAGGCCAGAGTTCAGTGGCTATTCACAGGCATAGTCCTACTACTGATCTGCAGGGAGTCTGACCTGTTCTGTTTCTGACCTGGGCAGCTTCACCCCTCCTTAGACAATCTGGTGGTCCCCTGCTCCCGGGAGGTCACCACATTGATGCCAGACTTACTGCAGACATTGGATTGGCGTAGTACCCTACAGCACAGCATTCCCGGCTCAAGCGATCCTCCCACCTCAGCCACCCTAGCAGCTGGATCTGTAGGTGCGCCACCACACCTGGCTGTTTATTTATTTTATTTTTATTTTTTTTTAGATGGAGTCTCACTCCTGTTTAGCAGGCTGGAGTGTACTGGCACGATCTTGGCTCACTGCAATCTCCACCTCCCAGGTTCAAGCGATTCTCCTTCCCCCACCTCCAGAGTAGTTGATATAACAGGCATGCACCACGCGCCCAGCTAATTTTTGTATTTTTAGTAGAGACACGGTTTCGCCATGTTGGCCAGGCTGGTCTCAAACTCCTGACCTCAAGCCATCCCCCCACCTCAGCCTCCCAAAGTGCTAGGATTACAGGCATGAGCCACTACGCCCGGCCTATTTATTTTCATTCTTTCTTATTTACTAACATAATTACTTTAATGCTAGCTATACATTGTCCTTTGAGTATTGCTTTAACTATATGCCAAAGGCCTTATCTATATTCTTTTCATTATTTCTATATATTTTTTTGAGACAGGGTCTTGCTATGTTGCCCAGGCTGGAGTGCAGTGGGTATTCACAGGTGCAATCCCACGACTGATCAGCACGAGAGTTTTGACCTGCTCTGTTTCTGACCTGGGCCGGTTCACCCCTCCTTAGGTAAGCTGGTGGTCCCCCCTGCTCCTGGGAGGTCACCATATTGATGCTGAACTTAGTGCGGACACCCGATCGGCATAGCGCACTACAGCCCAGAACTCCTGGGCTCAAGCGATCCTCCCACCTCAGCCTCCCGAGTAGCTGGGACCACAGGCAATTCTTGGATTTCTCCAGCATTCATTTGTTGATATGGTTGGGATGTTTGTCCTCTCAAAATTGCATGTCGAGATGTAATCCCCAGAGTTGGAGATGGGCCCGGTTGGAGGTGTTTGGTTCATGGGGGTGGATCCTTCATGAATGGTTCAGTGCTAATCCCTTGGTGCTGCTCTTATAACAGTGAGTGGGGTGGGATATGTTTTTTTTTTTTTTTTTGAGATGGAGTCTTGCTCTGTTGCCCAGGCTGGAGTTCAATGGCACGGTCTCCGCTCACTGTAACCTCTGCCTCCTGGGTTCAACCTCCACCTCCTGCCTCAGCCTCCAGAGTAGCTGGAATTACAGGTGTGTGCCATCATGCCTGGCTAATTTTTTGTATTTTTAGTAGGGAGGGGGTTTCACCATGTTGGTCAGGCTGGTCTCAAACTCCTAACCTTGTGATCCACCCACCTCGGCCTCCCAAAGTGCTGGGATTACAGGCATGAGCCACCATGCCTGGCAGGATCTGGTTGTTTAAAAGAGTGTGGCAGCTCCCTCCCAAACTCTCTCTTGCCCTGTGACATGCCAGCTCCCCTTCAACTTCCCCTATAAGTGGAAACTTCCTAAGGTCCTCACCAGAAGCAAATGCTGGCACCATGCTTCCTGTACAGCCTGCAGAATCATGAGCCAAATAAACCTCTTTTCTTTTCTTTTTTTTTTCCGAGATGGAGTTTCCCTTTTTTTTTTTTTTTTTCTGAGACAGTCTCGCTCTGTCACCAGACGAGTGCAGTGGTGCGATCTCAGCTCACTGCAACCTCTGCCTCTCGGGTTCAAGTGATTCCCCTGCCTCAGCTTCCCCAGTAGTTGGGATTACAGGTGTGTGCCACCACATCTGGTTAATTTTTTAAATTTTAGTAGAGATGGGGTTTCACCATGTTGGCCAGGCTGGTCTCAAACTCCTGACTTCAGGAAATCTGCCTGCCTCAGCCTCCCAAAGTGCTGAGATTACAGGTGTGAGCCACCACAGCCGGCCGAAACCTCTTTCTTTATAAATCCCCCAGTCTTAGGCATTTATAGCAATGCAACAATGGCCAAACATATTTGTTTTGCAACTATGCATGTGAATCAACATACTGGGTCTTTTCGAAGCTCAAAACATTGTGCTCTGACTGTGAGACACAGAAGGCTGGCATATGGGTTGCCAAAATTATGATTCTTGAATGTCCTGGCAGATATTTCAAAGTAAAATAATGAGCAATTATAGAAAAGAATTGAGGAATCAAATAATTAAAAAAGAGTAGGCTGGGTGTGGTGACTCATGCTTGTAATCCTAGCATTTTGGGAGGCCAAGGCAGGTGCATCACCTGAGGTCAGGCATGTGAGACCAGCCTGGCCAACATGGTGAAACCCTGCCTCTACTAAAAATACAAAAATTAGCTGGGCGTGGTGGTGCCTGTAATCCCAGCTGCTCAGGAGGCTGAGGCAAAAGAATCGCTTGAACCTGGGAGGCAGAAGTTGCAGTGAGCCGAGATCACTTCGCTTCATTCCAGCCTGGGCAACAGAGCAAGACTCCATCTCAAAAAAAAAAAAAAAAAAAAAAAAAAAAAAAAAAAAGAGTGGCTCTGTAAAGGTCTTCTTTTCTCCAAATCATTTTTTTTCCTTTTTTTCATGAATCATGGGGTGGATCCATTCATGAGAGATCCACCCCATGACAGGGGAGAATTGCTTGAGCCCAGGAGTTTGAGGCTGCAGTGAGCTATGCAGCCTCCAACTTCTGGGTTCACTCGATCCTCCCCGCTCAACCTCTCCAGTAGCTGGGACTATGGGTGTG
Source organism: Leontopithecus rosalia (assembly GCA_028533165.1). Taxonomy (NCBI): domain Eukaryota; kingdom Metazoa; phylum Chordata; class Mammalia; order Primates; family Cebidae; genus Leontopithecus; species Leontopithecus rosalia. The sequence goes on from CM052649.1 coordinate 176,763,514, forward strand.
TATCACCCAACCTGGCCAAGTTTTGCATTTTTTGTAGAGAAGGAGGCTGGCTATGTTGCCCAGGCTGGTCTCGAACTCATGAGCTCCAGCGATCCACCCACTTCAGCCTCCCAAAATGCTGTGATGACAGAATTGAGCCACTACGCCTGGGCTACATTTTCTTTCTTTCTTTCTTTTTGAGACAGAGTCTCACTCTGTTGCCAGGCGCCAGGCTGGAGTGCAGTGGCGTGATCTCAGCTCACTGCACCCTCTGCCTCCCGGGTTCAAGCAATTCTGCCTCAGCCTCCCGAATAGCTGGGACTACAGACTCGCGTCACCACGCCCAGCTAATGTTTATATTTTAGTAGAGATGGGGGTTTCACTATGTTGGCCAGGATGGTCTCAATCTCTTCACCTCGTGATCCGCCCGCCTCGGCCTCCCAAAGTGTTGGGATTAGAGGCTTGAGCCACTGCGCCCGGCTTGGGCTACACTTTCATTTTGAATTGAGCATCAGGGAATGCAGTGGCAGAACTCTGCCAATGCTTTTTATCTAGAAGCCTGTTGCCATTTTTGACTGCTGTGAAATTTTTGTCACAAGAAAATCAGGATTACATTTTTTTTCCTCAACAGATTGAGTTGGTGGTGTGTATTCTTGGTTGCCAAAATGCTTAGATAGCTTTAGGGTTTTGAATGGGTAAATATTTATGATGCATGAAAAAGTATAATACGTACTGTGTGATCTCAATTACATAAGATTGGATGTTGTGTCTACACCCAGGACCTAGAAGGACCTGTCAAGCTGTAAATTGCTCGTGATTGTGGATGACTTTGCTTTCATTTTGTTGAGACAGAGTCTTGCTCTGTCACCCAGGTCTGTAGTGCAGTGGTGCGATTGTGGCTCACTGCTTCCTCCGCCTCCTGGGTTCAAGTGATTCTCCTTCCCCAGCCCCCGAGTAGCTGGGACTACAGGCGTGTGCCACCACGCCCCGCTAATTTTTATTAGAGACAGGGTTTCACCATGTTGGTCAGGCTGATCTCGAACTCCTGACCTCGTGATCTGCCTGCCTTGGCCTCCCAGAGTGCTAGGATTACAGGCAAGAGCCACCGCTCCCGGCCTGACTTTGTTTTTTACTTCCTGTGGTTTTCAGTTTCCTACCTTTTCAGTTTTCACATGTTAACTTTAAAAAAATAAAGGTTATTATTGTTTTTAATATTTTTTGTAAAAATAGGTTACTTCTGTAAAAGTGGCATGTGATTTTTTTTTTTTTTTAGACAGAGTCTCACTCTGTTACCTGGGCTGGAGGTTGGAGTGCAATGACACAATCTTGGCTCACTGCAGCCTCTGCCTCCCAGGCTCAAGCGATTCTGCCTCAGCCTCCTGAGTAGCTGGGATTACAGGTGTGTGCCATGACAACTGGCTAATTTTTCTAATTTTAGAAGAGACGAGGTTTCACCACGTGGGCCAGGTTGGTCTCAAATTCCTGGCCTCAGGTGATCTGCCCACCTTGGCCTTCCAAAGGTTTGGGATTACAGGCATGAGTGACTGCCCTGTTTTTTAAAAATCAATCAATCAATCAATCAATTAATTAATTAAGGTGGAATCTTGCTCTGTCACCCAGGCTGGAGTGCAATGGTGAGATCTCGGCTCGCCGTGACCTCCACCTCCCAGGTTCAAGCAGTTTTCCTGCTTCAGTCTCCCCAGTAGCTGGGACTACAGGCGCCATGTCCAGCTGTAGTTTTTAGTAGAGACGCGGTTTCACCGTATTGGCCAGGCTGGTCTTGAACTCCTGACTTTGTGATCCACTGCCTCAACCTCCCAAAGTGCTGAATTAGAGGCTGAGCCACTGTGCCTGGTCTTTTAAAAAAAATTTAATTTCACTTTTATTTTTATTTTATTTTTTGAGACTCTCTGTCACCCAGGCTGGAGTGCAGTGGCACGATCTCGGCTCACTTCAACCTCTGCCTCTCCATGGCGTTTATGTGCCACATTTTCTTTATCCAGTTTAGCACTGATGGACACTTAGGTTGATTCCATGTCTTTGCTATTGTGAATAGTGCTTTAATGAACATATGTGAGCATGTGTCTTTATGACAGAACGCTTTATATTCCTTTGAGTATATATACCCAATAGGGAGATTTCTGGATCAAATGGTATTTTATATACATATAATATATACATAGGTACACATATATACGTATATAATATAATACATGTATGAATGTATAATATATACATATGTACACATGTATATACAATGTATATAACATATACATTGTACATATACATATATATACCCAGCTCAGGCTGGAGTGCCAGTGGTGTGATTATACCTCATTGCAGCCTCAACCTCCTGGGCTCGAGTGATCCTCTAGCCTCAGCCTCCCAGCTAGCTGGGACTACAGGTGTGCGCCACCATGCCTAGCTAATATTTGTATTTTTTTGTAGAGACTGGGGTTTTGCCATGTTGCCCAGGTTGGTCTCAAACTTCTAGGCTCAAGAGATTCACCTGTCTCAGCCTCACAAAGTGCTGAGATTACAGGCATGAGCCACTGTGCTCAGGGGAGATTCTTACATAGAGGATTTTTTAGTGATTTGCTTTTAATAATCCAATCAACAATGTTTTATTTATTTATTTATATTTTATTATTATTATTATTTGAGATGGAGTCTTGCTCTTTTCACCCAGGCTGGAGTAAAATGGCGCCATCTCGGCTCACTGCCACCTCCACCTCCTGGGTTCAACCAGTTCTCCTGCCTCAGCGTCCCTAGTAGCTGGGATTACAGGCACCCACCACCATGCCCAGCTAATTTTTGCATTTTTAGTAGAGATGGGGTTTCACCACGTTGGTCAGGCTGGTTTCGAACTCCTGACCTCAGGTGATCTACCTGCTTTGGCCTCCTAGAGTGTAGAGATTACAGGCGTGAGCCACTGCGCCCAGCCCAACTATGTTTTATTTTAAGCTTATTAAACTAAATTCCCTGTAGTATAAAATATAAAAATTGTACAGGACCTGGTAATATTTTTTTAAAATATGGCATTGACTCATGTCATGAAAGTAGACCTAAATTGTAAAAGCAATATCCAGGAATGAAAAATGTTATACGAATGTACCTATAAGAATTATTTGGGGAGAACGATCCAAGATGGCCGATCGCTAACATCTCGGGATTGCAGCTCTCAGTGAAAGTGCACAGAACTAGAGGATGCCACACTTTCAGACAAATTCTGGTCGCTCAGGAGCAGAAGATTCCCAGTGGAGGAGCCACGTGGGTCGCCAGCTCACCAGCGCAGCAGTTTTGCCGGCACCTCGGCGTGGCAGCTCTCAGAGCAGAGTAAACGGGGCTGGCTCCCCTTCTGACAGAGATTTGGAGGAGACACACGGGTCCCCAGCACGACTCCTGAGGCCGGCGCAGTGGTTGTGCCGGCACCTTGGCATGGCAGCTCTCGGCGCAGAGTAAGCGGGACTGGTTCCCCTTCTGACCGAGGTTTGGAGCTCCGGGAAGGCAGACTCGCCTATTACAGACACAAGAAGGAAGCCAGACAGGAGAAGCCTGGGCAGAAAAACACCATCAGTCTTAACGCCGCTGTTCTGGCCCTGGGAACTAATAACTTGGATGTCCACTCAAGAGACCTAATCTGAAAATTGGTAATTTCAAAGACGACAGGAGGATAAATTTACAATGATGGGAAGAAACCAGCGTAAAAAGGCTGAGAATACTCAAAATCAGAATGCCTCTCCCTCTAAAGATGATCACAGTTCCTCATCAACAATGGAACAAGGCTTGATGGAGAATGAGCGCATCCCAATAACAGAATCAGCCTTCAGGGTATGGATAATAAGAAAATTCCATGAGTTAAAAGAACATACTGTAGCCCAACGTAAAGAAACTAAGAACTTTGAAAAAATATTTGACGAAATCCTAATGAGAATAGACAACTTAGAGAGGAATATAAGTGAATTAATGGAAATGAAGAATACAATACAGGAACTCCGAGAAGTATGCACAGGTTTAAACACTCGAATTGTTCAAGCAGAAGAAAGGATATCAGAGGTCGAAGTCCAACTTAATGAAATAAAACGAGAAGACAAGATTAGAGAAAAAATTATAAAAAGGAATGAGCAAAGTCTCCAAGAAATGTGGGACTATGTGAAAAGACCAAATTTACGTTTGATAGGTGTACCTGAATGCCACGGAGAGAATGAATCCAAGCTGGAAAACACCCTTCAGGATATTATTCAGGAAAATTTTCCTAAACTAGCAAAGCAGGTCAATATACAACCCCAGGAAATACAGAGAACATCACAAAGATATTCCGCAAGAAGAGCAACCCCAAGGCACATAATCGTTAGATTCACCAGGGTTGAAATGAAGGAGAAAATATTAAGGGCAGCCAGAGAGAAAGGTCAGATTACCCACAAAGGCAAGCCTATCAGACTTACAGCAGATCTCTCAGCAGAAACTCTACAAGCCAGAAGAGAGTGGGGGCCAATATTCAACATCCTCAAAAAACAGAACCTTCAGCCCAGAATTTCATATGCAGCCAAACTAAGCTTCACAACT
>CM052649.1:176768558-176820107 GCA_028533165.1 Leontopithecus rosalia
AAGAAATGCCCTGAGTAGATGTGGTCACTGGTGAACTGGTGCCCTCAGGAGGGGTTGACAAGGTGCTGGCCTCAGTAGTGTCCACAGGTGTGGTGGTGGTGGCAGGCTCAGTGGTTAATGGCGTGCTTCCTCCAAAGAGAGGAGTTGAAGCCGTGGTGGCCCCTTCAGGAGTGGTAGGGAAGGAACTGGCCTGAGTAGACATGGTCACCGGAGAGCTGGTGTCAACAGGAGTGGTTGACAGGGTGCTGGCCTCCGTAGTGACCTCAGGTGTGGTGATGGCAGGCCTGGTGGTTGATGGTGTGCCTCCTGCACCGGGAGAAGTTGAAGGCAAAATGGCACTTCCCGGAGCAGTAGCAGACGAACTGGCCTTAGTAGACGTGGACATCAGGGAGATGGTACCCACGGCAGTGGTTGAAAAGGTGCGGGCCTCGGTAGTGGCCCTAGCTGTGCTGGTGGCAGGCTCATTGGTGGATGGCGTGCTTCCTCCACCAGGAGCGGTTGAGGATGTGGTGGCTCTTCCAGCAGTGGTAGGGGACGAAATGCCTTGAGTAGATGTGGTCACTGGTGTACTGGTGCCCTCAGGAGGGGTTGACAAGGTGCTGGCCTCAGTAGTGGCCACAGGTGTGGTGGTGGTGGCAGGCTCGGTGGTTGATGGTGTGCTTCCTTCAACAGGGGCAGTGGAAGGCGTGTTGGTGCCTCCAGGAGTGGTAGTGAAGAAACCTGCCTGAGTAGACGTGGTTACCATTGAGCTGGTGCCAACTGGAGAAATTGATGGGGTGCTGGCCTCAGTAGTTCCCTCGGTTGTGTGGGTGGCAGGCTCGGTGGTTGATGGTCTGCTTTCTCCACCGACAGTGGTTGATAGCGTGGTACTGTCTCCAGGAGCTATAGGGGAGGAACTGGCCTGAGTAGACGTGGCCACCAGAGAGCTGGTGCTCGCAGGAGTGGTTGATGGTGTGTGGGCCTCGGTAGTGGCCCTAGCTGTGCTGGTGGCAGGCTCATTGGTGGATGGCATGCTTCCTCCACCAGGAGCGGTTGAGGATGTGGTGGCGCCTTCAGGAGTGGTAGGGGAGGAAATTCCCTGAGTAGATGTGGTCACGGGTGAACTGGTGCCCTCAGGAGGTGTTGACAAGGTACCGGCCACAGTAGTGGCCCCAGGTGTGGTGGTGGTGGCAGGCTCGGTGGTTGATGTCGTGCTTCCTTCACTGTGTGGAGTTGAAGATGTGGTGACGCCTGCAGGAGCAATGGAGGAGGAACTGGCATGAGCAGAAGTGGTCACCCCTGAGCTTGTGCCAGCAGGAGCAGTTGACGGGGTGCTGGCTTTGGTAGTATCCCAGGGTGTGATGGTGGCAGGCTCAGTGGTTAATGGCATGCTTCCTCCACTGGGAGCAATTGAAGCCGTGGTGGCCCCTTCAGGAGTGGTAGGGAAGGAACTGGCCTGAGTAGACATGGTCACTGGTGAGCTGGTGTCAACAGGAGTGGTTGACAGGGTGCTGGCCTCCATAGTGACCCCAGGTGTGGTGGTGGCTAGCCGGGTGGTTGATGGCGTGCCTCCTGCACCGGGAGATGTTGAAGGCAAGGTGGCGCTTCCAGGAGCAGTAGCCAAGGAACTGGCCTGAGTAGACATGGCCACCAGAGAGCTGGTGCCCGCAGGAGTGGTTGATGGGGTGCGGGCCTCGGTAGTGGCCCTAGCTGTGCTGGTGGCAGGCTCATTGGTGGATGGCGTGCTTCCTCCACCAGGAGCGGTTGAGGATGTGGTGGCTCTTCCAGCAGTGGTAGGGGACGAAATGCCTTGAGTAGATGTGGTCACTGGTGAACTGGTGCCCTCAGGAGGGATTGACAAGGTCCTGGCCACAGTAGTGGCCCCAGGTGTGTTGGTGTCAGGCTCAGTGGTTAATGGCGTACCTCCTCCACTGGGAGCAGTTGAAGCCGTGGTGGTGCTTCCAGGAGTTGTTGGGGAGAAACTGCCTTGAGTAGATGTAGTCACTGGTGAACTGGTGCCCACAGGAGTGGTTGACACGGTGCTGGCCCCAGGTGTGGTGGTGGTGGCAGGCTTGGTGGTTGGTGGTGTGCTTCCTCCAAAGTGAGCAGTTGAAGCCATGGTGGCACCTTCAGGAGTGGTAGGGAAGGACCTGGCCTGAGTAGACCTGGTCAGTGGTGAGTTGGTGTCAACAGGAGTGGTTGACAGGGTGCTTGCCTCCGTAGTGACCCCAGGTGTGGTGGTCGCAATCCTTGTGGTTGATGGCGTGCTTCCTTCAACAGGGGCAGTTGAAGGCGTGTTGGTGCCTCCAGGAGTGGTAGTGAAGAAACCTGCCTGAGTAGACGTGGTGACCATTGAGCCGGTGCCCGCTAGAGAAATTGACGGGGTGCTGTCCTCAGTAGTTGCCTCAGTTGTGGGGGTGGTGGGCTCGGTGGTTGATGGTCTGCTTTCTCCACCAGCAGCCATTGAAAGCGTGGTGGCATCTCCAGGTGCTATAGGGGAGGAACTGGCCTGAGTAGACGTGGCCACCAGAGAGCTGGTGCCCGCAGGAGTGGGTGATGGGGTGCAGGCCTCAGTAGTGGCCCAAGCTGTGCTGGTGGCAGGCTCATTGGTGTATGGCGTGCTTCCTGCACCAGGAGCGGTTGAGCATGTGGTGGTGCCTTCAGCAGTGGTAGGGGAGGAAATGCCCTGAGTAGATGTGGTCACTGGTGAACTTTGACCTGCAGGAGCATATGACAAAGCCAGAGGTTGTAGTGAACTGAGATTGTACCACTGCACTCCAGCCTTTTGACGAGGCTGGGCTCTCTTTAAAAAAAAAGAAAAAAAAAAGAGCCAACATTGCAATTGCAATTTGAAATATATAAGTGAGTGAGTGATTTGGATTGGTGATTTTCATTAGAATCTTGCTAAGGTTGTAAACTGTTGAAACATTTAGGAGAAATTATGATTCACCACACATAAATGTTTACTCTATTAGATTCGTAGAACTATCTGTGTATGGGGAAGTTTAAAAAATACACATTAATTTGTTAGATTTATGGAATTTCTTAAGTACTTGGAAAGGCTGAATTTATCAATCAGACAACTGAAGTCCTCAAATAGAAAATACAATGTACAGTCACGTGTTCTTAGCTAGAAAATTATTATTTAAAAATAGAAAAACAGAATGCAACAATTCCCAGCACCCAAGAAGGTAAGTTTCACAGTGTTTGGCATGAATCATTACCGAGCATGAAGAGTGAAAAAACGTAACCCAGGGACAGAAAAATAATCATCCATGGAAGCCTCCCTAGAATGGGCACAGATGTAAGAATCGTCAGAGAAAGGCATTTACGTTGTTATTTATTTATTTATTTATTTACTTTGGTACAGAGCTTTGTTCTGTCGCAGTCTAGAATGCAGTGGCGTGATCTCTGCTCACTGCAACCTCCTGGGTTCAAGTAATCCTCCTGCCTCAGTCTCCCTAGTAGCTGGGATTACAGGTGCCTGCCACCACACATGGCTAATTTTTGTATTTTTCATAGAGATGGGGTTTCACAATATTGGTAAGGCTGGTCTCGAACTTCTGGCCTCAGGTGATTCACCCGACTTGGTCTCCCAAAGTGTGGGGATTATAGATGTGAGCCACCACATCTGGACTTTTTTTTTTTTTTTAAGAGACAGGGTCTCTACCGCCCAGGCTGGAGGGCAGTGGGGCAATCATAGCTTACTGCAACCTCAGACTCCTGGGCTCAAGAAATGCTTCAACCTCCTGAGTAGCTGGGACTACAGGCATGAGCCACCATGCCTAGCCAATTTTTTAAAAGTTTTTGTTTGTTTGTTTGTTTTGTAGAGACAGGAGTCTCACTAGGCTGCCCAGGCTGGTCTTGAACTCTGGGTCTCAAGGGATCCTCCTGCCTCAGGCTCCCAAAGTGGTGGGATTACAGACCTAAGCCATCACACCCAGTTCAAAATGGTTTCTATAACTGTGTTCCGTATGTGCAATAATAAAATAGAAATATGGAAAAATGTGTATATAAACAAATAGAACCTATAGAGATAAAAAAATACGCTGATGGGATTAAGGACAGATTAGACATTGACGAAGAAAAAAATAATAACATGAAGGGATGGCAATAGAAACTATCCACACATCAAGAATAAATGAGCCAGCCGCAGTGGCTCAAGCCTGTAATCCCAGCACTTTGGGAGGCCGAGGTGGGCGGATCATGAGGTCAGAAGTTCAAGACCAGCCTGGCCAATATGGTGAAACCCCGTCTCTACTAAAAATACAAAAATTAGCCGGGCGTGGTGGCGCGCATCTGTAATCCCAGCTACTCAGGAGGCTGAGGCAGGAGAATTGCTTGAACCCAGGAGATGGAGGTTGCAGTGAACTGAGATCGTGCCACTGCACCCCAGCCTGGGCAACAAAACGAGACTCCATCTCAGAAAAAAAGAGAAAAAAATGAATTTAAAAAAATTTAAGGGTGGGGTGTGGTGGCTCATCCCAGCACTTTGGGAAACCCAGACAGGCAGATTACTTGAGCTCAGGAGTTCGAGACCAGCCTGGGCAACATGATGAAACCCCCGTATCTACAAAACATACAAAAATTTGCTGGGCATGGTGGCGTGCACCTACAGTCCCAGCTACCTGAGAGGCTGAGGCAGGAGAACTGCTTGAGCCCGAGAGGCGGAGGTTGCAGTGAGCTGAGACTGTGCCACTGCAATCCAGTCTGGTGACAGAGCGAGACTCCGTCTCAAAAAAAAAAAAATTAGGGCCAGGCTTGTGCCCTAGCTGCCCTATCCCCAACCTCACTCACTACCTTTTATCCACACTGGAGTCATGTAAATTAATGTAATTTAATATAATATAACATTTGTATTACTTTTAGTAGACATAAAGATGGGATCTTGTTACATTGCCCAGATGGTCTCAAGCTCTGGGTCCAAAGTGATCCTCCTGCCTCAGCCTCCCAAAGTGCTGGGATTACAGACGTGGGCCACTGTGTCTGCCATATTATCTTTCAATAATGAAAAAATAAAATAGGCCAGGCGCAGTGGCTCACACCTGTAATCCCAGCACTTTAGGAGGCCAAGCGGGGAGGGTTGCTTGAGGCCAGTTTGAATCCAGCCTTGGAAACAGAGCAAGACCTCATCTCTACTAAAAATCCAAAAAATTAGCTGGGTGTGGTGGTGAGTGCCCGTAGTCCCAGCTACTCAAGAGGCAAAGGTAGGTGGGTCACTCGAGGCCACAGTTCGAGATCAGCCTAGGCAACATGGTGAGACACCATCTCTAACCTCTAAACTCTACAAAAAATAAAAAATTACCCAGGCATGGTGGGGCACACCTCTAGTCCCAGCTAATCGGGAGGCTGAGGAGGGAAGACCACTTGAGCCCAGGAGTTCAAGGCTGCAGTGAGCTATGATGGTGCCACTGCACTCCAGCCTGGGTAATAGAGTGAGTCCATAGCTCTTAAAAAAAATGAAAGAAATCTTCCAATGCAGGGCCTTATATGTCCATTTTGCTCTGGGCCCTAAAATTATGTAACCGGTTTATCTAGAACCAGATGAGCGGCCTCAGCCCCATCATCTTAGCACTGTGAGTTGCATGAAGTCGCTCGGTCTGTGGGGTGCTGGCGGCCGGGTCGGCCACCTAAGACCGATTGTGCCAGGGATGGAGTGGCAAGGCTGAGTGACCAAGGCCAGCTGACCTCGTGGTTCCCATAACCAGCCCTCCTTATGACAAAGCCAGGCCATAGGCGCAGGCCCACAGCAGGGCTCCCTGGAAACAGCACATCCCTGTCCCTGCCTGGGCCTGGCCCCTGCAGGTAAACCAAGGCAGGTATCTTCACTCCACTGTGTCTCACTGACCCCCAAGAGGTGGGAAGAGGGTGAGGTGAGAAGGAAGTAAGAAGGCTTTGCAGGGGTGAGTATAGGGGGTAAGAGGAGAGAAGGGACTGGGCCTTGGGCAGTGTCATTGGGGTGAGGCCGCCATGCACAGCGAGCACTCATTCCATAGCATCCACTGTGCAGGCCCCTCCATAACTGCTTTCTTTTCTCTTTCTTTTTATTTTTTCTTTATTTACTTTTTGAGACAGCGTCTCACTGTCACCCAGGCTGGAGTGCAGTGGCATGACCTTGGCTCACTGCAATCTCTGCCTCCTGGGTTCAAGCAATCCTCCAACCTCAGTCTCCCGAGTAGCTGTGACTATAGGCATTCATCACCATACCTGGCTTTCTTTTTTTTCTTTTTTGAGACAGAATCTCGCTCTGTCACCCAAGCTGGAGCTCAGCGGCATTCTCTTGGCTCACTGCAACCTCCACCTCCCAGGTTCAAGCAATTCTTCTGCCTCAGCCTCCCGAGTAACTGGATCACAGGTGCACACCACCACACCTGGCTAATTTTTTAATATTTTTAATAGAGACAGGGTTTCACCATGTTGGCCAGGCTGGTCTCAAACCCCTGACCTCAGGTGATCTGACTGCCTCAGCCTCCCAGAGAGCTGGGATTCAGGCATAAGCCACCCACACCTTTTCTGTATTTTTTGTAGAGATGAGGTTTTACCATATTGGCCAGTCTGGTCTTGAACTCCTGGTCTCCAGTGATCTGCCCGCCTTGGCCTTCCAAAGCGCTGGGATTACAGGCGTAAGTCACCACGCCCATCCTCTTTTCTTTCTTGAGACAGAGTCTCCCTCTGTTGACCAGGCTGGAGTACAGTGGTGCAAACATGGCTCATTGCAGCCTCAACCTCCTGGCCTCAAGTGATCCTCCTACCTCAGCCTCCCGAGTAGCTGGGACCACAGGTACACACCACAATGCCTAGCTAATTTTCTAATTTCTGGTAGAGACGGGGTCTCCCTGTGTTGCCCAGGCTGGTCTCAAACTTCTGGACTCAAGTGTTCCTCCCACCTCAGCCTCCCAAAGTGCTGGGATTCCAGGCGTAAGCCACCCATGCCTGGTCCTCTGACTGTTTTCATGTTGACTCTGTTCTTCTCTCCCCAACCCCATTGATTTTTTTCTTTTTTTTTTTTTTTGAGATGTGGTCTCCATCTGTCACCCAGGCTGGAGTGCAGTGCTGCTATTCTCCATTAATTTTGGCCAATTACAGAGAAATAGATCATTCATATTGAAGCCAAGAGTTCATCTGATCTCAGAAGGTTAGAGCAATGGGTTGGATTGAAGCCCCGCAGACCAGGCAGCTACCTCCCCACTGGAGGGATATGGGAGGTAGGGTGGGAGGATGGGGGTGGCAGGTAAAGTGGAAGAGAAGGAGCCAGGTGCAGCTGGGTCACCCCCCTTCTCCCCACTGATTTCCTCCCTTGCTGTTTTTTTTTTTTACAGCTAATAGCAATCTTTTCTTTTCTTTCTTTGTTTTGTTTGTTTGGTTGGTTGAGATAGAGACAATCTCTTCTGTTGCCCAGGCTGGAGTGCAGTGACCCCAACTCAGCTCACTGCAACCTCTGCCCCAGTTTCAAGCCATTGCTGTACATCAGGCTCCTGAGGAGCTAAGATGACGAGTGTGTCACACCACACCCAGCGAATTTTTCTATTTACAATAGAGATGAGATTTTGCCACGGTGGCCAGGGTGATCTTGAACTCCTGACCTCAAGTGATCCACCCACCTCCACCTCCCAAAGAGCTGGGATTACAAGCATGAATCACAGCTTCTAGTCTGCAATTTCTTTTGTAAGTAAAAGGCCTGCTTCTTCCCATCAAAAAGCGGTTGAAGGACATGAATAGATACTCCTCAAAAAAGACCTACGAATGACCACCAAGCATATGAAAAAATGCTCAACACCGCTAATCACCAGGGAGACGCAAACTAAAACCACAGTGAGATACAGAAGGTACCCCAGTCAGAATGACCGGTATCAAAAGCCAAAGAAACAAATAGACGTTGGCATGGATGTGGTGAAAGGAAACTTTTATACGTTGCTGGCAGGAAACAAACCGTAAATCAGTACAACCTCTCTGGAAAACAGTATAGAGATCACTCAAAGAACGATTAGATAGATCTAATCTGCCATTAGATCCTGCAATCCCACTACAAAATATCTATCAAAAGAAAACAAGTCACCATATCAGTCGGGCACAGTGGCTCATGCCTGTAATCTCAGCACTTTGGGAGGACGAGGCAGGCGAATCACTTGAGGTCCCAAGTTTGAGACCAGCCTGGCCAGCCTGGTGAAACCCCATCTCTACTAAAAATACAAAAATTAGCCAGGCATGGTGGTGGGCGCCTGTAATTCCAGCTGCTTGGGAGGCTGGGGCAGGAGAATCGCTTGAACCCAGGAGGCAGAAGTTGCAGTGAGCTGAGATCTCGCCACTGCATTTCAGCCTGGGTCACAGGGCAAGACTCTGTCTTCCCCCAGAAAAACACATATTGGGTACAATATACACTACTGGGGTGAATGGTACACTGAAATCTCAGACTTCACCACTATGCAATGCATCCACATAACCAAAAACAACTTGTACCTCAAAGCTATTGAAATACACATGTATACACACACACACACATAATAAACAATAGGCTGGATGTGGTGGCTCACGCCTATAATCCCAGCACTTTGGGTGGCTGAGGCAGGTGTATCACCTGAAGTTCAAGACCAGCCTGGCCAACATGGTGAAATCCCGTCTGTAATGAAAATACAAAATTTAACTGTACGTGGTATCACGCACCTGTAACCCCAGCTACTTGGAAGACTGAAGCAGGAGAATTGCTTGAACCCGAGAGGTGGAGTTTGCAGTGAGCCGAGATTGTACCACTGCTCTCCAGCTTGGGTGACAGAGTGAGACTCTGTCTCAAAAATAATACTAATAATAATAATCTCTCAAGAGGAGGACAAGAGTGGGATGGTGATGGAAATGATGGATGGGGACAGAGCCCTAGACAGGGATGGGGCGGGTAGAGGGATACCTGCCATGGACAGGTGACTGAGTGCCCAAGCCTTGGTGACCCTTGTGCTGGGTGTGGGGGTCAGAGGGCAGCTGTGACATCAGAAAAGGGCTGGACCAACAGACAGGACATTGTGTTTTGTTGACACACAATATAACCAGGTGAGCTGCAAGACAAGAGGGTGTGTCTGCCAGGAAGGGCCAGGCTGAGGCCACTACAGCTCTCTCTCTAGGACCACACCCTTCCCTGGCATCCCCATCCCCGTGATCCGAGCAGGGGGTGAGGCTCTGGGTCCCCAGAGAGGGGACATGGAAAGGGTCAGAGGGCCCCAGAGGACAAAGCTGTCCAGGGCCCCAGAGGACAGCTGATGCCAGGCGCAGAGACAGGAGCCACAGAATCCTCGAGAGCAGGAACAGGGTCTGAAAGGTCCCGTTCTGCAGAGGCAGAGACTTCGATTAGGGATGAAATAAGCAATAACACGCAGGATGTGGAGAGAGCAGGAGGGGGCCAAGGAGAGGCAGCGAGAAGAAGAAAGAGAAGAGAGGGGAAAGGAAGGGGCTAGAAGAAACTAGGAAGAGGGAAGGGAGAGCAGTGAGAAAGGAGGGAGCCATATGCAGTGGCTAACCCCTGTAATCCCAGCACTTTGGGAGGCCAAAGTAGGAGGATCACCTGAGGTCAAAAGTTCGAGACCAGCCTGGTTAACATGGTGAAACCCCATCTCTACTAAAAATAGACAAAAATTAGCTGGGCACAGTGGTGCGCGCCTATAATCCCAGCTATTCTAGAGCCCGAGGCAGGAGAATTGCTTGAACCTGGGAGGTAGAGGTTGCAGTGAGCAGAGATCTCGCCACTGCATTCCAGCCTGGGTGTCAGGGTGAGGCCCTGTCTCAAAAAAAAGGAGGAGAGATGGGGGAAGGAGGTTGGGAGGGAAACAAAAGATCAGTGTCTAAGACGCCGTCACTAGAGATACATCAACAAGGGACTGGGAGGCACAGAAAGTGCAAGGAAGTGAGTGTTTTCATTACAAAGAATGGGCTGCAGGTCTGGGTGACATCGCCACAGGGTGACATCTGGAGGGGCAGGGACCCTGAGGTCTGCGGGTCCAGTTTCTGCCTGGTTCCCCTCCCCGCTTTCTGGGGGCAGGTGAGGCACAGAGGGAGATCCCAGAGGGTGCCCAGAGTCATCCCTCCTGCCCTGAGCCTCTAGGTCCCCTTGGCGGTGAAGCCCAAAGCGGCTGAGCTGGAACGATCCCTAGAGGTCCTAATGCCTTGTCTTTTGGGGATAAACTGAGGCAGGAGATGAACTGACCGGCCCCAGGGTGCACAGCTGGTTCATGGCAGGATTAGAATCTGGGGTTCCTGAAAATCGTGCCACTCTACTCCAGCCTGGACGACAGAGCAAGACCGGCCCATTTTGTGCCCATTTGGCTATATCCCGAGGCACACAGCAGGACATGCCAGTGTGGGAGGTGACCAGGGAACTGGTGTGAACATTCAGTAGGTAAGGACAGACCCTAATATGGGTTGAGCATCAGTCTTGTGCCAGAAATCATGCGGGGGGTGGGGAGTTGTTTTTAATCCTAGCAGCAGCCCTGAAAAGCAGGTGTTATTATTCTTGCTTTCCAGAGGGGAAACTGAGGCTCAGAAGGGGACACTAAGGCTCAGAGACACTCAACTGGAGGAGGCTGTGATGACCCAGCTCTTCCCCCAGAGCTCACTGGGGAGAGGAGTCCAAGAGGTGGGCACAGAGCTGACTGAGCTCCAGGCAGTGGGCATGCCCCTATTGGTGCCCTGGAGGCAGCCCTCCCTCACCGATGGGGAGACAGAGCAGGCTGTCCTCCAGGATGGGGGCCTCAAGGGCAGCAGGGTATGGGGGTCACTCACCCTGCGATGTGGTGGTAGCTTGTAGGAGCAGGAGCGGGTGGACCACAGTGAGCAGATACAGCACCGCGGTCCCCAGCCTCGGCATCGGAGCTCAGAGTGCGTCTCACCCGCCCGTCACTGCCGGAGGAGCTGGCGAAATGAGCGTCAGCCAAGGAAGCTCAGAAATAAATGGGCCCCGGAGACCTTTGATCCCTGAGACACTGGAGACCTGGGACCAGCCTGAGCCTGAGTTAGTCTGGAAGCTTCCCTCATGCTTAGGGGTGCAGGGCCTGTTTCAGGCCAAAGGGCAGAGGGAGGGGGTGCCTCTCCCTGGCCAGGCAGCCAATAGGCATGAGGGTAACCAGCTTTATCACCCCAACAGAGGGGCAGCCCGGGGGGCCTGCAGGAGCCAGGGCGAGCTGATGAGACCCGGCTCCCAACCGAGGGAAGTAGGAGATGGGCAAGAGGGGCCAGGAAAAGAAGAAAAGAAGAGCCGGGAAAAGAAGAGGGCACCGCCTGCATTTGACCCTGACCCCTAGCAGGGACACACCCCCGCTTGTCTCTCTTTTTTTTTTTTTTTTTTTGTGTGTGTGTGTGATGGAGTCTTGCTCTGTTGCCAGGCTGGAGTGCAGTGACGTGATCTCGGCTCACCACAACCTCTGCCTCCCGGGTTCAAGCAATTCTCCTGCTGCCTGCCTCAGCCTCCCGAGTAGCTCGGACTACAGTGCGTGCCACCACACCTGGCTAACTTGTATTTTTAAATGGAGACGGGGTTTCACCATGTTGACCAGGATGGTCTCCATCTCTTGACCTCATGATCCGCCCGCCTCGGCCTCCCAAAGTGCTGGGATTACAGGCGTGAGCCACCGCGTCCGGCCTCCCTTTGTCTCTTTTCGAACCCTTATTATTGGCCAGGTATGGTGGCTCACGCCTGTAATCCCAGCACTCTGAGAAGCCGACACGGGTGGATCACTTGAGGTCAGGAGTTTGAGACCAGCCTGGCCAACATGATGAAACCCCATCTCTACTAATAATACAAAAATCAGCCAGGCGTGGTGGTGCCTACCTGTGATCCCATTTACTTGGGAGGCTGAGGCAGGAGAATCGCTTGAACCTGGGAGGTGGAGGTTGCAGTGAGCCAAATTCATGCCACTGTACTCCAGCCTAGGTGACAGAGCAAGACTCTGTCTCAGAAAAAAAATACATAAATAAATAGCCCTTTGTAGTGTCCTATGAGTATGCCATGAAGAAATGGCCATGCCTGGGCCGGGAGTTCTTGGATTTGGTCTGGGGGTTCTGAGGTCACGAGGTTCCCAGGACCGTCTGGAGTGACCCCGCCCTAGGCAAACTCAGCAGAGCCAAGTGCTCACTCCCTGGCCAGCTGGGGTTGAGCCCGAGGTTCCCTCCCGTCCTCAGAACCTGACCCTGGCTGTTTCTGCCACAGCAACCTCGGCAGAGGTGGGCCTAGCCCTGTCCTGGCTGGAGCAGGGGAGGGGGCTCCCTGCCCGGACACGGGAAGGGGCTGAATCCGTGCCCGGATTCAGCAGCCAGCCCTGGAAGGAATGCCCGTCCCGGGAGCGCTCTACCCACAACGACTCCTCAACCGCAGAAAGAGGGAAAGGAAAACTCCCACTTCACATTCTGAGCTTTAAGATGTGCTTTTATTGGTAGGGAAATTACAGAGTGGGGAGCCACCCAGGAGCAGACAGGGTGCCGAGGTTTCTGGATGGAGGGGCTCACGGCCCTCCACTTCCCTGGCAGGAGCACAGGCAAGGGACCATCCAAGTCTGTCCGCTCAGAGCAGGACCAGCTTCAGGGCCTGTCTTTGGTCTCTTCTTGACCAACTCTGGCGGTCTCTGCTGCTCTCCTGTCCAGAGACTGATGAGGGTGGGAGGCCCCCACTGGCTCACAGAGTGGAGGCCACCACCTTTGGCCTCTGGTTGTGGAGCTGGGGGGCAGGAGAGAAGAGGTGAGGCCAAGGGGCAGACCCAGGGAAAAGGGGAGCCCCAGGGGGAGGAGGGGGCCCCAGGAGAAGGAGGAGGGAACCTGGAGGTGGGGGGGAAGAGGAAATGGGGAGGAGGAAGGGAGGGAGTTCCAGGGGGAGGGAGGGAGTCCCAGGGGGAAGAGGGAACCCCAGAGGAAGTGCGGCAGCGGCTTCAGGGGGTGGGGGCAGCTTGCAGGAGAGTCAGGTCTGCGTTGGAGTGGACATTCTCCGGGGTGGGCCTGAAGTTGTTGTAGGCGTTCTCAAGGCCGTACCTGCTCTCCCTCAGATTCTGGTCTGTAGGGAGAGGCGGTGCTGAGTGATGGGAGCCTCGCTGGCAGGGGGGTGGGGGCGGAACTCGGGGGCAGAGGGCATTTCTTACAGCAAAAGGAGCTCATAGGAAGAGTCAGCCCAGCATCTGCCCTCCACCCTTTCCCACTGCCAACCACCCCTTCGCCCCCGCATCACTGGGCTGCGGGAAGTGCCAAGCCTGGCCCACTGGATCCCTGAACAGGAGGGGGCGGAGCAGAAGCCCCCCACATGTACGGGGTGGAAGCCAGGGCCACGAAGAAGCATGAGTGCAGCCACGGGCGCAGCGGTGAGGTCAGGTGGATGGGAGGCAGGGCTGGCTCTTGGTCAGCAGGGCTGGGCTCCCTCATAGCAACAGTAACCACAGCAGGCAGAACAGCTGAGCCCGGAATCTTCCAGCATCCTCCTAGAGCCTGGGATCACTTCCCGGGCCCGCAAAACCAGCTACTCTCTCTAGACTGGGCTCCCCCTGCACCTCCGACTTCTCCCTTCCTGCCTCCTTCCAGGTCAGGAACCTCATGCCTACCTGTCCATCCGCAGTGGTTCCCCACGGGGTTACCCTTTAACCCTCCTTCTTCTCACTGCATTTTCCCGGATCAATGGACAAACCGCTTACTCAGTCCATGGTTCAGGCTGCAGACCCCTCCCAGAGCTTCAGACAGGCACGAGCCTTGCAGCCTCTGCTCAGCACCCCCCGGCCCCCCAATTCAGCGTGTCCCCTTGGCTGCCCCTCCCCCACCCACCGGGGCCCAAGGGTCAGCTCAGACACCGGAAATCCTCCCTCACTCCCTGTCCCTCCCCCATCCCCTCAGCCTCACCTCCTCCACCTGGTCCCCCTACTTTATTGCCCCCCTAAAACCCACCTGAATGACCTTTTGAGTAAAAAAAAAAAATTCAAAATGTGGCCAGGTGTGGTGGTCCATGCCTATAATCCCAGCACTTTGGGAGGCCAAGGCAGGTGGATCACCCGAGGTCAGGAGTTTGAAACCAGCCTGGCCAACATGGTGAAACCCTGTCTCTACTAAAAATACAAAAATGAGCCAGGCGTGGTGTCAGGTGCCTATATTACCAGCTACTAGGGAGACTGAGGCAGGAGAATCACTTGAACCCGGGAGGCAGAGGTTGCAGTGAACTGAGATGGTGCCACTGCACTCCAGTTTCTCATGCAGTGCCCCCTGCCTGGGACGTCCTTCCCCTTGTCCTCACTGGGATAAGGCCTCCCCGCTTACTGGGCTCTCCCTCTGTGGAAGGAGGAAGCACACCTGCTTACTCACTGGCTCAAGAATCAGACTCACCTCAGGCCTTATGTGACCCCCCTCTCCCCACCCAGGCTGGGTCAGGTTCACCCCTCTGCTCCCTCTGCCCTAGGAGTGGCCCTATCATCCTGCTCAGCTGAGTGTGCATCGGATGCCCTCACTGGGTTGGTCTCTAGGGGCAGGATCTGGTTCTCAACCACCCTAGGACCCTTGCACACAGCAGGGGTGGTGTCTGGGTCTGGGGCTGCAGCGGCAGATGGGGAATGGGCTGTCAGCTGCAGCCACCTCGAAGGGAGGCAGGACACCGTGTCATCCCCACAGGCACAGGCACCACCCCGCCTCTCTTCACCCCCAGTTCCGCTCATCCCCTTGCCCTTAACGAGAGGTGCCCTCCCAGACAGTTGTCTTCTGGCAGCTGCCAGGGTTGCCTTCCTTTGGCCAAGCTTGCCTGCAGAGAGAGATGCCGTGAGCAGTGTGTAGGCAAGGAGGCTGAGGAGGGGCTCAGTGGACCCTGACCTTCAGCTTCCCTCAAGGGGACAGTCTCAGCCACACCTCAAGTCAGACAGGGCAGCAATGATGGCAGAGAACAAAAAATAGCATCACGGTGGCTTCCCCTCTTCCAAGGCAGGCTTCCCGGCTGCCCCTCACTCCCTTTCGTGGGCCTCAGTTTCCCCATCCATGATATCACTGCCGACTTCAGGCCAGGGACTGCGCCAGGGTCTCACAGCAACCTTCACAGGGCAGCTTATCCCATTTTACAGACGGGAGAAGCGAGACGCAGACGGCTCCGTCCCGGTACTGTGCCCGGTGGCGGCCCAGGTGAATGATAGCTAACCACAGGGAATGTCGTTCCATAATCTAACTTCCACACGTAAGTTTCTGTTTCTGCTCTCAGTGTTATGGTTTGAATGTGTCCCTTAAAGCTCATGTGTTGGAAACTTAACCCCCAATGTAGCAGTGATGAGAGGTAAGACCTTAAAGACGTGATTAGGTCATGAGGGTGCTGCCCTCATGAATGATTAACATCATCAACTCAAGAAGTGCGTGTGTCATAAAATCCACTTCAGACAGCCGAGGGCAGCGGCTCATGCCTGTAATCCCAACAATTTTGGAGGCGGAGGTGAAAGGACTACTTGAAGCCAGGGGTTTCAGAGCAGCCTGAGCAATATAGTGAGACCCTATATCTATAAAATATTTAATTTAATTTAATTTAATTTAATGCCAGGCAGGGTGGCTCATGCCTGTAATCCCAGAACTTTGAGAGGCCAAGGCAGGTGGATCAGTTGAGATCAGGAGTTCAAGACCAGCCTGGCTGACATGGTGAAACCTCATCTCTACTAAAAATACAAAAATTAGCCAGGTGTGGTGGCAGGTGCCTGTAATCCCAGCTACTCAGCAGGCTGAGGCCCGAGAATCGCTTGACCCTGGAAGGTAGAGGTTTCAGTGAGCCGAGATCGCACCATTGTGCTACAGGCTGGGTGACAGAGTGAGACTCTGTCTCAAAAAAAAAATTTGTCTTTAAAGAATAGCCCAGTGTGGTGGCACAGGCCTATAATCCCAGCTACTCAGGAGGCGGAAGCAAGAAGATCACTTGAGGAGCGATCAGGAGTTTGAAGCAGGAGTTTGAGGCTGCGGTGAGCTCTGATTGCACCACCGCACATCAGCCTGGGTGACAGAGCAAGACCCCATCTCTTAAAGGAAAAAAAAAAAAGAAAGTGAGTTCAGCCCTGTCTTCCTCTCTGTCCATGTGATGCCGACTGCCATGTTGCCATGTATGATGCAGCAAGAAGGTCCTCACCAGGTGCACCCCTTGAATGTGGACTTCCCAGCCTCCAGAACTGTGAGCCAAATAAATGTCTATTGTTTATCAATTACCCAGTAGTGGTATTCTGTCATAATAGACAAAATGGACAAAAACACTCTGCCCAATTGATATATCCTGTCAGAAGACTGCCCTTTGCTGTACCCAGGTTTGGGAGGGTCTGGGCACCCTGTCTGGCTTCAGTTGACCTCTCTGGCTGCTGGTCTAGAAGGAGCAGAGCCTTAGAACATTGAGACAGTGGCTGCCCCAGGGTCTGTCCCTTCTCTCTGGGCCTGCAATGCTGGCCCCACAAGCTGAGGAAGATGACCAGGATGATCCATGCGGACAGCAGCACCGCCATCACAGCCCCCATGATCCCATACACGGGGCTCTGGGAGACGTTCTGTTCATAGGTCTCTCCCCAGTACCAGTGGGTGTCCATACTTGGGCACCTGGGGATGCAGACAAGCTCAGGCTGGTCCCCCAGGGTCCCTCACACCCAATATCCCAAGGTCTAACCCACTCTCCTAAGCACAGGAAACCAGCTCCCCCTCGCTCCTAGGGCTGGAGCTCAGCCCCCAGAGAGCCTGGGTCCCTGACTTCCTCAGGCTGATGGGCACTGAGGTAGTGGTCGGGGGTACCTGGAGACTGCATATCAGGAATTCAAATGACTAGAGCTCGGGAGCACCCAAGAGTGTTTGGTGTCTTGTTCCAGACACAGGCCATTCACCCATCTAATCTTTAAGCAGCTGCCACCTAAATGGGCCTGTGATGTCATGTTTTATATTTTGCATTTACGGCCTGTGGATTTAGTGCTGTGACTGCAGCTAGAAGTGATTGTGATTGACAGCATGGCTGGGATGACGTAAGGAAAATTAACAATGAAGATAGAGCTAGAGATAGACACAGACATAAAGATAGACACAGAGATAGAGATAGAGATAGATTTGGAAATTGTTAGCACAAACTTTCTCAGGAAAGGATTGCCCAGCTCTGGGATGTCTGCGTCTCTGTGTCTATAATCTGCACCTACTCCTCATTCTCTTTCTTTTTTTCTCCCTCCTTCCCTCCCTCCAGTATTTTAGTAGAGATGGGGTTTTACCATATTGTCCAGGCTGCTCTCAAACTCCTGGCCTCGTGATCTGCCTACCTCGACCTCCCAAAGTACTAGGGTTACAGGCGTGAGCCCCCAGACCAGCCCTACTCCTCATTCTTACTGGGGCAGGGAGATGGGGATGATGATACAGGGGAGGGGGATCTCCAGGAGTGGGGAGGAGGCACCTGCCACGCTCTACCCAATTCCACTGACCCTGTGGGTGACTGCTGGGGAGGGGGAGGATCCTGTACCAGGACGGGGGGGGCACTCACAGGCAGTGCGGGCCACTGCGTTGCAGCTGACACCTGCCCCGGTTACAGTTCATTTGTGACTTCGTCCCTGTGGTGCATTTGGTCACACAGGCCAGCTTCCCATCTAAGACATCCACATAGTAGAACTGGGCATATTCTTTGGCAGCCTTCTGGGTGCGTTGCTCAGGGGAAAGGGACAGGCAGCATGAATGAGGCTGGCCAAAGCACACCAGCCCCCACGCTTAGTGCCCACACTCCACACAGCTGCTTACCCAGGAAGTCAAAGCCCAGCATCACCGATGCATCCACAAAAGTGTCGTTTTCATTCTAGACAGTACGGAGTCTGCCAAGACTGGGTGGAAATGAAAATGAAACAGAAACACTTCCCTGTGCCTCCCTGGGGGTATTCAGGCCTCTCTCTTCTTCTATAGCATGCCCTCCCCTGGGCCAACACCCATTGGCGTCTTAGCCCACCCTAGACATGCACCTGGGCTGCTGAGCAGGCTCAAATAGGGATATGAGAGCTGGTGAAAACCTCAGCCTGGGACCAAGAGGGGCTGTTGGGAGCAGCAGCTCTGGGATCTGGGGAAGGCACCCTGGGCCTGGCTTCAGGGTTTCTATGGCAGAGGTCCTGGGAGTCTCAGAAGAAAGAAGAGATAGGTGAGGGAGAGGTCAAGGTCAAGATCTCCTCTCCCATCAGTGTCAGGGGGTTTTAGGTGAGCCTACCTCTGCACAAATCAGGATCAATAATTGTTTCGGTTCCAGTCAGAATCTTGGCCTTTACAATCTCAGCCAGCCTTTCAAACAGTTCCTCATACTCCAAAGCGTAGTCCGCCTCCAGGATGACATCATTCTTGACGCTACCGTTGCTGGAAGTGGGAATTGTTTCATCAGTGACCCATGTCACCACCCACCCAGCAAGTGGAACCCAAGCAGCCAGAGGGGTAATGGGAGACAAAGCAGCTGTGTGACCCAGAGATGGGAAAGCACACAGAGTCTTCCCTCCAGCAGCTAACCACCCAGACAGAGGGAGAAGAGAAAAATGATCCAAGGTCTCAAATGTCAGTGATCGAGACAAATGCCAACAAGTGAAATTCCTCTCTCGCAAAATAGAGGCTCTGGGGCGAGCAGGTGGAGAAATTTGAATCCCTGTGTCCTGTTGATGCCAAAGTAAAGCAGTGCAGCTGCTGTGGGAAACAGGATGGCGGTTCCTCAAAAAATTTAAAATGGAATTAACACGTGATCCAGCAATTCTACTTCTGGGTGTATACACAAAAGAACTGAAGTAGCATATTCAAAGTAGCAGATGTCATGTCACTGCACTTGGCTAAATTTTGTATTTTTAGCAGAGACAGGGTTTTACCATGTTGGCCAGGCTGGTCTTAAACTCCTGACCTCAAGTGATCTGCCCGCCTTGGCTTCCCAAAGTGTTGGGATTACAGATGTGAGCCACCACACCTGGCCTAATTTTTGTAATTTTTGTAGAAATAGGGTCATCCTATGTTGTCCAAGCTGATCTCGAACTCCTGAGCTCAGGTGATCCTCCCACCTCGGCCTCCCAAAGTGCTGGGATTACAAGCGTGAGCCACCACGCCCGGCCTCTAAAGGGTCTTATGAGAGATGCAGGCATTGGTATTCCCAGATGGATGTCACTGGAAGTCCTGGGGGTGGGATGAGATAGATGACCCAGGTGGGGGGTGAGGGAGGGTCATGGTGCTTGAACCTGGGAGGTGGAGGTTGCAGTGAACTGAGATTGCCCCACTGCACTCCAGCCTGGGTGACAGAGCAGGACTCCATCTCAAAAAAAAACAAAACAATTACAACAATTACCCAAGCATGATGGCACAGGCCTGTAGTCCCAGCTACTCGGGAGGCTGAGGTGGGAGGATTGCTTGGGCTAGAGATGTTGAGGCTGCAGTGAGCCATGATATGCCACTGCATTCCAGCCTGGGCAATAGAGCAAGACCCGGTCCCCCAATTCCCCAAAAAGAAGACGCTTTAGGGCACATCCCACTGCTGCATCAGTCAACCACTCCATGTGGCTGGGTCCCCGGCTCTTGAAACCTGACGTGGTGCACCCCAAACTCATCATCTCCTTCCCCCGTTCTACCCCTCTGCATTCCTTCACCCAGCACAGGGCACTGCACACCTCCAGCAGCCCAGAAATCTCCCCTCACTCCTCAGTCTTCCCTCTCTTCCCTCCTGTAGCAAATCCCCTGGTCTGTGGGTCTCACCTCCCTAAGACCTTTCACACTGGACCCCTTTTCTCCTATGCTGTCACCTCTCTGGTCTGGGCCACTGTCGTCTCCAGGACAGACTTCTGCTTATACAATCTCCACCCTGAACCCAGACTGAGTTGTCTGCTCTGCAGACCAGACACTATCCCTGCTGGGCCTGCACTGCTGATGCCAAAAGACCTAACTAACTTGGCACGAGCCATCTTTCCAGCCTCCTCCCCCATCATCGCTCTTTTGCACTCAAGTATCCAGCTGTTCTGAGCATCTTTAGCTTCCTGAAATCTGCTCTCCTCTCTCTCCCCTCTGGGCTCCTTCTCATCTATTCCCTCTGCTTCAACGCTCTCTCCTTCCCTTCCCTCTCTCTGGAGCATTCCTCCTCATCCTTCAGGCCTCAGTTTTGCGACTCAAGTTCATTTGTGACTTCATCCCTGTGGTGCATTTGGTCACATAGGCCAGCTTCCCATCCAAGACATCCACATAGTAGAACTGGGCATATTCTTTGGCAGCCTTCTGGGTGCATTGCTCTGGGGGAGAGGGATGGCCAACATGGTAAAACCCTGTCTCTATTAAAAATACAAAAATTACACATATTTTTCTCTTTGTAGAGATGGGGTCTTGCTGTGTTGCCCAGGCTGGTCTCAAATTTCTGGCGTAAAGCAAGCCTCCTGCCTTGGCTTCCCAACGCATTGAGATTACATGCATGAGGCACCATGCCCAGCCTGTTTCTAGTTTTTCCTGGAAGAATTCCCTCCGCCCCACCAAGCTCGATTTGGGGACCTCTCTCAGGGCACCCTGTGTGCCCCTCGCCGTAACTCTAAGCAGACTGCACAGCCACTTTGACATCTGTGTTCTGCCACTCTGAGCTCCAGGAAAACTGGGACTACTGTATTCCCAGCACCCAGCAAGGGGCCAGCTTTCAATAAATGTTTGTTGAGTGGATGAATGAAGAATGAATGGTCTCAGGGCCCTGTGGTGTTACCTAGTGGCTGCCGGCCTCTCTAACCCAACCAGGTGTTGATACTCCAGTCATTCATGATAGGAGGAGGCAGGAGGATTTTCCCACATCTATAAACCTGCCCCCAATATACTCACAGCAAATGTTCACCCCTCTATACTGCGGAAGATCATCGCCCACGTAAACGACATCCATCTGAAAGAAACAAGGCAGTGAGGGTCACAGAGCTAGAGCGTGAAAAGCCTCCTGTTCCCCTCCTTGGGGCAACTGCAGGCACCCTTCTGTGGAGCCCACGTAGGATCCCATAGGAAGAACCACCAACCCAGGAGGCTCCCTCTGCCATAATGTGGGTCACGTGGCTAGATACTCTTAGAGGACCTCCTTTCAAGACTTAGGGAGACTGGGTAGGGGGGGTGCATGAGAAGAAGAACTCAGATCACTAAGTCGGGGTGCACCCCCCAATTCCCTCTCATGTGGGACATCAACCTGGGGTGTCTGGGCAGGCCCTGGTCTTACCCGATTCTTGAAGACGTTAGTGAAATTCTGGTGTGCTTGGGAGGATGAGTCATTCATCTGTTCTGTGAACTTTCGGTTAGCCACTCACTCTCACACCTAAAGTGGCGTTGAATTTTTCTGGGGTTTCTGTGGAAAAAGGCCATGGGATGCATGAGACATCGACCTCCCAGTAATGTCCCCCAGAATTGGTACATTCTCTGCCTGTGGGTGTCTTGGAGGTGAAGAAAACTCAAGAGGAAGGTAGGGGTCGCTGAGATTTCTGTTCCCTGTCTCCAAAACCCTGAGGAGCCAGTGGCCAGGAGGGAAAGGGACAGATCTAAGTCCAGAGTTCCAGGAAGGGTCAGGACAGAGGCCCTCTGATGAGAGGGGCAGGTGAGCTAGGCGCTGTGGCTCACACCTGTAATCCCAGTGCACTGGGAGGCTGAGATGGGAAAATCGCTTGAGGTCAGGAGTTCAAGACCTGCCTGGGCAACACAGCGAGATACTGTCTCCACAAAAATCAGAAAGTTAACCAGGTGTGGTGGTGCATGCTTGCAGTCCCAGCTACTCGGGAGGCTGAGGCCAGAGGATGACTTGAGCCCAGGAGTTCCAGGCCACAGTGAGCTAGGAGAGCACCACTGCGCTCCACCGAGGCCGCAGAATGAGACCCTGTCTCAAAAGAAGTGAAGCTTCCTCAAACTAAAAATAGAGCTACCATACAATCCAGCAATTCCACTGCTGGTAAACACCCAAAAGAAAGGCAATCAGGGCTAGACACGGTGGCTCACGCCTGCAATCCCAGCACTTTGGGAAGCAGAGCAGGTGGATCACCTGAGGTCAGGAGTTCAAGACCAGACTGGCCAACATGGCAAAACTCTGTCTATATTAAAAATACAAAAATTAGCCGGGCATGGTGGCGCGTGCCTGTAATCTCAACTACTCAGGAGGCTGAGACAGGAGAATCGCTTGAACCCAGGAGGCGGAAGTTGCAGTGAGCCAAGATCGCAGCATTGCACTCCAGCCTGGGCGATAGAACGAGACTCTGTCTCAAAATAAAATAAAAATAACTAAAATAGGTCCGGGTGCGGTGGCTCATGCCTGTAATCCCAGCACTTTGGGAAGCAGAGCAGGTGGATCACTTGAGGTCAGGAGTTCAAGACCAGCCTGGCCAACATGGTGAAACCCTATCTCTACTGAAAACACAAAAATCACCAGGTGTGGTGGCTCGTGCCTATAATCTCAGCTACTTGGGAGGCTGAGGCAGGAGAATCGCCTAAGGAAGTAGAGGTTGCAGTGAGCCAAGATCGTGCCACTGCACTCCAGCCTGGGTAACAGAGCGAGACTCCGTCTCAAAAAAAAAATAACTAAAATAATACCATTGGATTGTTGGTAACACAAAGATTAAATGCTTGAGGGAATGGGTACCCCATTCTCCATGCTGTGATCATTACGCATAGCAGGTCTGTATCAAAACATCTCATGTATACTCCACAAATATAATCTACTATGTACCCACAAAAATTAAAAACAATTCGACCTCTCATATTTCTACCTTGCACCTCCGTCCCTGAAGGCAGAGGTGGAAGGTTCGTGCTCTCCCTGTGGTGTTTCTGGGAAAAGCCACAGACCTCCTCCACCTGCGCAGTGAGGCAGCGGCTGATCCTTCCAACACTGCCATGATGTTTTTAGGGGTCAAAGCGTCTGGAAAGAGCTGCAGGTCTCAGAAAAGGTCATTCCCTATGGGGAAGGATTCCAGAACGGACAACACCGATAACCAAAGTAACCTCTGGGACAGTTGCACAGTGTTCCAGTCCAAAATTGTCCTTCCTGGCACGACTCTATGGAGAGATAGAATTCACAGCAGTCACCACGGAAGCCCAAAGGGCAAAACACTCACTCGCATTTCAGGTCCAGTCACTCAGCATCGCACAGAAGAGGACGTGCCGGGAGACTGCACAGCAATGAAGATGCCTCTGCTGTCACCCCCGTCCCCAGGAGAGAGTAAGGAAGGGAGGAGGAACAGCAGAGAGTAAGGAAAAAAAAGATACAAGAGGTCCAGCTATGAAAGAAGCACTCTTACATATCAAAAGAGGACAATCCTACCCATGGGATGACAAGAGACAGCGAGGAGAAAGTTAGAAATGTGAACCAAAATCACAAGAGGCCAAAGCTGACACGAATTCTCATGAAGACAGACAGAAGGAGGCCAGGGGCGGTGGCTCACACCTGTAATCCCAGCACTTTGGGAGGCCGAGGTAGGTGGCTCAAATGAGATCAGGAGTTTGAGACCATCCTGGCCAACATGGTGAAACCCCGTCTCTATTAAAAATACAAAAAGTAGCTGGACGTGGTGGCATGCGCCTGTAATCCCAGCTATTCAGGAGGATGAGGCAGGAGGAGAATCACTTGAACCCAGGAGGCGGAGGTTGCAGTGAGCTGAGATAGCACCATTGCACGTCAGCCTGGGCAACAGAGCAAGACTCCAACTCAAAAAAAAAATACAGAGAGAAGGATTTATACATTATAGAAGGATGTACCAGAAAAACCACCCTGGGGTCACAGAGGAAGGAAAGATTGTGGTCATAGATGTGTGGGGACCAGTGAACAGCACATGAACACTGGAAGTGGTATCGAACCCAGAAACTGGAGAATCAGTAGGCCCAAGTGAAGTGGAAGATGGATTTTTTAAAAAAAGGAGATTTTGTAATGGAGAAGGAAGAGTCATGAACAGGCGCGGAGAAGAAGCCAACTGTGGATGAAGTTGAAAGAGCAGTACCTGGCACTAAGGTTCGGAGGCTTTCAGTAGACACAACTGCAGAAGTGAGGCTTGGCCGGGTGTGGGAGGTGGTAGATTCCTCAGGGACGCCTGGTGTTGTGGTAGCTCCAGGCAACGTCATTTCAGTTGAGCTTGAACTGATGGGTGAAGAGGTGGGTTGTTCACTGGTGCCTGAGCTTCTTGTGCTGGCAGGTGACAGTGTTGAGGGAGTTGAGCCTGAGTGGCTGTTGGAGGTGGTGGGTTGTTCACTGACACCTGAGCTTGTCATGCTGGCAGGTGACAGTGTTGAGAGAGTTGAGCCTGAGTGGCTGTTGGAGGTGGGGGGTTGTTCACTGACACCTGAGCTTGTCATGCTGGCAGGTGACAGTGTTGAGGGAGTTGAGCCTGAGTGGCTGTTGGAGGTGGTGGGTTGTTCACTGGTGCCTGAGCTTGTCATGCTGGCAGGTGACAGTGTTGAGAGAGTTGAGCCTGAGTGGCTGTTGGAGGTGGGGGGTTGTTCACTGGTGCCTGAGCTTGTGCTGGCAGGTGACAGTGTTGAGAGAGTTGAGCCTGGTTGGCTTTTGGAGGTGGTGGGTTGTTCGCTGACACCTGAGCTTGTCATGCTGGCAGGTGACAGTGTTGAGGGAGTTGAGCCTGAGTGGCTGTTGGAGGTGGTGGGTTGTTCACTGGTGCCTGAGCTTGTCGTGCTGGCAGGTGACAGTGTTAAGGGAGTTGAACCTGGGTGACTGTTGGAGGTGGGGGGTTGTTCGCTGACACCTGAGCTTGTCGTGCTGGCAGGTGACAGTGTTGTGTCTCATAAGC
Organism: Leontopithecus rosalia; assembly: GCA_028533165.1. Lineage (NCBI taxonomy): Eukaryota > Metazoa > Chordata > Mammalia > Primates > Cebidae > Leontopithecus > Leontopithecus rosalia. The sequence continues at coordinate 176,793,236 of CM052649.1, forward strand.
TGGGACTACTGTAGAGGGTGGTAGATTTCTCACTGAGGCCTGGTGTTGTGGTACTGCCGCATAACCTTTCAGTGAGCGTGGGGTAATGTAGAAGCTGGCAGATTCTCCAGTGTGGCCTGAGGTTATGGAGCTGGCAGGAAAGTGTGTTAAGTTTGAGTTCATCCCAGGCTGTTGTGGTGGGTGGTGGATGCTTCAAGGGCTGATGTGGTGGGAAGAGGTGAAGGTGTAGTGTGGGTTGAAGCTGACTGGCTCTGGATGGTGCTAGAATTGTCCTGAGAACCAGAGACTGTGGAGCTGGCAGGGGACAGTGCTGCGTGTGATGAGCCACTGCTGCTGTGGACGGGCGTAGATGGTTCAACGAGGTCTGAGGTTGTGGTGCTGTCAGGTAAGAGTGTTGCTTCAGTGGAAACAACACTGACACCTGTAGATTCCTGACTGAGGTCTGTGGTTGTGGGGTGGCAGGAAACACTGCTGTGCGAATCAAGCCTCGGGTTTTGGGGAAGGCTGTAATCTACAGCCCCAGTGAGACCTGAGGTGGTGGTGCCCCCAGTAAACAGTGTTATTTCAGTTGAGCCTGGCCCGCTGTGGGGGGTTGTAGATTCTTGACTAACGGATGAGGTTGTGGTGTCCATTAACACGTTTGTTTCTGCTTCAGTTCCTGTGGTGTCAGTGGTCACCATGGTCGAGGACTCACCTGATGTCGACGCGGAAGAACGTTCACCCCCTCGGCCATCCCTGTCGCCTGAGGCCACTGCAGATTTGCATAAAGCAGAGGCCCCATAGTTTCAGTGGACCTGTTTGTAAATACAGTTGCTTTCTGCTCTGAGACAGTGCGGATGGAGGACAGCTTGCCAGGCGTGGAAGGGGGCGACTCTCTGCTTCCATCCTCCCTCACAGTGGTGGGCAATCTGGCATTGCTTGAGGTATTAGAACGTATATTGTAAGAAGAAAGTGTGTGTTTCAAGCCCTCGGAGATGGTTGCAGAGACAACGGGTTTTACAGTAGTAAATGTGGCCGACACCCCATAGCCACTAAAAGGGGTAAAAGAGTCACTTGAACTGTATGTGGCTGCGGAACTTGTATCATCTTCAATACGGATGGTTCCGGTTGAGCCTATGAGTTGAGGAACCAGACATGCTGTTATGGTTTATGGCTGTCATCCTTAAGTTTGATGGCAGTCAAGCCTGACACACACGGGCTGGATGATACCTGGTCAGCCCATGATATCGAAGCTCAAGTCTCCCTTTGAGGAGCATAGGAAGGGTCAGGTGAGCCTGTAGATTTGAACAAATTTCATTGGTGGTGTAGACTAGCAGTCCCCAACCTTTCTGGCACCAGGGACTGATTTCCAGGAAGACAATTTTTCCAAGGACTGGGGCTGGGGGCTGTTGCGGGGATGGTTTTGGGATGATTCAAGCACGTTGCGTTTACCATTAGATTCTCATAAGGAGGGTGCAGCCTACGGCCCTCGCATGTCCCGTTCACAGTAGGGTTCACGCTCCTAGAAGAATGGAATGCCACCACCGATGGAACAGGAGGCAGAGCTCAGTTTCGCTGGCCGGCTGCTCACTTCCTGCTGTGAGACCCTGTTCCTAACAGGCCATGGACCAGTTCGTGGATCGGGGACCCCGGGTGTACACCCTGTGTCTTCTATGGTATATAACCGTTTGGCTAGTGGGCAAGGTGTCAATAGATAATTTTCTAAATCTTGACTGTGATTTGCAATGTGAATCGTTAGGGCCAGGTGCAGTGGCTCACACCTGTAACCCCTGCACTTTGGGAGGCTGAGGCAGGCAGATCACTTGAGGTCAGAGTTTGAGACCAGCCTGGCCAACATGGTAAAAACCTGTCTCTACTAAAAATACAAAAAAACTAGCCAGGTGTGGTGGTGCACACCTGTAATCCCAGCTACCTGGGAGGGTAGGGCACGAGAATTGCTTGAACCCGGGAGGCAGAGGTTGCGGTGAGCCGAGATCGTGCCACTGCACTCCAGCCTGGGCAACAAGAGCAAAACTCCATCTTAAAAAGAAGAAAAAAAAAAAACTTTTTCTAGCTAATAGGCATGCCTATCCCTGAGGAGCTACCCCTTACTGGTTTGATCTGGATCTTGCTGGCTATGGGATCTCTTTACTCACTTTTTAACCTTACTTTTTTTTTTTTTTTTTTTTGAGACAGAGTTTCACTTTGTTACCCAGGCTGGAGTGCAGTGGTGTGATCTCGGCTCACTGCAACCCCCGCCTCCCAGGTTTAAGCAATTCTCTGCCTTAGCCTCCTCAGTAGCTGGGATTACAGGCACCCACCACCGTGCCTGGCTAATTTCTGTATTTTTAGTAGAGACGGTGTTTCACCATGTTTGTCAGGCTGGTCTCGAACTCCTGACCTCATGATCCACCCGCCTCGGCCTCCCAAAGTGCTGGGATTACAGGCATGAGCCACCGCGCCCGGCCAGAGAAAAAGTATCTTTAACACAACCCCGTATGATCATCAGCTCATGACAGCCCCCGACACACATATCAATCAAAAAACAGATGTTGGCTCAAGATTAGGGGGCCTTGGAGAGAGAAGAAGAAGAAAAAAAAAACATAAAAAAAGGTAAAGTGGCCAGGCATGGTGGCTCACAGCTGTAATCCCAGCCCTTTGGGAGGCCGAGGCAGGAGGATCACCTAAGGTCAGGAGTTTGAGGACAGCCTGGCCAACATGGTGAAACCCCATCTCTACTAAAAATACAAAAATTAGCCAGCTGTGGTAGAGCACGCCTGTAGTCCCAGCTACTCGGGAGGCTGAGGCAGGAGAATTGCTTGAACCTGGAAGGCGGAAGTTGCAGTGAGCCAAGATCACGCCACTGCACTTTAGCCTGAGTGACAGAGTGAGACTCTGTCTCAAAAAAAAAGACACAAAGTACACCAAACTGATGCTGCTATCACCTCACAGAGATCAGCTCGCCCTCCCCTCTTCGAGAGCAAATACTGCACATCACAAACTTCTGCTGCTTACTTTGCTATTTCTATATGTCACATCCAATTCTTTGTTTGGGACACCAAGAGCTTGGCACCATCTGGTAACACTGAGATCAAAGGCAAATGTGCCCCCCGCCCCTCACGGGGGCTCCTAGACCCTCAGTACAATGAGGAGACAGCAGAGGCCCTTGTGAGGGCAGGACAGGGCTCAATGCAGCTGGGCGGACTCTCCTGCCTCTCATCAAGGAAGGCTTCCAGGAGGAGGTGATACTTGACCTGTCATTTTTTTCCGTCTTTTAAAAAAGGAGTCTCGGCCGGGTGCGGTGGCTCACGCCTATAATCCCAGCACTTTGGGAGGCCAAGGCGGGTGGATCACGAGGTCAAGCGATCGAGACCATCCTGGTCAACAAGGCGAAACCCCATCTCTACTAAAAATACAAAAATTAGCTGGGCATGGTGGTGCATGCCTGTAGTCCCAGCTACTCAGGAGGCTGAGCCAGGAGAACTGCTTGAACCCAGGAGGCGGAGGTTGCGGTGAGCCGAGATCGCGCCATTGCACTCCAGTCTGGTTAACAAGAGCGAAACTCCGTCTCCAAAAAAAAAAAAAAAAAAAAAAAAAGGAGTCTCTTGGGTTTACTCATAAATTTTACTGGAATTTTTAAGTTATAAAAGTGAATGTGTCTATTGTCACCAAACAATGACAAGGCATATAAAGATAGTTTATCGTCATCTCCATAACTGACTCACAAAATATGAACTGGGTGGGGAGAGCTCGCATTTATTGGGTACGAATCAGATTCCTGTACTCACTCTATCACTTCACTGGAACTCAGTGATTCAGGAACTGCCTGGGAATGCCTTCGCCCCTGTAGGCTGTGAGGTGCGTGAGGGTTCAGCTGGCCCCGTAGAGGCTCAGTGAGATTCCCAGTGAACGAGTCAGTGAATGCTGGGAGGTCAAAAGTGCTTTCTCTTAGTCCCCAAATGTAAACATCACAAACAACCTGCAAGATGGACGTGGCTATTTTTTTTTAGGAGTCTCACTCTGTCGCAAAGGCTGGAGTGCAGTAAGCAGGTAGCTGGGATTACAGGTGTGCACCACCACACCCGGCTAGTTTTTTTGTATTTTTAGTAGAGATGGGGTTTCTCCTGCCTCAGCCTCCCAAGTAGCTGGGATTATAGGTGCCTGCCACCATACCAGGCTAATTTTTATATTTTTAGTAGAGATAGGGTTTTGCATGTTGGCTGGGCTGGTCTTGAACTCCTGGCCTCAGGTCATCCACCTGCCTCAGCCTCCCAAAGTGCTGGGATTACAGGTGTGAGCTACCATGCCCGGTCACCATTTCTATTTTACATAGGAATCAAGGTTCTAAGGATAAATAATTTCCAAGGTCACTCAGATTATAACATAGAATTCAAGCGCATTCTAAAGATGGCTTTTGGCCAGGGATGGCGGCTCATACCTGAAATCCCAGCATTTTGGGAGGCCAAGGTGGGAAGATTAGTTGAGGCCGGGGGTTCAAAAAAAATTTAAATATTAGCCGAGTATGGTACATGCACCTGTAGTCATGTACTTAGTCATGTACTGAGTCCAGCTTCTCAGGAGGTTGAGGCAGACAGTCACTTGAGCCCAGGAGTTCAAGGCTGCAGTAAGCTATGATTCCATCACTGCACTCCAGCTTGGGCAACAGAGAAAGATTCTAACTCAAACAAAACAAAAAAGGCAGGCATGGCAGCTCATGCCTATAATCTCAACACTTTGAGGGGCCAAGGTGGGAGGATTGCTTGAACCCAGGAGTTTGAGGTCAGCCTGGGCAATATAATGAGACCCCGTCTCAGGAAAAAATTAACCAGGCATGGTCCTGTGTCCCTGTGGTCTCAGCTACTTGGAGGCTGAGGCAGGAGGATCACAGGAGCCCAGAAATTCAGGGCTGTAGTGAGCTATGATTGGGCCACCACACTCCAGCCTGGGCAACAGAGCAAAAAAGAAGAAAGGGAGGGAGAGGGGGAGAGAGAGAGAGAGAGAGAGAGAGAGAGAGAGAGAGAGAGAGAGAGAGAGAGAGAAAGGATGACTTTTCCTTCTAGCCCAAAAAAGGGGTTAGAGGAATAAGGAGGAAGAAGGGGAAGGTTTGAGGGTGGGAGCACGGCATGTGTGGGGGCCCAGAGGTGAGTAAAAGTGCTAATTGTGTGTTTGGGGTGAGGGAAGACACTAAGACAGAGGGCAGCTAGGAAAATGGGTGTGAATCCAGCCTAGAAATGGGGTTCAGACCTGACTTGGTTCAGTCCATGATCCCAACCATGCCTTAGAAGCTGCGCTCTGGAGGCTGGGCGTGATGGCTCACGCCTGTAACCCCAGCACTCTGGGAGACTGCAGTGGGCAGATCACCTGAGGTCAGGAGTTCGAGACCAGCCTGGCCAACATGGTGAAACCTCATCTCTACTAAAATTACAAAAATTAGCCAGGTGTGGTGGTGGACACCTGTAGTCTCAGCTACTTGGGAGGCTGAGGCAGGAGAATCACTTGAACCTGGGAGGCAGAAGTTGCAGTGAGCCAAGATCATGTCACTGCACTCCAGTCTGGGCAATAGAATGAGATTCCATCTCAGAAAGAAAAAAAAGGAGAAGAGGAAAATTAAGAAGAAGGTGAAGGAGAAGGAGAAGCAGCAGCTGGGCTTGGAGGCTACAAGAAGGGGCATGGAGGGACAGAGGCTGATGAGGCCAAGGCAGTGACATGGTGGGCCACCGAGAGACACCAAGAATGCAGGGACACTCTGTGGAATGCAGGGGACCATTTGCAACATGACCTGCTCTCATTTGCCTTTGCTCCTGGATTCATACCATTCTCTCCGATGTGTTACCATTCAATTTGTCCTTAACGACTCACATCTCCACAACGGTTACCCTTGCAGGTCACACCACGCTTGAGCTCCCGGTGACTGACTCCCCATCCATCTCATCCAGCTGCCCTTCATCTTTCTGAAATCTCACATTCAGTTCTGAGGACACTGTCACCTCCTGACGCTCCTTCTCCCCACTTCCTGAAGCCCTTGCCTGCTCACTAACTGGGACCCCCAGGTTAAAGGCTTTGGCTCTGCCACCCCCATCCTCCCCCGGGCTAGCAAACTCCACCAAGTCAAGGCTCTTTACTCGCTGCAGGAGGGACAAGGGAACTGTGCTCTGGGTGAAGAGATTCAGACCCTTCGCAGCCTGGAATTCTGGTGGCAATGGTGTCTACAAAAGATGTCACAGAGCAGGTGGGGCAGTCCTTCCCCAGATCAACCTCCAGGGTCAGGGTGCTTCACAAGGAAACAGGGCAAAGGAAAACTGAGCCTCTTCTCCCAAGAGACTCCAGTGGCCAACAAGCCCAGGAGAAGGAAAAAGAAAATAAATGTCACCAGGAAACAAAGAAACCCAAAACATAGCAAGAGACTATTTCTTCTTCATCTATCATGGAAGAAGTCATGTCTTTTCTTTCTTTTCTTTTCTTTTCCTTTTTTCATTTTTTGAGATGGAGTTTTGCTCTTGTTGCCCAGGCTGGAGTGCAATGGTGCAATCTCAGCTCACTACAACCTCCACCTCCCGGGTTCAAGCAATTCTCCTGCCTCAGCCTCCCAAGTAGCTGGGATTACAAGCATGTGCCACCACACCCAGCTAATTTTGTATTTTTAGTAGAGACGGGGTTTCTACACGTTGATCAGGCTGGTCTCGAACTCCCAACCTCAGGTGATCCTCCCGCCTCAGCCCCCACAGTACCTCAGACCATAGGCCCCAACATGCCCAGCTAATTTTTTATGTTTTGTAGAGATGGGGTGTCCCTATATTGCCCAAGCTAGTCTCAAACTCCCGGCCTCCAGTGATTGTCCCACCTCAGCCTCCCAAAGCACTGGAACTACAGGCCTGAGCCACCACACCCAGCTGGTGATATCACTTTAACGATGCCATTTCTAGTTACTCATTCTAAAATAATCTGACGCAGATAGAAAATAAAATCTATACAAGAATGTTTATTGCCTCGTTACTTATTATAGTAAAAAACTGAGGTGTGCATGTCCAGGAACAGACAAATAGGGGACTGGTTATATGACTGTGGTATTTCACAGAATAGAATAGTAATTAGCCATTAAAATATAAACCACCCACAGAAGAAATCTAAATACGTAGTCAGAAATAAAATGTTAACAATGTTTGTCTGAATGTTAAAATGAAGGGGATTTTTTTTAGGCTGGGTGTGGTGGCTTACGCCTGTAATCCCAGCCCTTTGGGAGGTGGAGGCAGGTGGCTCCCCTGAGGTCAGGAGTTCAAGACAGCCTGGGAAACATGGTGAAACCCTGTCTCTAATAAAATACAAAAATTAGCTAATTTTTAATGAGTCAGAGATCAGAGTGATGATATAAGAAGCCAAGAACACCAGGAGTCACCAGGAGCTAGAAAATACTGGCCGGGCATGGTGGCTCACACTTGTAATCCCAGCACTTTGGGAGGCCAAGATGGGTGGATCACCTGAGGTCAGGAGTTCAAGACCAGCCTGGCCAACATGGTCAAACCCTGTCTCACCACGGGTGGATCACTTGAGCCCAGGAGTTCGACATCAGCCTGGACAACATAGCAAGACCCATCTCTACAAGAAGAAAAAGATACAAAAATTAGCCAGTCTCATAACCTGGCCTCTAAATAAAGAAAGAAATATTTTTTAAGAAAGGAAGAAGCTAGAAAAGGCAAGGGGAGACCTTCCTCTAGAGCTGTTGAAAGGAGTGTAGCACTCATGATAACCTTGACTTCAAACTCTGGCCTCCACAACGGTAAGAAAATAAATTTCTGTAGCTTGAATCCACAAAATGTTAATTTCTTGTGGCAGACTTAGGGAATGCATACACAGAGGCATTCCTGATTACAGCAAGGGGTAAAGAATGGGGACCCTGGAGCTGGAAGGCTTAGGTTCAAATCCTAGCTACTCCAGCTGATGAATGGGTGGCCTTGAGCAAAATTTTTTTTTTTTTTTGAAACTAAGTCTCGCTCTATCGCCCAGGCTAGAGTGCAGTGGCGCAATCTTGGCTTACTGCAACCTCCACCTCCCGGGCTCAAGCAATTCTCCTGCCTCAGCCTTCTGAACCTGCCACCATTCCTGGAATTTTTGTGTTTTGAGTAGAGCTGAGGTTTCACCATGTTGGCCAAGCTGGTCTTGAACTCCTAGCCTCACGTGATCTGCCCACCTTGGCCTCCCAAAGTGTTGGGAGTACAGGCGTGAGACACTGTGCCCGCTAAGGAAATCATTTATCATGTCTGTGCTTCTGTTTCCCCATGTATAAAAATCCAAACTCAGGCCTGGCATGGTGGCTCACGCCTGTAATCCCAGCACTTTGGGAGGCAGAGGCAGGTGAATCACGAGGTCAAGAGATTGAAACCATCCTGGCCAACATGGTGAAACCCCGTCTCTACTAAAATACAAAAATTAGCTGGGCATGGTGACGCTCGCCTGTAGTCCCAGCTACTTGGGAGACTGAGGCAGGAGAATTGCTTGAAGCCGGGAGGCGGAGGTTGCAGTGAGCCAAGATTGAGCCACTGCACTCCAGCCTGGTGCCTGGCAAAAGAGCAAGACTGTCTCAAAAAACAAAAACAAAAAAATCCAGCTGCATCCTTGTTGAAATTAAAAGCAGTTAAACAAAAAAAAAAAAAGTAACACCCTTCTTCTTAGGTATGTTGGAATGTTTTTTTTTTAATTGTATTTTAGGTTTTGGGGTACATGTGCAGAACATGCAAGATAGTTACACAGGTTTTAAAGGTTAAATGAGATAATATTTAGAAAAGTGTCTAGCACATAGTCATCAACATCCCACAAAAATAAATAAATAGATAAATAAATAAAAGTGTCTAGCACATAGCAAGACTTCAGGGAGTATTTGCCATTTTTAATACATATATTTTTTCTTTTTCTTTTTAAGAGGTAATGTCCTGAGTTGTCACCGAGGCTGGAGTGCAGTGGTGCAATCCTAGCTCACTGCAGCCTGGAATTGCTAGATTCATGAGACCCTCTTCCCTCAGCCTCCTGAGTATCGGGGACTATAGGGACACACCACCAAGCCCACCAGCTAATTTTTTATTTAAAAAAGATTTTTTCCTAGGCTAGTCTCGAACTCCTTGCCTCAAGAAATCCTCGAACCTCGGTCCCCCAAAATGCTGGGATTACAGGCATGAGTGAGAAACCACGCCTGGCCCATTTTCAATATTAATATGATACCCAGACTAACGGGTCTCTGTTGGCTTCTCCAACTGGGGTGTGGGAGTCCCTGGGCCTTCCCACACCCCAGTGAGCTGTGGGTCACCCCAGCTCATCCCAGCACCACCCCAAGATTTGACCTTACCCAGGAAATCTGGTTACCAATAGCCTAATTCTCTCCCTAGCTGCTTGTGGCTTTGTCAGTTCTGAATTTGTCTAAGGCCTTTGAGCATCTGTTAATATAATACTTCCTTCCTGTACTACTTCTCAACCCGCCACCAAACTGAAACGCTGCCTCTCCGGGATCCCTCATGTACCACCTCTGTGCCCCTCCAGCCCCGGGCCCCCTCTTGTGGCTCCAGCAGCAGAATGGGCTGTGGCCGTTTCTGCCCCAATCCCATCTCTCTAACTCTGCTATAAACCGTTTATTCCCCCTGCCTCATCAGAACACCTGCCCACCGGACTTTGGTGTTTGCGGAATGAGTAAGCTTGTTACTCTCCGTGTAAAACAGCACTCCTCGTACTTGCTTTAAATTTTACATCCCTCGAGTCTCAAAGGTTGCCCCTTTGTCTATTGTGAACAAATCTGTTCTCACCTCCACCACACTCTTCCCAATTTTATAGATGTTAATCATTTCCACCTCCAGCCTTACCTTTCTAGGCTAAAGAGCGCTGACCCCTTTAGACCCCTGCCCCTGCCCCTGCTCCTCCAGGGCAGACACTTGGTCCTTCTCCCCTGCACCATCCCCTCCCTGACCCTTACTAGGAACACTGTGGAACTGCATGCACCCAAAGCAGGACACCGGTTCCAGTCCTCATGTGGATCCCTGGCATTTTTCTGGCATTTTCTGGTCTTTCACCCTCTGCAGCACTTGGAGAAGGTAGAGTTCTAAACTGTGTCCCTATTCCTGGAGTGCTCGGCCACCAGGACAGCTCCTCCCAGAAACCCCAGGTCACCCCAAACTCAACAGGCCCAACTGGAGACCCCTGTCATCCACCAAAGAGAGGTTCCTGTCCCCCCACTCAATACAGCTTCCCGGGCTGTCCATCTGCTATTCCAGGGTGACTCTCGGTGGCTCTCAAGAGGCCTCTCTCAAATGAAGATGGTAGAAATAAAAACCATAATATCAGACATAAAGAGTTCTTTTCAAAAGCTTTATTATTATTATTATTATTATTATTATTATTATTATTATTATTTGAGACAGGGTCCCTCTCTGTTGCCCAGGCTGGAATGCAGTGGCACAATCACAGCTCCCTGCAGCTTTGACCTCCTGAGCCCTAGCAGTCCTCCTATCTCAGCCTCCCAAGTAGCTGGGGCTACTTGGTGCACACCACCACATCCAGCTAATTTTTTTCTGGTACTTTTTGTAGAGATGGGGTCTTGCTATGTGGCCCAGGTTGGCCTCAAACTCCTGAGCTCAAGCTATCCTCCCACCTCAGCCTCTCAAAGTGCTGGGATTACAAGTGTGAGCCATCGCACCTGGCCAAAGACTTCCTTTCAACAAGATGATCAGCAGATAAGACATAATAGAGGAAAGAATTAGTGAAGACAGGTCAATAAAAGCTGAAGATAAGCCCATTTTTTATCTTTAGTCAATTGATAAATCAATAAAATTACTCAAACTAAAACACAGAAATGGGTGGAGGTGATGTGTGCAGAACAGAGTATCCAAGAGCTGTAGTCCAATATGGAATGGCTTCATATATGTCTCACTGGAGTCTCAGAAGGAGAAGAGAGAGAGAATAGGGCGAAGAAATATATGAAGACAATAATCACTAAGAATTTCCCAAAATAAACGCGGGGCCACAAGCCACAGACATTATAGGCAGAGCCAAATTGCTGAAAACCAAAGGTAAAGAGAGAAAAACGTTTTTTGAGACAGGGCCTCTGTCACCCAGGCTGGGGTACAATGGTGCCATCACAGCTCACTGCAGCCTCAAATTACCAGACTCAAGAGATCCTCTCCCCTCAGCCTCCCAAGTAACTCAGACTATAGGCATGCACCACTATGACTGGCTAATTTTTGTTAAGAGATGGGGTCTCCCTTTGTTGTCTGAGCTGGTCTCAAACCCCTGGGCTCAAGGGACCCTCCTGCCTCAGCCTCCCAAAGTTCTGGGATTACAGGCATGAGACACCACACCCAGCCTTTTTTTTAAAGATGGGGTCTCACTATGTTGCCCAAGCTGGGGCCTCCCAAAGCACTGGGATTATAGGCACGAACCACTACACCCAGCCAATCAAGAGAAAATCTTGAAGGTAGCCTGTCTTAATTGGCTTGGGCTGCCATAGCACATACCATATACTGGGTGGCTTAAGCAACAGAAATTGGCCAGGTGCAGTGGCTCATGCCTATAATTCCAGCACTTTGGGAGGCTGAGGTGGGAGGATGGCTTGAGCCCAGGAACTCAAGACCAGCCTGGGCAACAAAGCAAGACTCCCATCTCTTAAAAAAAAAAAAACAGAGATTTATTTCTCACAGTTCTAGAGCCTGTAAAGTTCAAGACCAAGGTGCTGGCTGACTGAGTGCATGGTGAGCACCCACATTTTCACACCCCAGCCTGTAGTAGGGGCTGGGGCCATGGCAGTGGACCCATCCCAAAAGCCCTCCCCTGCAACCCAGGCCTCCAGGATAGCTACACCCAGAAACTTCACCATCACCTCAAACTCAACAGACCCAACTGGAGACCGTCGTCATCCAGCAAAAGAAGATACTCTCCTCCCCATCAACACAGCCTCCTGGACCATCCATCTCAGTATCCCACAGCCAACCATCAAGTGGAGCCCCCATTTCCAGGCGAACCAGGTTCCCAGTGGGGCCTTTGTCCTCCTTCCAGGATAGCTTTGGGAGCCTCTCAGCAGCCTGTCTGACGCTGGTCTGCCTTACAGAGGCATCCCCAGCCCTACTCTGCCCACAGAGGTCCCTTTGATGTCTAAACACCCAGCTTGGTCTTACTGCTCTTGTCACCCACAATGCACCACCACCACACTCTCCCCAGCAAACATCATGCTCAACCCAGCACCTGGCCCCTCGTCTTTCAAGGCATTCGTGTGCCTTAGCTCCCCTGCAGAGCCGTGGGAATGATGTATGTACCTTCTCAGGGTGGTCTTCCCTTGCTCTACTCTCTGCTTGGCCAAAACCTCACCAGTCCTTCGTGTGCACTGGAGTACCCAGAAGAGGCTGCAGAGTGTAGGAAGGAAATCAAGCTACAGATGGTGGGCCAGGCGCGGCGGCAACCACCTGTCATCCCAGCACTTTGAGAGGCCAAGGCAGGTGGATCACTTGAAGCCAAGAGTTCCAGACCAGCCTGGCCAACATGGTAAAACCCCGTCTCTATCAAAAATACAAAAAAAAAAAACATTAGCTGGGCATGGTGGCACACACCTGTAGTCCCAAGTACCTGGGAGGCTCAGGCAGGAGAATCACTTGAACCCTGGAGATAAAGGTTGCAATGAGCCAAGAGTATGTGGCTGCACTCCAACCTGGGCAACAGAGGAGACTCTGTCTCAAAAAAAAAAAAAAGGCTACAGATGCCACTGGAGTCTCTGATCTGACATCTGAACTGTTCCCCAAGGACCCAGAATACATTCCTGGAGCACGGGATGGTTTGCAGAGAACTGAGGTCCTCTAGAGGGGGAGGAAAGGCGCAGGGCACAAATCCACTCTCAAGTGCTGGTTGTGTTAACTGTTTGCTGTGTGGCCCCAGGTAAATCTCTCATCCTCTCTGAGCCTCCATTTCCTCATCTGCCTTGACTTCCTTACACAGTCCTCCTTGTGAGAATCATATGAGCTGCCTGCTGGGAAGTGGCTTTGTGAACTGCAGAGCCCTCTGTGAGAGGAGAGGATCTAAACAGACCTTCCAGAGCCTTCCGCGGTGGCCCTACTTGCCTGGCCTCTCCCTCCTGCTCTCTGCACTTGCTGTAGATAGATGTTTTTCTGACTCTTTTGCACATGAAGGGATTTCCCTGTGTTATCTTGGCCACGCAATTACAAGCACCTGAGGGCCGGGGGCTCAGGGTTGCTTGGGGACCATCTCTAACACTCGCCTGGGTACACAGAGGCAATGCCACCTGCTGACTCCTGGGGTCTTCATCATCGCTGTCATCACCTCCACCACCCTCTCCTTGGATAATCTGACCAGAAAGAGGCCCCGGGATTGGCTGGGCCAGACCTGGGGAGCAGGGATGGGGAGGCCCACAGCTTCCCTGTATATTACCTTAAAGGGAATCTGTGTGTTATTAATAAACTCTCGGAATGTCCCCAAATCCACAGAGGTGGTCACTCCGGTCCTTGAAACTCTCTCATCAGCTCCTCCCAGCCTGTACCACTCTCCCAACAGGTCCGGGCGGGGAAAGCAGGTCTTCTCTGTGAAGGCTGGGCCGGCAGAAACAGACTTGGCGGGCTTGAGTCCCTGGCTGGGAGGATGGTGGAACTTCCCTGGTGGGTCACCTCAAAGGTGTCCTTCAGGACTCCAGAGACCCCCACCTCAGGTCCCCTGCCCCATCACCACCCCTTCTGCCCACCCCATAGCCTTGAACTCAAAGTCTCCCTCTGCTGCTTCTCTTCACCCCTGTCCACCCCTGCCAGGAAGGAATCAGAAAGTCTGTTCTGTATGAGGGAAATCAGCGGGTGACCATTCATCTCTCAGACACAGCCATGACCAGGCTGAGCAAGGACCCCTGAGCCTCTGTCTCCTCCCACAGCCCCTCAGCCATTTTTTAAAGATGGTCTTTTATTCTTGTCACCCAGGCTGGAGTACAGTGTCACGATCTCGCCTCACTGCAACCTCTGCCTCCCACGTTCCAGTGACACTCTTGCCTCAGCCTCCCGAGTAGCTGCGGTTACGGAAGCAAACACCACCATGCCCAGCTAATTTTTGTTATTTTTAGTAGAGGTGGGGTTTCACCATGTTGGGCAGGCTGGTCTCAAACGCCTGATCTCAGGTGATCTGCCCACCTTGGCCTCCCAAAGTGCTGGGATTACAAGTGTGATCCACCACGCCCGACCCCTCAGCCATTTCTAACTGGAAGGGACTTCCAAGGTGCACCTGAGCCTCTGCTAAGTCAAGGGAGGATGCTGTCAGACAGCCGCCTGGACTCCTTCTCTCTGGACCAGGGCTGGCAGCCTGTGCAATGCCTCTGTGAGGTTTGGAAAGGCTCAGCCCTCCAGCAGATAAAGCCCCCAGGATGAAGGCAGGCAGAGACCACTCTGTGACAAAAGCCCACTCGTCCTCCCAGGGGAAGTCTGGAGAGCAGAAGCCGTGGATTTCACTCACCCCTTGGCCAGGGGCTGTGTGCAGACCACCCCCTGCACAACCACAGGCACCCACAGGTCTCCACAGTGAGCCCTTCAGCACCCACAAAGGCAAGATGTAGTCATGGCAGGGGTCTCTAGCCCCTTGGCAGGCCCCTCCCATGCAAAGGTGGGGAAGCCACTTGCAGCCCTGCTGCCCCACATTGGGGCATGCACTACGACCACCCAGAAACTCCGGGCCTGGAGCATCAGCCCAGGAGCACTCACCCTCTGTCGGATGGGCAGGGCCTGAGAGCCAGCACCACAATCCAGATCACCAGCATCTCCCCCTGGCTGCTGGTCTTCCCTCCTCAGGAGGGACCAAGAAATGACAGCCTCCCAGGAAGAGATCAGCTATAAAGGACCCCAGAGGCCAGATGCGGTGGCTCACGCCTGTAATCCCAGCACTTCGGAAGACCAAGGCAGGCAGATCACGAGGTCAGGAGATCGAGACCGTCCTGGCTAACAAAGTGAAACCATGTCTCTACTGAAAATACAAAAAATTAGCCAGGTGTGGTGGCATGTGCTTGTAGTCCCAACTACTCGGGAGGCTGAGGCAGGAGAATTCCTTGAACCTAGAAGGCGGAGGTAGTGAGCCGAGATCGCGCCACTGCACTCCAGCCTGGGCAACAGAGAAAGACTCTTCTGGGAAAAAAAAAAAAAAAAAGGACCCCAGAGACCTTTGCCTTAAAAAGGGAGAGTGCCTGTGCCTGTCTCAGGGTAGGGGTGAGGTGATGACATTAGGTGACCACAGTGAGTTAAACAAAAGGGCAGCCTGTCCACCCTCCTCCCTTATAAGTCCTGGAGCAGTGACTGCCCTGAGCCCGAGTCCCTCTCTCGCCGCGGAAGTCAGGGTCACTGTGGGTGGAGCCAAGCAGGAGGGAGGGATGCAGGCTAGAGGTGAGAGCATACCACAGGTGCCAGGAGGTGGGGGCCAAGAAGTGCCAGGGAGCGGGTCAGCATGGAAAGAGAAGTTCAAAACCACAGAAGGGACAGCTGGCAACAGCCCAGACCAATGAAGGACCCTCCATTCCCACCCTGGGAAGCCCCTCTCTCTTCCAGCCATCCCTCCCCATCCCCCGCCTCAAATGTGCAGCTTCCAGCCCTTCTCCTGCTCAGCATGCCCATTCATTCCTGAGACTTTATGGTCTTGGTCTCTACCCTGCCCAGAGTCAGAGGTGATGAAAGGCCATGACGGGCCCCTGCCCAGGGCAAAGATCACAGGGGCCTCTCCCAAGCCCACACCCAAACAGCCAAGGGGACACGGTATTTCTGATCACCCTTGGCTCCTCAGGCAGGCCTGACTGCCCGAGACAGCAGGAACAGAAGGGCCCCACGCCAGCATGGACAGGCTCTGCTGTGTGTGTTGGCTATCAGGTTTGGGGGTCTTGTAGGGGGGGACTCGAGATCTTTGGCGAGGCCCAGCTTTACCCATTCTTGCAAAGGGTGGCTGGACCAGGCGGCCCTAACCCCGGGGCCACCCACTTCCCTGACCCAGCACCAGGGGTCTCATTCCTCCCTAAGCCCCCTGTGTAGGGGTCCCAGCAGTGGTGGGGGTGGGGAGAGCACAGATGATGAAACTCAGGGGGCCCCAGCCACTCCCCAACAAAATGGGTTCCTGCCAACCTCTGTGTTTTTATGAGGAACGTCATAGTCCCCCAGGGGACCCACAGATCCGCTCCTTCCTCCCTGGGAGACTCAGGTGCTCCCAGGATCCTCCTGCAGCGCCATCTCTGGAAACCCCTGTTCTCCAATCAAGTGGAGACCAGTGGGAGGTGAAAGGGAGGGAGACAGAGAGCAGCTTCTTTTACAATCAACTCTGTATTGTGTTCACATGGAGACCTGGAGATGTGCCGACCTCCTGTCCCCAAAGCAGATCTTCCGGCCAAGGAGATTGAGGATGTCAGGGCTCAGAGTTACCGAAGGAATGGAGGTGACACCCGGGAGAGAGAGGGGAGAAGGGAAAAAGGAGGGGATGGGAAAAGGCAGTATCGAGGGCAGAGGGGAGAGAGGTCTTGGGAATGAGGAGGAGGGGAACTGAGGGGGCTGCCTTTCCTTGGGGATTGGGGAACTCATGCCCTGCCCCCACCCACGGGGCCCCACGGGTGAAAGATGGAGAATGGAGAATAGGGTGGTGGGGTGATGGAGGGAACAGCAGCTGGGGTATCCTAAAACACAGAGGCTTTCTAGACATTGCCAGGGATGGGGGTGTGGGGAGAGGAGGGAAGATTTAGGGCTGGGACACTGGGATGGAGGAGGTAAGCATTCTCGGGGGAGGCTACCAGGAGGGAGAAGGGGAGAAGACCAGAAGTGGGGGAGATGTAGGGCTGGGGGACCGGAGACAGGACGGATGAAGGAACGGGCTCAGAAGGGGAGAAAATACAAGGAATGAGAGCAAGAGACACATAAGGGAGTTTGATCTGGAGAGGGCAGGAAATGGGATGGGCTGCAGGCTGCCTCCAGGTTCAAGGTAAGAAACAGGCAGTAGAGAATTGAAAGTGAAAATAGGAACCAGGGCCTGAGACCAGGTGAAGGACAAGAGAATTGGAGGATCCTAGAGAGGCAATGGAAACATGAGGGCTGAGATGGGAGGGCAGAGTGGGGCCAATAATTGACCAAGGCCAAGCCCCTGTGGTTTTCACATCGACGGGCGAGGTATCATACAGGAATGTTGTACCCATTTTTCAAGTGAGGAAACTGAGGCTCGTTGCTGACTTGCCCAAGGTTCCACAGTGGAAGAGTCTGGACATGAACTGGTTTCCAGGTGTATTTCAGCCAGGTTGGAAAGAGATGGATGTGATTTGGGGGAACAGTCTCTGTGCCCAAGAACAGCAGGAGCCTGGGCTGCCTCTTGAAATGAACGCAGTTCGGACCCTGTGTCCCAGACAGGGCGGAGCGGGTGGCGAGGGGGCACCGCAGGGCTCACGCTGAGGACGAGGTCATCTCCGGTCTCTTGATGTGCACCTGTCGCGGAGTTACAGTGAGGGACTGGAACAGGGAGCCACTTGTTTGGGGGGGGTCACTGCTGATGCAAGCCCAGCCCCCTCCCTGCCCTGGTGGTGCCTGGGGAGGGAATCTGGAATGCAGGCTGGAGAGTTCCTTGGGCCCCCCCACTTTAGCCCCTCACCTTCATAGTGGTGTCCACGTTCTCCAAGTCCACATGGAAATTTTTATCCTTGTCTAGAGAGAGAGAGAAGGGGAGAGGAAGGAAACTGAAGAGAGAAGGGGAAGGAGGAGATTGGAGGAAGGCAGGGAGGGCATCTGTCCTCGCAGTGGTGCCCAGGAAAGCCCCTGCCCGCTTCCCCCGGGAGGCAGGACTCACCTGTTCTGTCGTCCTCCTCGAAGCCCAAGTTTGAAAAAGTGCCCACGACTTCTTCATCCCAGATCTCGAACCATTTCCTGTCCTGGTCCCAGGACCTAGGTGGGTGGGCGAGCGGTCAGACAGGGCCGGCCTGCCTGGGCCCCTCGGCCACCCTCGCCCTCCGGCTCCACCCGGCGGGCTCACCGGCCTCGGCGCTGGCCGCCCCCTCCTCGGGAGCGCACCACCAGGACGCCCAGGGCCAGCAGCAGCAGCAGCAGGAGGGCGATGCCCGCCACCAGGCCCCCGACCAGCGCCCTCCAGTGGATGGCCACCTCGCAGCGTGGGCCAGATAACCAGTGGGTGTCCGTGGAGAAGCAGCTGCGGAAGGGAGCAAGGTGAGACCCTCTTCACCTCCCGGCTCGGGATCCACCTGTGCACCTGGACCCCGCGGGGGCGGCAGAGGGGCGGGGCTCCACCTTAGGCCGGCGGCGGGGCGGGTTCCAGCCTAGGGCCAGGGGGCGGGACTCCACCCTAGAACCAGGGGGCGGGAGTCTGCACTAGAACAAGGGGGTGGGGATCCACCCTAGAAGGAGGAGGCGGGGCTCCACGCTAAAACAAGGGGGCGGGGTTCTAGGGTGGGACTCCATCCTAGGCAAGGAGGCGGGGATCCACCTTAGGGCTATGGAGCAGAGCTCTGAGACGTGGCTCCTCCACCTTAGGGGAAGGGGGATGGGCTTGGAGCAGGACTCTGGGGACCAGGCTCCACCACAGGGCCTGGGGGCAGAGCCGGAGTGGGGCATGGGGTGGGATTTCGTCCTGGAATGAGTGGGCGGGGCTCAGGCGAAGCTGATGGTGGGTGGGGCCTCACCGACAAGCAGGGCCGCTCCTCTCCAGAATGCACTGGCCCTGGTGACAGTCGATGGCGTCCTCCACGCCCAACGTACATCTGGTGACGCAGCGGAGCTGGGTCGCCTCCACCAAGGGAAAGTAGAACTCCTCATAGCCTTTGGGAGCGGTGCGGCGGCAGATGGCTAGGGAATTGGGGAGGGGGTTGCAGAGAGACAAGGACCTCATCCATTCTATCCAGGGGCCTGATTATGGTGCCTCTGAAAATGCGCGACCAGGACTCCATTTCCTGGTGGGGTGCCGTGGGGTAGACCCTGGGATTAGATGAGGGGAGGCCTGCCCCAGCACCCTCACCCTCTCCTCATGGCCCCTGCTGTCCTCAGGTGGAAGCCACTAACCAGCGCAGGAAGGGCTGCCCTGGGTCACATCACTTGCCTCCGTCGAAGGCCTCTCCCTGCCCCCAGCTTCAATGGGCAAACGTCCCTGGTGGCAGGAGTCATGGAAGACCACTCAGCCCTTTACCCCACCCTCACCTTTCGGAGTCAGCTCTGTCCTGCTGTCGTTGTTCACCTTGATGGAGTCAGGCTTAAAGCACAGGGCTGCGGGAACACAGGCACAGATGGAATGGGAGGGGCAGGTCGAGGGGTTAAGATCAAGGGGTTAGGTCCAGAAATCAGGACAGGCACAGGGAGGGCAGCGAGGGCTCTCTCCCTCTGGAGGAGTGTGGAGGGGCCACGAAGGAAGACTCCTGTTCCCTCCCTCATCTCATCCAGGAAACGCTGAGCCTGACGCTCAGGGGTTCTCTTCCCCAGCACCCAGGTCCTGAGGAGACCCTCCCTAGCCCCACCCTTGACGCTGTTGTGTGTGGACTCGTGCCCCTTCTCCCAACCTGCCAGAGGTACCACAGGGCTGGCACCTGAGCCTAGAGGCCCCTGGCTGAGCTGGAGTGGGCTGGGGTAGCGGCTCTGGCCTGGCCCCTCCCTCCAGCCCGGGCTCACTCTGGGAGTCCTGGCAGCTGTCCTCGTCCTGGCTGGCGTTCTGCAGCCTCTCCTTCAACACCATCTTCACCTGCTCGTACTCGCTCTCCAGCTGCGGGCTGAAGGGCATCTCCAGCAGAACCAGGTAGTCGACCACGATGCTGCCATTCCTGAGGGGTCCGCAGCCTTAGAGAGTGCCCCATGGGCACATGGGCCCTTGGAGGGGTACCTCCAGAACCAACTGACGTGCACCAGAAGGGGAAAGGGGGCAGAGGTCATGGCATCCTTTTCAGAAGAGGCTGCCAGCATCCCTGACTTGGTCAGCCTGGGAAGGCAGGACAAGGAATGATTGACATGATAGACCTCCTCTCTCTCTGTTTTTTAGAGACAAGGTCTTCCCTTGTCATCCAGGCTGGAGTGCAGTGTTGTAATTTTAGCTCACTGCAGCCTCTAACTCCCCGGCTCAAGTGATCCTCCCACCTCAGCCTCCCAAGTATCTGAAATTACAGATATGCACTACCAAGCCTGGCTAATCATTTTATTATTGCTATTATTATTGTAGAGATGGATTCTCACTATGTTGTCTAGGCTGGTCTTGAACTGGTCTCAGGTGATCCACCCACCTCGCCCTCCCAAAGTGCTAGGATTACAAGTGTGAGCCCCGACATCCAGCCTGACATTATCTTTGTGTTGTAGCACGCTGTCGTTCACCAGGCACCCCTGGTGAACTCTCTCTTCCTCTCTCTTTCTTTCTCTCTCTCTCTAATGCTGACCCACCCAGTAGAGCAGGGGCAAGGCAGAGGGAGACGAAGTCACCAATCCAGACACCACCTTCCCGCATGTCCCTATAACTTCTCTCCTTCCAGCGTGCTGAAGAAGAGAGGCACCACCCCTGCTCCAGAGAAATAGCCCCAGAAAACGATCTCAAAAAACACCCCAAGGAGTGATTCTTTGTGTACCCCCTCCATCCCCCGCCACCCCTCTCTTTATAAAATCTGATGCTTACAAAAGCAAGGAATGGGTTCTTTCTGTGCACACATTTCCCCCACCCAACGCCGCCTCCACATCCCCAGATGAGTCTCCTACCTCAGGGACTGGATCTCGACACCCTTGAAGGTGAAGCCCTGCACGCCTGCGTAAATCTTCTGCATCTGGAACACCACACCAGGGCTCAAGTCTTGAACCTGCAGGCCTGAGGGCACCCACACGCCCAACCTCACACCCAGGGGAGAACCTTAAATTCTCCTCCCCCTGCCCCTTACCTGATTCCAGAAGGTGTTGTTGAAATCCCTGTAGGCCTGGGAAGTGTTGTCGTTGAGGTCGGAGGAGAACTCCTGATCTACAGACACTTCCATGGCCACCTCGGTCTCCACTGAGTCTGCACACAGCATGCAAGTCTCTAGTCACTTCTCCATCTGGTTTTGTCTGACGCCACTACCACCTCCCCGCAACCCACAGGCTCCTCCTGCTGCTCCTCTCCAAGATCCCTGAGGACTGATACACAGAGACAGGAACAGAGGTAGGAATTCAAGGATGCATTAGGCCTCAGGAGGCTGAGGCAGGAGACTCGCTTGAATCCAGGAGGCAGAAATTGCAGTGAGCTGAGATTGCGCCACTGCACTCAGACCTAGGTGACACAGCAAGACTCTGTCAAAAAAAGGAAAGAAGGAAAGGGGGGATTGTGTGGAGATGAGGGGAAGCAGGCAGGAACACAGCGGTGGGCCTGTGGTCCCTCCCAGTTACCCCCACGGTGGGCGGGTGTCTGTGTCCTAACCCCCAGAACTGTGAGTATGCTGTACTACATGGCAAGGGAGGATCAAGGGTGCAGATGGAATTCGATCGCTAATCAGTCTAGCTCTTTTTTATTGTTGAGATAGGGTCTCATTCTGTCATCCAGGTTGGAGCACAACAGTGTGATTGGATCATAGCTCACTGCAGCCTTGACCACCAAGCCTCAACTGATCCTCCTGCCTCAGCCTCCTGAGTAGCTGGGACCACAGGGACATGCCACCATGCCCAGGTAATTTTTAAAAAATTTTTTTGTAGAGGTGAGGTCTCACTGTGTTGCCCAGCCTGGTCTTGAACTCCTGGCCTTAAGCAATCCTCCCCCTAAGGACTTCCAAAGTGCAGGGATTACAAGACAATCAGCTGATTTTTCTTTTCTTTTCTTTTCTTTTTCTTTTTCTTTTTTTTTTTTTTTGAGACAGTCTCGCTCGCTCTGTCTTCCACACTGGAGTGCAGTGGTGAAATCTCAGCTCACTGCAACCTCCACCTTCTGGGTTCAAGCGATTCTCCTGCCTCAGCCTCCTGAGTAGCTAGGATTACAGGTACCTACCACCATACCTGACTAATGTTTATGTTTATAATAGAGTTTCACCACGTTGGCCAGGCTGGTCTCAAACTCCTGACCTCAGGTGATCTGCCTGCCTGTCTCCCAAAGTGCTGGGATTACAGGCGTGAGCCACGTGCCCGGCCTAATCAGCTGATCTTGTAAAAATTAACATGGACAATTCAAGGAGGATCCAAAGTCCTCACAGAGTCCTTAACAGTGGAAGAAGCAATAGCGGAGCCCAGAGTCCATCAGAGGGAGATGAGGCTATGGGAGAAAGACCCAGAGGGATGCAGGCTTGCTGGCTTGGAAGATGGAGCCAGGGACCGTGGCACATGCAACATGGGAGGCTCCAGAAGCTGCAAAGGGCAAGGACATGGATGCTCCCCTGGAAGAGAACACAGCCCTGATGACACCTGGATTTCAGCCCAGTGACACCCACGTCGGACTTCGGATCTACAGAATTGTAACATGGTAATGTGTTATTTCGGCAGCCAGGGTTGTGTGTGTCAGTGCAGCCACGGATATATATCCAAGCAACCCAAGTCAAGAAATGGGCTTAGGAGGGAATGTGGTTCCCAGCCACATCTTAAGGGTGAGGAGAAAGGAGCATGACACAGGGCAGTGGAGGGCATGGGAGAGATGGCAGGGAGGGGAGAACTGGGCAAAACGGCATGAGTGCCTCCAGGTTGTACACAGGGATAAGTCTGGGGAAGTGCAGAAGGCATAGCTCTGGCAACTCACCTACAACCACCTGTTCCACAGCAAACTCACAACGGGAACCATAGAAGGTGCTGGGACACTGGCACTTGAGGCCATCCCAACGACCCCCGTTCTGGCATGTGTTCTGGAGCTGACAGCGGTCCCCAGAGAACCCTGGACGGCAAACACACTGGCCCTGTTCCCAGGTGCCACCATTGTCACAGGTGCCTGGGAAACACGGGAAGAAAGGGAAGGTCAGGATACAGCCTGACCTCAGTGACACAGGAATTTTGCAGGGGAGGGAGGAGGGAGAAGAGGGAGGCAGAAAGTCCAACCTGCAGTGGCGGTCAACCTTGACTGTGTGGTCATCTGGGAAGTGACAGGAGTTGTCCTGCGCGATGTAAGGGTGGTGGGCGTCTGGGTAGTGGTCACTGGTGTCTCTGAAGTCCTGGTGCTGCGTGGGGAGGAGTGTGTTGACTTGCTTGAAGTCCTCAGGACAGTTGAAAGGCTAGTGCTTGGTTTCGAGGTGAGTGGGATGGTGGAGACTCCAGGAAGAGGCGGGGGGGTCATGGAGCTGGTGCTCAGCCGGGTCTCACTGGTGGGCATTTGAGTACCTGTGAAAACTGTGTGCGTAGGTACAGTCCCAGTGCCAGTGGAACTGGAAGCATTGGTTGCGATGCTGGGCAAACTTCCTGGAGTCATGGAAGAAGTGTCCATATATGTAGGAAGGGCAGTTCGCAGACTCATGGAGCTGGGACTGGTGACCATTTCGGTGGTGAAGGGAAAGACAGTTAATGGGGTGGTGGTGGAAGTAGCTTGAGTGCTGGGATCCATTTCAACACACGGATCAGTGGGAGAGGCGGGGACGATTGTAATTGTTATGGTTTCTGGACAGGGTGTGGTGGAGGGAAGAGAAATATAAGAAAAGGGGGTCATTTCGGTGAGAGTTGTGGTCAGAGCGGAGCTGACTGGAGACATGCTGGTAGTTGCAGAGGAAGAGAGAGTAGGAACGGCTGTGACAGAAGAGGAACTCACATTTTCTGTGCTGAAAATGTGTGGTGAAGAAGGGGCAGAATGAGTGGTAGTGGAGAACGCAGGAGTCACGCTGGCGGAAGACAGAGAAGAGGACATTATGGTAGTGGGTGTTGAGGACCAGATGATAGCACTGAAAGGAGTCAAGATTGCATTTGTAGATGTACTTCCCCTAGTGAAAGATTCCGTAGCAGACTCACTTGGAGACGTGAGTGAAGTTTGCACTGAGAGGGTTGAAGGAGTTGTTTTAAGGGTGGGTGAATGTGCGCTAGTAACAGGCGCCTCTGATGTTGCCACGATCGTGCTCAAGGTTGCTGATGGACTAAGAGTATCGAGAGTGGATGTGGAGGAATCCGTGCTGCCAAAGGTGAGAGTAGTAGGTACAGGAGACATTTGTGTGCCGGTGGCAGAGGTCAGTACAGGAGGGGTATGCGTTGGGGTTTCAGGTGTAACCAGAATGCTTGTACTAAGGGAACTGATTGGGGTGTTTTCAGTAACTCTGAGGGTCGTTCTCATGGTGGAAATGGTGGGAGAGGGTGTGCTCACAAGGGATGAGCTTTCTGTATTTGAGATGGAGGGAGAAGACAAAATGATGTGTGTTGGGGATGGTGACGTACTGACATCAGTGGGTGTAGAGGGAGGGTGTGTAGCTGTAGTCAAGGAAGTGCTGGCGCCCAAAGATGAGGGCACAACAGTTATTAATGTTGTGGTCGGGATGTCTGTACTCAAAGAAGATGGAGTTACAGCTGTGGAGGTCACCCCAGTCTCCAAGGAAGTGGGAGTTGAGGTGACGGCAGTTGTGAATGTGCTGGCTGTGGAGTAGATGGTTGAGTAAGTGAAGCTGGGAGTACTGTGTGAGGTGGTCTCAGTGGTGGTGATAGAAGAGGTGAAGCTGGGAGTACTGTGTGAGGTGGTCTCAGTGGTGGTGATAGAAGAGGTGAAGCTGGGAGTACTCGGTAAGGTGGTCTTGGTGGTGAAGATTGAAGGGGTAAAGCCTAGAGTACTGTGTGAGGTGGTCTCGGTGGTGGGGATTAAGGAGGTGAAGCTGGGAGAACTGTGTGAAGTGGACTCGGTGGTGGGGATTGAGGAGATGAAGCTGGGAATATTGTGTGAAATGGAATCGGTGGTGGGGATTGAAGAGGTGAGTCTGGGAGTGGTTTGTAAGGTGATCTCAGTGGTGGGGATTGAAGGGGTGAAGCTTGGAGTAGTGTGTGAAGTAGACTCGGTGGTGGGGATTGAAGGAATGAAGCTGGGAGTGCTGTGTGAGGTGGTCTCGGTGGTGGCTATTGAAGAGGTGAAGCTGGGAGTACTGTGTGAGGTGGTCTCAGTGGTGAGGATTGAAGAACTGAAGCTGAGAGTACTGTGTGAGGTGGTCTCGTTGGTGGGGATTGAGGAGGTGAACCTGGGAGTAGTGTATGCGGTGGTCTCAGTGGTCGTGATTGAAGATGTGAAGCTGGGAGTGGTTTGTAAGGTGGACTCAGTGGTGGGGATTGAAGGGATGAAGCTGGGAGTACTGTGTGAGGTGGCCTTAGTGGTCGTGATTGAAGAGGTGAAGCTGGGAGTACTGTATGAAGTGGACTCGGTGGTAGGGATTGAAGAGGTGAAGCTGGGAGTGCTGTGTGAGGTGGTCCCAGTGGTCGAGATTGAAGAGGTGAAGCTGGGAGTACTGTGTGAGGTGATCTCAGTGGTGGGGATTGGAGGGGTGAAGCTGGGAGTACTGTGTGAGGTGGTCTCAGTGGTGGGGATTGGAGAGGTGAGTCTGGGAGTGGTTTGTAAGGTGATCTCAGTGGTGGGGATTGAAGGGGTGAAGCTGGGAGTACTGTGTGAAGTGGACTCGGTGGTGGGGATTGAAGAGGTGAAGCTGGGAGTGCTGTGTGAGGTGGTCTCGGTGGTGGGGATTGAGGAGGTGAAGCTGGGAGTACTGTGTGAGGTGGACTCAGTGCTAGGGATTGAAGAGGTGAAGCTGGGAGTACTGTATGAGGTGATCTCAGTGGTGGGGATTGAAGGGGTGAAGCTGGGAGTACTGTGTGAGTTGGTCTCAGTGGTCATGATTGAAGATGTGAAGCTGGGAGTACTGTGTGAGGTTGTCTTGGAGGTTGTGGTTGAAGAACTGAAGCTGAGAGTGCTGTGTGAGGTGGTCTCGGTGGTGGGTATTGAAGAGGTGAAGCTGGGAGTGCTGTGTGAGGTGGTCTCAGTGGTCGTGATTGAAGATGTGAAGCTGGGAGTACTGTGTGAGGTGGTCTCAGTGGTGAGGATTGAAGAAGTGAAGCTTGGAGTACTGTGTGAGGTGGCCTTAGTGGTCGTGATTGAAGAAGTGAAGCTGGGAGTACTGTATGAAGTGGACTCGGTGGTAGGGATAGAAGAGGTGAAGCTGGGAGTACTGTGTGAGGTGGTCCTAGTGGTCGAGATTGAAGAGGTGAAGCTGGGAGTCGTGTGGGAGGTGGTCTCAGTGGTGAAAATGGGAGAGGTGAAGCTGAAAGTAGTGTGTGAAGTTGTCTCAGTAGTGGGGATTAAAGAAGTGAAGCTGGGAGTACTATCTGAGGTGGTCTCAGAAGCGAAGATTGAAGAGGTGTAGATGTGATTAGCATGTAAGGTCATATCGGTAGTGGGAATTAAAGAGGTGTACCTGGTAGTACTGTTTGAGGTGGTCTCGGTGGTGGTTGTGGAAGAGGTAAAGGTGGGAGTAGTGTGTGAGGTGGTCTTGGATATGGTGATTGAAGAGGTGAAGCTGGGAGAACTGTGTGAGGTGGACTTGGTGGTGAAGATTGAAGAGGTGTAGATGGGGGTACTGTGTGAGGTGGTCTTGGTGGTGGGGATTGAAGAGGTGTAGCTGGTAGTACTGTTTGAGGTGTTCTTGGTGGTGGTTGTTGAAGAGGTAAAGCTGAGAGTAGTGTGTGAGGTGGGCTCAGTGGTGGGGATTGAAGGAGTAAAGCTGGAAGAACTGTGGGAGGTGGTCTCAGTAGTGGAGATAGAAGAGGTGAAGACTGGAGTACTGTGTGAGGTGATCTTGGTGGTGAAGATTGCAGAGGTGAAGCTGGGAGTACTGTGTGAGGTTGTCTCGGTTGCGGGAATTGAAGAGGTAAACTGGGGAGTACTAAGTGAGGTGGTCTCTGTGGTGAAGATTGCAGAGGTGAAGCTGGGAGTACTGTGTGAGGTGGTCTTGGTGATTGGTATTGAAGAAGTGAACCTGGGACTAGTGTGTGAGGTGGTCTCTGTGGTTGGG
>CM052649.1:176820607-176837751 GCA_028533165.1 Leontopithecus rosalia
CCTTCAACTTATCCCAGTGCAGGAAGCACGCCATCAACCACCAGGCTTGCCACCAGCACATCTAGGGTCACTACGAAAGCCAGCACCATGTCAATCGTAACTGTTGACACCAGCTCACCGGTGACCATGTCTACTCAGGCCACTTCCGTCCCTACCACTCCTGAAGGGGCCACCATGGCTTCAACTGCTCCCTTTGGAGGAAGCACATCATCAACCACCGAGCCTGCCATCACCACCACACCTGCGGCCACCACCTTGTCAACCACTCCTGTGGGCACCAGTTCACCAGTGACCACATATACTCAGGGTAGTTCCTCCCCTACCACTCCTGGAAGCACCACCACGTCTTCAACTGCTCCCAGTGGAGGAAGCACGCCATTAACCACTGAGCCTGCCAGCACCACACCTGGGGCTACTACCAAGGCCAGCACCCTGTCAACTGCTCGTGCTGGCACCAGCTCAGTGGTGACCACTTCTGCTCACGCCAGTTCCTCCCCTATTGCTCCTGGAGGTGTCACTATGTCTTCAACTGCACCCAGTGGAGGAAGCACGACATCAACAGCTGGGTCTGACACCACCACACCTGGGGCCACTACTGTGGCCGGGACCTTGTCAACCACTCCTGCGGGCACCAGTTCACCAGTGACCACATCTACTCAGGGCATTTCCTCCCCTGCCAGTCCTGAAGGTGCCACCGCCTCCTCAACCGCTCCTGGTGGAGGAAGCACGCCATCCAACAATCAGCCTGCCACCAGCACAGCTAGGGCCACTACCGAGGCCCACACCCCATCAACCACTCCTGCGGGCACCAGCTCTATGGTGGCCACGTCTACTCAGGCCAGTTCCTCCCCTATAGCTCCTGGAGATGCCACCACGCATTCAAACCCTCCCGGTGCAGAAAGCAGACCATCAACCACCGAGCCTGCCACCCCCACAACTGAGGCAACTACTGAGGCCAGCACCCCATCAATTTCTCTAGCGGGCACCAGCTCAATGGTAACCACATCTACTCAGGCAGGTTTCTTCCCTACCACTCCTGGAGGCACCAACACGCCTTCAACTGCCCCTGTCGGAGGAAGCACAGCATCAACCACCGAGCCTGCCACCACCACATCTGGGGCCACCACCAAGGCCCTCACCTTTTCAACCGCTGTCTTGGGCACCATCTCCCCAGTGACCACGTCCACTCAGGCCAGTTCTTCTCCTACTGCTCCTGGAAGTGCCACCTTGCCTTCAACTTCTCCCAATGCAGGAGGCACGCCATCAACCACCAGGCCTGCCATCACCACACCTGGGGTCACTACGGAGGCCAGCACCCTGTCATCTGCTCCTGTTGACACCAGCTCACCGGTTACCATGTCTACTCAGGTCAGTTCCTTCCCTACCACTCCTGAAGGGGCCACCACGGCTTCAACTGCTCCCTTTGGAGGAAGCACGCCATTAACCACTGAGCCTGCCACCATCACCACACCTGCGGCCACTACTGAGGCCAGCACCTTGTCAAACCCTCCTGAGGTCACCAGTTCACCAGTGACCACATCTACTCAGGGCATTTCATCCCCGACCACTGCTGGAGGCGCCACCACATCCTCAACCGCTCCTGGTGCAGGAAGCACACCATCCACCAATGAGCCTGCCACCAGCACAGCTAGGGCCACTACCGAGGCCCTCACCCCATCAACTAGTCCTGCGGGCAGCAGCTCTCCGGTGGCCACGTCTACTCAGGCCAGTTCCTCCCCTATAGCTTCTGGAGACAGCACCACGCTTTCAACCACCCCCGGTGGAGAAAGCAGACCATCAACCACCGAGCCTGCCATCCCCACAACTGAGGCAACTACTGAGGCCAGCACCCCATCAATTTCTCCCGTTGGCACCAGCTCAATGGTAACCACGTCTACTCAGGCAGGTTTCTTCACTACCACTCCTGGAGGCACCAACACGCCTTCAACTGCTCCTGCTGGAGGAAGCACGCCATCAACCACCGGGCCTGACACCCCCACACCTGGGGCCACTACCAAGGCCCGCACCTTTTCAACCACTGCCGTCGGCACCATCTCCCCAATGACCACGTCCACTCAGGCCAGTTCCTCTCCTACTGCTCCTGGAAGTGCCACCTTGCCTTCACCTTCTCCCAGCGCAGGAAGCACGCCATCAACCGCCAGGCTTGCCACCAGCACACCTGGGGTCACTACGAAGGCCAGCACCCTGTCAAGCGCTCCTGTTGACACCAGCTCACTGGTGACCATGTCTACTCAGGCCACTTCGTTCCCTACCACTCCTGAATGG
The DNA here is from genome assembly GCA_028533165.1 of Leontopithecus rosalia. NCBI lineage: Eukaryota > Metazoa > Chordata > Mammalia > Primates > Cebidae > Leontopithecus > Leontopithecus rosalia. Next base: position 176,822,894 of record CM052649.1, read on the forward strand.
GCCACCACAGCTTCAACTGCTCACTTTGGAGGAAGCACACCATCAACCACCAAGCCTGCCACCAGCACCACACCTGGGGCCAGCACCTTGTCAACCCCTCCTGTGGGCACCAGTTCAACAGTGACCACATCTCCTCAGGGTAGTCCCTCCCCTACCACTCCTGGAAGCACCACGTCTTCCACTGCTCCTGGTGGAGGAAGCACGGAATTAACCACTGAGCCTGCCAGCACCACACCTGGGGCTACTACCAAGGCCAGCACCCTGTCAACTCCTCCTGCTGGCACCAGCTCAGTGGTGACCACTTCTGCCAACACCAGTTCCTCGCCTATTTCTCCTGGAGGCGTCACCATGTCTTCAACTGCACCCAGTGGAGGAAGCACGACATCAATAGCTGGGCCTGACACCACCACACCTGGGGCCACTACTGAGGCAAGCACTTTGTCAACCCCTCCTGAGGGCACCAGTTCACCAGTGATCACATCTACTCAGGGCATTTCCTCCCCTGCCAGTCCTGAAGGTGCCACCACATCCTCAACCGCTCCTGGTGCAGGAAGCATGCCATCCACCAATCAGCCTGCCACCAGCACAGCTAGGGCCACTACTGAGGCCCACACACCATCAACCACTCCTGTGGGCACCAGCTCTCTGGTGGCCACATCTACTCAGGCCAGTTCCTCCCCTACAGCTCCTGGAGATGCCACCACGCATTCAAATGCTCCCGGTGCAGAAAGCAGACCATCAACCACCGAGCCTGCCACCCCCACAACTGAGGCAACTACTGAGGCCAGCACCCCGTCAATTTCTCCAGTTGGCACCAGCTCAATGGTAACCACGTCTACTCAGGCAGGTTTCTTCCCTACCACTCCTGGAGGCGCTAGCACAGCTTCAACTGCCCCTGTCGGAGGAAGCACGCCATCAACCACCGGGCCTGACACCCCCACACCTGGGGCCACTACCAAGGCCCGCACCGTTTCAACCACTGCCGTGGGCACCATCTCCCCAATGACCATGTCCACTCAGGCCAGTTCCTCTCCTACACCTCCTGGAAGTGCCACCTTGCCTTCAACTTCTCCCAGTGCAGGAAGCACGCCATCAACCACCAGGCTTGCCACCAGCACACCTGGGGTCACTATGGAGGCCAGCACCCTGTCAACCACTCCTGTTGACACCAGCTCACCGGTGACCATGTCTACTCAGGCCAGTTCCTTCCCTACCACTCCTGAAGGGGCCACCACGGCTTCAACTGCTCCCTTTGGAGGAAGCACAGCATCAAGCACTGAGCCTGACACCACCACCACACTTGTGACCACTACTGAGGCCAGCATCCTGTCAACCGCTCCTGAGGGCACCAGCTTGCCAGTGATCATGTCTACTCAGGCCAGTTCTTCTCCTACCATTCCTGTTGGCACCACCACGCCTTCAAGAGCTCCAGGTGGAGGAAGCACGCCGTCAGTGACCACGTCTGCCACCACCACAGCTGGGGCCACTCTGACGTCCAGCACCTTGTCAGCCGCTTTTCAGGGCACCAGTTCCCCAGTGACCACGGATACCCAGGGCAGTTCATCTTCTATAACTGTAGATGGCACCACCATGTCTATGCCTACTCTGAGTGAAGGAAGCACTCTCAGCACCGCCCACGTGACCAGTTCTGGGGCTCGCACACATTCAAGCTCACCTGTTGACACTCGCACATCTGTGTCCACTTCTACCGAAGGCAGTTCATCTTCTACCACTCTGGAGGGCACCACCATTCCTACTACGAAGGAATTTGCAACAACTGCAGTGACTACTGCTGCTATCCTCACGTATGTGACCGTGTCTACTGCCCCCAGCACACCCAGCACAACCAGCAGAGGCTCCACTACCTCTTCATCGACTCTTTCTGCAGCCAGTGCGCCTCACACCTCTACCTCCATCGTCACTCGTTCTGTGACCCCTCTGTCACAATCCCGCGTGCCGTCAACAATATCTTCTCACCCCGTCCCACCTGTGATTTCTCCTGGTCACTCCAGTACAGCTTCAACCACGTCTGCCTCCCCGACACCTGTTACCACCGACACTGTCACCACCATGACCAGCAGGACACATCCCAGCACACGGATCACTTCCTCCCCCATGGTGACCACCACCACTGTGCCCAGGACTACTTCCACAGTTAAGAGCACCGCCACCTCAACTCCTGCTGTGCCAACAACCACACCACGTAAGTCATTTCTTGAGTTTTCCTTTTTCGAACTGACATTATTTTCCAGTCTCCACTCCCTACGTTTTGTGGGTTTCTTCTTAAACATTTTACTAAACGCCTTTTGCTCCAACTTGCTTGTTTTCTGTTTGCTAAAACCTGCACTGAGGTTCTCCGTCTCAGCACTCTCTCGCTTCTCCGATCTTGCCTTGCTGTTTCTTGCACAAGTTCCACCATTTCGAACAAAGCGTTACCACTCCTTGTCTGGGCATCTCAATCTCCAGTATTCTGTCCACAAGTCCTGTTTTCTCTCTTTCATATTCTGCAGGTCCCTGTTCCATTGCACTTTGTCTGCTCTGATGTTATTAACTCTGAGTGGTTTATTTACGTTTTCTTTAAACTTGTTAGTTTACTTTGTAAATTTTCTAGTGGATTTTCTCATTCATTTTGCTCATACTAAAGTACGAACATTTTTTTTTTTGCAGAAGGTTGTTGCCATTTCATTCATGTGTACCTGTGACAACTGTCTCTGCCACCATTCACTTTTATTTTGATTTACCTTATCCCCTGAGCACCCACTATAGAAGCAAAAAAAAGGTCCTTCACTTCTATCAGCTCTGAACTCCACCTCCAATGCCTCTGAGCGTTTTGCTGCCCTTATGTAGCCCTCTCCTTTCTCTGACTCTCAAACTTTCACTCAGCTTTCTTTTCTCGTGTTAGTTTGAGATTTGTTCCATTTCTTACTTGCTATTATAATACCCTGTATATTGTATTACATGAAACACATAGTGTATTAATAGACCTGTGATTAATAGACTCCCAGATTAAGAATATTTTGCATGCATTTTTTTTTTGAGACTGAGTCTTGCTCAGGCTGGAGTGCAGTGGCGTGATCTCAGCCCACTGTGACCTCCGCCTCCCGGGTTCAAGACATTCTCCTACCTCAGCCTCCTGTGTAGCTGGGACTACGGGCGCCCTAGCCTGCAACCATGCCTGGCTAAGTTTTTGTATTTTTAGTAGAGATGGAGTATCACCATGTTGGTCAGGATGGTCTTGATCTCCTAACCTTGTGATCCACCAGCCTTGGCCTCCCAAAGTGCTGGGACTACAGGCGTGAGGCACCGTGCCCGGCCTGAATGCATTTTTTAAAGCATGCTAATTAAAATACTTGGAAACACTGATTTATTTAGATGAATAGGCTCACAGATATATGATCTGTGTCTGCCCACAGAACTGCCCCATCCCGTCTTGAATTGATGACAATGAAGGATGGTTCTTCAGTTTTTTTGGCTGCTACAATTTCTCTGGACTTTGTGATTTCTTCCTCTGCTGAATTCTGCTTTGCCTGGACTTTCTCCTCCTCCTCCTCTTCTTCCTCCTCCTCCTCTTCTTCTTCTTCTTCTTCTTCTTCTTCTTCTTCTTCTTCTTCTTCTTCTTTTTTGAGACAGAGTTTTACTCTTGTTGCCCCAGCTGGAGTGCAGTGGCAAGATCTTGGTTCACACGCAACCTCTGCTTCCCAGGTTCGAGCGATTCTCTCGCCTCAGTCTCCTGAGTAGCTGGGATTGCAGGTTCCTGCCACCATGCCCAGCTAAATTTTGTATTTTTAGTAGAGATGGTGTTTCACCATGTTGGCCAGGCTGGTCTCCAACTCCTGACCTCAGGTAATCCACCTACGTTGGTTTCACAAAGTCTGGGATTACAGGTGTGAGCCACCGTGCCTGGCTGGACTTTCTATCATATGGCTTTTTTCTCTGGATGCTCTCCAATATGTCTTTGTCTTCTTGAGCTCTCTGATTCTCTGATGAGTGGTCTGAGCATTTTCAGGTGGGAGATCTGGACCTTGTATTTCCAGAAAGCCTCGTAAGTGTCTTGAAAAAGGACAGGAGGCTGCAATGCCACTGGACCCACTATCTGGAGTCAGTTGCGTCTTTGAAGGCAGATTGTCCTCCTTCTGTCTTCCTCCTCTTCCCCAGAGATTGGCCTTCCCTTTACACTGTTGAGCAATGTGTGAACACGCCCCAGCATCTGCTTCTGTTGCTTCTCACTAGTGTGTGTTTTGGCACTTAGCTCAGGTCTGGGCATCTTTAGTAATGAAAGAGGGAGAGAGACGGAGGGAGGAGACTGATGAAGAATGTTTGCTGCGTATGTAAGAATGTCCAGTGTGCCCAGGACTCTTGACTTCTCTCTTCTGTTCTTTCCAAATGTCTTGGAGCAAAAGCCCTTAAACAGCCTGCATGATGTGATTTCCATGAGTGTGGGTCCTGCTCTCTGAGTCTGTTTAGGGTAAGCCAGAAGGCAGAGATGAGACACGTGTTTGCAGAGTCTATGCATACCTCGTGCACTTCCCCAGACAAAACATACCTTGAATACTGATCTATGCAAGCACAGCAATTTTCAAGAAAAGTCAAAGAGAACAGAGCTTTAGATTTTCCAGGTTGGGCTGTGTGTCATGGCTGAAGCCTGTAATCCCAGCACTTTGGGAGGCTGAGGTGGGTGGATCACCTTGTAGTCAGGAGTTCAAGGCTAGCCTGACCAACATGGAGAAACCCCATATCTACTAAAAATATAAAATTAGCTGGGTGTGGTGACGCATGCCTATAATCCCAGTTACTCTGGAGGCTGAGGCAGGAGAATCCCTTGAATATGGGAGACAGGTTGTGGTGAGCTGAGATCACGCCATTGCTCTCCAGACCAGGCGACAAGAGCAAAACTCTGTCTCAAAAAAAAATAAATAAAAGATTTTGCAGGTTGGCACAGATATGTGAGAGTTGGCTATCACTACTTCCTACCTACTTAAACCAAGAGGAGTTTATTTGTATTGCAATTTAAAAAGGAGTTGCTAGCCAGGCGCAGTGACTCAGGCCTGTAATCCCAGCACTTTGGGAGGTTGAAGCGGGTGAAAAACAAGGTCAGGATTTTGAGACCAGCCTGACCAACATGGCAAAACCCGGCCTCCACTAAAAATACAAAAATTAGCTGGGCATGGTGGCGCGTGCCTGTAATCTCAGCTACTCAGGAGGCTGAGGCAGGAGAATCGCTTGAACCCAGGAGGCGGAGGTTGCAGTGAGCCGAGATCGCACCACTGCACTCCAGCCTGGGCCACAGAGCGAGACTGCGTCTCAAAAATAAAATAAATAAATAAAATAAAAAAACCAAAAAGGAGTTGTTAAGCTGGGCATGATGGCTCACACCTGTAATCCCAGCATTTTGTGAGGCTGAGACTGGAGGATTGGTTGAGGCCAGAAGCTTGAGACCAGCCTGGGCAACAGAGCAACACCCCATTTTTACAGAAAAAATTTAAAATTAGCCAGGCATGGTGATGCATGCCTGTAGTCCCAGTAACTTGGGAGGCTAAGGTGGGAGGATTGTGCAAGCCCAGGAGCTCAAGGCGGTAATGAGGTATGATTGCATCACTGCACGCCAGCTTGAGTGAGACAGTGAGACTGTCTCAAAAATAAATAATATATAAAAAATAAAATAAGATCTAAAATCCTCCCTAAACTCCGCATCCCAGTAAATTTAAAAAGAATGGGAAAGAATCATAGCAGTAATGACTGACAGCACGGGCTTTTCCAAAGCAGGTGCTGAGGAACAACGACCATTTCATTCTCAACCCGGGTGGACTTGAGGTTGATCACGTTCACCTGGGTTTTCTCTTCCTCAGCCTCTCACCTCTCACAGTACCGGGTTTCTCTTTCTTCATGTTTTTGGGCGAAAGTCAAGCATGCTGGACTAGGACTGGCTGGAGTGTCACCTGCACGTGGACCCGTGGGGAGATGGCTTAGCCTCTCTCTGCCTCACTTTGTCTGCCTGTGAAGTGAGGATAATATTAACTGTCCTGTGCCCCCCAGAGTCTCACGAGAGTATCAGATTAGGCAGTGGGGGTTCATGCCTGTAATCCCAGCTCTTTGGGAGGCTGAAGTGGGGAGATCACCTGAGGTCAGGAGTTCAAGATCAACCTGGCCAACATGGTGAAACCTGTCTCCACTAAAAATACAAAAATTAGCTGGGTAACCCAGTGCAGTGGCTCACGTCTGTAATTCCAGCACTTTGGGAGGCTGAGGCAGGCAGATCACGAGGTTAAGAGCTCGAGACCAGCCTGGCCAACATGGTGAAATCCTGTCTCTACTAAAAATACAAAACTTAGCTGAGCATGGTGGTGCTTGCCTATAATCCCAGCTACTTGGGAGGCTGAGGCAGGAGGATCACTTGAACCCTGGGAGGTAGAGGACGCAGTCAGCTGAGATCGTGCCACTGCACTCCAGCCTGGAGACAGAGCGAGACTCCGTCTTAAAAAAAAAAAAAGAAAGAAAATTAGCTGGGTATGATAGCGTGACTGTAATCCCAGCTACTTAGGAGGCTGAGGCAAGAGAATCACTGGAACCCGGGAGGCGGAAGATGCAGTAAGCCAAGATCGTGCCGTTGTGCTCCAGCCTGGGCAGCAAGAGTGAAACTCGGTCTCAAAATACAAAAACAAATGAGGCGGTGTCTGTGCAAATGCATCATAAGCTGTAAAGTGTGGTGCTCAACACGTAACCACAGTAGGTCCCTGTTCCTTTCAGAGCAATGCCTCAATGGAGGCGAGTGGAAAGAAGACTCCTGTGACTGCCCCTCTGGCTATAAAGGAGATCGATGCCAGTACGCGGCCGTTGTCTGCATGAACGGAGGCTCCTGGGATGGGCTCAAGTGTCAGTGCCCCTCCCCCTACATTGGGGAGCTCTGTGAGGAGGTGTCCAACACCCTTGACATAAGTAAGTGCAACCCCAGACCCTTCCCCTGCCCCCCTCACTGTGCCCTGGGACCCAGCCTCCACATAGGCACCAGTTCCTGCCCCACCTTGATGTGAGGCCAGGGATAGGGCCTCTTCTGGGCTGTGGGTTTTTTGTTTTTTGTTTATTACCCAGTGCTAACAATGCTAAAGCATCACAAAATGAATAAAACAGGTCAGGCATGGTGGCTCTCGCCTGTAATCCCAGTGCTTTGGGAGTCTGAGGCAGTCTGAGGACTGCTTGAAGCCAGGAGTTCAAGACCAGCCTGGTCAACATAGTGAGATTCCATTTCTTAAAAAAATAAAATAAAATTGGCCGAGTGTGGTGGCTTATGCCTGTAATCCCAGCACTTTGGGAAGCCGAGGCGGGTGGATCACAAGGTCAAGAGTTCAAGACCAGCCTGGCCAACATAGTGAAACCCCCATCTCTACTAAAAATAGAAAAATTAGCCAGGTGTGGTGGCACATGTCTGCAGTCCCAGCTACTCAGGAGGCTGAGGCAGGAGAATCGCTTGAACCTGGGAGGCACAGGTTGCAGTGAGCTGAGACCACACCCATTGCACTCCAGCCTGAGTGACAGAGGGAGACTCCATCTCAAAAAACAAAAACAAACAAACAAAATGAGCTGGGTGTGGTGGTGCACACCTGTAGTCCAGCTGCTTGGGAGGTTGATGTGGGAGGGTTGCTTGAGCCCAGGAGGTTGAGCTGCACTGAGCTATGATCTCACCACTGTACTCCAGCCTGTGCAACAGAACAAGACCCTGGAAGGAAGGAAGGAAAGAAGGAAGGAAGGAGGGAAGGAGGGAGGGAGGGAAGGAAGGGGAAATGAATAAAACAATAAGATGTATTTTTGACACAAATTTGGCACAGAATTTTACCATAAAATGAAATGGAGGTCACTTCCTCCACCCAGGCTGGGGGGCAGATCTTCTGAGTGGGAGACTCAGGGATGCTCAGCTCAGTAAGTCTACCCTTCTCAGCGCCACCGGAGACCATCTCCGCCCAAATGGAAATGACTGTGACAGTGACCAGTGAGAAGTTCACCAATGAGCTGAATGACCGCTCTTCCGAGGAATTCAAGAATTTCAACAAGACATTCACGGAAGAGGTAAGTCTGGGAGAGCAAGTCCCCATGGCCACTCAGTTCCCCCAGAGCAGAGTCTGTAAGGTTAAGGGGGCAGCGGGGGGCTATTTCCTTGTTAGATGCGCAGGAGTTTTCTCCAGCTCCCATGTCCTCAAGGCTTGCCAGTGAAGGAGGGGAAAGATGAGGCCAGGTCTTATCTGGGGGCTGCAGGAGGCCCTGGGTGGAGCAGGTCTCTGGAAAGGGACCACTCCACGTGGCAAGTCTGCTGTGATGCCCTGGGACAGGTCCTGTGCCCTGATGTCCCACAGAAAGGCCCCATGGGTCCTCTGGGATGACATAGTGGCCCCTTGCCTTTCAGATGAACCGTGTGTACGCCGGTATCCCTGAGTATGTCGGGGTGAACATCACAAAGCTACGGTGAGTGTCTGGGCCATGGGAAGAGGGTCTGTGGCATGGAAGCAGCAGTCATAATTATAAAGGCAATTGGAACGGTGCCCCCTGCATGACCATGCTCGGGCAGCTCTCACAGAATACCACCGACGGGGTGGCTTAAACAACAGAAATCTATTCCTCCCCGTTCTGGGGGCTGGAGGTCCAAGATCAAGGTGTGGGTAGGTGGTTTCTCTGGAGGCCTCTCTCCTTGGCTCGTGGATGGCCGCCTTCTTGTTGTGTCTTTGCACGGCCTTTCCCCTGTGCGCACCTCCCTGCTGCCTCTGCATACCCAAATTTCCCCGTCTTATAAGGACACCAGTCAGACTGGATGGGGCCTACTCTAACGGCCTCATTTTAACTTAATCACCTCTTAAAGGCCCTATTTCCAAATATAGTCACCTTCTGAGCTTCTGGAGATTAGGGCTTCAATATATCAATGTAGGTGGCACCAGGTACAGTGGCTCACATCTGTAATCCCAGCACTTTGGGAGGCCGAGGCGGAAGGATCATTTGAGGCCAGGAGTTCGAGAATGGCCTGAGCAACATAGCAAGACCTTGTCTCTATAAAAAATACCAAAATTAGCAGGGCATGGTGGCGTGCACCTGTAGACATAGCTACTCAGGAGGCTGAGGCGGGAGGATCACTTGAGCCCAGGAGTCAGAGGCTAGAGGATGCCAGGATGGCACCACTGCACTCCAGCCTGGGCAGCAGAGCAAGACTCTGTGTCTGCAACAAAAAACTCCAAAACCTCAAGGATGGCCTCTTCTGTAGTTCCAATTCCTCCCTCCATCTCCATCACTGAAGCTTCCCTAAACCTTCCTGAAGCCTCCCTTTGTAGAAAGTTCTCTTAGGCACAGGCTGCTGGGAGAAGTCCTGTAGCAAGGGACCCAGTACAGTGCCTAGGACAGATCCATCACCCCAACTGTCCTGCCCCCAGCTCTGCCTTCCCTTGGTACCACAGAGGGTGAAGCCAGCCGGGCGCAGTGGCTCACGCCTGTAATCCCAGCACTTTGGGAGGCTAAGGTGGGTGGATGACCTGAGGAAAGGAGTTCGAGACCAGCCTGAACAATATGATGAAACCCCTTCTCTACTAAAATTACAAAAATTAGCCGTGTGTGGCAGCAATTGCCTGTAGTCCCAGCTACTCAGGAGGCTGAGGAAGGAGGATCACTTGAACCTGGGAGGCGGAGGTTGCAGTGAGCTGAGATTGCGCCACTGCACTCCAGCCTGGGCGACAGAGCAAGACTCTGTCTAAAAAAAAAAAAAAAAAAGAAAAGAAAAGAAAAAAAAAGAGAGAAAGAGGGTGAAGGCTGCTTGGGACAGGATTTGAGAGATAAGCACCCATCCATTCTGACCTGAGGACATCTTCCCCTCCCTCCTCAGGCTTGGCAGTGTGGTGGTGGAGCATGAGGTCCTCCTAAGAACCAAGTACACGCCAGAGTTCCAGACAGTGCTGAACAATGCCAGCATGCTCGTGAAAGAAAGAATCACAAAAGTGACTGAGGAGCAAATAATGATTAACGATAATTGCTCAGGTAAACTCCTGGGCTTCCCGGGAGGGAGGGAAAGGAGGGGGCAGCAGGGCTGGGGCGTGACTTTCTTAGTAGAGACGAGGGCTCAGAGTGAGGATGGCTAACAGGCGGGTGGGTGCAAGAGTCACTGTGGGGTCCTAGAGTCCCTGGGGGTGCAGCTCAAGGAAGCCCCAGGATTGGGCCAAGAGAGTCTTTCACTTTTGTCTTCCTCTGGCCCATTTTGTCCCTGGGGTAGGGGAAGGGACAAAGGCAGATGGAGAGGGTAGAATGTGGAGATAGCTAGGAATTCGTCTCAGAACCTGCAAGGACAGACATATAGACAGGCCAGATCATCCAGGGCACCAGGACTAAGGGGTACAGGATAGGAGAGTCTGCTGGAAATGGGGAGCAATGGGCCCTGTTACACCAGGGTTCATCTAAGTGTGTTGGTCAAGGCAGAAGAGGGAAGAAGGTGGCATTGGGCAGCTGTGGTGGCTCACGCCTGTAATCCCAGCTCTGTGGGAGGCCGAGGCAGGCAGATCACTTGAGGCCAGGAGTTTGAAACCAGCTTGGTCAACATGGTGAAACCTTGTCTCTACTAAAAATACAAAATTAGCTGGACACGATGGTGGGTGCCTGTAGTCTCAGCTACTTAGGAGGCTGAGGCAGGAGAACTGCTTGAACCCAGGAAGCAGAGGTTGCAGTGAGCTGAGATCGTACCACTGCACTCTAGCCTGGGTGACAGAGCAAGACTCAGTCTCAAAAACAAACAAACAAACAAAAAAAAAACGGCCAAAGGGTCAGGCACGGTGTCTCACGCCTGTAATACCAGCACTTTGGGAGGCCGAGGCGGGTGGATCACTTGAACCCAGAAGACGGAGGTTGCAGTGACTGAAATTGCATCACTGCACTCCAGCCTGGTGACAGAGTGAGACTCCGTCTCAAAAAGAAAGAGAGAGAGAGAAAAGAAAGAAAGAAAAAAGAAAGGAAGGAAGGAAGGAAAAGAGGGAGGAAGGAAGGAAGGAAAGAAAGAAAATGGAGCTTTGGGACCAAAAGGGCACAGGGGGCTCAGGACACTTGGAGGGTCACCAGATGTGAGGCTGATGCTGGCCTCTGCAGGGGCCAGGTTCCCCCTCCCCATAGCCACCCACCCCCTACACACACACACCCCTCAGCTCCCTGAGGATGCAAAACAAGCATGTGTGTGTCATGAGGGGCTTTATGTGTCTCCTTCACAGCCTTGCTGTGTTACAACACCAGTGGTACCCAGGTGCAAAACATCACGATGACCGAGTACGACGCCGTAGGTAGGTGATAACACAAGGGGTTTAGGGGAAGGCTGGGAGGGAGGGAACCCAGGAGGAGCAGGGCAGTGCCCCCCAGCTCCCTGGTCACGCTGCTCCCTGTCCCTGCACCCCCACCAGCGGAATGCCGGAAGGCGGCCGGGCCGGTCTATGAACACTACTTCCTAGTGGAATACCAGGACCAGCAACCAAAATGCATCAACCCCTGCGAGCCCGGCTACAATGCCTCCAAGAAATGTAACTTCGGCAAGTGCCAGTTGCTTCGAAGTGGCCCCCGGTGCTAGTGAGTTCTTCCCCACCTCTTCTAGACCAGCCCAGACGTCCTGGTCCTCCCCATCCCCTGCAGAGCTTCTCCCCAGGCACTGCCTAGAGGCCAAGGTCATGGGACTAGGTCCCAGCCTCTCCTGAATGTGTCCAGCTGCAGAGGAATTGGATTGGGGGTGGGGAAAGACATGAGTAGCTGAGTTCCAAGCCTGCGTCCATAACAGTCCCAGCCCTCCCCAGCGTCCTCTCTGTGCTGACGAGGGCTGAGGACGGTGACAGCCTCCGGGAAAGTTTGTCCGATGGGGGAACAGAGAGAGAGCCTTGCTTCCAGAGGGAGAGTAAGATCCTCTGCCGGTGGAATAGAAACAGAAGGCCACACACCCATACGGGGAGTGGGGAGAAGTGCTAAAGCCTAGTCACAGAGGTGGGAAAGTTCAGAAAAACACTGCCACTTGAAACAGAACCAAAGAGAGAGACCAGCTGGAGCGTCCGGTGCAGGAAGAAGCCACATGTATGCAAAGACCTGAGTTGTTAGTTTGGGAAGGCTTCCTGGAAAAGGTAGTCACAAGCTGGAAAGAGGAAGAAAGGAACAGGGCTTAGAGAAGCATCTCCAGGTAGCTGGGAGGAAGAGCTTCAGGGGTATAATAGAAGCTTTGGATCAGTCTGCAGCCTGGCTTTCTTGAAACAGAGGAGGACTGAAAGTGAGGATGGTTAATGGGTAGGTGCAAGAGTCACCGTGGGGTCCTGGAGTCCCTTGGGTGCAGCCCAGGGAAGACCCAGGTTGGGCCAACTGTCCTAGGTCCTGAGTTGCAACCGGAAGCAAAACCTAAAAGCCTGGAGTGGGAATTGAGCTCATTTGAGGACCAGCTTCAGGGATGCTGGTCTTCATCTACGTTCATCCCCGCAGGGTGCCTTGCTTAGTCCCCCTGCCAATCTCTTCTCACCTCCTCCTCATTAAACACCCAAGGGGCAGGGCCCAGGTTTGAAGCTGGCGCTGACTCTGTTCTCTCTCCCGCACTGTCCCTTCTCTCCATCTCAGCTGCTTGACCACGGAAACTCACTGGTACAGAGGGGAAGCCTGTGACCAGGGCATCCAGAAGAGTCTGGTGTACTGGCTTGTGGGGGCAGGGTGCGTGCTGGTGCTGATCATCCTGATAGCTCTCCTGATACTCACTTTCCACTCCAAGAGAGAGGTGAAACGGTGAGTGAGCCCCTACCACCTCCTCTTCCAGCTCCCTCCAGCTCCTCCTCCTCCTCTGATCCCTCTGCCTCTAATCACTTCATCCTCGAGGGGGACAGTGGGGTAGCTAAAAACGGGGATACAGCTTGTCCATGGTCCTTGTTCCTGTTCCCCAATGCTAACAGGGTCTCTCTGGTGTTTCCATCCATAGGCAAAAGTCCAAATTGTCTCAGTTGTACAAGTGGCAAGAAGAGAAAGGGGGACCAGCTCCTGGGACATTCCGAAACATTGGCTTTGACATTTCCCAAGGTATCGGCCTTCCTCTCTGAACTCAATGGCTCAAAATGTGGAAATAGGCTGAGTGCAGTGGGTTCACGCCTGTAATCCCAGCACTTTGAGAGGCCAAGGCAGGAGGATTGCTTGAGACCAGGAGCTTGATATCAGCCTGGGCAACAACACAGCAAAACCCTATCTCTTAAAAAAAAAAAAAAAAAAAGAGGCTGAGGCAGGTAGATCACTTGAGGTCAGGATGAGACCAGCCTGGACCACATGGTGAAACCCTGTCTCTACTAAAGCTACAAAAAATGAGCTGGGCACGGTGGCAGGCACCTGCAATCCCAGCTACTCAGGAGGCTGAGGCAGGAGAATTGCTGGAACCCGGGAGGTGGAGGCTGCAGTGAGCTGAAACTCCAGCCTGGGTGATGGAGCAAGATTCCATCTCAAAAGAAGAAGAAGGAGAAGGAGAAAATATAGGACAGATAGAAAACACAAAATAAAATGATAGGAAGTAATGCAAATATATCATGAATCATAATACATATAAGTAGATTAAACTTTAGTTAAAAAGGAATTTTTAAAAAATTCTAGGTATCTTCTGTGGATGAGAGGCACATGTGAAATAGAAACACAAAACTTGGAAACAAAAGCGTTGAAAATACAAAACAGGGTAATAGTAAACAAAGTATCTGTTGTTTTGTGTATAGCTGTACTCATTGCAGGCACATGATCTTTAAAGCAAAAAGAATTACTAGAGATAAAAAATGTTCAATATTAGGAAATGGCTTACTCTGTTAGACACAAGTCTAATTTGTATGCTCAACTAGTACAATCTCCCATATCTTTGGAAATTTTTTTAAGTTTCTAAATAATGTATGGATGAGATAAGAGATTATAGTTAAAGTGAGAAAATACTTAGTATCAAGACTTGTGGGATGCAGCTATAGCTGTATTCAGAAGAAAATTCATAGCCTTAATATGCCTGTTTTAGAAAGCTGCTGAGTCAGTTAATGTTGATAGTTTGTCATATTTTCAATAGTTTTCAGTTTTCTAGGGGTGGGAACAAACTCCCTTATCCTCCATTGAATGGGATGAAAGGGAGAGATGAAAGTTTGTCCTTCTAACCTCCTATTTCCACGGGGTTTTTCATATCTCTAGATGAAAATGATTCCATCCACCTGGACTCCATCTACAGTAATTTCCATCCCTCCTTGGGCCACATAGACCCTGAAACAAAGGTAAGAAGGGCCTGGGTGGGATGCTGGCCTCTCCCAACCTTGTGACTTTCTTCTCCTTTCCTACATGGTAGGACCTTCAGGGAAACAAAGCCATGTTTACAGTTTATTGGTCCAGGTAATCCTCCCAGGTCCATTCTGCCAGGAAACAAGTTATGTCAATTTGTAAACACACATAAAAGTCAAAATAGTAGTGCAGTAAATACTTACATATATTCCATCTAGTGCCACAAGACTTAACATGTCATATGTTTCTTTCTTTGTATTGATCGCCTTACTAATTTTTGCTGAGTCAGCTGCCAACATTATGACACTTGATCCCTTTCAGCACACACTTCCTAATACCACGATTATATCCAATACATTGACAATAACTCCACAATATCATCTGATAGCCAGTTTTCCCAATTAGCCCAAAGACATCTTTTTTTTTTTTTTTTTGAGACGGAGTTTCGCTCTTGTTACCCAGGCTGGAGTGCAATGGCGCGATCTCGGCTCACCGCAACCTCCGCCTCCTGGGTTCAGGCAATTCTCCTGCCTCAGCCTCCTGAGTAGCTGGGATTACAGGCACGCACCACCATGCCCAGCTAATTTTTTGTATCTTTAGTAGAGACGGGGTTT
>CM052649.1:176837851-176858802 GCA_028533165.1 Leontopithecus rosalia
GCCACCGCACCCGGCCCCAAAGACATCTTTTATTACTAGTTTTTATTTTTCTCAGAAGTGGATATGACAGATTTCACGTACTGGCTTCTGTTATGTCTCTTCGGTATTTTGGATTTAGCTACGTTTTTAAATAGATTGATTTTTTAAGAGTCTAGAGGCCGGGCATGGTGGCTCAGGCCAGGTGTGATGGCTCACCCCTGTAATCTAAGCACTTTGGAGGCCAAGGCGGGCAGATCACCTGAGGTCGGGAGTTCAAGACCAGCCTGACCAATATGGTGAAACCCAGTCTTAAAAAAAAAAAAAGAGTCTAGAATAGCTGTCTCGAAAAATGTCTCAGCCAGGCTCTGTGGCTCATGCTTGTAATCCCAGCACTTTGGGAGGCTGAGGTGGGCAGATCATCAGGTCAGGAGTTTGAGACCAGCCTGGCCAACAAAGTGAAAATCTGTCTCTACTAAAAATACAAAAATTAGCTGGGCATGATGGCACGCACCTATAGTCCCAGCTACTCAGGAGGCTAATGCAGGAGAATCGCTTGAAGCCAGGAGGCAGAGGTTGTGGTGAGCCAAGATGGTGCCACTGCACTCCAGCCTGGGCAACAGAGGGAGACTCTGTCTTCAAAAAAAAAAGTATCACACTCTGGTTTGTTTTGTGGTGTCATCTAACTTGTCCCCCATCGTTAATATCAGAGGTATCAGAGGTATTAGCAGTATTCTAGTTTGGAAATACCGGAGGTTGGGTCTAGAGGCTTAACTGAAATCAGATTAAACATTTTTGTTATGTCAGAGATAATGCTATTGTCTCACCTCAACAAGTATGTAACATCAGGTTGCCCCCCCACCATGATTAAGGCCAAGATTGGTCACGTGGGCAAAAGGTGACCACTCCTTGATGATCACTGCCTTAATATTATTTAAACTGGATGGATATTTGAGGGGAGGAGAAATACCAGGTGTGAATGGCTTCGGGTGCTGTGCTCCCTTGACACAGCCCTTTGGGGCAAAGATGAAATCTCCAGCCAGGATACCTGCAAACCTAACTGGCAGGGAGGGGAAGACAAAATTGGTTTGTGCTAGAATCCAGGTCATAGGATGAGTTCTAAACCAACCACTTAGGTCAGATGCAGTGGCTCATGCCTGTAATCCCAGCACTTCGGGAGGCCAGGGCAGGAAAATCACTTGAAGTCAGGAGTTTGGGACCAGCCTGAGCAGCAAAGTGAGACTCTGTCTCTCTACATAAAAATAATAATAATAGCCAGGCACAGTAACTCCCAGCACTTTGGGTGGTCAAGGTGGATGGATTGCTTGAGCCCAGGAGTTTGAGACCACCCTGGGTAACATGGTGAAACCTCATCTCCATGAAAAATTTAAAAATTATCCAGATGTGGTGGTGTGCACATGCAGTCCCAGCTACTGGGGAGGCTTGGAGGATCATTTGAGCCCAGAAGTTAGAGGCTGCAGTGAGCCATGATTGTGCCACTGCACTCCAGCCTGGATGGCAGAGTAAGACCATGTCTCAAAAAAATAAAAATAATAAAAATAGTTAAACCGAACACTTCCCATCCCAAGCCTTTTTATGCTTCCAAAATCCCAAATTCCTCATGGGCCAAGCCCTCACTTCGTTTTTTCTCTCTTTTCAGATCCAAATTCAGAGGCCTCAGGTGACGATGACATCACTTTAAGGCATGAAGCTGAGAAGTCCGGGAGTGAGGATATCGCAGCCAGTTCCACCGGCTAAGCTTGGTGGAACATTTGCCCATAAAGGGACTTCCATTGGGAACTTAATTGAAAGAAGCCCTGTACTTATTAAGGAGAAAGAGGAGAGAGACAGCAGTGGTGGGAGATTCTTAAATAGAAAACCATGGAAGCTCCAATGGGCTTGTCATGATATCAGGCTAGGCTTTCATGGTCTTTCATTTTTCAAAGAGGTTCCAGATTTGAGGGTGATACGGCTGTAACATAGGTCACCCCATTGATCGCCAGTATTGATTTGGCTGATCTGGCTGGGTAGATAGGTGTCCCCTTCCTTCCTCGTTGCTCCATTTGTGTCCCTCCTAAAGCTGCATGCTAAGTTGAAGAGGATGAGAGGACGATATTCTCTGATAGAGGAGGACCATTCTTCTGTCAAAGGCATACAGGTATCTGGACTTTCCTGCTAGAACTTCCGAACAAACTCAGAAAAGTTCCTCCTTGCGTCTGCACGGATTCAGCACCACGGACAGCGCCCTCGTCTCTCTCTGTTCACAACCTTGACCCCTTCGACACTGGACTGCGTTTTACATTTCAAAAAATACTCTCGTAAGAATTACTGCATAGCGTCTCATGAAAAAAAAAACCCTATGTTTAAATACATAGCATTTGCCTTTAGTATATAAAAGTATTTAAGTTCTTATTTTTATGAGTTCTGATTTTTTCCTTAGTAAATGTTATACTATATATTTGTAGAAGCTAAAAATAATAAATCAACTTTATTATAATTTTCATGGTTTCCAGAGTCTTTTCCTCCTGTTTCCTATAGCTTCTGTTTCTATCCTACCAGACTCTCTTCTCCTCTCCTCCAGAACATCAAGTCTGATGTGCTTGGGCTTCCAGAAAACAAGAGGGAGAATTGCAGTGGAATGAAGACTATTTCCTGAACTCCACTGGCACCATTTGCTAGTGTCCAAGATGCAAGGCAGACAGACAGACGGACGGACAGACAGACAGACAGACACACACACACACACACACACACACACACACACAAGAGGCAGGGACTCACTTCCTACCAAAGAAAACCGCATTTTCCAGCCAGGTGCGGTGGCTCACATTTGTAATCCCAGCACTTTGGGAGGCTCAAGTGGGCGGATCACTCGAGGTCAGGAGCTCGAGATCAGTCTGGCCAACATGGAAAAACCCCGTCTCTATTAAAAATACAAAATTAGCTGGGTGTGGTGGCACATGCCTGTAATCTTAGCTACTCCAGAGGTTGAGGCAGGAGAATTGCTTGAACACAGGAGGTGGAGGTTGCAGTGAGCCAAGATTGTGCCACTGCCCTCCAGCCTGGGCAACAAGGGCAAAACTCTGTCTCAAAAAAGAAAAAGAAAAAGAAAACCAAATTTTCCAATCTTTCCTTCTGAAAACCGGTTATGTCTTTCCATGCATCTAAAGAGACCTAGGTTCCATTTCCAGCTTTCTCGTGAACTCCTTAGGTTAAATCTGGGAAAAATCTATTTGGACTCAGTCTTGCCTTCTGATGAGTAAGGACTAGGTTGTTTCTATAGCATCTTTCGTAGCTGTCTTTCTTAATATTCCTAGGATGCTTTTTAAAAATTATTATTATTCCAGCCATGCCGCTCAGGATTCATTGTATTCCTGAAGGTCCCACCCGCTTCAAAACCTAACCTGAGACAGAGCCTGGACTCTGCTGTCCTCTACTGGACGCTCTGAGCACCTGCAGGCACCATGCAGCTTCTCGGCCATCCCTTCCTAGCCTCCCGTGAGAAAAAACAGTTAGACTTGACACTTGATTATTTGCCATGAAAATCCTGTTTCTTTTATTTTTATTTTTTTGAGACAAAGTCTAACTCTTTCACCAAGGCTAGAGCACAGTGGTGTACTCATTGCTCACTGCAGCCTTGAGCTCCTGGGCTCAAGAATTCCTCTTGCCTCAGCCTCCCAAGTAGCTGGGACTTCGGGTACCCACCACCACACCCAGCTAATTTTTAACCTTTTGGTAGAGACAGGGTTTCACTGTATTGTCCAGGCTTGTCTTGAATTCCTAGGCTCAAACGATCCATCCACTTCTGTCTTCCAAAATGCTGGATTCCAGGCTTGAGCCACTATGCCCAAGCCTTTTTTTCTTCTTTCTTTTGAAAATTTGCAAATCTACAGGGAAGTTAAAACAATAGGTTAAAAAAGTGAACTCTAGCTGGGCGCGGCGGCTCACGCCTGTGATCCCAGCACTTTGGGAGGCTGAGGCAGGTGGATCACCCAAGGTCAGGAGTTCAGGACCAGCCTGGACAACATGCTAAAACCCTAACTCTATTAAAAATACAAAAATTAGCCGGGTGTGGTGGCATATGCCTGTAATCCTAGCTACTCAGGAGGCTGAGGCAGGAGATTCGCTTGAATCCGGGAGGCAGAGGTTGCAGTGAGCCAAGATCGAAACCACTGTACTCCAGCCTGGGTGACAGAGAGAGTTTCCATATAAAAAAAGATTGCACGCATATATTTATATGTAACAGTGAATGCCCTATAACCCTCACCTGGAGTTATCGTTGTTAACACTGTGTCCTATTTGCTCTAAAGTGGTATGTTCTTTCGAATTTAGCAAAATTGAAAATTAAAAATTAGAAAAGTTTCAAATAAAAAATTACCACTAACCTGACTTTTAAAAAAGTTTAGACTCAAGGGATACAATATACAAAGGTATATTGTATAGTGCTGAGGCTTGGAGTATGAATAAAACCATCACACAGGAAGCGAGCATAGTGACCAATAGGTAGTCTGTCTGTCGTTCTTTCTTTCTTTCTTTCTTTCTTTCTTTCTTTCTTTCTTTCTTTCTTTCTTTCCTTCTTTCTTTCTTTCTTTGAGGCTGAGTCTTGCTGTCATGCAGGCTGGAGGGCAGTGGCACAATCTCGGCTCACTGCAGCCTCCACCTCCCGGGCCCAAGCAATTCTCCTGCCTCAGCCTCCTTAGTAGCTGGGAATACAGGTGCGCACCACCACACCTGATTAATTTTTATATTTTTAGTAGAGACGGGGTTTTGCCACGTTAGCTAGGCTGATCTCTAACTCCTGATCTCAAGTGATCCTCCTGCTTTGGCTTCCCAAAGTGCTAGGATTACAGGCATGAGCCACCATGCCTGGCCCCAGTAGGTGTTTTTCCAACTCTTGTCCCCTCCCTCCCTCTCTGCTTTTGGAGTCTGCAGTGTCAACTGTTTCCATATTTATGTCGATGTGCACTCAGTATTTAGCTCCCACTTATAAGTGAGAACATGTGGTATTTGGTTTTCTGTCTTTGTGTTCATTCATTTAGGATAATGGCTCTAGCTGCATCCACAAGGCTGCAAAGAACATGATTTCTTTTTTTCTTTTTTTTTTTTTTTTTGAGATGGAGTCTTGCTCTGTCGCCCATGCTGGAGTGCAGTGGTGCAATCTCGGCTCACTGCAACCTCTGCCTCTCGGATTCAAGTGATTCGCCTGCCTCAGCCTCCGAGTAGCTGGGACTACAGGTGTGCACCACCATGCCTAGCTAATTTTTTAATTTTTAGTAGAGATGGGGTTTCACTATATAGGCCAGGATGGTCTTGATCTCTTGACCTCATGATCCCCCTGTCTCGGACTCCCAAAGTGCTATGATTCCAGGCCTGAGCCACCGCACCTGGCTGATTTCATTCTTTTTTATGGCTGCATGGTATTCCATGGTGTACATGTACCACATTTTCTTTATCCAATCCACCACTGATGAGTACCTAGGTTGATTCCATGTCTTTGTTATTGTGAATAGTGCTGCAATAAACATACAAGTGCAGGTGTCTTGAGGGTAGAATAATTCGTTTTCCTTTGAGTACATACCCAGTAATGAACAATCCTCAGTTTCCAAAATCGAGCTGAATTCATACACCTTCGCTTTCAGACCTGCCTCCTGCCTCTGTAGGTCTGGTCATCTGTGGCCATGGGAGGGGGCATTTAACAGGGCTTCCGACCCACATCCCTTCTGGAACCGAAATCTCAGCACTTTCCCACTCTCCATCCCATCTCTGCAACAGACAGGTGGGACAGAGCAGCCAGACCAATAGGCTGCCCAGGTCCACTCTTGGTGAGCCACTGACTACCTGCGTGAGCTTGGGGGTAACTTCTCTCTGAACCTCTACTCTCTCAGCTGTAAAAAAAACCGAGTGTCCACCTACCATGTGCAAAATGCCTTTCATCATTCCCTGTCTACCAATGAGGGCAACAGAGGCAGACATCCCAGCAACTTGCTCGAGATCATGCAACCAATGGGTATGAAGCTGGGATCAGAAAACAGGGCAGGGCCAGGCACAGGGACGCATGCCTGCAATCCCAGCACTTTGGGAGGCCGAGGTCAGTGATCACCTGAGTTAAGGAGTTCAAGACCAGCCTGGCCAACATGGTGAAACCCCGTTTCTACTAAAAATACAAAAATTAGCCAGGCTTGGTGGTGGGTGCCTTTAATCCCAACTACTCAGGAGGCTGAGGAAGCCCATGTTGTTTTTGTTTTGTTTTTTTGAGACAGGGTCTTGCTCCATTGCCCAGGCTGCCATGCAGTGGTGCGATCACGGCTCACTGCTGCCTCAGACTTCTGGGCTCAAGCAATCCTCTTGCCTCAGTCTCCTAAGTAGCTGCAGGTATGTTTTCAACCCTTGCCCCCTCCTTCCCTCTCTGCTTCTAGAGTCCCCAGTGTCAACTGTGCCCATATTTATGTCCATGTGCACTCAATGTTTAGCTCCCACTTACAAGTGAGAACATGCGGTATTTGGGCACCGCCATGCTCAGCTAATTTTTAACATTTTAAAAATAGAGGCAGGGGTCTTGCTATGTTGCTCAGGCTGGTCTCGAACTCCTGACTTCAGACAATCCTACCACCTCAACCTCCCGAAAGTTCTGGGATTATAGGTGTGAGCCACAGTGCCTGGCTCTAGTCTGTGTTCTTAGCCATCACTTACTTGCCCTCCCTGTGGGATCGCTCTTGGGATAAACTGGGCTAACACATGTAAAATGCTTGGAACCAATTTTGGCATATAAAAAGTTTTAAAAGAGAGAAAATAGGAGAGAGAAAACGAGCTATTGCTACATCAGCTTCTCCTTCGCAATTCTCTCTGCAGCTTTTCCCTCTTAAATTTCTTCTCTCTCTTCCTCCAGCCATAGAAGGGTGATGGCTGGACTTGAAGCAAGACAGAAGGCTGGTCCTGTCACTTTGCAGAGACCAAGAAACCCAAATGCATAGAGATGCAAAGAGATGGTTGGAGGCAGATACACCAAGTCACAGAGAGAGGGGTCTGGTGGGGGTTTGATATGGTTTGGAAGTGTATCCTTTCATATCTCATGTTGAATTTTTTTTTTTTTTTTTTTAAGTAGAGAAGGTGTTTCTCCATGTTGGTCAGGCTGGTCTCGAACTTCCGACCTCAGGTGATCTGCCCAACTTGGCCTCCCAAAAAGTGCTGGGATTACAGGTGTGAGCCACGGTGCCCAGCTAATGTTGAAATGTTATCCCCAGTGTTGGTAGTGGGAGCTAGTGGCCCTGGGTCATGGGGGCAAATCCCTCATGAATGGCTCAGCATCATCCCCTTGGAAATGAACGAGTCCTGACTCAGTTAGTTCATGGGAGACCTGGTTGTTTGAAAGAGTTGAGGCCAAAGTGGCACATGCCTGTAACCCAGCACTTTAGGAGGCCAAGATGGAAGAAACAATTGCGCCCAGGAGTTTGAAACCATTCTGGACAACATAGGGAGACCTCCCTGCTCCCTGTCTGTACAAAAAGTTTAATAAGTTAGCTAGGTGAGGTGGCATACACCCGTAATCCCAGCTACTCAGGAGGCTGAGGTGAGAGGATTGCATGAGCCTGGGAGGTTGAGGCTGCAGTGAGCTATGACCGCATCACTGTACTCCAGCCTGGGCGACAGAGGGGGACCCTGTCTCCAAAGAAACAGATAAATAAATAGTTTGAAAGAGCACTTCCAGCTGGGTGTGGTGGCTCATGTGTTAATCCCAGCACTTTGGGAGGCCAAGGCAGATGGATCACTTGAAGTCAGGCTAACACGGAGAAACCCCGTCTCTAATAAAAATCCAAAAATTAGCCGGGCGTGGTTGCAGGCACCTATAATCCCAGCTACTCAGGAGGCTGAGGCAGGAGAATGGCTTGTGTCTGGGAGGGGGAGGTTGCAGTGAGCCAAGATAGCGTCACTGCACTCTAGCTGGGTGATAAGAGTGAGACTTTGTCTAAAAAAAAAAGCACTTCCTCTTGCTCTCTCTTTCTCTCTCTCCCTCTCTAGCCCAGTGACTGGCTCCCTCTTCGCCGTCCTCCGTGATTGTGAGCTTCCCTAAGGCCCTCAACAGAAGCAGATGCTGCTATGCTTCTCAGACAGCCTGCAGAACTGAGAGCCAAAATACAACCTCTTTCCTTGACAAATTACCCAGCCCCAGGTGTTGCTTTACAGCAACAAAAGAATGGACTAACACAGGACCTAAAGGCAAAGAGGCACCCGGGGACCACCCCTCCGGGCTCCCCTCGGGTCACCTGCACCATTGCTCAGGGTCTCGCAGGTGCATCACACGCGCCAATGCTTGACCTTCGGCACCGTTCCTGCCAGACCTGTGTCTGTTCATGGGCATCTGCTTGCACCCAGCCCATGGTGTCCACCTGCCTCACAGCTGCTCTCCCTGTGGCCTGTCCCACTGCCAATCACTGCTTCCTGCCTCAGCCCACCACTGCCTTCCCATTATACAGTTTACCTGCGCCAACACAAACACCCTGGCCCTCTGATTACAGCAATATCCCCAACTCAGCATGGTTTTCTGTGCCCGGCTAATGTCCCTGGAATCTGGTCTCGTTTTCCTCCTGACTCCATCTCTTCCCCCACCCACCCACCTCCTGGCCATGTGGCATGTGGATTGCCAAACTGCCACCCTCTCTCCCCTGCAGCTTTTTTTTTTTTTGAGACAGAGTCTTCCTTTGTCACCCAGGCTGAGTGCAGTGGCGCAATCTCGGCTCACTGCAACCTTCACCTTCTGGGCTCAAGTGATTTTCCTGCCTCAGCTTCCCCAGTAGCTGGAATTACAGGTGCACGCCACCACACCCATCTAATTTTTGTATTTTTAGTAGAGATGAATTTCATCATGTTGACCAGGCTAGTCTCGAACTCCTGACTATAAGGTTTATTGCTGAGTTTAAAATGAGGAAACTGAGGCCAGTACAGGAAAATGAAAATCCAATTTATTCAGCTCCTCTGTGAGGTTCCATGGTCCCGGGGAAAGGGGCCAGGGAAGTCGCGCCAACTTTCTGGGGCGTGGGGTTTTTATGGCTAGAAGGAACGAGCAACAGCTGGGTGCTCTGATTAACTCCAGGGGAGCGGGATTAAGATGGGGCAGGTGGCTATTGGTTGGCGGGTTGTTGGGCGGGTTTTCCAGTGGGAGAGCCGGCCAGGAGCCTTGCATCAGCTGGAGCCTTCCAGGGGAGCCATGCGGCAGAGCTAGGTGCTGAGTGCAGAGCCTGGTGGGAGGGAGGGGGCAGAGGTGGGTGTGTCCAACCTCCCGGCCAGACAACCGGCCTTACTGTGACCTCAGGTGATCCATTTGCCTCAGCCTCCCAAACTGTTGGGATTACAGGTGTGTCCACAAAGTTTTTAAAAACGTCTACTGGTCAGGCATGGTGGCTCACGCCTGTAATCCCAGCACTTTGGGAGGCCGAGGCAGGCAGATCACCTGAGGTCAAGAGTTCAAGACCAGCCTGTCCAACATGGTGAAATCGTGTCTCTATTAAAAATACAAAAATCAGTCAGGCATGATGGCAGGTGCCTGTAAAATCCCAGCTATTTGGGAAGCTGAGGTGGGAGAATTGTTTGAACCCGGGAGGGGAGGTTGCAGTGAGCTGAGACTGTGCTGCTGCACTCCAGCCTGGGCAACAGAGTGAGTCTCTGTCTCAAAAAAAGAAAAAAAAAAAAGAAAAGAAAAAAGTATCCTGTTACATTCACTCTGTCCTTCTTATGCTCCT
Organism: Leontopithecus rosalia; assembly: GCA_028533165.1. Lineage (NCBI taxonomy): Eukaryota > Metazoa > Chordata > Mammalia > Primates > Cebidae > Leontopithecus > Leontopithecus rosalia. The sequence continues at coordinate 176,847,562 of CM052649.1, forward strand.
TTTGGTCTCATATCAGCACGATGTGACCAAATTCTCACTTGTTCTTGTTATTTCATGCATGTTTATCCCACCCCTGCAAACCTGCAGAAAGCCAGCCCCCGTGGGCCACAGAACCCAGCTCAGGCACTGCAAGCTGTGGGTCCCCTGGGCTCGCTCTCTTCGCCTTTCCTCCCACGGCCAAGCCTCCCTTTCTGGAAGACATCAAGACAAATGGAATGGTAAGCAGAGCTTATTTCTGCATCCCAGGGGGCCCTCGGCTTGAGCATAAACACAGCGTCCAATCTTTCTCCTTCTCCTCCTGCGAGTCTTCTCAGGTCAGCCTCAGTCACCAGACACCCTGGGGGTGGGGCAAGAATGACAGGAGGCTGAAAGTCCGAGGACCATCTCCTGACCAGTAAATGAAAATGTATGGCCCTCGCCCGCCCTGGAGATGCAGACAGGAGGGAAATCATTTTCCAAAGCATCCTGTAGAATTCAGCTCTCTCGCAGGCAGATTATAACATGGCTTTGGAAGAATGGGAGGGGTTGCCACCATTCACATCTCCAGAGGTGGTGGTAGGCCTGAGGAAAGATGTGACCAGTCGTGCTTTGCTGCGGAGGGTGATGTGACTCTGTGAAAATGACACCCCCAAGGTGGGCAGGCCTGATTCATCTGCGATGATACAGCAGCCGGGGGAGCTGGCGGCTTCCTAAGTCAGGCTGCCTGAAGAGAGGCAGGACTCACAGGGGGGCCAGGCAGCTGAGGAAATTTACAGCGTGTCGTGTGGTAGCTGGGGAAAGTGGAATTGAACCTGGGTGATCATCAGCCTGATTAGCTCAGTGCCTCCTGGTGGGAGCCAAGGGCGGAAGGCAGTGCCAGGGAAGTGGAGGTGGGGGTTGGGCAGGGAGTCAGGTCGGCAGCATTAGGGTGAAGTTCCAGGAGTTGGGGTTTGCTAAGGTCAAGAGCAACTGGGGCCTGGAGAAGTGTGTGGAGCAGCAAACCCAGAGAAAACAAGCCTAGGACCTAGGCCTGAGGCTGAGGGTCCTGGGACCTGAAGCTGTGTAAACGCAGGCCCGGATGATAGGGAAGCCAGGAGGGAGGGGAAGCACAGTGGGCAGGACCAGGGCTTATAGCACATCCTCACTGAGCTGGCTCAGGGCAGGTGCTGGCCAGGTAAAAGGCTCAACATCGGCTGGGTGTGGTGGCTCATGCCTGTAATCTCAGCACTTTGGGAGGCCGAGGCGGGAGGATCACGAGGTCAGGAGTTTGAGACCATCCTGGCCAACATGGTGAAACCTGGTCTCTACTAAAAAAAAAATACAAAAATTAGCTGGGCATGGTGGTGCGTGCCTGTAATCCCAGCTACCTGGGAGGCTGAGGCAGGAGAATCAATTGAACCCGGGAGACGGTTCAGTGAGCCAAGATCCGCCACTGCACTCCAGCCTGGGAGACAGAGCAAGACTCCGTCACAAAACAAAACAAAACAAAACAAAACAAAACAAAAACGGAAATGTGAGGGTCCATACTGCCTGGTGAGAAGCTCGTGACTGTATTCTCCAGGACAAACACAGGCCATTGACAGCTCCTGCCAGGCGGAGACATCTCCCACGCCTTCCAAAATTGCCCTGATTGAAATCATCATGCAATTCTTTGTGAGCCACTGGTATAAGTCAGGACTGGTACAAGGATTCATGCACCTGCATTAATTCACAGCTCCCCAATCTCACTGTCTCAACCCAGCAGGCCCTGAAAGGGCTCCAGGCTTGCAGAGAGAGTGAGACCACAGCTCTCAGGTCACCACGCAGGGCTTGCCCTGTGACCCCTGGTAGCTTGTGGCCTCCAGCCTCGCAGATGCAATCATATTTCACCTTGCTTTTTTTTTGAGGTGGAACTTCACTCTTATTGCCCAGGCTGGAGTGCAGTGGCACCACCTTGGCTCACTGCAACCTCTGCCTCCTGGGTTCAAGTGATTCTCCTGCCTCAGCCTCCCGAATGCTGGGATTACAGGCATGTACCACCATGCCCAGACTTATTAATACAGTTTTTGTTGTTGTTGTTTAAGACGGAGTCTCACTTTGTCACCCAGGCCGGATTGCAATGGCGTGATCTCGGCTCGCCACATCCTCTGCCTCCTGGCCAGATGTGAAAAGGGTTGAAAGCACAGCATTCCTTTACTCCACGTTCACATCTCTGTGGAGCAAATATGTGTATCTCCCTGGTACTGATAGGAAAGTGAAGAGCTAAGTGGCTTGTCTGGGGTAGACTTGCACTGTGCATGGTTTTTGTTTTTTGGGTTTTTCTTGAGGCAGTTTCACTCTTGTCGCCCAGACTGGAGTACAGTGGCATGATCTCAGCTCACTGCAAACTCCACCTCCCAGGTTCAAGTGATTTTCCTGCCTCAGCCTCCCGAGTAGCTGGGATTACAGGCAGGGGCCACCACACCTGGCTAATTTTTGTATTTTTAATAGAGACGGGGTTTCACCATATTGGCCAGGCTGATCTCGAACTCCTGACCTCAAGTGATCCACCTGCCTCGGCCTCCCAAAGTGCTGGGATTACAGGCGTGAGCTACCACACCTGGCCACGTGCATGTCTGATTCCCACTATGATAGCACGCTCAGGCGAGTAGACTGCCCCCTCTAATACCAGTCAAAGCCCAGGCTGGCGGAGTCAGCTTTCTCCTGACATGTACACAGCAATGGGGTTCTCCGCCCTGAGCAGGGAGGAGCCTCTGTCAACAGCGCAGGAAGTATCTCTTTCTATGCTGCAGAGGTAGAGCAGATGGATGCAGCAGGGACGACCTCTTGGGCATTCTCACGTCAGAGTGGAGCGGCCCACGCATTCCGCATTTTCTCATCTTCCTGCCTTACTGAAATAGACAGGACTGCAGACACCAGTGCTGAGACTATCCAGGCCTGAAATTTGGTCCAGTAAGTCAGAGATGCCCCAGAGCGTCATTGCACTGATTTGATGCTAAAACAGCCAAAGGTTTGCTCTGGCTTCACTGCTTGAACCTGGAGGGCAGGCTGAGCCCAGGAGCCTGAGGGTGAGCCTCACGTCTGTAGTCCCAGCACTTTGGGAGGCTGAGGTGGGCGGAATCACTTGAGCCCAGGAGTTTGAAACCAGCCTGGGCAACGTGGCAAAACCCTGCCTCTACAAAAAAATACAAAAATTAGCTGGGCCTGGTGGTCTGTGCCTGTGGTCCTAGCTACTTGGGGGTGCTGAGATGGGAAGATCACCTGAGCCCAGGAGGTGGAGGCTGCAGTGAGCTGTGATCACACCACTGAACTCCAGCCTGAGTGATAGAACGAGACCCTGTCTCAAAAAAAAAAAAAAAAAAAAAAAAAAGAGGGCTATACTAATATATGAATGTAAATTTAATATGGATTAAGTGAGTTGGAGTGAGTGGGGCCCGATGGAGGAGGGAGGGTAGAAGGCACAGGAGTGCAGTGGGAAAGCTGATGAGAGATGAGCCTTGCTCAGACTGTTGGCAATGAAATGATGAGCAAGATTCACCCTCCAGGCACCAGATCAAGACCTCATACCTCCCCAGGAAGGGGCTAACTGCTCATACTAGTTCCCTGGAGCCACCATCACAAACTATTACACTGACGGTCTTTCTTTTTTTTTAGACATAGTTTTGCTCCTGTTGCCTAAGCTGGAGTGCAGTGGCACGATCTTGGCTTGCTGCAACCTCCCTCTCCTGGGTTCAAGCAATTCTTCTGCCTCAGCCTCCCTAGTAGCTGAGATTACAGGCGCCCGCCACCATGCCTGGCTGATTTTTTGTATTTTTAGTAAAGACTGGGTTTCACCATGTTGGCCAGGCTGGTCTCAAACTCCCGACTTCATGTGATCCGCCCACCTCAACCTCCCAAAGTGCTGGGATTATAAGCGTGAGCCACCAAGCCTGGCCCATTGATTGTCTTAAACAAAAGAACCCTATTGTCGCACAGTTCTGACAGCCAGAAGTCCAAGACCAGAGCATCTGCAGGGCTGGCTCCTTCTGAGGTGCCTAGGGTGAATGTGTTCACGCCTCTTCCCCGACTTCTGGTGGCCCGCTGGCAACCTCTGGCGTTCCTTGGCTTGCGGAAGCATCATCTAATCCCTGCCTTCATCTTCATGTGGTATTGCCACTGCAGGCCTCTCTCTGGGAATCCATTTCCCTCTATTTTTTTTGAGACAGGGTCTCCTTCTGTCTCCCAAGCTGGAGTGTAGTGGCGAGATCTCAGCTCACTGCAATCTGTGCCTCCTGGACTCAGATGATTCTCCTGCCTCAGCCTCCGGAGTGGCTGGGATTACAGGTGTGTGCCACAATGCCCCGCTAATTTTTTGTGTTTTTAGTAAAGACAGGGTTTCACCATTTGGCCAAGCTGGTCTCGAACTCCTGACCTCAAATGATCCACCCGCCTTGGCCTCCCAAAGTGCTGGGATTACAAGCGTGAGCCACCGCACCCAGTTATTTTTTTGTTCTTCTTCCTTTGAGACAGAGTCTTGCTTCGTCACCCACTCTGGAGTGCAGTGGCACGATCTCGGCTCACTACAGCCTCCACCTCCTGGGCTCAGGTGATCCTCCTGCCTCAGCCTCCTCAGTAGCTGGGCCTGCAGACACACACCACTATAGCCAGCTAATTTTTAAACTACTTGTAGAGATGGGGGCCTTGCCATGTTGCCTAGGTTGGTTGCAAACTCTTGGCCTCAAGGGATTCCCTAGAGTGCTGGGATTACAGGTGTTAGCTTCTGCACCTGTAAATAAAATAGCTTAAAAGTCCTTTTGACTGGCCCTCAGTGCAGAGGACCAAGCTGGTTACACATCTCAGATCATTTCATTGCCAACAGTCTGAGCAAGGCTCATCTCTCATCAGCTGTCCCACTGCACTCCTGTGCCTTCTACCCTCCCTCCTCCGTCAGTGCCCACTCGCTCCAACTCACTTAATCTACATTAAGTATGCATTCATATATTAATACAGTATTTCTTTTGAGCCAGGGTCACTCTCGTTCGATCACCCAGGCTGGAGTGCAGTGGTGCGATCACAGCTCACTGGCCTTGATCTCCTGGGTAATCTTCCCATCTCAGTCCCCCAAGTAGCTGGGACCACAGACACGCACCACCACGCCCAGCTAATTTTTGTATTTTTTGTAGAGAGAGGGTTTTGCCATGTTGCCCAGGCTGGTCTCAAACTCCTGGGCTCAAGTGATTCCGCCTGCCTCAGCCTCCCAAAGTGCTGGGACTACAGATGTGAGCCACTGCACCCAGCCTTATTAATATGATTTTGAAAGTCACCTTATGCTGTTTAATCTCTGTCTTACATTTATACATATGAATGTGTTCTGTGGATCTCTTCTTTTCTGTTTCTATTCTTTTAGCTTTTGTTTGTTTATTTTGACTCAGTGCCTCATGATGGCCCCATATGGACCATTCACATTTCTTGACCATGTTGTAGGTTACCAGGAGCCTCAGTAAATTCCAAAAGACTTGCCTGGCAGAGATTATGGTTTTTCATCATCATAAACATTAAAAATCAATAGCAGGCTAGGCACACTGACTCACGCCTGTAATCCCAGCACTTTGGGAGGCCGAGGCGGGCCGATCATGAGATCAGGAGTGCAAGACCGTCCTGGCCGACACAGTGAAACCCCATCTCTACTAAAAATACAAAAATTAGCTGGGTCTGGTGGCAGGTACCTGTAATCCCAGCTACTTGGGAGGCTGAGGCAGGAGAATCGCTGAACCCAGGAGGCAGGGGTTACAGTGAGCTGAGATCGTGCCACTGCACTCTAGCCTGGGCGACAGAGCTAGACTCCATCTCAAAAAAAAGAAAAAAAGAAAAATAAAAAATTAGCCAAGTATGGTGGTGGATGCCTATAGTCCCAGCTACTCTGGAGGCTGAGGCAGGAGAATCACTTGAGCCCGGAGGCAGAGGTGTTACAGTGAGCTGAGACTGTGCCACTGCACTCCTGCCTGGGTGACAGAGCTATACTCTGTCTAAAAAAAGAAAAGAAAGAAAGAAAGAAAGAGAAAAAGAGAGAGAGAAAGAGAGAAGGAAAGAGAGAAAGAGAAAAAGAAAAAAATTAGCTAGGTATGGTGGTGGGTGCCTGTAGTCCCAGCTACTCAGGAGGCTGAAGCAGGAGAATCACTTGAGCCCAGGAGGCAGAGGTTGCAGTGAGCTGAGATCGTGCCACTGCACTCCAGTCCGGGGACAGAGCAAGACTCTGTCTTAAAAACAAACAAACAAAAATCAATAGCAAAAGACTAACAAACGCATCACAGAGGTGAACTCCCAAAAGGCTCAGACCTAAAAGTCAAACAAGAAACTACAAAACTAACAGCCAAAAATGTAGGATAATCGCTCTGAGACTTCTGCTTCGGGAAAGACTTTTTGAGCTGGATCCCCTGAACACAAACCATACGGAAAAATAAATTTTCTATTCAACAAAGGGCACTGCTGAAACAGTTCAGATATGAGCATCTCTCTGGAAAAAAAAACCTGCAATGTCTGACATTGACAAGGGATGACTATCCAAGAAACTCCCATAAATCAATAAGAAAATGACAAGCAACCAGGCCAGGCGTGGTGGCTCACACCTGTAATCCCAGCACTTTTGGAGGCTGAGGCGGGTGGATCACTTGAGGGCAGAAGTTTGAGACCAGCCTGGGCAACATGGCAAGACTCTGTCTCTACAAAACAAACAAACAAAATCAGCTAGGTGTGGTGGCACATGCCTGTAGTCCCAGCTACTCAAGAGGCTGAGGTGAGAGAATTGCTTGAGCCCAGGAGATTGAGGCTGCAGTGAGCTGAGAATGCACCACTGCACTCCAGCCTGGGTGACAGAGCGACACTCCATCTTGAAAAATAAATAAAATAAAATAGCTTAAAATATGTAAAGCACCAACTGACAGAATTATAAAAAGAAATGGACACATTCATAGGCTTAGTGAGATATTTACATGTATTAGTGATTAATATCTTTTTTTTTTTTTGAAATGAAGTTTCACTCTTGTTGCCCAGGCTGGAGTACAATGGTGTAATCTTGGCTCACTGCAACCTCTGCCTCTCCAGTTCAAGAGATTCTCCTGCCTCAGCCTCCCAAGTAACTGGGATTACAGGTGTGCGCCACCATTCCTGGCTAATTTTTTGTATTTTGTAGAGACAGGCTTTCACCATGTTGGTCAGGCTGGTCTTAAACTCCTGACCTCAGGTGATCCACTTGCCTTGGCCTCCCAAAGTGGAGGGATTACAAGTGTGAGCCACTATGCCTGGCCAATTAATATCTTAAGGAGAAAAAAAATTACATTAAGAATACAGGCCAGAATCGGCGGCTCAAGCCTGTAATCCCAGCACTTTGGGAGGCTGATGCAGGTAGATAAATTGAAGCCAGGAGTTTGAGACCAGCCTGGCCACCAAGGTGAAACCCCGTCTCCACTAAAAATACAAAAAATTAGCCTGGAATGGTGGCATATGACTGTAATCCCAGCTACTTGGGAAGTTGAGGCACAAGAATCACTTGAACCTGGAGATGTGGAGGTTGCAGTGAGCCGTGATCCCACCATTGCATTCCAGCCTGGGTCATAGATTGAAACCCTGTCTCAAAAAAAAAAAAAAAAAAGATACCAAGGAATTAGGGAGTCAAAGGTGGAAGGATCACTTGAGGCCAGAAGTTCGAGACCAGTCTGGGCAACAAAGTGAGACCCCTGTCTCTACAAAAAATTTTTAAAATTAGCCAGGCATGGTGTCACACACCTTGTGGTCACAGCAACTTGGGAGGCTGAGACAGGAGGATGGCTTGAGCCAAGGAGGCTGAGGCTGCAGTGAGCTGTGATTGCAGCACTGCACTCCAGCCTGGGTGACAGAGTGAGATCCTGTCTCAGTAATAATAATAATAAGAAGAAGAATAAATAAGAATAGAGAGGAATTAAAACAGCTACAAGGTTGATTTAATAAACATACATATATATTGTTGCCGGCTGGAGTGCTCAGCTTACTGCAACATCTGCCTCCTGTGTTCAAGTGATTCTTGAACATGTGTATATATATCTATATGTACACACATATATATGTATATATCTATAGATGTATCTTTATATGTATATAAAGATACACACACACACACACACACACACACACACACACACACACACAATAATTCTGGTCCCAGAAATGTGAAGGACATATATTTTTCTCAAGCACACATCAGATGTTTGTAAGTCCATACATTAGTTCAATAAAGCACATCTCAGTAAATACCAAAAGAAAGCAAGGACAAAAACAGTCCAAGGCCAGTGAGGCGGTTACGGCAGTGGTTCAAGCCAGAGGTGACAGTGGCTCCCTTCTGCGTGAGGTCGGTGGAGGAGGGGAGAGGCTGGATGCTGGGTGCATTCTGAAGGCAGAGCTGACAAGTTTGCTAATGGTGTGGGTACACGCGGTAATGGAAAAAAGAGCAGACAAGGATGACAAGAAGAGATCTGGCCTGAGTACCCGGAAGGACGAATTTGCATTTCAGAGACGGAGGTGTCTGGGGGAGGGGGGCGCGTGTTGGGCTGGAGGAGGCTAGAGCTCCATTTGGAGGCATATTAAGAACAGGATGCCTGTTAGACCTACAAATGTCCAGTGGGGCCATCAGTGGGGCATGAATCTGGAAGTCAGGGGGAGGTCTGGTCTGGAGATGAAGATTTAGAAATGACCATTCCAGTCTGGGCTCAGTGGCTCAGGCCTATATCCCAGCACTTTGGGAGGCCAAGGTGGGCGGATCACCTGAGGTCAGGAGTTCGAGACCAGCCTGGCCAATATGGTGAAACCCCATTTCTACTAAAAATAGAAAACTTAGCCACTCGTGGTGGCAAGCGCCTGTAATCCCAGCTACTCGGGAGGCTGAGACAAGAGAATCACTTGAATCCAAGAGGCAGAAGTTGCATTGAGCCAAGATCTCGTTATTGCACTCCAGCCTGGGAGACAAGAGTGAGACTCTATCTCAAAAAAAAAAAAAAGAAAGAAAAAAATTACCATTCTATAAAGGATATAACATCATTGCTGTGGGTTGGGTGTTTCACGCCTCCAAACCTCATATTGAAATTTGCTTTTTTTTTTTTTGAGACGGAATCTCGCTCTGTTGCCCAGGCTAGAGTGCAATGGATCTTGGCTCACTGGAACCTCCTCCTCCCAGGTTCAAGTGATTCTCCTGCCTCAGCCTCCCGAGTAGCTGGGATTACAGGGGTGCACCAGCTAATTTTCGTATTTTTAGTAGAGACGAAGTGTCACCATATTGGGCAGGCTGATCTCAAACTCCTGACCTCGTGATCCGCCCACCTCAACCTCTCAAAGTGCTGGCATTACAAGCATGAGCCACTGCACCCTGTTTTTTTTTTTTTTATATATAGGGTCTTGCTCTGTTGCCCAGGCTGGAGTGCAGTGGCGTGATCACGGCTCGGTGCAGCCTCAAACTCCTGGGCTCATGGGATCCTCCCACATCAGCTGCCCGAAGTGCTGAGATTATGGGCGTGAGCCACCATGTCTGACCTCACATTGGAATTTGATCCTGAAGTGGAGGTGGGGCCTAACAGGTGGTGTTTGGATCTTGAGTCAGATGTCTCATGAATAGATTAGTGTCTTCCTGGAATGGGCAGTGAGTTCTTACTCTGTTCCTCAAGAGCAGGGTTGTTAAACAGCCTGACGCCTCTCCCCCATCTCTCTTGCTTCCTCTCTCCCAATGTGATTTCTGCACACGCCAGCTCTCTTTCACCTTCCTCTGTAATTGGAAGCAGCACTTTGGGAGGCCAGGGTGGTTGGATAGTTTGAGCCCAGGAGCTTCAGACCAGCCTAGGCAACGCAGTGAGACCTCATCTCTACCAAAGACACCCTCACTAGATGCAACAGCCCAGTTTTGAACTTCCTAGCCATCAGAATCATAAGCCAAATAAAACGTTTTTCTTTATAAATTACCCAGCCTCTGGCCAGGTGCGGTGGCTCACGCCTGTAATCCCAGCATTTTGGGAAGCTGAGGTGGGCGAATCACCTGAGGTTAGGAGTTCAAGACCAGCCTGGCCAACATGATGAAACTCCATCTCTACTAAAAATACAAAAATTAGCTGGGCTTAGTGGTGGGCGCCTGTAATCCCAGCTACTCGGGAGGCTGAGGCAGAAGAATCACTTGAACCTGAAAGGTGGAGGTTGTGGTGAACCAAGATCATGTCACTGCACTCCAGCCTGGGCGACAGAGTGATTCCATCTGAAATAAAGAATAAATAAATAAATAACCCAGCCTTGGGTATTTTTTTAATAGCAACACAAAATTGGCTATGACAGTCATTTAAAGCCATAAGAAGGACGGGTGCAGTGGCTCACGCCTGTGATCCCAGCACTTTGGGAGGCTGAGGTGGGCAGATCATGAGGTCAGGAGTTCAAGACCAGCCTGGCCAACACAGTGAAACCCCATCTCTACTAAAAATACAAAAAATTAGCTGGATGTGGTGGCAGGCACCTGTAGTCCCAGCTACTTGGGATGCTGAAGCAGGAGAATCGCTTGAACGTGGGAGGCGGAGGTTGTAATGAGCCGAGATCATGCCATTGCACTCCAGCCCAGGCAACAGTATGAGACTCCATCTCAAAAAAAAAAGAAAAAGAAAAAGCCGTAAGACTGGGTGGGATCCCTCAGGGAGGGAGTGTGGACACAGAGAAGGTCTAAACACATGCTGATGTTGAGGGTCAGGATGGTGGTGGAACTCGGAGAAGGGGTAGCCGGGGTGTAGGAAGAGAACCAAGGAGATGAGAGGCCAAGATACCAAGAGAAGAGAGTTTCAAGGAGGCAGTGACCTTCTCTGTCAAACACCACAGCTGAATGGGAGGAGCACAGACCACGGGGAGGTGATGGATGACCTTGCCCAGAGCAGCTTCCCTGGAGTGTTGAGAAGAAGAATCTGTCTGGAGTGAGTTCCAAAGAAACAGGAGAACAAAGGCAGACATTATTCGCTGGCGGGGGCGTGCAAGGTCAAGCAGGGAGCTGGCTTCCTTGTGTTATTAAGACGGGAACTAGGCCAGGCCCGGCGTCCCGGCGTCTCTCCTGTTATCCTAACACTTTGGGAGGCCAAGGTGGGAGGATCACTTGAGGCCAGGAGTTCGAGCCCAGCCTGACCAACATGGTGAAACCCTATCTCTACTAAAATATAGAAAATTTAGCCAGGCGTGGTGATGCATGCCTGTAATTCCAGCTACTTGGGAGGCTGAGGCAGGAGAATCACTTGAACCCAGGAGGTGGAGGTTGCCGTGAGC
>CM052649.1:176859302-176871867 GCA_028533165.1 Leontopithecus rosalia
GGGTGGATCACCTGAGATCGGGAGTTCGAGACCAGCCTGGCTGACATGGTGAAACCCTGTCTCTACTAAAAATACAAAAAAATTGGCCAGGCGTGGTGGCTCATGCCTGTAATCCCAGCTACTCCAGAGGCTGAGGCAGGAGAATCACTTGACACTGGGAGGCAGAGGATGCAGTGAGCTGAGGTCACACCATTGCACTCCAGCCTGGGTGACAGAGCAAAACTTGTTTCTAAAAATAGTAATAATAATAATAATAACAACTTGAAATAAACCATCAAAGAACATTCTGAAAGCCTCCAAAGGGTACCGGAGCCTGAGAGCTCACTGTTTAGCACTTTGGGAGGCTGAGGCAGGAGGACAGCCTGAGGCCAGGAGTTCGAGACCAGGCTGCCTAACACTGCGAGACCCTGTCTCAGTAAGAAATAATAATAAATAAATTTTTAAAAAAAGAATTTTGTGGGCTGGTTGTTAAATCGGTGGTGGTGTGCATGGTGACATCAGCCATGGTGGGAGCGTTCACACCACGTTTACATCATGCAAACTGGCAAAAGCTACATATAAATGGTGTGTTGAAGGGGAGGGGACACTTTACTAGCATATTACTAAATCGTTAAGCAAATTATGGCAGATAATTTATGCAGCCATTAACACTAAAAACTAAAATGAATACGTAAAAACAGAAAAGTTTTTGTCTGCTGGGTGTGGTGGCTCATGCCTGTAATCCCAGCTCTTTGGGAGGATGAGGAGGGCAGATCATCCGAGCTCAGCAGTTTGAGACCAGCCTGGCCAACATGGTGAAAAAAATGTTTAATGGCTCTACAAAAAATACAAAAATTAGGCCGGGCGGGGTGGCTTAGGCCTGTATCAGCATTTTGGGAGTTCAAGGCGGGTGGATCACGAGGTCAAGAGATCTAGACCATCCTGGCCAACATGGTGAAACCCTGTCTCTACTAAAAATACAAAAATTAGCTGGGTGTGGTGGCACGCGCCTGTAGTCCCAGCTATTAGGGAGATTGAGGCAGGAGAATCGCTTGAACCCAGAAGGCAGAGGCTGCAGTGAGCAGAGATCACGCTGCTGCACTCCAGCCTGGCTACAGAGCAAGACTCCATCTCAAAAAAAAAATACAAAAATTAGCTGGGTGTGGTGGCATGTGCCTGTAATCCCAGCTACCTGGGAGGCTGAAGCAGGAGAATTTTTGAGCCTGGGAGGAGGAGGCTTCAGTGAACTGAGATCACGACACTGCAATCCAGCTTGGGCAACAGAGCAAGACCTTGTCAATAAATAAATAAATAAATAAAATGAAAAGAAAAAATCTTTTGTCAAATGACAACATTACAACAATTCTAGTTATAGATCTAATGGGCTTTTGGGATTCATGAATGGAGCTGCCTGCCATTCTATGAAATAGACGGAGAGCTTGCACTGCAATGGAGAACGGTGAGTTTTGTAAGGAAGGAACAAAGAAACAGAAGAATAGAAAAGCAAACTAAGTGGTTAACCTTAGTTTACTTCGTGTTGCGTTTTTGTAAGGTTAAAGCAGCAGGGACTTCTTTATTAGGTTCACTCAGGTAGACTGGAATCTCCTGTTTTCAAGAAAAACTAGTCTGTTTGGGAATCTATCTGCTTCCTCAGAGTCTGGGTTTGATGATGTGGCATTTAGCATGAGTGACTCCATTTTGGTTTGGTCTGGTCGGCAGGAGTCTAATGCAGTAGCTCAGCCCACATAATAGACTCCCATATTTTGTTTGTTTGTTTTTATTTATTATTATTATTTTTGTGAGACAGAGTCTCGCTCTGTTGCCAGGCTGGAGTGCAGTGGCTCGATCTTGGCTCACTGCAACCTCTGCCTCCTGGGTCCAAGTGATTCTTCTGGCTCAGCCTCCTGAGAAGCTGGGATTATAGGAGTGTGCTACCATGCTCAGCTAATTTTTATATTTTTAGTAGAGATGAGGTTTTGCCATGTTGGCCAGGGTGGTTCGAACTCCTGACATCAGGTGATCTGCCCACCTTGGCCTTCCAAAGTGCTGGGATCACAGGCATGAGCCACTGCCTGTCTTGTTTACTTTTTGTGATGAGATTTCCCTGTGTTACCCAGGCTGGTCCTGAACTCTGGGGCTCAAGCGATCTTCCCACCTCAGCCTCCTAAGTAGCTAGAACCACAGGTGCATAGTTTTTTTGATGACTTGTGACACAGTCCCAGGAGGTCCTGAGAGCATGTGCTCTCTTTCTAATTTTTTCTTTGTTCAGTAGAGACAGCGTGTCTCAGTATGTTGCCCAGGCTGGTCTCGAACTCCTGAACCCAAGCAGGCCTCCCACCTTGGTCTCCCAAAGTGCTGGGATTACAAGCATGAGCCACCATACCTGGCCTCATAATTTTGTTTAACAATTGATATAATGCTAAGTTTTATAGACAAAAAGTATATGTACCCTGTAAATATAATTATGTAAAATACAGACAAGAGACCAAAGGACATATAAAAAGGAAAGAAATAGTGAACTGTGTTACAATGAGGATGTGCGTGTTTTAAAGTGGCCACATTACTTTTATAATTTAGGATTCAAAACCTCTGCTGGGCACAGTGGCTCATGCCTGTAATCCCAGCACTTTGGGAGGCCTAGGCAAGTGGATCACGAGGTCAGGAGTTCAAATCCAGTCTGGCCAAGATAGTGAAACCCCCCTCTCTACTAAAAATTATCAAGGCACAGTGGCAGGCGCCTGTAATCCCAGCTACCTGGGAGGCTGAGAAGAGAGGTAGGAGAATCGCTGGAACCTGGGAGGCGAAGATTGCAGTCAGCTGAGATTGCACCACTGCACTCCAACCTGGGTGACAGAGCGAGGCTGTGTCTCAAAATAAAAATTGGTTTTTCATAAAATGTTGAGGGAAATCTCCTGCAATGTTTCTTTTGTCTTTTTTTTGATAAAACGCGGGCTTCTCTGCCAACACTCAGGTATCCGCTCCACACACGTCATCCTAAGTGGGGATGCAGCCTTGCTGCTCCCAATACATGGAACTGAAACATTCTCAGCCCTCTGTGGCCTCTTATTTTTTTATTTTTTAGACAGGGTCTTGCTCTGTTGTCCAGGCTGGAGTGCAGTAGTACCATCGTGGCTCACTGCAGCCTCAACCTCCTGGGCTCAAGTGATCCTCCTGCCTCAGCCTCCTGAGTATCTGGGACTACAGGTTTGCGCTATCATGAATGGCTTGTTTTTTATTTTTTATTTTCTTCTTTTTTTGAGATGGAGTCTCGCTCTGTGGCCCAGGCTGGAGTGCAGTGGCACGATCTCAGCTCACTGCAACTTCCGCCTCCTAGGTCCTGGTTCAAACAATTATCCTGCCTCAGCCTCCCGAGCAGCTGGGACTAAAGGCATGCGCCACCATGCCTGGCTAATTTTTGTATTTTTAGTAGAGATGGATTTTCACCATGTTGGCCAGGCTGGTCTCGAACTCCTGACCTCATGATCTACCTGTCTTGGCCTCCCAAAGTGCTGGGATTACGGGCGTGAGCCACTGTGCCCAGCCAAGTTTTTGAATTTTTGGTGGAGACTGGGTCTCACCATATTGCCCAGGCTTGCACTCCTGGGGTCAAGAGATCCCCACGCCTTCTTTAAACTCATCTCATTGATGCCTCCTCCAGGAAGCCTGTGCTGTTCCCTCAGCTTGAGGCTTCTTACCCGGTCCCCCAAAGCCTTTCCTGCAGCTCAGCAAATGTTTTTGAAATGAAGAGCCTCACCTGCCTGCCTGCGGTGTAAGCAAAGCTGCAGGACCAGCCTGAGGCCATGCGTCTGGTTACCCTGGTCTCTGAATCACAGGCGAGCTCTCATTTCTTCGCACTAATAAACCCTGTGACCTTCCACCCTGTACTCAGAACCCGCCCTCAGGTCGTTCCCTGTTTGTGACACACACACAGACCTGAGGCTGGACTAACAGGCAGACCAGGCTGGTGGACTCCAGCCCAAGCCTGCCCGTTGCTGCCAGGGTGGGGGCCTCCGAGAGGGAGGACAGGGCCGGGTGTGGAGGAAGGCGGGGCCTGAGGCTGCTCGAGGCGAGTCGGTGTGTCCCCGGCTGGGACGGAAGTTGCACAAGTCCGATTAGTTTCAGTTTTGTTTCTTTTTCAGGCATCCAGCAACAGCGGCCTTCAGGCCCCAGGCCCCCGCGCCATCCTAAAGGCCGAGATGATCTCTGGCTAGGTAAGGGGTTGGGGGCGGCACAGCTATGGGAAGGGCTGAGCTGAAGGGGGTAGGGGGACGGGAGTGGAGAGAGAGCTCGGGAGGAGGAGGAGGAAGAGAGGGGAGCTGGGGAGAGAGGCACCCGGAAGGCAGGAGGAGAGGCCAGGCGGGAAGCCGCACCCGCCCCCCTCCCGCCAGGTCTGAGACTCCCCGCAAGAAAGACCCCGTCCCACTTTCTGAGGTCTCCTCCCAGCCCCAGACAAGGGGACATTCCACCAAGTTTGCCCAACAAGTAGGTCTCAGCCACTGTGCCAGGAGCTCAGGACTCCCTCCCTCCAGAGGTTTCTGGAATGCATTCAGCAGGAAAAGCGAAAAGAACGGGACTCCAGGAGATAAGCCAAGGCCAAGTGGATCCGAGGGTGAGCCCGTAGCCCGAAGGGGACCAGCCCTTCCCTTAGACCTTCCTTCTGCCCACTCCAGAATCCACTTTAGAAACTGCTGGATGCAGGAAGTGGGGCCTCCACCACCCGCAATGCTGCCCCGGGTCTGGAAGAAGACAGGTGTACTGCCAGGCGGGCGCGGTGGCTCATGCCTGTAGTTTTAATGCTTTGGGAGGCCAAGAGGGGAGGATTGCTTGAGGCCAGGAGTTGGAGACCAGCCTGGGCAACATAGTGAGACCCCATCTCTACAAAAAGTAAAACAATTTTTTAAATGGGCTAGGCAGCCAGGTGTGGTGGCTCATGCCTGTAATCCTAGAACTTTGGGGGACTGAGGCAGGTGGATCACCTGAGGTCAGGAGTTCAAGACCAGCCTGGCCAACATGGCAAAACCCCGTTTCTACTAAACATACAGAACTTAGTGGGGTGTGATGGCACGTGATACCCCGATTGCCAGAACCGAGGCATCTTTGCCCACTGGGGTCCCCATCTGTGTCCTTACTGTTCTTCCCTTGCACCCCAGCGCCCCATACAGCAGGGCCCCAGTATCTGTGCACACAGGAGGGCTTGCCCCGCATTTGTCACCAAGCCTGTGGACTGGGGACACTGAGGATTCAATTACCAGCTAAGGCTAGGGACGCCTGGTCTTGTCATTTCTCACAGGTCTAACCCAAGAAGCAGCACTGACATCTTCACATTTGCTGGATGTACACGCGGAAGAGGAGGAGGAGGAGGGCAGCTCCTTAGCTCAAAGCTAGTGGTCCAAGGCCTCAGAGGACTAGAAAGAAGTTCCTGGCCATTCAGGTGAGACCTCAGGTTTCTTCCCAGCCATTCAGGTCAGCCCCTAGCTCTGGGGATCCCGTGGGGCTTGAGGACCAGGGTAGAGGCTGGAGGGTGAGCTGGGGAAGGTGCGTTCTCACCTGTGATCCTGATGCCTCTGCCTGCAGCATGGTTTCCCATGGGTCCTCGCCCTCCCTCCTAGAGGCCCTGAGCAGCGACTTCCTGGCCTGTAAAATCTGCCTGGAGCAGCTGCGGGCACCCAAGACGCTGCCCTGCCTGCATACCTACTGCCAGGACTGCCTGGCCCAGCTGGCCGATGGTGGCCACGTCCGCTGCCCCGAATGCCGTGAGACCGTGCCCGTGCCGCCCGAGGGCGTGGCCGCCTTCAAGACCAACTTCTTCGTTAATGGACTGCTGGACCTGGTGAAGGCCCGGGCCTGCGGAGACCTGCGTGCTGGAAAGCCAGCCTGTGCCCTGTGTCCCCTGGTAGGGGGCACCAGCGCAGGAGGGCCGGCCACGGCCCGGTGCCTGGACTGTGCCGACGACTTGTGCCAGGCCTGTGCTGACGGGCACCGCTGCACCCGCCAGACCCACTCCCACCGGGTGGTGGACCTGGTGGGCTACAGGGCGGGGTGGTATGACGAGGAGGCCCGGGAGCGCCAGGCGGCCCAGTGTCCCCAGCACCCCGGGGAGGCACTGCGCTTCCTGTGCCAGCCCTGCTCGCAGCTGCTGTGCAGGGAGTGCCGCCTGGACCCCCACCTGGACCACCCCTGCCTGCCCCTGGCTGAGGCTGTGCGTGCCCGGAGGCCGGGCCTGGAGGAGCTGCTGGCTGGTGTGGACAATAACCTGCTAGAGCTGGAGGCAGAGCGGAGGGTGGAGAAGGAAGCGCTGACCCGGCTGCGGGAGCAGGCAGCCCGGGTGGGGACACAGGTGGAGGAGGCGGCTGAGGGCGTCCTCAGGGCCCTGCTGGCCCAGAAGCAGGAGGTGCTGGGGCGGCTGAGAGCCCACGTGGAGGCTGCCGAAGAGGCTGCTCGGGAGAGGCTGGCAGAGCTCGAGAGCCGGGAGCAGGTGACCAGGGCAGCGGCCGCCTTCGCCCGCCGGGTTCTCAGCCTGGGGCGAGAGGCCGAGATCCTCTCCCTGGAGGGGGCGATTACACAGCGGCTCCGGCAGCTGCAGGGCTGCCCCTCGGCCCGGGGCCCGGCCCCCTGCCTGGTCCCGCAGCTGGAGCTCCATCCCGGGCTCCTGGACAAGAACTGCCACCTGCTTCAGCTGTCCTTCGAGGAGCAGCAGCCTCAGAAGGACGGTGGGAAGGATGGAGCCGGCACCCAGGGAAGTGAGGCGAGCCAGAGCCGGAGGGAGGATGCGGTGAAGACAGAGAGACAGGGTGGGACCCAGCTCCAGGCCAGAGATGAAGCCCAAACACCCCGAGAAGACAAAGCACAGACGCCCCAAGAAGACGGAGCCCAGACCTTGGAAGAGGACAGAGCTCAGACGCCCCGCGAGGATGGAGGACCCCAGCCCCAGAGGGGTGGCAGATCCAACAAGAAGAGAAAGTTCAAAGGCAGGCTCAAGTCAATTTCCCGGGAGCCCAGCCCAGCCCTGGGGCCGAACCTGGACAGCTCTGGCCTCCTCCCCAGGCCCATCTTTTCCTGCAGTTTCCCCACACGGATGCCTGGAGACAAGAGGTCCCCCCGGATCACTGGGCTCTGTCCCTTCGGCCCCCGGGAGATCCTGGTGGCAGATGAGCAGAACCGGGTGCTGAAACGCTTCTCCCTCAATGGCGACTACAAGGGCACCGTGCCCGTCCCTGAGGGCTGCTCTCCTTGCAGCGTGGCGGCCCTGCAGAGCGCCGTGGCCTTCTCTGCAGGTGCACGGCTCTATCTCATCAGCCCCGATGGTGAGGTGCAGTGGCGCCGGGCCCTGAGCCTCTCCCAGGCCAGCCATGCCGTGGCCGCGCTGCCGAGTGGGGACCGCGTGGCCGTCAGCGTGGCAGGCCATGTGGAGGTGTACAATATGGAAGGCAGCCTGGCCACCCGGTTCATCCCTGGGGGCAAGGCCAGCCGGGGCCTGCGGGCGCTGGTGTTTCTGACCACCAGCCCCCAGGGGCATTTCGTGGGGTCAGATTGGCAGCAGAATAGTGTGGTAATCTGTGACGGGCTGGGCCAGGTGGTTGGGGAGTACAAGGGGCCGGGCCTGCACGGCTGCCAGCCGGGCTCCGTGTCTGTGGATAAGAAGGGCTACATCTTCCTGACCATTCGAGAGGTCAACAAGGTGGTGATCCTGGACCCGAAGGGGTCGCTCCTCGGAGACTTCCTGACAGCCTACCACGGCCTGGAAAAGCCCCGGGTCACCACCATGGTGGATGGCAGGTACCTGGTTGTATCCCTCAGTAATGGGACCATCCATGTCTTTCGGGTCCGTTCTTCAGACAGTTAAAGGGTCCAGGACTAGGGTGGGGAGGAGGGGGGAGGGAGAGGGCAGGGGGGAGGCAGAGCTGTCTGTGGGAGAAGACATCTTCCTGAAGGGCAGGGGTTGGCAACTTTTCAACATGACGTGCCAAACTGCTAACCCGTCTTCCAGTGTGTGAGAATAGGGACCAAGCGTGGTGGCGTGACCTTAACTCTCAGAAGCAGGGGAGGCAGGTGGCTGGGTCGAGGGGATGCTGGGGGTTCACCTGCCTCTTGTCTTTTCTGGGTGGCTGCCGCCACTGCTATATAGTTTAGATTTTTGAGGTTTGTGAGCCTGTCCTGATTTGTATTCTTCACAAGCATTCCTGATAGAGTAGCTGAGGGAGAGTCTTGGGGGTCAAGAAGGGCCCAGGGTGGGTCAGGTGTGTGCATTATGGAACAGAGCTCTGACCCCCTCGGACTGGCACAGGGTCCTACAGAGTCAGAGGAGGCCTGAGATGTCGAATGGGCAGTAAGTGGCCTCTTCTGCCAGCCACAGGCAGGAAGCTCCTGTGGTCACGGCATCCCCCCGCGGCAGTACCGGGTGGGCTTGCAGGAGGATGGGTAAGTGCAGACAGCAGCTGGGGCCAAAGGGGTTAGGGTCAAAGGCTGTGAAGAGAAGAGGCTACTGAAAAGCCACACCCAGCAGAATTTGTATGCAAAGATCCACATTCTCCATCGCTTCTTAGCCTTTTGGCTAAGACTAAGTATTAAAAAGCACAGGCTTGGCCAGGCACAGTGGCTCACAACTGTAATCCCAGCACTTTGGGAGGCTGGGGCAGGAGGACTGCTTGAGGCCAGGAGTTTGAGACCAGCCTGGGCAACATAGTGAGAACCCACCTCTACACAAAATTTTAAAAATTAGCTGCATGTGGTGATGCATGCCTGTCAACCCAGCTACTCAGGAGCCTGGGGTGGGAGGATCCCTTGAGCCCAGGAGTTCAAGGCTGTGGTGAGCTATGATCACACCTCTGCATTCCAGACCGTACCTCAAAAAAAGAAAACCAAAAAAACCCAGAAAACAAAAAGCAACCCCAAATGAGCAGGTTATCCATCGCTTCTCAGCTAAGATCAAGTATAAAACAAAACAGGTTGTGAGTATTGGAGCAGGGAGCCCGCCACGCAGCCGCAAAGCCAAGTCTGAGGGAAGACGTACATAGGATAGAAAAACCTCTGACCTTCAACGCTTCTGTTCTGATGTCTTCACGTTATCTGGGGTCTATGTGTAGCCTTCTCTTGGTTTTCCAGCAGAATTCCTTTTGAGACGTGTTGGCCTCCACTTGGCTGAACTAGGGGGTGAAGGAAGGTGTCCTCTGTGGGCCACTGTTGCTGGGGAAACAGCTGAACCCTGCAGGCCAAGTGGAACTTGGGGGTGCCAGTGGAACCTGAGAAGTTGCAGTGGGGCTGTGATGGAGAGAGACGTCAAAGCAGAAGGCAGAAACTCGCCGGAGGTGGGCTGTGACCGCCGGACCTTTTCCTAAGTGGTGGCAGTGGTGGGATTGAGGGGCAAGTAGGCTTGGAGAATGTTTTTAGCCAGGGGGCTGTTGAGAGATGGCAGAAGGGAGTCTTAATGTGGGGACTGTGGATAGTGGGGCATTCGTGGGAACCAGTGGGATTTTAGACAAGTCCAGATGGAACGCACAGGGCATCGGTAGAGGGAAAAGAAAATCCCTTTCTGGGAAAACCGTTTCTTATTTATTGAAACAATGGGGAACATCATCAAAGTCTGGGTGGACACATTTCAATTTTCTAAACATTGCAAAGGTAGGCACAGCAAAGAATGAAGACGACGATAAGGAAACCAAGGGCTGGGTGTGGTGGCTCACGCTTGTAATCCCAGCACTCTGGGAGGCTGAGGTGGGTGGATCACCTGAGGTCAGGCGTTTGAGACCAGCCTGGCCAACACGGTGAAACTCTGTCTCTACTAAAAACACAAAAACTAGCCGGGTATGGTGGTGTGTGCTTGTAATCCCAGTTACTCGGGAGGCTGAGGTAGGAGAACCATTTGAACCCAGGAGGTTGCAGTGAGCCGAGATTGTGCCACTGCACTCCAGCCTGGGCAACAAGAGTGAAACTCCATCTCAAAAAAAAAAAAAAAAAAAGAAAATACCAAGAAGATGGGGAAATCATGTAGAACTGATTTGATGAGGAAAAGTTTGGTCTCTAATACATGAACTAGTGACTAGAACAGTATTTGGTCAGAAAACCATTTAAGCTCTGCACCGGGAGGAAATGCATGCAGGCACAGACTAGTAAAATGAAAAATTGTAAAAATTTTTTAAAAAGCTGGGCACAGTGACTCACGCCTGTAATCCCAGCACTTTGGGAGGTCGAGGCGGGTGGATCACCTGAGGTCAGGAGTTCGAGACCAGCCTGGCCAACATGGTGAAACCCCATCTCTACTAAAAATACAAAAATTAGCTGAGCGTGGTGTCACGTGCCTGTAATCCCGGCTACTGGGGAGGCTGAGGCAGGAGAATTGCTTGAACCCGGGAGGTGAAGGTTGCCGTGAGCTGAGTTTGCGCCATTACCCTCTTGCCTGGGTGTTGCAGTGAGATTCTGTCTCAAAAAAAAAAAAAAGCCGGGTGCGGTGGCTCAAGCCTGTAATCCCAGCACTTTAGGAGGCCGAGGCGGGTGGATCACGAGGTCAAGAGATCGAGACCATCCTGGTCAACATGGTGAAACCCCGTCTCTACTAAAAATACAAAAAATTAGCTGGGCGTGGTGGCGCGTGCCTGTAATCCCAGCTACTCGGGAGGCTGAGGCAGGAGAATTGCCTGAACCCAGGAGGCAGAGGTTGCGGTGAGCTGAGATCGCGCCATTGCACTCCAGCCTGGGTAACAAGAGCGAAACTGTGTCTCGGAAAAAAAAAAAAATGGATAAATCCACTTGCATGGGTCAAAAATGTTAAAAATACGTTGTGGTGAAATAGACTCCTGGCACCATACAAATGATGTTTCCTGGAGAATAATTTGGCAAGACTTTCCAAGAATGGCAAGAATTTTTATAAGAATAGGTTGTCTCACTTTGGGGAATACATTCCGGGAAAATAATGTAAGAGAAAAAATATTTGCATACAGACACTTGCGGCTGCTTTATACAGCACGGTCAAGGACTGGAAGCTGTTCAGCTGGCTAAGTAGCTCTTGGCTCTTAGGGGAATGAGCCTCTGGCACAACTATGAAAACTGTTGAGAAGAAATAGTTCTGTGGTGCAGTCATAATCCCCAAAAGTGGAGAATCTGGAAGTACGATCAGACAGTGATCGTAACAAGGGAAACATCTGCCTGAATAACTGCTGAGTAGAAGTAGGTTCGGAATTTGTAAATAGTCATTGGTTTGGGAGATTGGGGTTCGGTTTCTGCTTTTTTATAGTTACTTTGTGTTATTATTCATGCACACACATTTCTACTTCAGTTTTGATTATCCGTTACATAGCATTATGCTTGGATATTTGCTTCAAGGAAATACACCTTTATAAGTGATATTCAGTAACTACTGGTGTGAGAATGAAGGTGTTGGAGCAAAGGAGATTGTCCTATGAGAGAAGAGGCAGGAGCCAGGGAGGGGATCCCAGCCAGGAGGCAGGGCCATTGGGCAGGGCCGCAGACCAAGGAACCACTCTGGGAAATTTTGCAAAGGTCAGGGTTCCCCCTCCAACCCCCGACAGGTGATTGAATTCTCGTGGAGTATCTGGAAGGCAGGGGAAGTTTTGGTGAGTTCGCCACATAACTCAGACCAACTAGAAACCGTGGAGTTTCTATAGGACCAACTAGAATAGGGATCAGCTACGTGGCAGAGGGTGGCGGAGGGTGGTGGGGGGACGATGTCTATCTTTATTGCAGCTCTGTCTGAAGAGCTAGCACTGTGAGAGCTCATAGTAGGTACTCTGTGAATGTCTGTGAAGTGAATTAATATTCAGAAAGGGATGAGACGATGGTATGACTCTTTCCAAAGCTTTCCTACCTGAAATGCCATTGCCCTAGTCAGCCAAGCTGTCCAAAACCTCAGCTTTTGGGAAATCTCCAGTAGGGGGCACTGTGGACACAGTTCAGCATCTGCCTTCCAAAGCTGGGCTTTGGTATAAAAAAGAAAAAAAAAAAAGGTGAGACTGGGCCAGTGCAGTGGTCATTCCTGTAATCTCAGCACTTTGCATGGCCAAGGTGGGAGGATGGCTTGAGGCCAGGAGTTCAAGACCAGGCTGAGCATAGCAAGGCCCCATCTCTACAAAAAAATTTTAAAAATTAGCCAGATGTGGTGGCATGCATCCATAGTCCCAGCTGCTTGGGAGGCTGGGGCAGAAGGATTGCTCGAGCCCAGGAGTTCAAGGCTACAGTGAGCTCGGATTGAGCCACAGCACTCCAGCCTGAGTGACAGAGCGAAACCTGGTTTCCAAAAAAAAAAAGGAGAGATGAGATTGAGGTGTCCGCTTCCATGCATGTGGAGGGGTAACTGGGAACTGTGAGCTGTTGGGGATCGCACACCTCGGGATGGGAACAGCAGCTCTCCAGAGTTGCGTGGGAGCCATGGGCAGTGGCCCTGCCTGGTGAAATGATTCTAGCCACGTGGCCCACCCAGGGGGCAAAACAGGAATAGAGACCTTCAGAAATGAAACGTCACCTGGCTGCAAGAAGATAGTCCCAAGTGCCCTAGAGATGGAGATGCCAAGTGGCTTCCTGGAAAGCTGTAAGAATCCACAGGGCATTGCAAGATGGAGGGAGATATTAAGTTTTC
>CM052649.1:176871967-176897105 GCA_028533165.1 Leontopithecus rosalia
TTGTAATCCCAGCACTTTGGGAGGCTAAGGTGGGTGGATCACCTGAGGTCAAGAGTTCAAGACCAGCCTGGCCAACATGGTGAAACCCCATCTCTACTAAAGATACATAAATTAGCTGGGCTTGGTGGTGCCTGCTTGTAGTCCCAGTTACTCGGGAGGCTGAGGCAGGAGAATCACTTGAACCCGGGAGGCGGAGGTTGCAGAGAGCCCAGATCACCCGGCCAACTGCATTGTACCTGGGATTGTGACAATTAACTTAATAGAGGGTTCCTTTTCCTGTTCGGAACTGGCTAGGTTGTGCATGCACTGACCAGTGAAAAGAGAATCCTGTCTGGGCAGGGAGGAGGGAAGTAGAAAGCCAAGAAATGGGAAGAGAATGAGGGAGCAGAGACCCGGGTCGTGTGCTGGCTCTGCACTTAACAGCTGTGTGATCTTGGTCCAGTTCCTTAACCTCTCTGAGCTTCAGTTCGTATACATTGGTAACGTCAGGATAATGACACCCACTGTGCCCGCTTCACAGAGCTGCTGTGGGGACTGGATGAGAAACGCAGAGGAGTATTTCGAACACTGTAAAGCTCAAATCGGTTAGGAAAAGGTTCAACTGACTTGTAGCCACCTGAAACTCTCCATCAGCATGAGTTTGTATGAGGATGTTGGGTACCTGTATTGTGCAGTGAAAGCTCGGGAACTCCCAAGTGGAGCTGCTGCCTGCACATCAGCTTCTCCTTTAGAGGAGACCATTTTGTTTTGCTTTTGGCAGTTACTTAAAGAAGCCATATCTGAAGTCACAGCAGTGGCTTCAGGAATAGAAGGGACCAAGGGCCAGCTTGCTGAAATGCAATGCCATTCCTAAAAACCAGCTAAGAATCAGACCGTATTAGTTAAGAGCCCATAACCGTAGACATTTAGAAAAAGTTAAAAATGGCAAGAATGTGGAGAAAGTATCAATTGGAGAGGGAATAATTCCCCTTCTATTATAGCCAGATTATTATGACATCTATAAAGCAATGCCATATTCTAAATCTGCAGAGATAAGATTCTAAGGGGCGAAAGTCCAAGGCAGAAGTGAAGACTTTTGTCTGGAAATTGATGAGGTTGGTGACCTGAGCTGGTCAGGGTTGAACAGGTGAGTGCCAGGATCGAGGTATCTGATTGTCTCTCCTTGAAATGTAAGCAGAGAACTAGGTCTATCCCATAAATTAAGTGGGAAATTAGATAGGGTGCAGACTTCCGTACTGGGGAGAAAGTCTTGGATGAGCTGGGGCAGAGAACTGCCAGAGAGAGTACCCAGAGATGTGTCGTTAGCAGGAGAAAGACCACGTTCAGATGCAGACTTGGGAAAGTAGGTAACTTGACCGAAGGTAGCAAAATGAGCCAGCTGGCTTGTGAATGCAGTTTATGAAATGGATCAGGACAGGAGCAAAAATAGATTTCTAGGGACTGCTGACTCCTGTGATTGGAGACATGCATAGAATACAGCAACATCAGACAAGATCTCGCCCGGGGTGTCGGGTGAGACATCCTAGGGACCAGATAGAAGAGGGGCTGTGCACAAAGGGATGAGGAAGGAGGCTTGGGAGGGCAGCCTGACTTGTCTCCAGAGAAAGTTGGAACCCGTTGGCTTAGCAACCACAAGACTGGGTTGCAGAGGAGCAGTCAGGGCGTTGGTGCCTGGTCACTGAGTGACACGGCCCCGCGAGTTTCTCTGCATTGCCGTGGGGTAAAGCCAGTGTGCTGTAGACTCTTCCGTTCCTTTGGTTATGGATTTCGTAGCTTTCCTCTGTTCTTAATAAAGTTCTTTTGAAAATTGGAACCTTTCTCAGATGGGATTTTGTATCTTTCCTCTGTTTCTTAATAAAGTTCTTTGTGAAAAATTGGAATATTTTCTCAGATGGGTTTATGGATATGGGGAAGCTTTACCACCCAGGCCCAGATAGTGAAGGAAATCAGGTCATCAACGCCACCCAGTGGTAGGTGGCTCCCAGGATGGCCACACGGATTCCTTGAGGACATTGCAGAAGCGACTGGCACGGTCACCACCTGTGAGCTCACCCTTGCCCCGGGCCACTCCTTCTGCAGGACACACGGGGCCCTCTGGGCAGAGAGACGAGCACCTCCCAGGCCAGCCCTGGGTGGGAACCAGCGGGTTCCTGGCCCGTGCAGGGCTGTGGCTGGGCACACGCGGGTGTGAAGTGCAGGAAGTGAGTGAGGGGCCCGGATCAGGGTGACTGTGCCCACCACATGGTGCTTTGCCTGTTTTTTGGTTTGGGGAAACCAAAAAAGAATCTGTGGATGCCTTCCCTTATTTATTTTTATATTTGTTTATTTATTTATTTGAGATGCAGTCTTGCTCTGTCTCCCAGGCTGGAGTGCAGTGGCGTGATCTCGGCTCACTGTAACCTCCCTCTCCTGCGTTCAAGCAATTCTCCTGCCTCAGCCTCCCGAGTAGCTGGGATTACAGGCACCTGCCACCACACCTGGCTAATTTTTGTATCTTTAGTAGAGATGGGTTTACATCATATTGGCCAGGCTGGTCTCAAACTCCTGACCTGATTCGCCTGCCTTGGCCTCACAAAGTGCTGGGATTACAGGTGTGAGCCACTGCTCCTGGCCCCCTTTTTTATTTTGTTTTTTTGAGATAGAGTCTTACTTTGTCATCCAGGCTGGAGGGCAGTGGCCCGATCTCAGCTCACTGCAGCCTCAACCTCCTGGCTCAAGTGATTTTCCTGCCTCAGCCCCTCAAGTAGCTGAGATTACAGGCACGCACCACCACACCTGGCTAATTTTTGTATTTTTCGTAGAGATGGGGTTTTGCCATGTTGCAGGAGCCACTGCACCTGGCTGCATCTGCGGGTACTTTCCAGCACATGGCATTTAGGTTCCTCCCTGCAGGGCTGGGAGCTCTAGGGACATCTGCCTACTGGCCAAACCCAATCCCCTAACCTGGTCTCCAGGAGTCCCCTGAAAGAGCCTCCTTCCTCTCTCGTCCAAGTTTTCCCAAGGAGGAAGAGGAATGACCTCAGCCTCTGGGCCTCCCCATCAAATACAGGAGATCCGATAGCAGTGGCTGAGATCTTGCCTTCGCCTGCTACCCATCCACTGACTCCCGGAAGCCTTCACATTCTGTTACAGACAAGAAAGCCATCCAAGGCTTGGTGAGGCTTGCTCAGAATAAGTCGATTTCGATTAACCCTGAGAATTGTCTGACTCCAAAGCTGCCCTTCCTAGCATCCAACGCCCAGTCCTCTGCCTTCTCAAGCAGCTTGAATCCTGGCCGAGTCACTTGAACACATCTGAATCTCTGTTTCCTCATTTATAAGATGAGTGAGTGGGTGAAATAAGATCTGAGGTGCTACCCTGTGCTAATAAACCAGGCCCCTGGCATTATTAGGAGAGATCTGGAATCTTGACCCAGGGAGGGTGCTCCGAGACGCCCTGTGCACCCTGCTGGCATCCTGTTCAAGGCCCCCAAGACTGAGATGGAGACAAAGACGCAATGACGGGGTGGGGGGAGGAAGTACTTTGAATGGCTAGGTGGGGGAGCAGGCCCTCTGTTGCCGATGATGACAGCCTGAATAAGAATTCTGCAATTCATCCTCTGATGACTCAGCCGGTTGGACCGGCGCCTCTGCCAACCCTGGGGAGCGTGAGTCAGCAGCTGAGGGGGCCGGTGGCAGGAGAGATCATTGTGGTCCATGTGAGCGGTGACTGTGGGGAGAACGGTCTGTTCCCATCTCCTAACCCCAAGGCGGAGCATCTGCCTCTGCGGTCGAACACACACGGGCCTCGGGTTCTTAGCCATGTGGCCAAGCCTCCTCCCTCAGACCTGGTCTCTCCTCCTTTGCATTAGTGCAGTCACTGCCCCAGAGGTGCACGGGTCACGTCTGCTCCCCAAAGCCTTGGTGAGCAGCCATGTCTGCAACAAGAGACCCTGCTCCTCCCTCCTCTTCCCTGTTTCCACGGGTCAGGTCAGTCTCCCAAGAAGAGCAATGAAGGAGGAGGGACATGGTGCAGGCCGGGCATATGGCTGGGCAGTTGGTCATGGCATCCCTCCCTGCTCCTGGGGACTGGGGAACGGGTCTCTTGGGGCTCGAGCCCAACCTCCTGGGCTCAAGCAATTCTCCTGCCTCAGCCCCTCAAGTAGCTGAGATTACAGGCACGCACCACCACACCTGGCTAAGTTTCGTATTTTTTGTAGAGATGGGGTTTCGCCTTGTGGTTCAGGCTGCTCTCCAACTCCTGGGCTCAAGCAATCCACCTGCCTCGGCTTCCCAAAGCTCTGGGATTACAGGCTTGAGCAGCTGTGCCTGGCTGCATCTGTGGGTACTTTCCAGCATGTGGCATTTGGGGTCCTCCCTGCAGGGTTAGGGATTCTAGGGAAATCTGCCTACTGGCCAAACCCACTCCCCTAACCTGGTCTCCAGGGGCATCCTGAAAGAGTCTTCTTCCTCTCCCATCCAAGTTTTACCATATTTTTGCTCAGGGACCAACTCAGAAAATATCCCTTCACACTTGGAAATAGCCGTGTCTATGTTGCCTCCCCTGATTGTAGGTTAAGGACGGTCCATCCACTTACTAGAAGAAAACAGCAAAAGCAAGCCAAGGTGCAGCAGACCCAAGTCCAGAGAGGAGCAGGGGGCATGGGCGGCAGAGTGAGGGGCACACACAGACCTGACCCCTCCAGCAGTGCCTGCCTGCCATTCCTGGCAGCTCTGATCACCATCTAACTTTTTTTTTTTTTTGAGACGGAGTCTCTCTGTCACCCAGGCTGGAATGCAGTGGCGCAATCTCAGCTCACTGCAACCTGCAACCTCTGTCTCCTGGATTCAAGGGATTCTCCTGCCTCAGCCTCCTGAGTAGCTGGGATTACAGGCGTGTGCCACCATGTCCGGATATTTTTCATATTTTTAGTAGAAACTGGGTTTCATTATGTTGGCCAGGCTGGTCTCGAACTCCTGACCTCAAGTGATCCACCTGCCTCAGCCTCCTAGAGTGCTGGGATTACAGATGTGAGCCAGCATGCCCGACCTCACTGTCTAACTTATATTGTTCACACGCAACTTTCCCTGCCTACAAAACCCTTCAGGAGGACAAGGGATTCTGATTCATCGTGAGTGCTCCATAATCAGGTATTTTGGAGCTATCTGTTGGCTGAAATAGCAAATGAGTGAATGTATGCTAAAACCTGGTCACTTTCATTCAGCTCAAATATACCCTCTGGGGCAGGTAGCAACTCTAATGAAGAGGTGAGGCCCTTCTGCCAGAGATTTATGATATTCCTCCTTTTCCTTGGAAGGGAGGCATGAGTAAGAATGAAGTTATCCAAGCATGGTGGCTCCTGCCTGCCATCCCAGCGCTTCGGGGGGCCAAGGAAGGAAGATTGCTTGAACCCAGGAGTTCAAGATCAACTTGGGCAATAAAGCAAGATCCTGTCTCTATGAAAAGTTTAAAAATTAGCTGGGTGTGGTGGTGTGCACTTGTAGTCCCAGCTACTTGGGAGGCTGAGAGGGGGAGGATTGCTTGGTCCCGGGAGATGGAGGTTGCAGTGAGCGGAGATTGCACCACTGCTCTCCAGCCTGGGTGACAGTGAGACCCCGTCTCAAAACAAAACAAACAGGTAATAGACCCTCCCTGCTGGGCTTTTTATTTTTCCGTACCTCTCTAACCTTCTAACATACTCGACCCTTTCATTATGTATTCTGTTTATTGTTACTGATTTTCTTTACTTCCCTTTTTTTTTTTTTTTTTTTTTTAGAGACGGAGTCTCACTCAGGCTGGCGTGCAGAGGTGTGATCTCGGCTCACTGCAACCACCATCTTCCTGGTTCAAGCGATTCTCCTGCCTCAGCCACCACGCCCAGCTAATTATTGTTACTGATTTTCAGCCCCTGTAGAATGCAAGCCCCATGAGGATGGGGGACTTGGTTTTGTTCACTGATCCTAGACCCTTAGAATGGTGCCTGGGCTATAGTACATGCTGAATGAATGAATGAGTGAATGCACGCTGGAATGAATGAATGGGACACAGTATACATTTCCTTCCGGCCAGGCCCCTTTCTGCCTGCAGTGCATGCCGCGTGGATTCTCTTTTAGCTCTCTCAGCAATTCTATGTGGGAGGGGTATCATCTCATCCCCTTTTTATTTTATTTATTTTTCTTTTGAGACAGAGTTTCACTCTTTTGCCCAGGTTGGGGTGCATCGATGCGATCTTAGCTCACTGCAACCTCCACCTCCCTGGTTCAAGTGATTCTCCTGCCTCAGCCTCCCAAGTAGCTGGGATTACAGGCACCTGCCACCACACCCAGCTAATTTTGTATTTTTAGTAGAGACAGGGTTTCACCATGTTGGCCAGGATGGTCTCGAATCCCTGACCTCAGGTGATCCACCTGCCTCGGTACCCAAAGTGCTGGGATGACAGGCTTGAGCCACCTCACCTGACCATGTCAGGTTTAAAGATGAGGCAGGTAGCCGGGTGCCGTCGCTCATGCCTGCCATCCCAGCCCTTTGGAAGGCCGAAGCCAGTGTATCACCTGAGCCCAGAAGATTGAAACCAGTCTGAGCAATGTGGCAAAATCTCATCTCTACGAAAAATACAAAAAATGTAGCCAGGGGTTGTGGTGTGCACCTTTGGGGGTGCTTTGGAGGCTGAGATGGGAGGATCATCTGAGTCCAGGAGGTTGAGGCTGCGGTGAGCCATAATCTCACCACTGCACTCCCACCTGGGCTACGGAGCTAGATCCTGTCTCAAAAACAAACAAAACAAAACAAAACCAAAGTGGGGAAGGTGAGGCCACAGAGACTATGCAACAAAGTCACCAGTAGGAGGGCAGAGGTCGAAGTCCACCTGCCACTCCTGGGCCACACAATCTCACCACACCCTGGAAAGGTCTGCACAAGAGACCTTCTGGGGATGCCACACCCCACTTACTCTGCCCAGTGTATTTCTCTCTCTCTCTCTTTTTTTTTTTTTTGAGATGGAGTTTCTATCTTGTTGCCCAGACTGGAATGCAATCTTGGCTCCAGGCTGGCGTGATCTCGGCCCACTGCAACTTCCCCCTCCGGGTTCAAGCGATTCTCGTGCCTCAGCTTCCCGAGTAGCTGGGATTGCAGGCATGCGCCACCACACCCGGCTAATTTTGTATTTTAGTAGAGACAGGGTTTCACCATGTTGGTCAGGCTGGTCTCAAACTCCTGACCTCAGGTGATCCACCAGCCTCGGACTCCCAAAGTGCTGGGATTTCAGGCATGAGCCACTGCACTGGGCCATCCAGTGTATTTCTCTGTCTCCCTGCTCACCAACCTCCCATGTGACCTCACTCCATCCCTCAAAATATCCCTCTGCTCTGAGGTCCAGTTTCCCCTCAGCTAAGATTTCTTCCTGGTGGGAAATCAGGAAGTCCCAGGAGACACAGGGGCAGAGTAGGACCTGGCAGGTGAGGCAGAAGGAGAGTGGGCCTGGGTTCAAGCTGGCCTGAGGAATCCTGGGCCTGGGGTTCCCTGCCCTCCACATGCAGAACTGGTCTTCAGAGGGAGCCATGTCTTGGAGCATTGGGGTTTGGGGGTGGGCAGCGCCGTCCCTACAAGCTCAGCTCTGGGCAGCAGGAAACCCATGGAAATGTGAACAGGGGCCAGGTGTGGTGGCTCATGCTTGTAATCCCAGCATTTTGGGAGACTGAGGCGGGCACATTATTTGAGGTCAGGAGTTCAAGACCAGCCAGGCCAACATGGCAAAACCTCATCTCTACTAAAATTAGGCTGGGCGCAGTGGCTCACACCTGTAATCCCAGCACTTTGGAGGCCGAGGCGGGTGGATCATTTGATGCCAGGAGCTCAAGACCAGCCTGACCAACATGGTGAAACCCCGTTTCTACTAAAAATACAAAAATTAGCTGGGTGTGGTGGCATGCACCTGTAATCCCAGCTACAAGGGAGGCTCAGGCTTGAGAATCACTTGAACCCAGGAGGTGGAGGTTGCAGTGAGCTGAGATCGTGCCATTGCACTCCAGCCTGGGTGACAGAGTGAGACTCTGTCTCAAAAAAACCCGAAAACAAACAAACAAAAAATTGGCCAGATTCAGTGGGGTGTGGCTTCCCCAGAAGACCTCATGTGTAGCCTTCGCCAGGGCTTGTGAAGTTAGCCCAGGGCGGCCATGTGGGCTTGACCTCTGCCTCACCACCTGCTCCCATGTGATCCCTGGAGAGAAGAATGGAGATGCTGGGACATCAGCCACAGGGAACAGGATGCAGAACCTCCCCTGCTCAGGAAGACGCCCTGCTGTGTCTCCACCCAAGGAGAAGCCTGTGTCCACGTGCTGGAGAAAGCTCCTGGTCCCCGTGTGGGGGCTCCTGCACTTGGCCAGGGAAGGGCATCGTCTTTGGTGTTTTTTTTTAATGTTTATGTTTATTTTTATTTTTGAGATAGGGTCTTGCTCTGTTGCCCAGGCTGGAGTGCAGTGATGCCATCTCGGCTCACTGCAACCTCCACCTCCCTGGTTCAAGCGATTCTCCTGCCTCAGCCTCCCGAGTAGCTGGGACTACAGGTGTGCACCACCACGCCCAGCTAATTTTTGTATTTTTAGTCGAGACAGGATTTTCCCATGTTGCCTAGTCTGGTCTCGAACTCCTGACCTCAGGTGATCCGCCCACCTTAGTCTCCCAAAATGCTGAGATTACAGGCGTGAGCCACCGAGCCTGGCTTCCTTGATGTTTAGATGAGGAAGGAGGTGTATCTCCATGATCTGCCAGGGTGTACCCAGGCAGGGCACCAAGCCAGCTCCTGCCTCATCAAAGGATCAAGACTGGAATTTCCCCACATTTCCTCTCATTTAGTTCTCATGCGAGAACCACAGCTGCCAAGTCTGTCTCTCACGGGCAAATGCAGGGCATGGGCAAATGGCAGAGCCCTCCAGAAGCACCTCTATGCCCTGCCCAGCCTCCCTCCAGAAGCCCCAGTCCTCAGACAGAAGGTACATCCTCTCCACCTTAGGTCCTTCTGCCTTTCCAAGAAAGGGGTTGAGGGCAAGGAGAGCCTAATGCAGGTCTGCCACTCACTAACTGGGTGACTTCCGCGTAGGTTACTTAGGCTCTGAACCTCTGTTCTTCATCTGTAAAATGAACACAGTAAGATATGCCACAGGGTTCCTGGAATCAATGAGAATAAGAACATAAACAACCCAGGTACAGTGACTTGTGACTCGGGAGGTCCAGGCGGGAGGATCGCTTGAACCCAGGTCTTCAAGACCAGCCTAGGCAACAGAGTGAGACCCTGTCTCTACACAATACTTTTTTTCTTTTCGAAGCAGGGTCTTGCTCTTCACCCAGGCTGAAGTGCAGTGGCGTGATCCAGGCTCACTGCAACCTCTGTCTCCCAGGTTCAAGCAATTCTCCTGCCTCAGCCTCCCGAGTAGCTGGGACTATAGGTGCACCGTACGCCACCATGCCCAGCTAATTTTTGTATTTTTAGTAGAGACAGGGTTTCACCATGTTGGCCAAACTGGTCTCAAACTTCTGACTTTAAATGATCTGCCCTCCTCGGCCTCCTAAAGTGCTGAGATTACAGCACTGTGCCTGGCCCGGCGCTATAAAAGTATTTTAAAATTAACGAGGCAAGGTAGTGTGTGCCTGTAGTCCCAGCTACTCAGGAGGCTGAGGTGGGAGGGCTGTTTGAGCCTGGAAGTTTGAGGCTATCGTGGGCTATGATGGCACCCCTTCCCTCCAGCCTGGGTGACAGAGCAAGACGATCTCCTAAAAGTAATTTAAAGAATAGGTCAGGCTCATGCCTGTAATCTCAGCACTTTGGGAGGCCAAGGTGGGCGGATCACCTGAGGTCAGGAGTTCGAGACCAGCCTGGCCAACATGGCAAAATCCCATCTCTACTAAAAATACAAAAATCAGTGGGGCGTGGTGGTGCACACCTGTGATCCCAGCTATTCCGGAGGCTGAGATGGGAGAATCGCTTGAACTTGGGAGGTGGAGGTTGGAGTGAACCGAGATGGTGTCACTGCACTCCAGCCTGGGCGACAGAGCAAAACTCTGTTGCAAAAATAAATAAATAAATAAATAAATAAATAAATAAATAAATAAATAAATAGAACAAGGCCAGGGCAGGGTGTTGGATGATCCTAAAGACTGCTGTTGTCCAGCAGTGACAGTCAGAGACATCTTCACCACTTGGGGCCACGTCTGTCCCATGGCCTGGGCAGTGACATTTTTGGGACAGGACACCAACTCTTCTGAACAGTTGGAGACCCGGCACCAAACATGGTGTCTCCGGACTCCCCCCTTTCTGAAGCCTGCAGAACACCCTCCTCCAATGGCATTTTCCTCCAGACAGACAGCGACGCTGTGGCATCTCTAAGTTGCAATCACAATTGCATCAGCTCCTCTGAGGTTTCTCCCGGGCCTCCTTAATTGGATTTGGAACATCACAGACAGACGGTTGCCTAAGGCCGTTGCTAGAAGGCTCATATCCTCTCCTAAAGTGAGTGGCTTCCTAATTAACTTCTCGGAAGGCAAAGTTGACTTTGGAGCACTTCACTGGTGGCCCAGGCCCTGCACTCTGCAGTATTCAGCTTGTTTGTAGGTGGGGTTTCTGTTTTTGTTCGTTTTGAGATGGAGTCTCGCTCTGTCGCCCAGGCTGGAATGTGGTTGCTGGATCTCAACTCACTGCAGCCTCTGCTCCCTGGCTCAAGCAATTCTCCTGCCTCAGCCTCCTGAGTAGCTGGGATTACAGGTGTTCGCCACCATGCCTGGCTAATTTTTGTATTTTTAGTAGAGATGGGATTCACCATGTTGGGCAGACTGGTCTCAAACTCCTGACCTCGGGTGATCCTCGCACCTTGGCCTCCCAAAGTGCTGGGATTACAGGTGTGAGTCACTGCACCCAGCCTGTTTTTGTTTTTTTAGAGACAGGGTCTCACTCTGTCCTTAGCCTGGAGTGTGTGATTCAATCATAGCTCACTACAGCCTCCAACTCTCGGGCTCAATCGATCCTCCCACCTCAGCCTCCTGAGTAGCTGGGACCACAGGTGGGTGCCACCATGCCTGGCTAATTATTTTATTTTTCGTAGAGAAGTGGTCTCGCTGTGTTACCCAGGTTGGTCTTGAACTCTCGGCTCAAGTGATTCTCCTATCTCAGCCTCCCAACGTGCTGGGATTACAGGCATGAGCCTCTGCACTGGGCCTGCATCATGCAGTATTAAGGGGCACAGGAGGAAAGCACAGACCCAAACAGTTCTTAACCCCTAAATCGCTTACCATCCAGTAGGGAAAGCAAAATGAATACATGACACAGTATTTTTAGTAGAGATGGGGTTTCACCATGTTGGCCAGGCTGCTCTCGAACTCCTGACAGTGGAAAACAAGCTAGGGCTGAACTCTGTGTTTGATGTGATGGGTCGTACTGCAAGAATTTTCAGGTTCAAAGGACAGACAGTAGGGGTGGCTTTGGGGAAAGGTGGAAGCTTTGGAAGGCTCTGTGGACCGAAGATCTGCAGAGGAGAGGCACATTCCAGGGATGAGTGTGTGTGGGGGAGACTGACCACAAAAGATCCCGGAAGTCCAAGTGGGGCCATGAGTGGACCTGCCTAATTACAAGAGATAGGGTGATGGGATCTACCAGGGGTAGATTCGCCACAGGGTAGATGTGCCCCCAACCCCAGATGTACCGATAACTTCCCACTGTCCTCTTTCACCCACACTGCTTCTGCTCATCCTCCACAGAAAAGGCACTGGGGGCCGGGCGCGGGGGCTCACTTCTGTAATCCCAGCATTTTGGGAGGCGAGGCAGATGGATCGCTTGAGATCAGGAGTTCAAGACCAGCCTGGCCAACACAGTGAAACCTGTCTCTACTAAAAATACAAAAATGAGCCGGGTGTGGTGGTTCGCGCCTGTAATCCCAGCTACTAGGGAGGCTGAGGCAGGAGAATCGGTTGAACCCTGGAGGCGGATATCGCAGTAAGCAGAGATCTCGAGACTGCACTCCAGCCTGGGTGACAGGACAAGACTCCGTCTCAAAAAAAAAAAAAAAGGCACTGGGCCCGCTGGGAAATGTGGGGAGCCCTGGGGAGGCCCTGCAATTAGCACAGCGCTGGCAAATGCGCGTTACACAAACACAAACACACACACGCACGCAGGCACAGACATGCTCATTCTTCCGGCCGGTGGAACTAGCAGTCTACTGTACAGGAAAACCCTGTTGGAGAGAGAGGGTGGGGAATCCTGCCCAGGCCAAGGGGGACAGCCCTGCCTCCTTCCACCTGCTGCAGAGCTGCTGACCAGCTCTGATTCAGCCCGGAAAAGCAGCCCAGTGTTTTGGACAGAGCCTGTTGTTTTGGACACAACATGACCTCTTACCTGTGAGCCCCTTGGGATTCTCAGAAATGGCAACAGGTGGGAGGTGGAGGGGGGTTCCCGAGTCTGGGGCTTTCCATGTGGGCTCAGCCCTTGCCTCCCGCCTCTGCCTCTCTTTCCCTGATGGGCTATGACCAAAGATAGACAGGAGCAAATGGAGTTCAGAACGTCATTTCCTGAAAGGAGGACTTGAGGACAAGGTCCCTTGAGCCCAGTTCTAGGAGTTTAGGTTCAAGAATGAGACGCTTCATCCACCCAAAACAGAACGGCTTCTGTTAGCTCAGAAAGAGAAGGGGAAACTCTCAAACCTCCTAGACCTCAAAGCTCCTCTGTTGGTCTCTCTGTAATTTCCCTGGTGTCCCCTGCGCAGGAGCAAGGCCGTGGACATATGACAACTGCCTCTGCTTCCTGAGATGCTCATCCTTGCACCAAGCTGGCCAGCCCAGGGCTGAAGGGCTCCGGAGGAGGGGGAGGTCTCTGCCTGCAGGGCCCCAAGCATCTGCTGTCCCTGGCACCACCTGGGGTGTCTGGGTCTGGGGCCAGCCTCCTAGGGGAATGAGCTGGCAGGCTGGCTGCACCCAGGGAGGGTGTCTGAAGGGAGACAGCCATCATGGTTCAGGCGGTGAATAACGGGAGCCTCATCACTGTCCCGGAGCTGCAGGGAAGGGAGCACCTGGCACAGGAGTGACTAAGAGAGCAGGTCCGGGCGGGCAGGTGACGCGCAGCCAACAAGGGAGCGGGAGGTTCCCCCAGGTTACCTCACATGGAGCAAACCCCACATGAGGAGTTTGCCCTTTGGGGCCCTCCATGTCCAGATCCTCCAACCTGCTTTATGTACATGACCCCAGGCTGTGATGTCCTCCCCACCAGCCCCCGATCATGCCTCTCTGCTCTATGCCAAGGTCCCTGGACCCTTCCCCATCTGCCCCAGGCATCACACATCCCCTTTCTAGGGGCCTGATCTCACGTGTCCCTCAAGAGCCCTTTGGTGTAAATTTCCTAGAATCTTCTCTTTTTTTTTTTGAAACAGGGTCTCATGGCCAGGCATGATGTCCCAGGCCTGTAATCCCAGCACTGTGGGGTCCAAGGTGAGTGGATCATTTGAGGTCAGGAGTTCGAGACCAGCCTAGACAGCTTAATGAAACCCCATCTCTACTAAAAATACAAAATTAGCCAGGTGTGGTGGTAGGTGGCTGTAATCCCAGCTACTCGGGAGGCTGAGGCAGGAGAATCACTTGAACTCAGGAGGTGGAGGCTGCAGTGAACTGAGATGATGCCACTGTACTCTAGCCTGGGTTATAGAGTGAGACTCTGAGAAGGAAAAAGAAAAAGAGAAGGAAGAAAGGAAGGCAAGAGGGAAAAAGGAAAAGAGAGAAAAAGAAAGAAAGGAAGGAAGGAGAGAGAGAAAGAAAAGAGAGAAAGAGAGAGAGAGAGAAGAAAGAAAGGAGAAAGACAAAGTTATTCTGTTGCCCAGGCTGGAGTGCAGTGGCATGACTATGGCTCACTGCAGCCTCGACCTCCCAAGCTCAAGTGATCCTCCTGTCTCAGCCTCCTGAGTAGCTGAAACTACAGGCATGCACCACCATACCCAGTTAACTTTTTAATATTTTTTTTTTTTGTAGAGAAGGGAGGTATCAGTACATTGCTCAGGCTGGTCTCGAACTCCTGGCCTCAAGCAGTCCTCCTGCTTTGGCCTCCCGAATTGTTGGGATAACAGGCATGAGCCACTGCACTCATCCAGAACCATCTTATCTTTATAACAAGTGTGTCTTTCTCTGGTCTGGGTTCCCAAGTCCTTCCAGGGCGGGAGTCACATCTCCAGACCCAACATCTTTCTCTGCCCCTGGGTAGATGAAAGTGGGCTCTCCAGTGCTAGAAAAAAAAGGCCATGGTCATGCCACTACATTCCAGCCTGGGCTACAGAGCCAGATCTCTCCCTCCCTTCCTCCCTTCCTCCCTTCTTCCCTCCCTCCCTGCCTCCCTCCCTCCCTCCCTCCCTCTCTCCAAGATGGCAATTATCAAGATGCCCATCATTCTCCAGGGTCTATCTCCTGCATGATCTCCCACAGGGGCTTTCCTCAGCTTCTAATCTGTAGCTCTTTTTTTTTTTTTTTGAGACAGAGTCTCACTCATCACCCAGGCTGGAGTGCAGTGGCACAGTCTCGGCTCACTGCAACCTCTGCCTCCCGGGTTCAAAGCGATTCTCCTGCCTCAGCCTCCTCTATAGTTGGGATTACAGGCATGTATGCCACCATGCCCAGCTAGTTGTTGTCTTATTGATGGGTTTTGACTATGTTGACCAAGCTGGTCTCAAACTTCTGACCTCAAATGATCCAGTGGACTCAGCCTCCCAAAGTGCTGGGATTACACACGTGAATCACTGTCCCTGGCCATTCTACAGCTCTTTCAAAGCACTGGAGGCCTGTGCTGGCCTTTGGCTCTGAAGCTAGAGACCTTCTAATCCTTCCCCTCTTGCCTCCTCTCTCCCTTCTCTACCCACATCAGAGTCTAGTTTGAAGTCCACAGACACGAATGGGAATGAGGCAGAGGGCAGAGAGAGAAAACTGCTTGCTAGGCACAAGGGTCAAAAGGCCAACCTGGCACGGCCTGTCCTGCCCCCCACAGGCTGTAGCTCCCTGTCCTCAGCCTCAGGGCTCTAGGGAACAGTGACAATCCTTCAGCCCGCCAGGTGGCCCCTTCTAATGCGATAGGAGAACTCCTGCCTCCGACAGCCACCCGATGGCAGCCAATGCCTGAAATTTCATGTGCTCATCAGACAAGCAAAGGCTGTTATCTTAATCCTAGAGGCACCCGAAGAGCTAATAAAAAGAATACCAAGGCCAGGCGCGGTGGCTCGTGCCTGTAATCCCAGAACTTTGGGAGGCCGAGGTGGGGGGATCAGGAGTTCGGGAGTTCAAGACCAGCCTGACCAACATGGAGAAAACCCATCTCTATTAAAAATACAAAATGAGCCGGGTGTAGTGTCACATGTCTGTAAGCCCAGCTACTCGGGAGGCTGAGGCAGGAGAATTGCTTGAACCTGGAGGCAGAGGTTGCAGTGAACCAAGATCATGCTACTGCACTTCAGCCTGGGCAACAGAGCCAGACTGTCTGAAAGCAAAACAAAACCCAAAATACCAGATCCCAGGATTCCAATGTAATCATCATAGGTGGGCCTGGGCCTCACGGTTTTTCAGAAGCTCCTGGGTGAGTCCACTGCGTAGCTGGGGTGGAGAATCACTGGAGCAAGGCTCAGAAAATCACCGTTCAGAAGCAGGCGTCACTCCCTCGATTTAGCAGATTTGGTGGGAGGGAGAGGATAAGACCTAGATTAAAACAGTTTTGGGCTGGCCGAGGTGGCTCATGCCTGTAACCCTAGCACTTTGGGAGGCTGAGGTAGGAGGATCACTTGAAGCCAGGAGTTCAAGACCAGCCTGACCAACATGGTGAAACCCCGTCTCTATAGAAATATAAAAAATAGCTGGGCATGGTGGTGCGTGCCTGTGATTCCAGCTACTCAGCAGGCTGAAGCACGAGAATCGCTGGAACCCGGGGCAGAGGTTGCAGTGAACCAAGATCATGCCACTGCACTCCATCCTGGGTGACAGAGTGAGACTCTGTCTCTTAAAAAA
Source organism: Leontopithecus rosalia (assembly GCA_028533165.1). NCBI lineage: Eukaryota > Metazoa > Chordata > Mammalia > Primates > Cebidae > Leontopithecus > Leontopithecus rosalia. The sequence goes on from CM052649.1 coordinate 176,887,952, forward strand.
AGAAGTTTTGAAGGGAGGAGCCAATGAAGAGATGCGTGGGGAGCAGTGGGACACACAGTGAGGGGCTTGAGCCATCCTGAATTGGGGGTTGGAGGACAGGCATGCAAGGGTCATGTTGGGGGAGCAGCCCAGATACTGAGAAACAGGATGAAGCCTGGTTCAGAGCTGGGGCCGCTGGAGTCAGTCCCTCTCTCAGCTGAGTGACTTTGAGCAAGATAGCAACTCATCTATGTGTCAGTTTCCTCATCTGTTTTTTTCGAGATGTAGTCTTACCCTGTCGTCCAGGCTGGAGTGCAATGGCTCCATCTTGGCTCACTGCAACCTCCACCTCCCGCGTTCAAAGGATTCTCCTGCCTCAGCCTCCTGAGTAGCTGGGATTACAGGTGCCCGCCACCAAACCCGGCTAATTTTTGTATTTTTCTGTAGGGACTGGGTTTCATTATGTTGGCCAGGCTGGTCTTGAACTCCTGACCTCATGATCCACCCACCTCAGCCTCCCAAAGTGTTGGGATTACAGAGGCCACCAGGCCCAGCCCTCAGTCTCCTCATTTTTAAAATGAGAATAATACCAATACCTTATTTTGTTTTTTTAAGAGACAGTCTCTCTGTCATCCAGGCTGGAGTACAGTGGCATGATCATAGCTCACTGCAGCCTTGAACTCTTCCCCTCAAGCTGTCCTCCCACTTCAGCCTCCAGAGTAGCTGGGACTACAGTACACATCACCATACCCAGCTAATTATTAATACTATTACAGTTTTTTTTGGCAGAGACAGAGTCTTGCTCTGTTGCCCAGGCTGGTCTCCAACCCCTGGCCTCCAACTCCTGGCCTCAAGTGATCATCCAGTCTCAGCCTCCCAAAGTGCTGGGATTACAGGCGTGAGCCACCGCACCCGGCCCCCCAATTTTTTTTTAATTATCTGGGCATGCTGGCATGTGCCTATGGTCCCAGCTGCTAGGGAGGCTGAGGTGGGAGGATCACTTGAGCCCGAGAGCTTGAGGCTGTGGTGAGCCGTGATCATACCTCTGAACTGCAACCTGGGTGACAGAGAGAGACCCTGTCTCAAAACAAAAATGAAAACAAAACAAAACAAAACCCTAGAGCTTTCTTATTTGGGGGCCAGCAGCTGACTGGTCATTGAGGGCTATGACCATTGTGGCCCCAGCCATGGCTGAACCTCCTTAGCTGGATCATCCCCCACTTCTTCCCTTGACCCCCCTGACCTTGGCATGGAATCCTGTTCCTCCCATAGGAGCACATCAGCCTTCGAAGGCCAGAAAATAGTGCAGGGACCCATTTCTTCCAGCTGGTCCAAGGCGGTGCCCCGCCCAGCACTCCAGCCCAGCGCTCCAGCATCCGTGCCTGGAAGATGCTAGATGCTGGGAGCTTCCCCAGGCCTGGGGTTGTTTACCCCGCCTGAGCCAGGAAGGCTGTGTCCCTTCCCTTGCCCCGTTGGGGATGACTCTATCCCCTACGCATTGTTTCCCTTCCGGTGGAATTTCTGCTCTTGAGGACTTTGTGTTCTGCCCCTCATATCCCGGTTTCCTCCTGTCCAGACAGCGCTGGCCATCAGCCAGGACCTTGACCATTCGTGCAGAGGACAGGGGCCGAACATGGCAAAGGGTTGAAGCAGGAGGAGGGAAGCTGAACTTCCTCCTTGGTCAGGCCTCGGGCCCCTTTTGCAGGGGCCTGTGGTGCATCCACCATGGACGGGACTTCAGGCCCAGACCACCACGCCTGAATATCTTTTTTTTGTATTTTTTATAGAGAAGGTCTTTTGCTATGTTGCCCACACCAGTCTAAAACTCCTGAGTTCAAGCGATTCTCCTGCCTTGGCCTCCCAAAGTGCTGGGATTCGAGGCACGAGCCAATGCGCCTGCTCCCCAATACCCATTCTGTACTTCAGTCGTATAAAAATGAAATAAATTAATGAGTATGAAACAGGGCCTAGCAAACAGCAAGCGCTCTATAAACACCAGCCCTGTTACTGCTGCAGTTAGAGGAAGGAAACTTCTAAAACTCTAAAGAAGGCCGGTGCAGTGGCTCCTGCCTGGAATCACAACACTTTGGGAGGCCAAGGTAGGCAGATCAGTTGAGGCCAGCAGTTCGAGACCACCCTGGCCAATATGGCGAAACCCTGTCTTTACGAAAAGTACCAAAGACAGACTGGCACGGTGGTGCATGCCTGTGATCCCAGCTACTCAGGAGGCTGAGGCAGGAGAATCACTTGAACCGGGAGGCAGAGGTTGCTGTGAGCTGAGACGGCACCACTACACTCCAGCCTGGGTGACAGAGCAAGACTGTCGCACAAAAAAAGAAAGAAAAGAAAAGAAAACTGTAAAGAAAAAGCAAGCCGGCCAGTTAAGGTGACTCATACCTGTAATCCGAGCACTTTGGGAGGCTGAGGTGGGTGGATCACCTGAGGTCAGGAGTTCAAGACCAGCCTGACCAATATGGCAAAACCCCGTCTCTACTAGAAATACAAAAAATTAGCTGGACGTGGTGGCACACGCCTGTAGTTCCAGCTACTTAGGAAGCTGAGACAGAATTGCTTCAACCTGGGAGGCGGAGGTTGCAGTGAACCAAGATTCTGCCACTGCACTCCAGCATGGGTGACAGAGTGAGACTCCATCTCAAAAAATAATAATAATAATAATAATAATAATAATAAGCAAGCCAGCCAGGCATGGTGGCTCATGCTTGTAATCCCAGAACTTTGGGAGGCCAAGGTAGGTGGATCACTTGAGGTCAAGAGTTCAAGACCAGTCTGCAGACATGATGAAACTCTGTCTCTACTAAAAATACAAAATTAGCTGGGTGTGGTGGCCCATGGCTATAATCCCCCTACTTAGGAGGCTGAGGCAGGAGAATTACTTGAACCTGTGTGGCGGAGTTTGCAGTGAGCCAAGATCATGCCATTGCACTCCAGCCGGGGCAACAAAGGGAAACTCTCTTAAAAAAAAAAAAGAAAAAAAAGCAAGCCACCCTTCCCCTCTACAATGGAGCAGTGTGAGTCCCTGGGGCAAACCCAGCCTGGACGTATGAGGAAGTTCCACGCAGATGGGGATACACCTCTCCTACCACCTTGGACTTCCTACTGCCGGATCAGGTTCTGCCACCATTTTCTGCAAGTCTGCCCCAGCTCATGAGGAAGGCAAGGAGCTCAGACAGGCGATGGTTGAGACCAACCTCCAATGTTATCAGGGGCAAGGGGTGGTTCTGCCCATTACCTGTGCCAACTCTCCTGCCCCTGACATTTCCTGTGGGGTTTTGCGAGGTGGGGGAGAAGGGAGAGAAGCAGTGTGGATGGCAATGACCCTCTCTTCTGTCCTAGTCCCCAGCCCATGTGCTGATTCCAGGGAAGAGCCCAAGTCTGATTTCTGGGGTACCCCGCAAGCCCAGGTCAGCCTACCCTCCCAGCCTGGGAGCAGAAGGGGCCCTGGAGCCCTTTGTCGAGCCTTAGCTGCCTCATATCTGCCACCTCAGCCACCCTCCCCACAACGGCCCCGGCCCCCTCCCCCAGTCACCCAGGAAGGCAATGCTGTTGTGTGAATAACGGTTACTTGTCCTGCCTGCATCAGCCCTTACTCACACCGCCGTGGGAGTGCCTGACACAGATGTGGGGAGGCACAGAGGGGATGCATCAGAGTCCCCGAAGGGGACCCCGGTGGGGAGCACGTGTCTCAGATGGGGCTCAGGCCCTGGGAGTTGTGGGGGCATCAGGATTGCAGCCCGGAGGGGCCAGCATTACATCTGAGTTCTTTGTTTGCTTCTTGTCTTTTTAATTTTTAAATTTTTATGTACTTATTTATTGTGAGACCACTCTATCACCCAGGCTGGAGTGTAGTGGTGTGATCTCGGCTCACTGCCATCTCTGCCTCCTGGGTTCAAGCGATTCTTGAGCCTCAGCCTTCCCGGTAGCTAGGATTACAGAAAACTGCCACCAGGCCCAGCTAATTTTTGGATTTTTAGTAGAGATGGGGTTTCACCATGTTGGTCAGGCTGGTCTTGAACTCCAGGCCTCAGGAGATCCATCTGCCTCAGTCTCCCAAAGTGCTGGGATTGCAGGTGTGAGCCACAGCGCCCGGACTTTTTTGTCTTTTTTAGAGACAATATCTTGTTCTGCCGCCCAGGTGGGAGTAGAGTGCAGTGCTGTGATCACGGCTCACTGCACCCTTGACTTCGTGGACTTAAGAGATCCTCCCGCCTCAGCGTCCCCAGTAGCTAGGACCACAGATGTGCACCACTGCACCCAGCTAATTTTTTAATATATATATTGTAGAGACAGGGTCTGCCTATGGTGCCCAGGCCGGTCTCAAACTCCTTGCCTCAAATGATCCTCCAGTCTTAGCCTCCCAAAATGCTGGGATTACAGGAGTCAGCCACCACGCCCAGCCCTAGATCCATGTTCTTACTGTAGTATTAATGGCTAGGTGAGTCTCCTTTTCCACCGTTCTTATGGACCAGTGCTGGACACAGGCCAGAGCCCTTGGTGGCCTTCCTTGCCCCAGCAGGACCTGGCCCAGCTCCACCTGCTCACTTCCTGGAGTTTCCTCACTTTAGAGCCTCGTTGGTGAATATCCCTCCCTTCTAGCATAGGAGACCCTCAGGAAACCAATGGGCTCAAGAAAAGACATATTTTTTTAAATTACCTTTTTTTTTTTTGAGACAGAGTCCTGCCCTGTCATCCAGGCTGGAGTGCAGTAAGGCGGTCTCACCTCACTGCAACCTCCACCTCCCAGGCTCAAGCAATTCTCCTGCGTCAGTCTCCCGGGTAGTTGGGATTACAGGTGTGCACCACCATACCTGGCTAATTTTTGTATTTTTAGTAGAGACAGGGTTTTACCATGTTGGCCAGGCTGGGCTCGAACTCATGACCTCATGTGAACTCATGACCTCACAGGGATCGCAACTTGATCTGTCGCCAGGCTGGAGTGCAGTGGCGCGATCTTGGCTCACTTCAACCTCCGCCTCTAGGGTTCAAGTGATTCTCCTTCGAGTAGCTGGGACTACATGCGTGCACTGTCACACTCAGCTAATTTTTGTTGTTGTTGTATTTTAGTAGAGACAGAGTTTCACTATGTTGGCCAGGTTGCTCAAGAGCAAGCCCTTGATCTTGACCTCATGATCCACCCGCCTCGGTCTCCCAAACTGCTGGGATCACAATCATGAGCCACTGTGCCTGGCCACCATTTTTGTGACCTACTGACGACTTTCTATGGATGGATGCAGCTGGTCATCTCGTTCATGGCTCTGCTGAAATCCTAGTGCCACTGTTATGGGATTGGCGTCATTATTCCCACTTTACAGGAAAGAAAATTGAGACTCAGGAAAAAAAAGGGAGTTGCCCAGAATTTCCTCCTTGTATATGTACCCTGTCTGCCTCTTTCTCCGGAGACTGGGGCTCTAGAAGGTAGAGGACTTGTTCACAATCACCCAGCTCACTGGAGCCGGAGCTGTCTGGTCACAGCAAGGACCATCGGAGAAGTCTGTGTCCAGAGCAAGCATGAGGGGCGCGTAGCAGGCTGGATTGAATCCTTTTTTCTTTTTTCTTTTTTTTTTTTGAGATGGAGTCTTGCTCTGTCCAAGCAGGTAGAGGCCAGGCAAGGTGGCTCACACCTATAATCCAAGCACTTTGGGAGGCCGAGGCAGGTGGATCACCTGAGGTCAGGAGTTCAACACCAGCCTGGCCAACATGGTGAAACCCCTTCTCTTTTTTTATCATTATTATTTTTTAAAGAGATGGGGTTTCACCATGTTGGCCAGGCTGGTCTTGAACTCCTGACCTCAGGTGATCCACCTGCCTCGGCCTCCCAAAGTGCTAGGATTACAGGCATGAGCCATTGCGCCTGGCCTGGTGAAATGCCTTCTCTACTAAAAATACAAAAATTAGCTGGGTGTGGTGGTGCACAACTGTAATCCCAGCTACTCAGGAGACTGAGGCAGGAGAATTGCTTAAACCCAGGAGGTGGAGGTTGCAGTGAGCCAAGATCGTGCCACTGCACTCCAGCCTGGGTGACAGAGCAAGACTGTCTCAAAAAAAAGAAGAAGAAAGAGGAGGAAGCTGGGTGTGGGCAGCCTTGGGAAAGTCCTCCCATGCAGTATTCAGTCTGCACTATAGCAGAGAGCATCGTTGCACAGGCCAGAGGCCACCACGCAAGCTCCTGAGACAAGGACAGCATTCTTCCTGTGCATCTGTGAAGCTTCCATAAAAACCACAGCAGAGACCCGGCGCGGTGGCTCATGCCTGTAGTCCTAGCACTTCGAGAAGCCGAGGCAGGTGGATTGTGAGGTCAAGAGATCGGACCATGCTGGCCATCATGGTGAAACCCCGTCTCTACTAAAAATACAAAAAGTTAGCCGGGCCTGGTGGTGCATGCCTATAGTCCCAGCTACTCGGGAGGCTGAGGCAGGAACATCGCTTGAACCCAGGAGGTGGAGACTGCAGTAAGCTGAGATCACACCACTGCACTCCAGACTGGTGACAGAGCAAGACTCCGTCTCAAAAAACAAAACCACCCCAGAAAAGACCCTAAGACCCCACTCCGTGGTCTCATTGGCTATGCAGGAGGAAGGCAGAAGGCAGCCATCCATGGTCCCTCCAAACCTCCAGCCAGGCCAGGGTTCCTGCTCCCCTCCTGTCCCACACCTCTCTGCTCTCCAGGCCTTCCAGCCACAAAGCTACACGAGGGGGTCCGGGATGGGCTCTGGGCCCAGACAGATTCAAGCAAGCCAGCAGCCAGGCTGCATGACAGTGGTGAGGACAGCTGAGGTGGCCCAGGGTGACTCAGATGAAGAGACACGGAAGAAGCCTGCTTGCATGTGGAGGGGAAGCTGGGGAGATAAGAGTGGCCAGTGACTGACTGGGCATGCTGGCGTCCCCATGGTGAATTCCATCTGTGCTGTGTCACCCAGGCGGCATCACCCCTGAGACCTCCGCCCTCACCCATCCCCCACTGACCTCGGGTCACTGTCTCTCTGGGCATCTGCCTGGCTCAGTGGAAGTTCAGTCTATATAGTCACATCCAGAGCCAGGAATGGTGACTAGAAAAAGAACAGGCATGGTGTGAGCATGTGGTTCCAGCGACTCAGGACGCAGAGGTGGGAGGATCCCTTGAACCCAGGAGCTCAGACCAGCCTGGGCAATGTAATAAGACCCCATTTCTGCAAAAAATGTTTTAAATTATCCAGGCCTGGTGGTGCACGCCTGCAGTCACAGCTACTCAGGAGGCTGAGGCGGGATGGCTTGAGCCCAGGCTGTGGAGGCTGCAGTGAGCCATGACTGAGCCACTGCACTACAGCCTGGGCAAGAGAGCAGGACCCTTTCTCAAGACAAACAGGAACGACAACAAAAAAAGAGAATGTGTCCAGAGAAAGGCCTAAGAAAGAAGAGAGACATAGGAATGTAGAGAATGAGGAACAAGTTCTGGTAAAGACAATGGAAAGTGAATCAGAGTCAGATAAGCCACTTGTGTGGGTAAAGAGAAGTGGATGGAGAGATGGAATCTGGCCAGTGGCTCAGAGGCGCCCTGCAGGCTGGCACTGCCTCATCAGCCCGACGTCATCGGCTCCGTGTCACATCTACCCCCAGGAGCCCGGTGCTCGCCCATTGCCTGCCATTAAAACTCCCTTTGGTGACCACATTCCTTATTTATTTATATATTTATTTTAGAGACAGGGTCTCACTATGTTGCCCAGGCTGGAGTGCAGTGGCTATTCACAGGCGCGATCCCACTACTGATCAGCAAGGGAGTTTTGACCTGCTCCGTGTCTGACCTTGGCTGGTTCACCCCTCCTTAGGCAACCTGGTGGTCCCCCGCTCCCAGGAGGTCACCATATTGATGCTGAACTTAGTGCAGACACTGGATCGGCATAGCGCACTACAGCCCAGGACTCCTGGGCTCAAGAGATCCTCCAGCCTCAGCCTCTCAAGTAGCTGGGACCACAGGCAGACGCCACCATGCCCAGCTTTATATATTTACTTATTTTTGAGATGGGGTCTCGCTTGTTTCCCAGGCTGGAGTGTAGTGGCGCGATCTCGACTCACTGCAACCTTCGCCTCCTGGGTTCAAGCGATTCTCCTGCCTCAGCCTCCCGAGTAGCTGGGACTACAGGCGCTCACCACCATACCTGGCTAATTTTTGTATTTTTAGTAGAGATGGGGTTTCACCATGTTGCTCAGGCTGGTCTCGAACTCTTGACTTGGTGATCCGCCTGCCTTGGCCTCCCAAAGTGCTGGGATTACAGGCATGAGCCACTGCGACCAGCAAACATAAATTTTTTAAAGTGATGAAAGCATTATAGGTGTCATTGGAGAGTCAGTAAGAGATGGGAGATGGGGGCTGCAAGGGTCTGCTGGAGCAGTGGGTCGAGCTCGGCTCTATTTTGGTAAGTCCAGTCCTTCTCCTCCCTGGTATGCTCGGAGGATAAGGACACACTTGGAACATCAGCGGGGTGCCTCCATGACGTGCAGCCCAGAGAGGAGTATCTTCCTGGAATCTGAAAAGTTAGCCAGTGGGAGCATGTCAGGACCAGGGAGACAGCAGAAGGATCTGGCATGACACCGGCAAGAGGGGCTGGCAGGCATCCCCTCAGGTAAGCAGCCAGTCCACTTCCTAGGCACCCACGCTCCGCTAAATGCTGAGAGGCGTAAAAACGAACAACTAAAACATCCATCCCTCAGGGAGCTTGCATCGTATCAAAAGGAACAGCTCGGGCTGTCTGCGTTCCTGTCCTGGCTCTGCCACCCACCAAGAGCGGCCACCACAAGGGAGAGCCTAGAATGTGCGGGACATTTTTTTTTAAATTTTTATTGCATTTTAGGTTTTGGGGTACATGTGCAGAACATGCAAGATAGTTGCATAGGTACACACGTGGCAGTGTATTTTGCTGCCTTCTGCCCCTTCACCCATATTTGGCATTTCTCCCCATGCCATCCCTCCCCCGCTCCCTCCCTGCTGACCCTCCCCTATTTCCCCCAATAGACCTCAGTGTGTGGTGCTCCCTTCCCTGTGTCCATGTGTTCTCATTGTTCATCACCCGCCTATGAGTGAGTATATACGGTGTTTCCTTTTCTGTTCTTGTGTCAATTTGCTGAGAATGATGTTCTCCAGATTCATCCATGTCCCTACAAAGGACACGAACTCATCATTTTT
>CM052649.1:176897205-176948227 GCA_028533165.1 Leontopithecus rosalia
GAAAGATGGGAATCACTACCCGCCTTTTACAGGTAATACCGAGGCTCTGATCCCTCAGTCATAGGGAAGGAAGGGAGGGAGGGAGGGGGGAGGGAAAGAGGGAGAGAAGGAAGGAGGGATGGAGGGAGGGAAAGAAGGAAGGAAGGAAGGGAGGAGGGATAGAGGGAGGGAGGGAGGGAGGGAAGGAAGGAAGGGAGGGAGGGAGGATAGAGGGAGGGAAGGAAGGAAGGAGGAAGGGAGGGAGGGGAGAGGGAAGGAGAAAGGGAGGGAGGGAAGGAGCAGGGAGGGAAAGAGGGAGGGAAGGAAGGAGGGATGGAAGGAGGGAAAGAAGGAAGGAAGGGAGGAGAGATAAAGGGAGGGAGGGAGGGAGGGAAGGAAAGAAGGAAGGGAGAGGGGATAGAGGGAGGGAAGGAAGGAGGAAGGGAGGGAGGGGAGAGGGAAGGAGAAAGGGAGGGAGGGAAGGAGGAGGGAGGGAGGGAGGAAGGAAGGAAGGAAGGAAGGAAGAAAGGAAGTAGGGAGGGAAGGAAGGGTGTCTGAGTCTTACCTAGTCACATAGCCAATGTCAGATTCCTAACTAGCAACCATGTCTGCCTGATCCGATGACCACTCTTCTCTCATTTATGGTGTAGTCACTGCATGGCTTCAAGCGCAGTGGACCTCACTGGACCTAAGTGACCTCACTTGTAAATTAAAAGAATTGGGTTAGGGCCAGGAATGGTGGCTCATGCCTGTAATCCCAGCACTTTGGGAGGCTGAGGCAGGCAGATCACTTGAGCTCAGGAGTTCGAGAATTGCTAGGGCAATGTGGTGAAACCCTGTCTCTACCAAAAATACAAAATGTCAGCCAGGTGTGGTGGTGTATGCCTGTTCCCAGCTACTGGGGAGGCAGAGGTGGGAGGATTGCTTGAGCCTGGGAGGTGGAGGCTGCAGTGAACTGAAATGGTACCACTGCACTCCAACCTTGAGCCCTGGAGTTTGAGACTAGCCTGGGCAACATGGAGAGACCCCCATCTCTGAAAAAAAAAATTAGGCGGGGTGCAGTGGCTCATGTCTGTAATCCCAGCACTTTGGGAGGCCAAGGCGGGCAGATCACCTGAGGTCAGGAGTTCAAGACCAGCCTGGCCAACATGGTGAAATCCTGTCTCTACTAAAAATACAAAAATTAGCCTGGTGTGGTATAATCCCAGTTACAATCCCAGCTACTTGGGAGGCTGACACAAGAAATGCCTCAACCCAGGAGGCAGAGGTTGCAGTGAGGCGAGATCGTGCCCCTGCACTCCAGCCTGGGCCACAAGAGCAAAACTCTGAGTCAAAAAAAAAAAATTAGTGGGGCATGGTGGTGCACACCTGCAGTCCCAACTAGCAACTCATGAGGAGTCTGAGGTGGGAGGATCACTTGAGCCTGCGAGGTCGAGGTTGCAGTGAGCCATGATTGCACCTCTGCATCCCACCTGGGCAACAGAGCATGGCCCCTACCCTTTAAAAAAATGCAATTGTGGACAAGCAAGGGCTACATTGGGTGAGGCAGGACCAGTGAGAGTGTTGTGTGGTTTAAAGAGAGATGGCCAGGCCGGGTGAGGTGGCTCACGCCTGTAATCCCAGAACTTTTGGAGGCCGAGGCAGGCAGATCTCCTGAGACCAGGAGTTTGGGATCAGCCTGACCAACATGGCGAAACCCTATTTCTACTAAAAATACAAAATTAGCCAGGCACGGTGATACAGGCCTGTAGTAATCCCAGCTACTCAGGAGTCTTAGGCAGGGGAATCACTTGAACATCAGAGGCAGAGGTTGCGGTGAGCTGAGATCGCACCATTGCACTCCAGCCTGGGCAACAAGAGAGAAACTCCGTCTCAAAAAAAAAAAAAAAAGAGAGAGAGAGAAAGAGATGGCCGGCCTCCTGGCTGGCGGGCCAAGCGGCTGGCAGGGGAGAGGGGACACAGCGGGAGAGGAGGGGGACCTCAGGCACAGAGGCAGTGTAAGGCAGGGCCCCTGGACAGGCTGTCCCAGAACCAGGATCTTAAAGTCAGCAGAGACACCCAGGACGGATTCCCTCCTGGAGAAGGGCAGAGAGCCCAACCCAAACACAGACTATTTTTGGAGCTGTGTTGTCTGGAGAGCAACCAAGCCAGAAATAGTGCCGTGAGCAAGACCCCGCGTTCTCCCACCCCCAGCTCTCCCAGTGAAATCACCAGGAATCGGGGAGGCTGGGCGTCACATTCCAGGGAGCCTGTGTAACAGGCAGCAGCGCTCTCTTCCCCACCGGAAGGGCTTGGGAGCTGAGCATTTGACTGTAAAAGGGACTCTGGGATCTTAGAGGGAAAGAGGGACTGAGTCAGAGACAGCAGAAAAGAGGGAGAGTGGAAATGGGGGACAGCCTCCTGCAGCCGAGGAGAGGGGACGCTGGGGAAGAAAGGGTAGGTGAAAGGTCAGAGAGAAGGGAGTAGAAACGGGAGGCTCAGAGGGAGAAAGGGAAAGTGAAAAAGAGAGAGAGTGGAGAAAACAGAAGCAAAGAGGAAGAGCAGAGATCGGGCCAGAGGGTGGGAGGTCAGAGGGTGATGGGTGGCGGGAAGGCCAGAGTCCACCCAGGGCCCACCAGTGGGTGGGGGGCGGAGGAACTGTCATGGAAAATCTGAGTGTGGTCTACAGTCACGAACCACCTGCTCAGGGGCAGATGGACACATCTTTCCGAGTAGGCTGGAGCCAGAACTTTCCCCTGAAATTCACATCCCCGTAACTCACTCTCTTATCTCTGACCCTCCGGAAGCCGGGGATCTGGCTATTTCAACAGCACGGACTTTTCTCTCTGAGCCTGCGTGACCCCTTACAAAAGAGCCTAAGCTGGAAAGAGAGGATTGGATGAAGAAAGAGAGGACTTGGGGTCCAGGGAAAAAGGGAAAAGTGATAACCCCTTGAGTCAGATTCTGAGAAGGGGGTTTCTCTGGGAGGTCGGGTGGGGAGCAGCCCTCAGGCAGCTGCACCCTGGTGTGGAAGGGCTCGGCACCTAAGGCACACAGGAGGAGGCAGGGGCCATGGCCAAAGCTGGTTTTTTTTTTTTTTTTTTTGAGATAATCTCACTGTCGCCCAGGCTGGAGTGCAGTGGTGTGATTTTGGCTCACTGCAACCTCCACGTCCTGGGTTCAAGTGAGTTTCCTGCCTCAGCTTCCCAAGTAGCTGGCATTATAGGTACACAACACCATGCCTGGCTAATTTTTGTATTTTCAGTAGAGATGTGGTTTCACTGCATTGGCAGGGCTGGTCTTGAACTCCTGATCTCAAGTGATCTACCCGCCTTGGCCTCCCAAAGTGCTAGGATTACAAGCGAGGGCGACCATGGCCCAGCCTTGGGGATACTTTTGAGGACAAGAGATAACTCTGGGACCGGGCATGGTGGCTTATATACTTTGGGAGGCAAAGGTGGGAGGATTGTTTGAACCCAGGAGTTTGAGACCAGCTTGGTCCACACAGCAAGACTCCGTCTCTATAAGAGCTAATAATAATTCGCTGGGTGTGGTGGCGCTAGCCTGCAGTCCCCGCTACTTGCTTGAGCCCAGGAGTTCAAGTCTGCAGTGAGCTATGATCACCCCACTGCACTCCAGCCTTGGTGACAGAACGAGACCCTATCTCAAAAAAAAAAAAAAAAAAGAGATGGGTTTGGGGCTTGACTTTTCTTCATCTAAGAGGTCAGGGCGGTTGCTTCTTCCTCACCGCTAACCACACTCTCAAGGACTCCAAACGGCAATGAGGAAAGAAAGAAGACATAAACGAGAGGCAGTTTCACAGGAAGGGTTCTGATGTGTCCGTGAGCCCAACTTTCCGAGGAGGTTCTGCGTTCTCCCAGCCACTTGTGAGAAAACAAAGCCTAAGGCAGAATGAAAAGCAGGAGGGCTGCTCAGCTGTGGTTGCCCTTGGTATCTGTTTACTGACAAAATCCAAAACAAACATCCCCACGCTTCCACCCACTGAAACTTCCTGTGACTCTGTTATCTGCTGTCTCCATGGATTCTCCTAATTAAGCCCCACCACCTACACAAAACCCGACAGTGCGTGGACCCCAAATATGCCACGTCTCTGATACGAGACACCCCTTGGCAGCACGCTGGCCACCCTTCCGTCCACACGGCCGAGGGCGCCTGACCCTGTCAAAATCCCAAATTTGGCTGGGCGTGGTAGGTCACACCTGTAATCCCAGCACTTCGGGAGGCCTAGGCGGGCAGATCACAAAGTCAGGAGCTCATGACCATCCTAGCCAACACAGTGAAACCCCACCTCTTACTAAAATTACAAAAAAAATCAGCCAGGCATGGTGGCAGGCACCTGTAGTCCCGGCTACCCAGGAGGCTGAGGCAGGAGAATCGCTTGAACCTGAGAGGCAGAGAGGTCACAGTAAGCGGAGATCACGGCGCCGCACTCCAGCATGGGCAACAGAGAGAGACTCCGTCTCCAAAAACAAACAAACAAACAAACAAACAAACAAAACTCAAATCCACTAGTCTGGTCCTACATGCTCAGTTTCCACCCTTTATAGCAGGAGTCCCCGCCCTCTGGGTCAGGGTCCAGTCCATGGCCTGTTAGGAACCAGGTTGCATAGCAGGAGGTGGGCAGCAGGTAAGTGAAATTTCATCCGTATTGACAGCCACTCCCCATTACTATTGTTATTATTATTTTGAGATGGAGTTTTGCTCTTGTTGCCCAGGCTGGAGTGCAACTGGGTGATCTCGGCTCACTGCAACCCCCGCCTCCCAGGTACCAGTGATTCACCTGCCTCAGCCTCCCGAGTGGCTGGGAGTACAGGTATGCGCCACCACACTCGGCTAATGTTTTGTATTTTTAGTAGAGACAGAGTTTCTCCATGTTGGTCAGGCTAGTCTCGAAATCCCAACCTCAGGTGATCTGCCCTCCTCAGCCTCCCAAAGTGCTGGGATTACAGGCGTGAGGCACCGTGCCATGCTACAGCTCCACACTGCTCACATTACCGCCTGAGCTCCACCTCTGGTCAGATCAGCAGCGGCATTAGATTCTCATAGGAGCACAAATCCTATCGTGAACTGAATTCATGGGATCCAGGCGGCCCGCTCTTATGAGAATCTAAAGCCTGATGATCTGTCACTGTCTCCCATCACCCCCAGAGGGGACCGTCTAGTTCAGAAACACAAGTTCAGGGCTCCTGCTGATTCTACATGATGGTGAGTTGTGGAATTATTTATATTATATGCTACAATGTCATAATAATAGAAATAAAGTGCTCAGTAAGTGTAATGCGCTTGAATCATCCTGAAACCATCCCACCCTGGTCTGTGAAAAAATTGCTTTCTATGAAACCAGTCCCTAGTGCCAAAAACGTTGAGGACCACTGTTCTACAGAATCTGTCAGTCACTCTTCCTCCCCTCGCCCCCCAGCCCTAAAAGCACACCCTGCAAACCTGTCATGAATCGACACTCTGCTTCTATTCCTCTTCCCCACGTGTCTGTGTCTGGAGGAAGAAGATAAAGGACCCTAAGACCCAGCGGGCAGCTCCAACAAATGAAACTTACACGTTGGTCTCCTGTTTCTTTCCCAAGCCTTTACCATGGTAACCCCTGGTCCCTTTCGGCCACCACCACCCCGCCCAGCACACCTCAAACCCCAGCCAGACAAGGTTGTTGACACAAGAGAGCCCTCAGGGGCACGGGGAGAGTCTGGACACGTGTGGGAGTCAGCCGTGTATCATCGGAGGCGGCCGGGCACATGTCGGGGATGAGGGAAAGACCAAGAGTCCTCTGTTGGGCCCAAGTGCTAGACAGACAAAACCTAGACAGTCACGTGGCTGGTTGCATGCTGTGGCCGCTGGGCTGGGTCCAGGAGGAGGGAGGGGTGCTCTTTCCTGGACTTGTCCCAGGGCACGGGGTAGACGGTCCTGATGGAAAAACATCCAGCTTTCAATGGAGGTTATCTTTGATAACTCCACAGTGACCTGGTTCTCCAAAGGAAAGTCAGACATGAGCTGGTTTGTCTCCAAACTGAAGGCTAGAGTCCTGGGCTTTTTGGGTTATCTGGCATGGCAGACGGTCAACCTGGCAGGACATCCGGGAGAGACAGACACAGGCAGAGGGCAGAAAGCTCAAGGGAGGTCCCCAGGCCAAGGCTATTGGGGTTTGCTCAGCCGTTCCTGAACCTTCTGCACACGTACACACACAGAGTGGCACACACACACACACGCACACACACACATGCCTCAGCAAGTCCTGGAGAGGGAGGTGTCGAGGGGGCCTGGCTCGCTGTTCAGACGGACTCCCAGAGCCAGCGAGTGGGTGGGGCTGGAACATGAGTTCATCTGTTTCCTGCCGACATCTGGTATAAAAGGAGGCAGAGGCTCACAGAGGAGCACAGCTGTGTCTGGCTGCAGGGCCAAGAGCGCTGTCAAGAAGAGCCACACGCCCCGCTCCAGCCGCTGAATTCCTGCAGCTCAGCAGCCACAGCGGACGAACCACCAATCGCAAGGCACCTCTGAGAACTTCAGGTAGGAGAAAAGCAAACTCCCTTCACCCTCTTACTTTGGGCTTGAGGCAGAGGACTCACCTCCCCAAAATCCCCTCCCTCCACGATCCCCTGCTATCCTTCTATTTTCTTTTTCTTTTCTTTTCTTTTTTTTTTTTTGAGACGGAGTTTCGCTCTTGTTACCCAGGCTGTAGTGCAATGGCGCGATCTCGGCTCACCGCAACCTCTGCCTCCTGGGTTCAGGCAATTCTCTTGTCTCAGTCTCCCGAGTAGCTGGGATTACAGGCACGCGCCACCACGACCAGCTAATTTTTTTGTATTTTTAGTAGAGACGGGGTTTCACCATGTTGACCAGGATGGTCTCGATGTCTTGACCTCGTGATCCACCCGCCTCGGCCTCCCAATCTTTTTCTTTTTGAGATGGAGTCTTGCTCTGTTGCACGATCTTGGCTCACTACAGCCTGGAGTGCAGTGGTGCAAACATAGCTCATAGCCTTGAACTCCTGGGTTCAAGCGGTTCTCCTCCCTCAGCCTCCCGAGTAGCTGAGACTACAGGTGTGTGCCACCATGCCTGGCCAGTTTTTGTATTTTCAGCAGAGACAGCGTTTCACCATGCCAGGCTGGTTTCAAACTCTTGACCTTGGGATCCGCCCATCTAGGCCTCCCAAAGTTCTGGGATTACAGGGATGAGCCAGCGCACCTGGCCAATTCCTCTATTCTCTTTTCCTTAGCCTTGAGCTGACCCTGCCCTAGGGTTGAGTGCAGGAATGCAGGGAGGATGGTCAGGTCCCACCAACAACCCCATTACCCAGAAACAAGAACCTTGACTCCCTCGGTCCCTCTGCCTCAAGACCTGCCCCATTTCCCACCTCATGCCTTCTAAGGAATGAAACAATGGCTGGGAAAGCATTATAAGAGAATTAAGGCCAGGCACTGCGGCTCACGCCTGTAATCTCAACACTCTGCAAGGCTGAGGCAGGCAGATCGCTTGAGCCCGGGAGCCTGAGACCAGCCAGGGCAACATGGCAAAACCCTGTCTCTCCCCCCAAAATACAAAAATTAACTGGGTGTGCTGGTATGCCTGTATCCCCACCTACTTGGGAGACTGAGGTGGGAAGATTGCTTGAGCCGGGGAGGTGGAGGCTGCAGTGAGCCAATATTGAGCCACTGAATTCCAGCATGGGTGACAGAGCAAGACCCTGTCTCAAAAAGTCAAAGAAAGAAAGAGAGAGGAAAGGAAAGGAAGAGAAAAAGAAAGAAAAGAGAGAAAAAGTGAGAGAAGGAGGAAAGAGAAAGGAAAAGAAAGAATGAAAGAAAGAAAAAAAAGAAAGAAAAGGAAAGAAAATTTAAAACCTCATGCAAATCAAAGATGTTGTGATCATTGATAATTGAGCCTGAGCTAAATGCCCCCGGGCTTCAAGGGCAGAGCGTGGTAATGACCTCTCACCTGCCTTTTTCTGAGGCTTTTTACGGGACACAGAGGGAAGGCAAATGGACTAGATTCCAAGATTCCCACAGGGCAAGATGGGAGAAGCCTCCTTGCGACTGCCCGAGGGTGAGTCCATCTGAGTGAGACAGAGCAGGTCGGGCTCAGCATCTGAACGTGGCCTCTTCCTGCACAGTGCCCTGGTGTTTACCTATCACCTACCTGGAGCAAACAAGAAGAGCCCAGTCCACAGCTAGGGCACCAGCGCCACTCGCCTCCCGCCCGTCTTCCAGAGCGACCCCTTCACCAGCCCTCTTTCCCTTGCTCTAGGATGCAGACGTCTCCAGCTCTCACCTGCCTGGTCCTGGGCCTGGCCCTCCTCTTTGGTGAAGGGTCCACCGTGCACCATCCCCCATCCCACGTGGCCCACCTGGCCTCAGACTTCGGGGTGAGGGTGTTTCAGCAGGTGGCGCAGGCCTCCAAGGACCGCAACGTGGTTTTCTCACCCTATGGGGTGGCCTCGGTGTTGGCATTGCTGCAGTCGACCACGGGAGGAGAAACCCGGAGGCAGATCCAAGCGGCCATGGGATTCAAGATTGATGGTGAGTGATGGGACACTGTGGACGAGGGGGGGCAGCCATGGGATTCAAGATTGATGGTGAGTGACAGGACACGGGGGCGGAGAGAGGCATGCAGTCCCCACAGAACAGACCAGCCAGAAGTTGAGGAAAGGCTGGCCCTTGCTGAGCTGAGCCAAGCACCGTACAGCTGTGCTACAGGGTCCCCCCATCTTCCCACCACACTGTAAGTCGTTGGACCCTTAAACTGCCAAGGGTGTCTGGTCAGGGGATTTACCGCTTATTCACCTCTGTGTGATCTTAACCTTGTTAAGCCTCGGTTTGCCCATCTACAAAATGGGGATTATAAAAAATACCTACCACATGGCTGGGCATGGTGGCTCATGCCTGTAATCCCAGTATTTTGGGAGGCCCAGGTGGGTGGATCACCTGAGGTCAGAAGTTCGAGACCAGCCTGACCAACATGGTGAAACCCCGTCTCTACTAAAAAAAAAAAAAAAAAATACGAAAATACAAAAATCAGCTAGGCATGATGGCGCACGTCTGTAGTCCCAGCTACTTGGGAGGCTGAGGCTGGAGAATCACTTGAACCTGGGAGGCAGACGTTGCAGTGAGCTGAGATGGCACCTCCAGCCTCGGTGACAGAGCAAGATTCCAAGACCCTGTCTCAAAACAAAAACAAGAACAAACAAAAACAAAAACAAGTCTCCCACATAGGACTGCCCTAGAGAACTCGTGGAATTACACTTGGGAAATGCTTAGCATAGCCAGTACTGTAAGAAAAAAATCTAAGGCCAGGCACAGTGCCTCATGCCTGTAATCTCAGCACTTTGAGAGGTTGAAGCGGGAGGATCACTTGAGGCCAGTTCAAGGCCAGCCTGGGAAATACGGCAAAACCCTGTCTCTACTAAAAATACAAAAATTAGGCCGGTGCAGTGGTACATACCTGTGATCCCAGCTATTCAGGAAGTTGAGGCACAAGAATTGCTTGAACCCGGGAGGTGGAGGTTGCAGTGAGCTGAGATTGCGCCACTGCACTCCAGCCTGGGGGACAGAGTCTCACTCTGTCTCACAAAAGAAAAAAAGAAAAAGAAAAGAAAAGAAAAAATAAAAAAATCTAAGGCCAGGAATGGTGGCTTATGACTGTAATCTCCGCACTCTGGAAGGTTGAGGCAGAGGTTTCGGTGAGCTGAGATCCAGCCATTGTCCTCCAGCTTGGGCAACCACAGCGAAACCACATCTCAAAAAAAAGAAAAGAAAGAAAACAGAAAAGAGGCCCGGCGTGGTGGCTCACGCCTGTAATCCTAGCACTTTGGGAGGCCGAGGTGGGTGGATCACCTGAGGTCAGGAGTTCAAAACCAGCCTGGCCATCATGGTGAAACCCCATCTTAAAAAAAAAGGAAAAAAGAAAAAAAAAGGGGGGGTTGGGATCTGAGACTGTTGAAGAAAGGAAGGAGATGCAGAGAACCCCGGGAAAGCACGGTAGCCCCCATCCATCAGGATTGGGCCTCTTGTTGGGGAAGTGGGCTAGGCTGGGAACCCTCAACTCGACAGGAGCCTCACGTCCTCTCCTCTCTGCCCCGGCACAGACAAGGGCACGGCCCCTGCCCTCCGGCATCTGTACAAGGAGCTGATGGGGCCGTGGAACAAGGATGAGATCAGCACCACAGATGCCATCTTCGTCCAGCGGGACCTGAAGCTGGTCCCAGGCTTCATGCCTCACTTCTTCAGGCTCTTCCGGACCACGGTTAAGCAGGTGGACTTTGCAGAGGTGGAGAGAGCCAGATTCATCATCAATGACTGGGTGAAGACACACACAAAAGGTGAGCAGGCAGGGAAAGGAAGCCCATCCCCAGGGCCTCAAGAGAAAGAGAATTTGGAAAAAAAATCCATATATCTAAGTTGGGTGCAGTGGTTCACACCTGTAATCCCAGCCCAACATTTTGGGAGGTCTAGGCAAGAGGACGGCTTGAGGATGGCTTGAGACCTGGAGTTTGAGAACAGCCTGGCCAACATAGCAAGACACCATCTCTACAAAAACTTAAAAATTAGCCAGGCATGGTGGTGCACACCTGTAGTCCCAGCTTCTTGGGAGGCTGAGGTGGGAGGATCACTTGAGTTCAGGAGTTCAAGTCTGCATGAGCTATGTTTGCACCACTGCGCTCCAGCCTGGGCAACAGAGCAAGACCCCATCTCTAAAAAACAAGCCAAAACAACAACAACAACAACAAAAATCCATGTATCCTAAACAATGCTCCTTTTCAGCATTCTCTTCTCTATGAACAGAGGGCTGGATGCTTTAAGAACCAAAGCGTAGGTCAGGTGAGGTGGCTCATGCCTGTAATCCCAGCACTTTGCCAGGCTGAGGCAAGTGGATCACCTGAGGTCAGGAGTTTGAGACCAGCCTGGCCAACATAGTGAAACCCTGTTTCTACTAAAAATACAAAATTAGCTGGGCGTGGTGGCTCATGCCAGTAATCCCAGTTACTCGGGAGGCTGAGGCAGGAGAATCGCCTGAACCCGGGAGGCAGAGGTTGCAGTGAGCCAAGACTGCACCATTGCACTCTAGCCTGGGCGACAAGAGCAAGACTCCATCTCAAAAAAAAAAAAAATTTGTTTCTTCTTTTTTTTTTTTAATTTTTCGTTCAGGGTGGATGGCCGTAGATTAAAAAAAAAATGTATCTAACTTCCTGATCATTGGTTTTCCTATAGGTATGATCAGCGACTTGCTTGGGAAAGGGGCTGTGGACCAGCTGACGCGGCTGGTGCTGGTGAACGCCCTCTACTTCAATGGCCACTGGAAGACTCCCTTCCTGGACTCTGGCACCCACCACCGTCTCTTCCACAAGTCAGACGGCAGCACTGTCTCCGTGCCCATGATGGCTCAGACCAACAAGTTCAACTATAGTAAGTCCAAGAGTCCCTTCCCCACAGCTCACGGCGAGTGCATCTCATATTCCTGGGGTCTCCCAAGGAATAGCCAAACTGTTGCCCTCCAAGGGAGGAAGACCACAGGGAATGTTCCCCTCTAAGGGAGGAGAGACCCTAGAATATACTCCAGCTTTGACAAAGATTTCCCAAGCAGGAGACATTAGGATAATGGGAACAGAAGACAGGAGCTTTTTTAGCTGGGAAGAAGGAACAGAGTCTCTCTCTGTCCATGGGCTGGAGTGCAATGACACGATCTCAGCTTACTGTAGCCTCCGCCTCCTGGGCTCAAGCTATTCTCCTGCCTCAGCCTCCCAAGTAGCTGGGATTACAGGTGTGTGCCACCACGCCCAGCTAATTTTTGTATTTTTTACTAGAGACGGGGTTTCACCATGTTGGCCAGGATGGTCTCAAAATCCTGACCTCAGGTGATCCACCCACCTCAGCCTCCCAAAGTGCTGGGATTACAGGGAGTGACAGGAGCTTTATCCCATGAAGGGTGAAGCTGAAATCCAGAAATTCCCTCAGGGCCACATTTGTCTACCTGACTCCAGGGTCCCATCTTAGTGTGTTGCTAATGTGATTACCTGGGGCTGAGAAATCCTGCTGGGGGAGTTGAGATTAAGAGATGAGGACTCCAGGTGTCGTAGCTCATGCCTATAATCCCAGCACTTTGGGAGGCTGAGGCCGGTGGATATCTGAGGTCAGGAGTTCAAGACCAGCCTGGCCAACATGGTGAAACCCCGTCTCGACTAAAATTATAAAAATTAGCCAGGTGTGGTGGCACACACCTGTAATCCCAGCTACTTGATAGGTAGAGGCAGGATAATTGCTTGAACACAGGAGGCAGAGATTGTAGTGAGCTGGGATCATGCCACTTCACTCCAGCCCGGGTGAGAGAGTGAAACTTCATCTCAAAATAAAAAAGAAAAAGGATGAGGACTGGGATGAATTGGTGGCTGGGTGTGGGGAAAATGGAAGTGAAGGAAGGCTGAAAGAGATAGAGAAGGCCTGGTGAGGTCGCTCATGCCTGTAATTCCAGCACTTTAGGAGTCCAAGAAGGGGGACTGCTTGAGGCCAGAAGTTAAAGACCAGCCTGGGCAACACAGCAAGACCCTGTCCCTACAAAAAAAAAAAAAATATATAAATATATATATATATATATATTTAAATATATGTATCATACATATGTATCATACGTAAATATATGTATCATATGTAAATATATGTATCATACATATATATATGATACATATATTTAAATATGTATATATATTTTAAAAATTAGCCGGGCTTGGTGACATGCATCTGTGGTCTACTCAAGAGGCTGAGGAGAGGCCAGGTGCAGTGGCTCACACCTGTAATCCCAGCACTTCGGGAAGTCAAGCAGGTGGATCACCTGGGGTCAGGAGTTCAAGACCAGCCTTGCCAACATGGTGAAACCCCATCTCTATAAAAATACAAAAAATAGCTGGGTATGATGATGGGTGCCTGTAATTCCAGCTACTCAGGAGGCTGAGGCAGGAGAATTGCTTGAACCCAGGAGGGGGAGGTTGTACTGAGCCTAGATAGTGCCATCGAATTCCAGCCTAGGTGACAGAGTGCGACTCTGCCTCAAACAAAAAAAAAAGCAGCAGCAGCTGAGGTGGGAGGATCGTTTGAACCAGGAGTTGGAGGGTGCAGTAAGCTATGACCACTGCACTGCACTCCAGTCTGGGTGACACAGTGAAACCCTGTCTCTAAGAAAAGAAAAAAAAAGAAACCCAGAAATTAGAAGATACTGAATCGGTTGAAGAGAAGGGAAATGGACATGGAAATACTGAATAGGGGAGCAGCGAACAGGGGACCCCAAAAGCCAGGCAGGAGAGAGCGCTTGGCTTCCAGAAAGCACGGAGAGGCCAGGAGAACAAGGTGGAAACCCAGTGCTGGGCTGCCGTCGGCGAGAGCTGGAGCCGTGTCCGACGCGCCATCTTGCTGTCTCCACAGCTGAGTTCACCACACCCGATGGCCATTACTATGACATCCTGGAGCTGCCCTACCACGGGACCACCCTCAGCATGTTCATTGCTGCTCCTTATGAAAAAGAGGTGCCTCTCTCTGCCCTCACCAACATCCTGAGTGCCCAGCTCATCAGCCACTGGAAAGGCAACATGACCAGGCTGCCCCGCCTCCTGGTTCTGCCCAAGTAAGCCACCCTGCCATCTCCCCCGCTTGCCCGCCCCTCTCTCCAGACTTGCTGAAATCACCGCCCCCAGGCTGAATTTTCTAGACCCGTGATGCTCGCAGGGCAGGGACATGCATGTGTGGGAGGCTGATGGAAACGCTGGCCTGGGTTTGATTATGCATCTCGCAATCATCTCTCCTGCTGTTTCTGCTGGAGGGCAGGGGACAGCTCTTCCCGTCCACACTCCCACATTGACTATCCCCAGAATACCCCAGAAAAGCCCCCAAAAGGAGAGCCAGAGACATGAGGGAGGTGGGGGCCCAATCAGTCCACGTCCACTTACTGTGGCCCCACCAGCATTCCCATTCCCCCACCCTTTCAAGTCAACATCCAAACAAAAGAAATCATTTTCAAGGAAGGAGGAGCTCAAAGCTCAGCTTTTAGCTGGGGTTCCAAGAAAGCAGAATTTTTGAAATCCTTCTGCAGAAGGAAACAAAGGGATTTTTCAATACCCAGAAGAAGGCTGGAGCTGGGGAATTCCAGAATTATAGGGAAGCCTCCCACCACACTCATCCCAGATTTCCAGATGCTATCATGCCAGGCTTGGGGAAAGAGGAGAATTTAGTTGGTTAGCTGGTGCGTGCTTTCACCTGCATCCTCTTTCTCTCTTCCTCTCTCTTTTTTTTTTCTCTTTCTCTCTGGCTCATAAAAATTGAGGTAATTAGTCGTGCCCTGGTGGGAAGCAGAGAGTGCCCAAAGCCTCCCTGCTTGAGTCCTCTTCAGGATTAGCCCTGCAGACCAGATTTTTGTTCCAGCATCCTTGCGGGAGAATTTGCCCTTGGCTTCCCCCGCCCCAGCCAGCCTGAATAAAATTATGCTGAAACTACTGTCTTATTTGAGGAAAGTAATTAGTCATAGGTGGGAGGGAGTGCGGAGATTGCAGAAGAATGTTGATGAATATTAGAATCCCAGGAGTAAGGGGAACTTTGCAAACAGCTTTTGAAAAAGTACAGGGGGCCTGCCAGGCGCAGTGACGCACACCTGTAATCCCAGCATCTGGGGAGGCAGAGGCGGGTGGATTGCTTGAGGTCAGGAGTTGGAGACCAGGCTAGACAATATGATGAAACCCTGTTTCTACTAAAAGTACAAAAATTAGCTGGGCCTGGTGGCAAGCACCTATAATCCCAGCTCCTGGGACAGCTGAAACAGGAGAATCACTTGAACCTGGGAAGCGGAGGCTGCAGTGAGCCGAGATCACACCATTGCACTCCAGCCTGGGGGACGGAGCAAGACTCTGTCTCAAAAAAAAAAAAAAGAAAGAAAAAGAGCCAGGCCTCCCTCTCCAACCTTCACCTCCATTCCTATTCTGTTCACTTTATTTGGGGGACACCTGGTAAGGGACAGGGAAGAGGGCTACCAGCCAGAGGGGACCCCCCAACTTGAGCTGCCTGCTGCTGCTGTCCACAGGTTCTCCCTGGAGACGGAAATTGACCTCAGGGAGCCCCTAGAGAACTTGGGAATGACCAACATATTCAGACCATTCCAGGCAGACTTCACGAGTCTTTCAGGTAAGAGGACTTTCCTTTGCATTTTCTTATTCCAGTGGAGTGCAGGGGCCCTAAGAGGGAAAAGGAACATCTCCGTGAGAGCGACAGTTGATCTATTCCTGTATCCACATCTGTTTCAGACCAAGAGCCTCTCCACGTCTCGCAGGCACTGCAGAAAGTGAAGATCGAGGTGAACGAGAGTGGCACAGTGGCCTCCTCATCCACAGGTGAGTCTGGCTCAGGTGAGGCCCCACGGGCACGGTGCCTCCATCATCCTTCAGGATAACTGGTCCCCAGACCCTAGAAGGACCCCACAGCCCTTTCTGCACAGACCTCTCTGCACAGAGCGGCTCTGTTTGTGCTCAGCCCACTCCACCCAATCTCCCAACCTGTTTCTCGGCCTGGAAGATGGGCTTGGGACCACAGGATCCTGTTTCTTCACCTGATGGTTCCTAAGTTCCCTGACTATGAAAAGGCTTATAAAGGAAAACCCACGCTGTTCCCACAGTGGGGAGTAAACTTAAGACATGCTTATCGGGCGGGGCCTGGTGGCTCATGCCTGTAATACCAGCACCTTGGGAGGCCGAGGCAGGCAGATCACTTGAGCTGAGGAATTTGAGACCAGCCTGGCCAACATGGTGAAACTCTGTGTCTACTAAAAACACAAAAATTCACCAGGCGTGGTGGTGTGTGCCTGTAATCCCAGCTACTCGGGAGGCTGAGGCAGGAGAATTGCTTGAATCCAGGAGGCAGAGGTTGCAGTGAGTCAAGATTGCACCACTGCACTCCAGACTAAGCAATAGAGCAAGATTCTGTATTTAAAAAGAAAAAAGAAAGAAAGAAAAAGAAAAGACCTTAAAGCGTGTAGATAAATGTGTGCAAGGGGAAAATGGATCCACTGCCACCAAGCTCCTGGAGGAAACCAGGTCTTGAGGACATCTCTAAATTTTAAGGTTCACATTCAGGAAAACAACTTCTAGCTGGGCTCAGTGGCTCACACCTGTAATCCCAGCACTTTGGGAGGCCGAGGTGAGGCTTGAGCCCAGGCATTTGGGATAAGCCTGGGCAACCTAATGAGACCCTGTTTCTACAAAAAATAGAAAAAAATATTAGGCATGGTGGCATGTACCTGTAGTCCCAGCTGCTTGGAGACTGAGGTGGGAGGATCACTTGAGCCCAGGAGTTGAGGCTGCGGCAAGCCATGATGGCACCACTCACTCCAGCCTGAGCGACGCCGCGCCCTGTCTCTAAGAAAAAGGGCGGGGGAGGACCAGTGCCAGCATCCCTCTGCTCTAAGACATTTCCCTTCTCTTGCAGCTGTCATAGTCTCAGCCCGAATGGCCCCCGAGGAGATCATCATGGACAGACCCTTCCTCTTTGTGGTCCGGCACAACCCCACAGGTGAGCCTGGAACCCATCACGTTCCACATCCTCCCACTCATTCCTTCTCTCAGGAGCCAGTCCCGACAGATGCAGACATCTCTCTAGCTCTGAGAGGGCTCTGGGCAGGGGATCCATACCCCTACCCCGCTTCCCATCCCAAGAGGAGGCGTCCTTCTATCACCCACAGACACTGCCAGGGCACCGTCCCCACTCTGTCACTCAGGCTGCATTGACTCCACACAGCTCACTCATCTGCCCAGATACCAGCCCTTCCACCCACATGCAGCCTGATGAGCTGTCCCGTTCCTTCCACTTCTCAACTCCCACGGTTCTTCCATCCTCAGGAACGGTCCTTTTCATGGGCCAAGTCATGGAACCCTGACCCTAGGAAAAAACGCCTTCATCTGGGACAAACTGGAGATGCATCGGGAAGGAAGAAATTCCGAAGACAAGAATTTTAGTGTTAATGACTCTTTCTGGAGGAAGAGAAGACATTTGCCTTTTGTGACAAGATGGTAAACCAGATCTGTCTCCAAGACCTCAGCCTCTCCTTGAAGGACCTTTGGGTCAAACTCCCTAGTCTCTGCCTGGGACCCTGGGAGAGAAGTTTGAAGCACAACTCCCTCAAGGTCTCCAAACCAAATGGTGACGCCTGCGGGACCATCTGGGCACCTGCTTCCGCCCGTCTCTCTGCCCACTTGGGCCTGCAGACCTGGTTCCCACTGAGGACCTTTGCAGGACGGAACCACGGGGCTTACAGGAGCTATTGTGTGCTTGGTAGAAACTATTTCTCTTCCAGTCTCATTGCCATCACTCTTGTACTGTCTGCCACCCCGCGGAGGAGGCTGGTGACAGGCCAAAGGCCAAAGGAAGAAACACTCATTCATCTCAGACTCCATTCCGGCACTGACCACCCCTCCCCAGCACAGAGAAGCTGGAGGTAGCAGAGTGAATGCCCCCCAAGCCCTGAGACCCTCCTGGCCTGGCCGTCTCCCTCCCCAGAAACAGTGTGTATGGATTATTTTGGAGTGTAGGTGACTTGTTTACTCATTGAAGCAGGTTTCTGCTTCATTTTATTTTATAGGAATAGAGAAAGAAAGGTCAGATGTGTGCCCAGCTCTTCACCCCCAATCTCTTGGTGGGGAGAGTGGAATGCCAGAGGTGTGCCTGAATATTTATTATATCTTTGCCCTTGTGTGCTTGTTAGAGAGAAAGAGAACTATTACGGAAAATAGTAGTATTTAAACTTGCTTCTAGTGTTACTTTGTGATCTGTGTCACTGTATCTCAGGAAGTCTGGCCCCTTGACTGGCACATACCCCTTGGGACATCCAGCGTGACGGGGCCCACACTGCCACCTTGTGGCCACCTGAGACCCTCCTGCCCCTCTCATCCTCATGTTTTTCCACTTGATGGAAATTGACCATCCAATTTCAGCTTCCTTTAGGGGACCAAAAGGACAGAGTGGAGAGAGAGACTTGGGCGAGGACAGAGTGGTTTCCAATGTGTTCAATAGATTTCGGAGCAGAAATGCTAGGGGCTGCATGACCTACCAGGACAGAACTTTCCCCAATTACAGGGTGACTCACAGCCGCATCGGTGACTCACTTCAGTGTGTCATTTCCGGCTGCTGTGTGTGAGCAGTGGACACGTGAGGGGGGGTGAGTGAGAGAGAGGCAGCTCAGATTCAACTACCTTAGATAATGTTTCTGAAAACCTACCAGCCAGAGGGTAGGGCACAAAGATGGATGTATGCACTTTGGGAGGCCAAGGCAGGAGGATTGCTTGAGTCCAGGAGTTTGAGACCAGCCTGGGCAACATGCAAGACCCCCGTCTCTTTAAAAATATATATTTTAAATATCTTGAAGTATATATTTCTAGTATCTTTAAATATATCTATTTTAAAAACCAGTTTATGGAAGAATTGTACATAGATATGAAATGAATGTGACCTAATAGAATCTAATCAGCCCAGCATGTTCCCCCCTGAAAAATCCTCTTTCTTTGGGGTTTTTCTTCCTTTCTTTCTTGTTTGATTTTGCACTGGACAGGGATGTCAGCCATACACAGGACCCATGGGGGTGGTGTCATATGCTATTGAAATTGTGTTGAATTGTATGCTTTTTCACTTTTGATATATAAACAAGTAAAAATGTTTCAAAAAATTAATAAAATAAATAAATAAATATGAAAACTATGTCAGAACAGTCACTGCCTTTACCTTTGCCATTTCACATCGTACAACAAATCAGAAGCCTAGGCCAGGCGTGGTGGTTCATACCCGCAATCCCAGCATTTTGGGAGGCTGAGGTGGGCAGATCACCTGAGCTAAGGAGTTTGAGAGACCAGCCTGGCCAACATGGCGAAACCCCGTCTCTACCAAAAATACAAAAATCAGCCAGGCGTGGTGGCACGCACCTGTAGTTCCAGCTACTCGGGAGGCTGAGGCAGGGGAATCACTTGAGCCCAGGAGGCAGAGGTTGCAGTGAGCCGAGATCGCACCACTGCACTCCAGGCTGGGTGACAGAGCGAGACTCCATCTCAAAACAACAGCAACAACAAAAACCAGAAATCGAAAATCCTGTTGGTCCATAGACCTCATGGGTGGAAGGGACCTTCCTATACCCGGGTTGGCCCACATGGACGAGTCCATGAAATGGACATCTCAGCTCTGCCACCAGCCCCAAGGATAAGTTGGGGGAGCTTGATTCAGCCCCTGGGAACCGTCCTCAAAAAGGAAAACTGTTCCCCCCATACATTTCCCACTTACCCAGATGCGGCTGCCCATAAGTCTCTGTCCTTGTGGGTTCCCAACTCTGTTCATGCCACTTCCTTTCAGCACCAAATGCTTCCCACCCACCTACTCCCACTTCCCATTCTTCAAACCCAGCTCAAACTCCAGCTCCTCCTAGCCTAGGACTTCCCAGGAATCCAGACATCAGCACTTACGGGTCTGGTGCAGTGGCCTACGCCCATAATCACAGCATTTTGGGAGTCTAGGGCAGGAGGATCACTTGAGGCCGGGAGTTTCAGAACAGCCTGGATAACATAGTGAGACTCTTCCTTTAAAAAAAAGAAAGAAAGGCCGGGCGCGGTGGCTCACGCCTATAATCCCAGCACTTTGGGAGGCCAAGGCGGGTGGTTCACGAGGTCAAGAGATCGAGACCATCCTGGTCAACAAGGTGAAACCCCGTCTCTACTAAAAATACAAAAAATTAGCTGGGCACAGTGGTGCGTGCCTGTAATCCCAGCTACTCAGGAGGCTGAGGCAGGAGAATTGCCTGAACCCAGGAGGCGGAGGTTGCGGTGAGCCGAGATCGCGCCATTGCACTCCAGCCTGTGTAACAAGAGTGAAACTCCGTCTCAAAAAAAAAAAATAAGAAGAAGAATAAATAAATAAATAAATATGAAAAAAAGAAAGAAAGAAAAGAAGACATCAAAACATCATCACTCTTGACCCTGACCAGGTTTTCTTCTCCCTGGTCTGTAAGAGTGCTTGGAGGCCAGGTGCAGTGGTTCACACCTGTAATCCCAGCACTTTGGGAGGCCAAGGCAAGTGGATCCCAAGGTCAGGAGTTCTAGACCAGCCTGGCCAACATGGCAAAACCTCATCTCTACTAAAAATACAAAAATTAGCTGGGCATGGTAGTGGGTGCCTGTGGGAGGCTGAGGTGGGAGAATTGCTTCAACCCGGGAGCAGAGGTTGCAGTGAGCCAAGATTGCACCATTTTACTCCAGCCTGGGTAATAGAGCAAGACTCCATTTCAGGAGAAAACAAAAAACAAACACACACACCCCCAAAAAACAAAACACAGTCCTTGGATTCTCCAGTGTTCTTCAGCTTTGCGTGTGTGTGTCTTACCCTCCCCAAACCCATAAAGGTATCAGGTTTCTTGAAAACAGGGCTTTCTTGTTATATATACTCTAGCAGTTTCCTGAAAATGGCTTCCTGGAAAGTCTTTTGTCATCTTCGTCCAGTATCTTGAAGGCTCTTGGCAGAGGGCACACCTCCTTCCATTAGTTTCTGTTCAAATATTCAAAGACAATTTTTTAAACTGAAAAAAGACCAATAACCATCTGTCCAACTTGCATACTGTCCAACTCCAGGACCCTAAAGACAGAAGTGAGAAATGCAGCCCTCTGAACACCCCACTCATTTCTATTTCTTTTTTAAAATTTTTTTGTAGAGATGGGGTTTTGCTGTGTTTTGAACTCCCAGGCTCAAACAATCCTCCCGCCTTGGCCTCCCAAATTGCTGGGATTACAGGTGTGAGCCACCATGCCCAGCCTGGCCCAGGTATATCTTTCGACTTCCTTATGCCCTGAAGATATGAGTAATTCCAGGCCCTAGGCTACTGGCTGAAAAGTTACCTGTCTGTAACAGATTTCCTTGGAAAGCTCAACGGCCTCTTTTTGCACAAAATGCTTCAAAAAGCAGAGCAAGTTAGCCCTAACTCTGCAGCATGCAGTTCAAAAACTGCCCACCCATGCTGAGATGGCTCTGGGGAAGAGAGTTCTTCAAAAAGCCCCCTCACCACAGAGGAGGCTTATTCCAGGAAATGCCCCACTTAACAGACTCTTCGCTCTGCTCAGCTATTGTGAGGACGAAGATGATGTAGATGCACAGCACGAGACCTGTCCAGCACCGTTTGGCTTTGCCTGGCCCTGTTCCTTGCCTGTGCTAAGTTTGTCTTCCCTTCTCTCTTTTTCAAAGATGGGGTTTCACCATGATGGCCAGGCTGGTCTTGAACTCCTGACCTCAGGTAATCCACCCACCTTGGCCTCCCAAAGTGCTAGGATTACAGGCGTGAGCCACCGTGCCTGGCCTTGTCTTTCCTTCTCTGTTTTCTTTTAAGACAGGGTCTTGCTTCGTTGCTGAGGCTACAGTGCAGCGGCACAATCTCAGCTTATTACAGCCCCCATCTCCTGGGCTCAAGCCATCCTTGCACCTCAGCCTCCTGAGTTGCTGGGACCACAGGTGTGCACTGCCAAGCCCTGCTAATTTTTGCATTTTTTGGTAGAGATAGTGTCTCACTATGTTGCCTGGGCTGGTCTTGAACTCTTAGGTTCAAGCAGTTCACCTGTCTCGGCCTTCTAAAGTGCTGTGATTATGAAGTTCTGGGCCACCATGCCTGGCTCACTATTCTTTAGGGATGAGAAATTAACAAGATCTGCCTCCAATCACAGTTACTATAGATTTCTTATAAACCTCAAACAGTGGAATTATTTATCTGCTTGTGTGTGGGCAAAGAACATGAATGTTGTAAATCCCTTGAGGGTAAAAAATATTCTGTCAAAAGGAAATTTGTCAAAGAGATACCATCTGTACTTAAAATCATTTTATTGGTTTTTTTTCTTTTTAGGTGGTGCCTTAAGTAAGGTTTATTGAAATAATAGTAGTAAGCACTTAGGAAAACTGAGACAGAGAGGGTGGGCAACTTGAGCTTATTATTATTATTATTATTATTATTATTATTATTTTAGAAAGAGAGTCTGTTGCTTAGGCTGGAGTGCAGTGGTACAATCACAGCTCACTGCAGCCTTGAATTCCTGGGCTCAAATAATCCTACCTCAGCCTCCCAAGCAGCTGGGACTACAGGTGTGCACCACCACACCCAGCTAATTTTTTTTTTTTTTTTGAGACGGAGTCTTGCTCTGTCACCCAGGCTGGAGTGCAATGGTGTGATCTTGGCTCACTGCAAACTCCACCTCCCATGTTTAAGTGATTCTCCTGTCTCAGGCTCCCAAGTAGCTGGGAGCCACCATGCCTGGATAATTTTTGCATTTTTAGTAGAGATGGGGTTTTGCCACATTGGCCAGGCTGGTCTTGAGCTTCTGACCTCAGGCAATCCACCTGCCTTGGCCTCCCAAAGTGTTGGGATTACAGGTGTTAGCCACTACACACAGCCCCAGATAATTTTTTAATTTTATTTTTTGTAGAGACAGGGTCTCACTATGTTGTCCAGGCTGGTCTTGAACTCCTGGGCTCAGCCTCTCAAAGTTCTGTGATTACAGGTGTGAGCCACTGCGCCCAGCTGCTGCTACATTATTATCTAAAAGCCCCAGGCAGTTGGGCACCCTGTGTTCTCTGCCTCTACACTGTATTGCTTCTCTCTGTGGCATGTGTGGACAGGAACAGGTCTTCCCAAACACCAAGAAGGACTCAGACATAGGCTGGACGCTGTGGTGCATCACTTGAGGTCAGGAGTTCAAGACCAGCCTGGTCAGCATGGTGAAACCCCATCTCCATTAAAAACACACATAAACTAGCCAGACATGGTGGCTGAGGTGGGAGGATCACCTGAGCCAGGGAGGTCGAGGTTGCAGTGAGCCAAGATTGCACCACTGCACTCCAGTCTGGGTGACAGAGCAAGACCCAGGCTCAAAAAAAAAAAAGTGCTGCCCTCATGTGCCAGTCATCAGCAGCTTCTGTGTTGCCACCAGCTGCCTTACCAGCCTGAACACCCGCTTTCTGAACGGAGTCTTTGATCCCCTTGCCACCAGAGGTCGCGTTCGCTCCAGTGGAAAGCTCTTCCCTGAAGCAAAGCTGCTGTGGCTTCCAGCAAAATCTTGCCAAGTTGGAACTCCATTCAATTTAATGAGTATTTATTTAAAAGCTGCCCTTTAGACCGGGTACTGTGAAGCATTAAAAATAAAGTGTCAGTGATTCTTCATAATCGCAGATATCTGCTGGGTGTGGTGGCTCACGTCTGTCATCCCAGCACTTTGGGAGGCTGAGACCGGCAGATCACGAGGTCAGGAGTTTGAGAACAGCCTGGCCAATACGGTGAAACCCCATCTCTACTAAAAATACAAAAATTAGTCAGGCATGGTGGCACACACCTGTAGTCCCAGTTACTCAGGAGGCTGAGGCAGGAGAATCGCTTGATGGTGGTTGCAGTGAGCCGAGATCGTGCCACTGCACTCCACTCCTGGGGTGACAGAGTGAGACTCCATCTCAAAAACAAACAAAAAAGCTGGGGATAAAAGCTATGCTGGTCAGGTGCAGTGGCTCATGCCTGTAATCCCAGCACTCTGAGAGGCCAAGGTGGGAGGATCACTTGAGGCCAGAAGTTCCAGACCAGCCTGGACAATATGGCAAAACACTGTCGTGACTAAAAATCAAAAAACTTTAGCCGGGCGTGGTGGTGCGTGCCTGTGATCCCAGTTACTCCAGAGGCTGAGGCCGGAGGATCACGGGAGGTCAGGGCTGCAGTGAGCTGTGACTGCACCACTACATTCTAGCTGGGGCAACAGAGGGAGACCCTGTCTTGAAAACAAAAAAGAAAAGAAAAAGAAGAAAACCTATGCAAGTCACTGCAAAAATAATTAAAAGGAACACTGTAGAAACGACTGCTATATTAGCTGGGCATGGTGACTCACACCTGTAATCCCAGCACTTTGGGAGGTCAAGGTGGGTAAATCACCTGAGGTCAGGAGTTTGAGACCAGCCCAGCCAACATGGTGAAACCCTGTCTCTACTAAAAACACAAAAATTAGCTGGGTGTGGTGGCGGGCACCTGTAAACCCAGCTACTCAGGAGACTGAGAAAGAAGAATCGCTCCATCCTGGGAAGTGGAGGTTGCAATGAGCTGAGATGGCATCACTGCACTCCAGCCTGCATCACTGGAGTGAGACTTCATCTCCAAAAAAAAAAAAAAAAAGAGAGAGAGAGAGAGAAATGATCACTATAGTCTACACTAGAGTGTAGACTCATCAGAGGAGGGGCTGCTTTAAACCATAAAAGATAAATCAGATAGGTTTGGGTCTATAGGGAGAGAATGGCAGGGCATTCCAGAAAACAGCATGAACAAAATCACAAAGAAAAACATATAGCAAGGCAGACGCTAGGGACACATGAGAATGAAGTCCAGGGTCTCCAGCTGGTTTCAGCCTGCCCCTCCTCCCTCCTCTGACAATCCAGCCACTCCTCTTCAGCCTTCTCCTAATCTAGCCTGGCAAGTCTTTTTGAGGGCCCTTGAATAAGCCACAGTTTCTTGCTAACCTTCATGTCTCAGGCTTACAGCTTGCAAGGCTAGAAAAAGGCAGTGGCATCAACCACAGTGGGAAACCAAGAGGGGACAATTTCCGGGGAAGGAAGTATCAACGTATTTTTGGCAAGTGAAGTTTGGGATGACAATGGAATACTCACTCTATTTTGTTTTACTTTTTAAAAATGAAAACCAGCTGGGTGTCGTGGCCCACGCCTGTAATCCCAGCACTTTGGGAGTCCAAGCAGGTGGATCACCTGAGCTCAGGAGTTCCAGACCAGCCTGGCCAAGATGGTGGAACCCCATCTCTACTAAAAATACAAAAATTAGCCAAGCATGGTGGTGGATGCCTGTAGTCCCAGCTACTCAGGAGGCTGAGGCAGGAGAATTGCTTGAACCCGGGAGGTGGAGTTGCAGTGAGCTGGGATCGTGCCATTCCACTCCAGCCTGGGTGACAGAGCGAGACTGCATCTCAAAAACAGAGGAAAGAAAAGAGGGGGGGAATGGAGGGAAGGGGAGGGGAGGGGAGGGAAAAATTGGACAATTCAGGGAATCGCCAGGGCAGCCAGAGAACCAAGCTGGCGGGAGGTCTCACACTATCACGCTAGGGACAACAATGCCCACATCATACCTGTGCCCTGCACAAGACACTGCTATCGGCGCCACTCCACTGCCACCCTAGGCACGTGATCCTCTGTCCCTCTTCTAGGGTCTTAACTACTCTCCATCTCCTCATGCCCCCCACCCCCGCAGTCTCTCCTGGGCCAAAGTCTGACAGGTGCACAGATGGGCAGAGTCCAGAGGACATGCCCATGCTATGCCCACTGCAAAAGCAAATATCTGGAAATTGCAAATGCCACTCTGGGAGGTTGGTCTGTCTCCTCCCTAGATTCACAGGACAGGGGATTCCCATACTCCAAGAATGGGGGTTCAAATCTGAACGGTGAAAAGAATGACAAAAATCAAGCACAGAGTGTTCTGGCCAGGCACGGTGGCTCATGCCTGTAATCCCAGTACTTTGGAAGGCCAAGGCAGGAGGATCACTTGAGCCCAGGAGTTTGAGACCAGCCTGGGCAACATAGCAAGACTTGGTGTCTACAAACAATTTTTTTTTTTGAGACAGAGTCTCACTCTATTGCCCATGCTGGAGTGCACTGTCAAGATCTTGGAATTACTGCACCCTCCGCCTCCCAGGTTCAAGCGATTCTCCTGCCTCAGCCTCCCAACTAGCTGGGATTACAGGCATATGCCGCCACACCTGGCTGATTTTTGTAGTTTTAGTAGAGACGGGGTTTCACCATGTTGGCCAGGCTGGTCTTGAACTCCTGACCTCAAGGGCCTCAGACTCCCAAAGTGCTGGGATTACAGGCGTCAGCCACTGTGCCCAGCCTACACATTTTTAAAAATAGATAGGTATGGTGGTACACGTGTATAGTCTCACTACTTGGGAGGCAGAGCCAGGAGGATCACTTAAGCCGTGAGTTTGAGGCTGCAGCGAGCCATGATCACATCATTGCACTTCAGCCTGGGCAACAGAGCAAGACCCTGACACTAAAGAAAAGAAAAGAAAAGAAAATGGGGAAGAACATGGATCATAGACTCACAAATATGAAAGGCTTCAGAAACCATCTGGCCACTCTCTCAACCACCACAGGAAGCACCTCTACAACCACATGAGAAAAGGCATGAGGAGGTGTCAGTGTGGTTTGTAGGATGACGGTACAGACATCATTCCTAACGATGAGGAAGAATCTCACCTATTCAGTTGGGCATGATGGCTCACTTGAGGCCAGGAGTTCAAAACCAGCCTGACCAACATGGTGAAACCCTATCTCTACTAAAAATACAAAAATTAGCCAGATGTGGTGTCGAATGCCTGTAATCCCAGATACTCAGGAGGCTGAGGCAGGAGAATTGCTTGAACCCAGGAGGTGGAGGTTGCGGTGAGCTGAGATCGTGCCATTGCACTCCAGCCTGGGCAACAGAGTGAGACTGCGTCTCAAAAATAATAACAATAATAACAATAATAATCTCACCTCTTCCATGTTTCCACTTACACAAGTGGTATCACTGATCCTCCAGGATTCTTCTCCCTTCCTCTCTACTTAGATGATGATCAACTTCAGATGAGTAGCTTCTTTGAGGTACCTCTCTGATTTGTCCCTCCCATTTCACCCTGGAGCCAGGATTCTCAAACTGTCTCTCAGACGATCTTTCAGCTTTCCGGTGTCCTTTCATATTCTCCCACATATGACTATAAGATTTTTTTTTTTATTCTGAGACAGGGTCTCACCCAGTCACCCAGGCTGCAGTGCAGAAAAATCATGGCTCACTGCACCCTCTACCTCCTGGGCTCAAGTAATCACCCCGCCTCAGCCTCCTAAGTAGCTAGGACCACAGGCACCTGTCACCATGCCTAGCTAATTTTTTAAATTGTTTCTAGAAACAGGGTCTATGGGCCGGGGTTGGTGGCTCACCCCTGTAATCCCAGCACTTTGGGAGGCTGGAATAGGCGGATCACTTGAGGTCAGGAGTTCGAGACCAGCCTGGCTAAAATGATGAAACCCTGTCTCTACTAAAAATACAAAAAAAAAAAAGAAAAAAAAGCGGGTGTAGTGGCATGTGCCTGTAGTCCCAGCTACTCAGGAGGCTGAGGCAGGATAATCGCTTGAACCCAGGAGGCAGAGGTTGCAGTGAGCCAAGATCATGCCACTGCACTCCAGCCTGGCTGACAGGGCGAGACTCTGTCTCAAAAGGAGAAGTCCAGTCCAGCATCTTCTAACTTGTTTCAACCACTTGAATTCTATGACAACCCATGAGCAAAACCCATATTTCTTTTCACTTTTTGTTTCTTTTAGCTTTTGAGACAGGCTCTTGCTCTGTCATCCAAGTTGGGTGCAGTGGTGACATCTCAGCTCACTGCAACCTCCACCTCCCAGGCTCAAGCAATCCTCCCACCTCAGCCTCCTGAGTAGCTGGGACCACAGATGTGCACCACCATTCTTGGCCAATTTTTGTATCCTTTGTAGAGACAGGGTTTTGCCAGGTTGCCCATATTGGTCTTGAACTCTTGGGCTCCGGTAATCCTCCCACCTCAGCCTCCTGAAGTACTAGGATTACAGGCATAAGCCACTGTGCCTGGCTGCAAAACCTGTATCTCGAACAATTCTCTCAGGAAGCCTAGCTTTTCTGCAATTAGGCATATCACATAGAGGCAAGGAATTTTAAAGAGTGTCGGCTTTCCAAGAAGTGTAGGAGTTAACATCTCTCGAGCTTCCAAATTTCTGCAAGCTGCTGCCCGGCTCTCTGCTTTATTTCTTTCCCTCATCACCCATACCACTCATTCCTTCCTTATCTATACCTTCTCATCTCTCTCCTGAGCACTTTTTTTTTTTTGAGATGGAGTCTTGCTCTGTTGCCCAGGCTAGAATGCAGTGGTGCAATCTCGGCTCACTACAAGGCGCCTCCCAGGTTCAAGCAAATCCCTTGCTTCAGCGTCCCGAGTAGCTGGGATTACAGGTACTCGCCATCATACCCAGCTAATTTTTTTGTATTTTGTAGAGACGTGGTTT
This sequence comes from Leontopithecus rosalia, assembly GCA_028533165.1. NCBI lineage: Eukaryota > Metazoa > Chordata > Mammalia > Primates > Cebidae > Leontopithecus > Leontopithecus rosalia. The sequence continues at coordinate 176,925,270 of CM052649.1, forward strand.
CACCATGTTGGCCAGGCTGCTCTTGAAGCCCTGACCTCAGGTGATCCACTCACCTCGGCTTCCCAAAGTGATGAGATTACAGGCGCAAGCCACCGCGCCCGGCCACACTTCCAGCCCTTATTTTCATTCCATAATGATTTACCCTTTCTAACCCTAACAACTTCCTTTGTTGTTCTTATTCTTGACCTAATTAATGATACCAAGATAGTCCAACCACCTATCTGTGCCATCTTATTCTTTACTTAATAAATAGCTGCTGGGCACAGTGGCTCACACCTGTAATCCCAGCACTTTGGGAGGCCGAGGTGGGCGGATCATGAGGTCAGGAGTTTGAGACCAGCCTGGCCAATATAGTGAAATCTCATTTCTACTAAAAATACAAAAAATTAGCCGGCTATGGTGGTGATTATCTGTAATCCCAGCTACTTGGGAGGCTGATGCAGGAGAATTGCTTGAACCCGGGAGGTGGAGGTTGTAGCGAGCCAAGATCATGCCATTGTACTCCAGCCCAGGCAACAGTGTGAGACTTCATCTCAAAAAAATAAAAATAAATAATAAAAATAAATAAATAGCATCAAGATAGTTTAGCCAGATGACTACGTATGCCATTGGTAAGATATCCCACTAGTATATGCCATGTATCTTAGACGGCGCTGTTGACAAGCCTATGGTGGAGGCAGAGGAGAAAAGGAAACAAAAGCAAAAGGAAGAAGAAAAAGTAAAAGAAGAAAGAGGCTGGGGCCGGGCATAGCGGCTCACACCTGCGATCCTAGCGTTTTGGGAGACCGAGGCAGGTGGACCACTTGAGGTCGAGTTGGAGACGAACCTGCCCAACATGGTGAAAACCGATTTTGTATTTTGTACTAAAAACACAAAAATTAGTGGGGTGTGGTGGCGCATAAGGGGGTGGCTTTCAATAAACTCTCTCTTCTCATTGCACTCTGCAACTTGATTGGAATTCCTTCCTGCATGAGATCCAGGAATCCTCTCTTGGGGTCTGGATCAGGACCCCCTTTTTCCAGTAACATGTAGACACACACACACACACACACACACACACACACACACACACACACACTCAGTTTAAAAGCTCATATTACAACTTATAGCCACCTCATCTTCACACTGAGATTTGGGTAACATCTGTCCCTTTTTAAGCTTTGACCCACGTTTACCTTTTAAGAGGCTCTTTATTTCTTCTCTTTTTGCCTCAATTCACACTCCTCCCCCTTCTCCTTACATGCCTTTTATAGCAGCCTCTCCTTTTCTCTTTTATTCATTGTCTACACATTTCTCTTACTTTAAGATCAGAAGCCAGGCACAATGGCTCACGCCTGTAATCCTAGCACTTTAGGAAACCGAAGCGGGGTCTCTTGAGCCCAACAGTTCGAGACCAGTCTGGGCAAAACAGTGAGACCCGCGTCTCTACAAAAAAATTTAAAAATTAGCTGGGCATGATGGTGCGCGTCCGTAGTCCCAGCTACTCAGGAGGCTGAGGCGGGAGGATCTCTTGAGCCCAAGAGTTCACGGCTGCAAAGGGCCACGATCCCACCACTTCATTTCAGCCTGGGGACACAGCCAGATTCCGTCTCTAAAACTAAATAAATAGAAGAGGGTGTCTAACAGGCTCTCAATAGATATTTTGCTTGAGTTCTATACTTCCCTTTTTCCAGGTCGTTCCTCCTCTTCTACACTTAATTCCCACTCTGCTCCCTCTTGACTGCCCACGCCCCTTCCAGGAGTCCTGCCTGTTGCCGCGAACTCTAATGATGGTCCCATTCACCTCGCACCCCTTTTCCCGCCTTTTTCCCCCTCAAGCCTCCAAAGCGCGAGGACCTCATTGTCCTCCTCCCCCATCTTTCAACCAGCCCACAGGACAGCCGCGTTACCATGACGACCGGGCTCCTAGAAGCTGCAGTCAAGGACCTGGTTGCCATGGTTTCCGCTTCTCCGCCTCCAGCCCCGCCCGCGCGCCCCGCGGCGTCGGCGCCTGCGCAGAGCGTGGCGCTCCGGGACTCGGAGCCTGGGCGGGACGGGGCGGGGCTTCGGACGAGAGGGAGGGAAGCCAGAGAAAGGATAAGAAAGGGAGTGGGGCTGGCGCGTACGGTGGCCGAAGTGGGACGCGCCGAGCCGGAGGCTGCAGGATGGTAGGCTGTACGAAGAGGGAGGGGAGGGGGAAGCGAGGGGCGTGGGCTGCACCTGTGGGGGTCCTTCGGGGCCGCCCTCGGGGTGAGCCGCGCTGTCTTCCCTCTGGTCCTCAGAGGCCTCCCTTGCCTCGGCGGGTGGGCGAGCCAGGCTCGGGAGGAAGAGGGGGAGGTGGCCTTCGGGAGAGGGGTGGGGAGGGGCGCATTTGCTGGGCGAGCGGGGGCTGAGGAGGGGGCGGTAGGACCGTCCCGAGCTGGGAGGGGTTTTCGGGTCTCGGCCCCCGGGGGTCCCTCGATCCCTGCCGCAGGGAAGCCGCCCGAAGCGGAGGCGCGCGGGGGTCTTTTTGCGGAGGGAGGGAGCGGGGGTCACCGGTCATCGAAACCCCCTTCCCGGGCGGTCCAGGCGGGAGCAGGGGCCCCACTGGGGAGCTGGGTGCGGGCGGGGAGTTTCCGGGTCGGAGGAGGGAGCGCCCTGCCTGGGTTCGTGGCCGTGCTCTCCTAGAGGCTGGGCCCAGGTGGGAAAGCGAAATGGGCTCTAGGTTTTTGCCCCCAGGGACCCAGGCTTTGGGATCCTGGGCTCTCTGCCCCACCCATCCCACTCTCTTTCCGGAACCCAGGCCTTCCGTCTTCCTGCTCGCTCCCCATCCCCCTGGCTGAGCTGCACCAGGCTCCCTGGCACCCCTCTTTCCCCCTCCACTAAAAAAAAATCAGTTCCCCTGAATTCTGATTTTTCACCTGCTAAGCTAGTACAGTGCCACACACCCAGGGATTCCAGCCCTGGACAGGTCCCTGGATAGGAGAGCTGCTGGGGGAAGAAGACTCCAGGCTGTGGCCCAGACCTCCTGGAACTGAGAACCTGGAGTGCAGTGGGCAGCGAGGGTTCTGTCTTCCATCCCACTTGACCCAGCTTGCTTTCTGTTCTGCAGACGTTCTTTAGGGGAACCCCTTGGGTGGAGTGGGCCCTAACTGAGGGAGATTGATCACCTGGTATCTGAGGAGGAGTGGGCGCTTAGCAGGAGGCACCCTAAAAGGAAGAAGAGTTAAGAGAAATTGTAAAAGACCAAATGCCTGGGTGCCTGCAGAGAGGAAGGTGGGATTTGGGCATCTCCATACCCCGTGTGGTGTTGCAGATACATAAGGCAGAAGGATACCCCTGGGCATAGGGCTGGCACTGGAAGGCCCTCTGTTTGGACATCATTAAGATCTTATGGCTAGGATGGGGTGGAAAATTGAGGTAGCTTTTCCAGGGACAAAATACCAGATTTCAGCATGGTAGTGGGTAGAGGGAGGGTGGAAGAGAACAGGCATTTCTTTGGCATCAGCTACAGGCTTCTAGTCACTGTGCTAGGCATTTTACTTTGGGAAGCAGAACCAGAAAGCAAGAGATGAGGGAATCATCGAGATAATAATAATACCTAAAAGCCAGGCGCAGTGGCTCATGCCTGTAATCCCAGCACTCTGGGAGGCCAAGGTGAGCGGATCACCTGAAGCCAGGAGTTCGAGACCAGGGCCTGGCCAACATGATGAAAACCCACTTCTACTAAAAATAGAAAAATTAGCCAGGTGTGGTGGCATGTGCCTGTAATTCCAGCACTCAGGAGGCTGAGGCATGAGAATCGCTGGAACCCAGGAGGCAGAGGTTGCAGTGATCAGTGATCACACCACTGCACTCCAGCCTGGGCAACAGAGAGAGACTCTGTCTCAAACATAATAATAATAACACCTAACATATTATACCACCTACCTGTGCTAGGGACCTGCATATATCAACTCATTTAGTCTCTCCTAACAACTGTGCAAGGCAGGTATGATGTCCACTTTACAGATAAGGAAACTGAGGCCTAGAGAGAGAGTAGTCATTGGCCTAAGTCTCCGCATAACTAGTAGAGAGAGCCAGGATGTGAACCCAAATGACAGAGTCAGAAGCTCTGACTTTCCCCCTGCTGGTGGAAGCACCCAGGGATGAGTGCAAGGGGCTGGATATTGGGAGAAGGTAGAGAAGAATGAGCCCGGATGAGTCTGGGGAATGTATGCTGACACTCCATACATTCTGCCCTTCCATCCCTCTCCTCACCCCCACTACCCCCTCCCCCGCCGCAGATGCGGTTTATGCTGCTATTCAGCCGGCAGGGAAAACTGCGGCTGCAAAAGTGGTACCTGGCCACTTCGGACAAAGAACGAAAGAAGATGGTGCGAGAGCTCATGCAGGTCGTCCTGGCTCGCAAGCCCAAGATGTGCAGCTTCCTGGAGTGGAGGGACCTCAAAGTTGTCTACAAGAGGTGACTCCCCACCTACTTTCAGACCTACCTAGATTCGAGTTGGGCAGTGGGTTCAAATGGCTGAGAAATGGTTGTCCCTTAGGTCGTGGAGACCTGGGAAGCTGAGGACATCTGGAGGACAGTGACAAATGCCAGCTTCTTTTGTTTTTTTTCCCCCAAACTCTTCTTAAAGAAGTTCTCTTTACCACTTGGCTTTGCTCACATGCAACACCCGCCTCACACACGTGTCCCTTTAGGCCCTATCTCGCCCCACTGTGCGCGTCTCTTACAGTCAAAGGTCCTGCCCTACTTTCCTAACACACACCCCCACCCTTTCTGGTTCCTTCTCCTCGGAGCAGGTGCATTGCTTGGCCCAGGTTTTTGCTGAGTCAAACTTAGGAGGTCAGAGGGCAGGAAGGAAAAAGCACGTGTTCTTTGACTTTTTAAGATAGCACTAAGAGGCAAGTGAGTTACTATTCACATGCCCCAGGCCCACCTCGCCTTCAACCAGCCAGGGCACAGACCACCCTCAGGTGGATGGGAGGTTTGAGCCCAGAATGCTTGGGTCCTGAAGCAGGCTTGTGGCAATGTCTCATGCGTTCCTCTCCACAGATACGCCAGCCTCTACTTCTGCTGCGCCATTGAGGGCCAAGACAATGAGCTCATCACGCTGGAGCTGATCCACCGATACGTGGAGCTCTTAGACAAATACTTTGGCAGTGTGAGTCCCCTCTGTCCCCGGTTTCCTTTCCCAGCAATCCCCTTTCTAGCAAACTTTGAGGCCCCTCCAGTCTGCGCTGGAAGCCTCAGGGGAGAGGTGAAGTTGGAGCAGTAAGAACAGTAATTAATTTCCCTTTTTAAGCTCTAAGCCTATTAACTACATTCTGTAATGGTGAGTGGGAGGCCGGGGGCAGATCAGGCACCTAATCTCCACTTACAGCTTAGCTCGGACTTTTCACAGAGACCAGGTTCAGATTTTTTTTTTTTAATTTTTAATTTTTTTTTTTTTAGAGACCCAGCCTCACCCTGCCACCTGGAGGAATGCCTGCTATAGCTGAAGTGGCGCAATCATAGCTCACTGCAGCCTTAACCTCTGGCCTCAAGCCACCCTCCTGCCTCAGTCCCCCGCTGTGCTGGGACTGCAGGTGCACACTATCACACCCAGCTAATTTTTGTATTTTTTTTTCTTTAGAGATGGGGTCTCACTGAGTTGCCCAGGCTGGTCTCTAACTCTGGGACTCAAGCCATCCTCCCACCCCAGCCTCCCAAAGTCTGGGAATACAGGCATGAGCCACTGTACCCGGCCTCATAGTCAGATTTTTATCGCTGGCTCCTGACTTGGATTTACACTGGAATCTTCTGGAGAATGTTTTTTGAATAGCCATGTCCAGATTCCACTCCTAGAGATTCTGAAATAACTTATCTGAGGGACAGCTCAGATCTTAAATGGGGCATAGTAATAATTCCCTGATTTGTGTCCTGCTTAACAATTTATAAAGTGCTTTCGGGACCTCTTGTTTGCTTCTTATCCCATCCTCTCAGTAGGTGTTGATATCTCCATCTTCAGGCCAGAAAACTGAGACTCAGAGATGTTTTAGGACATGTTTAGCTAGATGGTTGGTGGCAGGGCCCTGCTTAGAACTCAAGTCTCTCACCCTGTGGTCCAGAATCCCCTCCTTTCCTGCCCCACCATGTCTAGGAAGAGGGGGCTAGCCCAACCTTTGGTGGGAACAACATCACAGATTTTAGGGGAAAGGCAAGGGGAGCCATAGACAAAAGTAGATAGGACAACTAATGTTTCATGATCAGGAGGAAAGAGGAAGAGGGGGAAAAACTAATTCAAGGCAAGGCTTGGTGGTTCACACCTGTGATCCGAACACTTTGGGAAGCCGAGGTAGGCAGGTCACTTGAGGCCAGAAGTTCGAGACCAGCCTGGCCAACATGGCAAGACCCCGTCTCTACAAAATATTTTTAAAATTAGCTGGGCGTGATAGCACGTACCTGTAGTCCCAGCTACTCAGGAAGCTGAGGCAGGAGGATCACTTGAGCCCAGGAGTTCGAGGCTGCAGTGAGCTATAATCATGCCACTGCACTCCCCAGCCTGGACGACAGAGCAAGAGACCCTGTCTCTAACAAAATAACAAAACAATAAAAGTGAAAAAGCTGAACCAACTACTAAGGCTTGGGTGTTGGGGGCAGAACCCAGGGTGGGAGGCGTGGTCTTGAAAAGGAAGTGGCGGCAGTTGCACGTCTGCGCTCAACTCGGCCCCCCCTCCTCCCAGGTGTGCGAGCTGGACATCATCTTCAACTTTGAGAAGGCCTACTTCATCCTGGATGAGTTTTTGATGGGGGGGGATGTCCAGGACACCTCCAAGAAGAGTGTGCTGAAAGCCATCGAGCAGGCCGACCTACTGCAGGAGGTACGGGCCAGGGACAGTGAGGAGGGGGAGGAAGCGCACAGTGGCAGACACCCTGCCCGCCCCGCCCATCGTCGCCAAGGGGACCCCCTTCCCTGTGACATCTGACCCCCAGCACACCCAGCTCTCCAGCTCACCCTCAAGCCCTGACCCCCTGGGGTGGGAGGTAGGGTGGCAGGTAGCCCACCTGTGTACCCCTCACTCCAAGCTGTCCTTACCCCAAGCCCCAGATGTCTTGTGGCCACTTAGTCTCCTTTGTTCAATTCTCTGAGCAACGCTTAACGCCAAGGGGTTGAGGGTTTGCTTTGGAGTTAAGGGTTGCTTGCAGGATTGGAGAAGGGGCACCTGATAGATCTTTCTTTCTTCCCTGATTTCTGCCCCCACCCCTTTTTTTAAATTTTTTTTAACACACACATACTCCAAAGCCTCTGCTTCTTAGGAGGAAGAGACTATGGGGATTTGGGGGCTGGGGCAGAGGCCACCTGGACATTGGTTCTCGCTGCTCTCTGACACCCCCACCCTCACCCCATTACTGCCTGCCCCCTCTCTGCTGTGCCATCACCGGGCCCTGGTGCAGGGAGATGAGTCACCGGAATCTGCAGTGATGAGCGAGCCCGGCCTGAGCTGGCTCTGAGGAGGGGGAGAGATGGGGGTGAGGGGGGCTCATCTCTGCAGTGAGAGAGAGGGCAGAACTGAACTTGCAACCTCACTGGTCGAGCCTCACCTTCACACATGCACACACATGCCCTGGCACACACACCCACCGTGTCACCAGTGTTCTGCTCAGACCCTGATGCCGCATCTCCCTGTGGTCTTGTTCACCTTCCCTCAGGCACCTGCACTCACCTCCCACTGCCTCCCCCCACTCTGAAACAGGACCCAGCCAGCTGCACCCCCCAGGCCCCCAGAAAGATCTCCCACCTCCCCATCCTGGCTTCACTTCCTTTACTCCCAGGTGCCAGGGTGGGGCCCCTGCTCACCAAGTTCCTGGCTTTGGGTTCTCTAGGTGGTGATGGACTCAACCTGGACCCCACCTGCCACTGTTGGCTGGCCCTGGGAGGCTGGTGGGGCCCCCCTGAAAGGCTCGCTGGTCTGGTCTTGGGCTCACGTTGGCTTCTCTCCCCCTCCCCCGTGTCTGTGCCTCCCCCGTCTGACTCTTTCTCGTGACTGCTGTCTTGCCCACCCTGTTGGCCTCTCCTGGTGTCTCTGCGTCACCCTCTGTCTCTCTGCCTTAGGAGGATGAGTCGCCGCGGAGTGTGCTGGAGGAGATGGGTCTGGCATAGCCCCCGCCAGGCCAGGGCGTGGAGATGGGGTCCTGGCAGTGGGGTGCCAACGCCGCTTCTCCGCCCAGGGCGCTGTTCTTGGTGGGACTCTGCTGCCCCTCCTCTGCTGCCTCACCTTCTTCTGGAGTGAGCTGTGGGCTCAGGCCCTTCAAACATTCCCTCCCTCCACCCCCTACCTCCACTTTCCCCTTTTCCCACTGAAGGTTTTAAGAGCTAGGAGGCAGGAAAATGTGACCCAGATGGGGGTGCTATTGGCTTTTATTCCCTGCCTTTGCAGAACTGATGTCACCCCAGACGTCCTCCCCTCCCTGATAACTGTAAATATATAAATATGTCGGGTTAAAGGGAAAAGGTTTTCAGGGCGCTTCTCTTCCTCTCTGCCCCGTAACCTACCTCCACCCTCCAGATAGCCAGCCAGGGTGGCTTCTCTGCCTGGGAGGGAAGCCTGGCCCCCCTCTTTCTCTTTGGCTGCAGCTGGGCCTCTATCCTGTGCCAGGGAGGAACAACATAGTTAATTTTTTTCTAACCTTGCCACTTTGAGGGAAGGAAGGGTTGGGGGAAGGGCAAGCTTTAGGGGACCTTGGTCCTGGCCCTGTTCCTCTTTCACTCCAGTTCTGGGTGAGGCAGGAGCTGGGAGAGGGGCGGGGAGGGGGAAGTGTCTGCCTTTATTTCCTTTCTTCTGAAATAAAAGGAAAAGCATTTCTGGACTTTGCTGGCCTTGGGCTCTGTGAAGGAAGGCAGGGCTGCTGGCATCATCAGGAGGCCAAGGGATCCTGCCAGCCTTGGGAAGAAGCAAAGTAGAGAGCACTCAGTGAAATTAGAATTCCAGATACAAGAGGAATCATTTTGAGGATAAATGCATCCCGTGCAGTGTTTGGGACACACTTAACTCTAAAACTGCATCCATTGTGTATCTGGAATTTCAAATTTCCATGTCCTGTATTTTATCTGACCACCTTACCTTAAACAGATTTTTATGCAGAATGCATCTCCAAACAGGCTGCCCCCTACTCCCTGAGCTGCCTTTACAGAAGGAGGATCAGCTCCTCAGGATGTGGGTTCATTGTGAGGGGATTTCATTTGCCCAGTTTAGTTTCATTTGAATCAGTTCACAGGTACCTGTGATTAGAAAACTCTAAGATGAGAGGTCGAGGTGAGCAGGTCGCTCGAGCCCAGGAATTCCAGACCAGCTGAGCAACATGGCAAAACCCCATCTCTACAAAAAAAAAAAAAAAGGCAAAAATTAGCTGGGCATGGTGGCGTGCACCTGTAGTCCCAGCTACTCAGGAGGCTGAGGTGGGAGGATCACCTGAGCCCAGGAATTCGAGATTGCAGTGAGCTGTGATCCGGCCACTGCACTGCAGCCTGGGCGACAGCGTGAGACCCTGTCTCAAGAAAAAAAAAGGGGGGGGGGTTAAGAAGTGGCTTTAGTCAGGGTGTCTCTGTGGCTGCCACCCCTTCCTCCGTGCATTTCTGGCAAAGTACCTAGGACCAGAGAATTTAGGGAGCAATGGAGGGAGGTGGGTGGGTGAACAGAGGAAACTCTGGCATTATCCATGCAACCCCAGGATCTTGCGAAAAAGGAGCCGGGTGGCACCCAGAGCTGTGGCACCTCCTGCGGGGTGCCTTTTTCTTTTGAACCAGAGGTGGCTGGACACATCCTAGACAATTGGCTCTTTTATTGCATTCCGCTGGGCTTCTCCCTGTCAAGCCCTGGGGAAAGATGACTTTACCACCATCCCCCAAGCTGGAAGTGGAATTTCGGGTTTCTTGATGGGTGTGAGCCATATTCTCCTCTAAAAACCGTTTCAGGACTTTCTCCACTCATCCCTCGACTTGATTTGGGAACAGGAAGCAGGAGGAGATGGGGACATTGGCTGGCGCTTCCCTCACCGCCCCTTGGGAAGGACCATACAGGCCCAAGGGGACGGGTGAATAACCGAGAACAAAGTCCTAATAAAATAGTCACTTTTATTTCTTAGCAAAACTATTTCCTCCGTGAGGGGTATTTACAACAGAGAAAGGAAAGAAGGGGTCAATTCACAGCGACTTGGAGAGGTTGGAGGGGTTCGTGGGAGGCCCGAAGGGCTGGAGACAGACACACTTCACACAATTAATTGGAACTGCTTTTTCCGGTTTCGGATGGGGACGTCCCCAGAGGGACTTGGTGGGGTCGGAGTCCCCCGCAGGGAGGGAACTGGCACAAACCAGCGGTCCTCCTGGGCTGGTCCCGGGTCACCCGCGGGTGAGCTCGGGGAGTTCCGGCTCTGGACCCGGGGAGGGGGTCTGGCAGGTCCCGGCGCAGCCTGGGAACGGGGCGGGGCCGAGGGGCGGGGCCGGGGCGCATGCAAACACCGAGAGGGAATGGGCGACACGGAGGGGGGCGGCGGCGCGCGCGGCGGGGGCGCGCGGGGGCGGGGCCGGGGCGGGTCACGGGCGCCGGAGCAGCACGTGCTCGATGTAATTCTCCAGCTCCTCCTGCTCCTGCAGCCGGCGCTCCTCCGCCTCCGCCTCCTCCTGAGCGCGCCGAGCCTGGGCCTCCCGGCCGGGATAGTGGCGCGAAGGCGGCAAGGCGTGGTGGTAGTGGCGGCGGCGGGAGGCCGAGGGCGGCTGCAGTGTCCGCGGCCGGATGTAATTGGGGAAAGGGTGGTACGGCCCTGGCGGGTACACCTCGTCCTCCTCCCGATCCCAGGGCGGGAGCACCTCGTTCCAGTCCGGCAGTTCTTCCCGAGCGGGGGCGGGGGCGGGGGGCGGGGGCTGCGGGGAACGGACGTGGGTGGGAGCGGGGGCGACCCGGGGCGGCGGCACGGGCTCGGGAGGGGCGTTCTTCTTCCGCTTCCGTTTCTCCTCCACCTCCGCGATGATGCTGACCACGTCGTCCGCTGGCAGGTGGAGTTTGGTGGACAGCTCAATAAGGCTGTCGATCGTCTGAGGGTCCATCTCCTCGTCGTCATCCTCCTCCTCCCCGCCCTCCTCTGCCCCCTTGGCCTCCTTCTGCCGGTGGCCCGGCGTCTCTTCCTGGGAGCGCTTGTCCTCCGCTCCGGCTTCCCCGTCCTCCTCCTCCGCGAACAGGAGCGCGTTCTGCCTCGCCCTCTCCGCCTCCTCCGCCTCTGCCTCCGCCTCCGCCGCCTCCTCATCCTCTTCCCCCACCCTCTCCTCCCCGCCGCGTCTCTCCTGCTCCGCCTCCTCCTCCTCCCTTGCGCTCTCTCGCTCCTTCGCCGCCTCCTGCAGCCCCCGACCCCCCAGGCCGCGCTGCCGGGCCCCGCCCTGCAGCAAATACTGGAGCAGCAGGTCCGAGGCGAGGTCGGCCAGCCGCTCTTCCTGCGCCGCGGCCTGCCGCGTGGCCTCCGCCTGCCGCCGCCCGGCCTCCACCTGCGCCAGCCCTTGCTGGAGAAGGCGCTCGCCCGCCTCGGAGCCACCGAGGAGTGCGCTCTCCGGCCGGCGCGCCTTGGGGAACCGGGCGGCCAGGCCTTGGTACGCCTTGGATAGGGGTGCCAATGCCTCGTCTAGGTGTGTTTTGGGGGAGGACACTCCTTCCCCGAACTTGTGGGTTTCGGGAAGGGGCCCGCTCTCCGGCACACGCGCCTGGAATTGCGAGGGGGCCGGGGGTGGCAGGGGCGCGCGCTCCGGGACGCGCGCCTGGAACTCTCCCCAGGAAGCGCGCCACACGCGTTCTGGCCCCGGGCTCTCCAGATTCACTCGGGTCAGCGTGTGCGTGCGGGTTTCCGTCTCTGCTGCCGCCGTCTCCTGCTGGCGCTTGGCGCTACTTGGACTAAAATCTCGCAGTTCCTGGAGCAGGGACGCTAGCGCCTCGAGCTCCTCGGAGGGATCGCTCGCTTCGGGCCCATTCTCCGGAGTCTGAGGGCGAGGCGGAGCCGCGGGCGCCGGACTCTCCGGCGCCGGGAGGCTGTGGGTCTGGCTGCTCACGGTCTCGGTCAGCAGAGCTTCAGCTGCTTCTTCCGCCGGCTCCTGCTGGGAGCCGCTCGGTGCCGGGGGCGAGGCGGGGCGGTCGAGTGCCTGCAGCAGCACCGCGGCCAGCGCCCGGGGATCCACGCCCTGGAAAAGCTCTCCCTCGTCCTGCCCCTCGGAATTCCGAGCGGCTCGGACCTCTGGGGCGCTGCCATCCTTTGGCCCGGGCACTGGGTCCCCGGCCACCGGCTCTTTATGCTCAGAGCTGAGGGGAGGAGGCTGCGCCTCAGGGCGACCAGAGGGTGCTGCCCCTAACCCCTTGATTAGCAGAAGGTAGAAGAGGGCGGAAGCCGGCAATCTGAGGGCTTTCATGACCAAGAGGCTGCCAGAGACTGAAAAATAGAAGGGACCAAAAAAAAAAAAAAAAAAAGAGGATTTCTGTAAGAATTTCCCTCTCTAGATCTATGTTCCCTTCCCCCACCTTTCAGCAGGAAACCCAGGGCTTCCCTGATCCCCCTAACCTTACCCACAAGAGGAACGTTTAGGAGCAAAGGAGGAAGATGTTGTGCCGATCTCTGGAGTCGTGTAAATGGGAAAAGAACGCCCGAAGGCCTCTCTTACCCAGGGCTTCCTCGCCCCCTTCCCTGAGCCAACTCACTGCCATCGCCCACGTACTAAGCAGCAATATGGGGGAAAAAAATATCTGCTCTCTCCCTCCCCGTAGGACTCCCCGGATGGTGCGTGGGCGACTTCAGCAGCAAGAGAAAAAGCTGCGACTCCCCCGTTTACCGGGGACCCTTACCAGGGGGCTCCCGCTGTGCTTGCAACGCCCCCATCGAGAGGAGAGAGAACCCTCCCTCACGCCCACGGTTTGAGGGACGGACAGCGGAGTATTTACCAGCTGGTGTCACGAAGCGGGAGGTGGAGAGGAGGGTCGGGGCAGGATGGGGACTGGGGAAGATCGGGACGCGTCCGCCTCGGCTCCGAGTGGTGGCCGGGGTACGAGCGACGGTCGAGGTCTGGCGTCCCCTGGGCTGGGCTCAGCTGGGTCGGCGCGGCTCCGGGCGGCTCGCTCGCTCCGGCTTCAGCACGCTGGACAGCGCCCGCGCCTCCACCGCTTTATAAAGGGGAGCGCGCGGGGTCACGTGGGCGCGCCCCGCCCCATTGACGTCAATGTTCATTCATGGGGAAGCGGGCGGGCGCCTGGAGGAGGGAGGACGCCCTACGATTGGAGGGTGCCTGCCTCTCCCGGCCTGCGCCTGCGCGCTGGGGCCTTCGGCTGGAGGGGTGTGCGCTAGCGGAGCTCCGGGAAATGAATGAATGAATGAATGAATGAAATGCTGAAGCGGGCGGAGCGGGGGGCTATGAATGAATGAAGGAGGGACGAGGAGAAAAGGATGAATGAATGAATGGGAGAATGAATGGAAGGGTGGATGCAGAGGCGTTGGAAGGCGGGAGGATGGGTTGCAGAGCAACTTGGAGCTGCTGGATGGAGTCCGCCGTTGCCGAGTGGACTTGGAAAAGGGCAGCCCCAGCGTCTCACTGGGCACCAGTGGGAGATAAATACTGGGGAGGGGAAGGATAAAGATTCGACAGCCGAGGAGGGGGCCGTGCTCGCCACCCCGAGACCACACGCCCAAGGACCGCATGAACCTGAGCACGGGGGGGACATATCTGCGCGCCCGCGGGCGCTGTCCACGGATCGGCGGTGCGGGGTGGCAGCCCCCTAGCAGGGGCAGATGGGTGGATCTTGCGGTTTTGGTAATCCCATCGGAAAGGGTCGGAGTCGGAAGAGAAGGGGGAAGGAATGAGGATGTATGTGCCTCTGGGTCGTGTCTGTTTCACAACCCGTGCTGTGTCTGGCGAAAAAGGTGTGTCTGTCCTTCTGTCCCCCGACTGCCGCCTGTGTCAAGGCCCCCCGCTGTGCCCCTTTGGCCTATCTCTTCCCATTCTCCCCCAGTCGCTTTCCCTCCAGCCACTTCCCTCCCCCAAGGACGTTTGGAGGGCGAGACCAGACCAGGTGGGGAGGGGGTTGCGCAGGTGGGGGGGTGACTCAACTCCAGCTCTCTCCACCGCTTAAAGGGAAGGTTTGAACGCGATGGGAGGGGGGCATGCAACGTCACAGATACCCCTCTCTGCCACCAGACCCTTCGACCGTATCTCCTGCCAGAGAGGTTGGGGCTGGGGGCTTGGACAGCTAGAGGTTCCGGGGGTGGGGGGCGATGACGCACAGATTTGCGCAAAGAGAATCCATCAGCGAGCCGGGTCCGGTGAAGGGAGACCAGCCGTGGGCGGGGGTGGGGGAAGAGGACGGAAATGGGGAGGGGGCAGGGGAGAGGAGAGGGTGGCAAGGGGGGCAGCCACTGCAGGAATGAAGGGGAGGGAGGGAGGAAGGCTGGAGGGGGCTGCGGTGCTGGCAGAGAGCGGTGCGGGGGCGTGGACAGGGAAGGGGGGAACGACAATGACACACGCCAGACACACACGAACTGCGGACACAGAGATGCTTGTGGGCACAGCAGGGCACCCGCACCCTAAGACTCTGAAAACCGAGGTCAGGGCTGTCTGCCAGGGGTTCAGAGACTCTTTCAGAGACAGTCCTCACCCCCCTCCTCACCTCTTCCTAGAACTGACCCTCCTTCCAACCTCCCCCTCCCTACACACACACTCACGTGCTTTCTCTCTATAACCAGCAGTGGCTTCTCGCTTCCATCAGTGGCTCGACTTTCCCAGAAGAAAGCCCATCAGCTCTGCGGGGAAATAAATGGGGAGGAGTGAAGAGGGGGGAAAGAGAGAAGAGATGGGGGCAGGGGAGGAGGAAGGAAGGAAAGGATCTGAAACAGGTAGAAGGAGCAAGCTAAAGGAGAGAGAGAGAGAAAAAAAAAACAAACACTGAGAACCAAGGAGACAGTGGAGATTCCAAAGAAAGGAGTGAAAGAGGGGTTAGGAGACCCTGAGGCAATGCCTCCCATCCCCATACATAACTAGCCACAGCTTCCCCTCCTTCCTCTCCTCTCCCCCCATCTCCCCTTCATCTTCCCAGCCTGGATACAGAGAGCAGTGGGATGAGGAAGGGGTCACGTTACCTTCCTGAGGAGGATGAATCAGAGAGAGATGGCTCAGACATCTGGAGAGGGGGATGGGAAGCCATCCAAGAGAGGAGGGAGAGGGGAGGGAGGGAGCCAAGGGGGCTGACTGAGTGCTGATGGGGATTAGAGACCAAGTTGCAAGATGAGAGACAGGCACCTAGAGAAACTGTATTTGCCTGTGGGCTTGTGTGTGTGTGCACACACCTGGGTGTGCATGTACATGGCTTGTGCACGTATATTTATATGTGTACAGAGATGAATTAGATACATGACGGGGGGGGAGAAAAACAAAGGGAATGGGGAAGCAATTGTGTATTTAATCAGATCAAGAGTGAATGGGCATGGTAGTGTTTCCAATTTAACTATGTGATGTTCTCTTCCATTCTGTGTGGCTCTTTGTGTTTGCTTCCAGGTGTGTGTGTATGCGCGCGAGCGTGTGTGTATTGGGGGGTTTCTTATCTCTTTTTTATGCCTGTATGACCATGCTGTTTGGGATCTTTGAACACACCAAGTTCTGGGCATCTACTCGTGTCCAAAAACTGTGCCTGGCTTGGTGGTACACAATAATGTATGTGTAAGCATACACATGCCCCCACTTCCCATCCCTCCCTTCCTCCACTTAAGCTCAGAAGCCCAGGAGAGCTTCTCAGAAATCAGCATCCCCAAGGCTCCAGCATCTTGTGGTAAGGGAGCAGGGTGGAGGTGAATGCCTGGGGCACCAAAGGCTTGGAGATTCCACAGTCTGGGTCTTGATTCTTTATGTCTGCATGGTCTCTGGTGCATGGTCTCTGGATTCATTGTTTCTGCTTCTCTGGTGCATGGTCTCTGGACTCATTGTTTCTGCTTCTCTGTCCCAGTTCCCTACCTGGGTCAACTCGATCACACACTCCCCCCTCTACTGGGGGTGAGCTGTGCCCTTCATACCCTGCTGCCTTTAGGGGCTTCTGGACTGGGCACAGGTTCCTGGGATGGGGAAAGGAGAGAGATAGTGAGAAAAAGAAAGAACTGAAGAAAGTGGGAGAGACAGTGCTGGAAAAGGCAGAGCTGAGATGGGGACCTGGTTGGGGATGCCTGGTATTGGCTCTGACTTGTTTGTGTGAATCCATCATTTCTCTTTGTGTTTGTTCCTGAATCTCCCTCCAAGAGGGTAGCTGGAGAAGATGGGGTCCAGCATCGTAGGAATCTAAACTCAAGATATGGAAAGCCAGAGGATCGGGGAAGAGAACTGGGTCTTTTCCCTGAGAGGGTCTGGGAGAGAAAGAGAGAGCAGGGGCTTGTGGACCCCGAAGCTCACAGTTCCCTTCTTCTCCTCCCCCTCCCCCCAACCGGTGACTCACCTCTGCAGCCTTTAACTGCGTCAGCCATGGTGGGGGGGCAGGCAGGGAGGGGGCACTTTATGAGAGGGGAAGGGGTCTCCACTTTGAATTCACAGAAGATGCTAAAGGCCCCCTGAAAATTGCCCAATTTAGAACACACTCTTGCCCTATCCCCTTCCCATCCCAGGGCTGGGGAGTCCCGGGGAAGGGACTGAGGGAGGGCTAGGGGGCTACTGGAGGGTCTGGAATGATGAATGATGGGAAGGGGGTGTTCACCCTGATTTTTAGTCCCGAGGTCCCACTCGCCCTCAGACCCCCACCCACTCCTGAGTGGGGGAGGGGAGAGACCCAGCAAGCGGGGGAGGGCAACGCCGCAGAGATGAGTCACCAAGAAAGAGAGAGAGAAAGAGACAGAGAAGGGGAGAGACACGAAGAGAGAGCCACTGGAGAGACTGATACACACTCACACACTTAAATACACACACAGACACACACCATGAAGGTGGTATCCACCAAGAGAAAGAAAACCACTTCTGTAATCCTGAACCAGCCAGCCTCCTTCAACTTCCACCTGTCACACAGACAACACACTGTCCTAGAGAATCACACAGAGACTGGGAGACACACCCACTTACACAAACACAATGTCACACCTCGCCTAGCAGTCACCCAGACCGAGGCTGGAGATGTGTCCAGGGCGATAGAGATGTTCACTAAGTGTTCTCATTCATTCCTTTTACCAGGTGGAGGGAAGGGCGCCAAAACCCTCAAGGAAAGCGACTTCAGAAATCCAAGACGCGGTTGCAGGGACTCACAGGCACACTCGACAATACACACAAGTCGCCTGCTTCCCCGTCCACACGTACATAGTAACATATCAAGCATCGTCCTCATCAAAAAGGAAAACAACAAAAAAAAGCCACTTGAGGTACCTGATTCTGGGGTACACCAGGCACGTTGTCCCGAATCCATCCCACCCAAACACCCCCTGACCCGTGCACACATGTCCAGAAACGCAGACACACAAAGACGCCCACGGACACACTCACACGGACGAAAACCACCTTGTGCTGCCTCGCCCGCGTCCGCGCACGTCCTGGCGCCCCCGCGTGTTACTTTGGGGGATCGCAGTCTCTGCTGCTCCAGAGCAGGCTGGGTGGGGGGCGGTGCCCAGACTCTCTCCACCTCCTCCCCACACCATGGGTTGCCCACCTAGAAATGGGGAAAGCAAGCCAGGCTGGCCAAGGGCGACTCTGGAACTGGAAGTTAGTTGCCTGGATCCTGGCTGATGGAAGCTGGTCTTTGATGCCAAGAGGGACTTGGGAGAAGAACCCACAGAATTTGGGTAGCAGCAGATTCCCAGATCTAGGGAAAAACAAGGCCGGGGCTAGTCAGGGGGCGGTGCTGCTGCCCACCTCGGTCCTGAGCAGTGGTTTCTTTCCTCAATTGGCAGGGGTGGGGTAGGGGCGCACGGCCAGCAACCCACCCCAGAACCCCTCCCCACCTCTTCCCTCGCCCCAGGAAGTCATTAGCCTCATTGCCAAGGGATTAGAGATCCCCTCTGATACAGGCTCCTGTGGAAAGGGGAAGGTAATGTATCTCATCCTCCCCACTGAGAAGTGAAACAGACACAGAGGGTGGCCAAAAGGTCCATTTTATTGTCCTACAGTCGTGGTTACTGTGACAAGGAGGGTGGCAGCATGGCCATGTCTGCCTGGCACAGGAGACAGCCAAGCAGAGCATCACAGTAGTAAAACCAAAGCTGGGGAAAGTGGTGAAGTGGCAGGTGCCCCCGCTTTGACCTGCTGGTGTCCCCCTCTGCCCACATCTCAGATCCCATTCCCAGCAAACCTCAAACTCACTGCCAACATTCTCCTAGCACGTAGGCATTGCCCAACAAGAAGTTCAAGTGAGCATCATCAGACAGAGTGAAGTTCTAGGTCATGCTCTAGGCTTGGGACACCTGGGTTCTATTCGCTGGGAGGCTCCCAGCTACTTTGAGTGACTTAGAAGTCACTTTGATCTTTCCCAGACTTCTGTTTTCTTCCTCTGCCTTTGATGTGGGGAGCCAACATTGGAGACAGCGCTGTGCAGATGCAGCTGTTACTACTTGCAATTAAATAGAAGACTCTCAAAGTTCTAAAAGCATAAATGATTTAGAGGAAGGGAGTGGTGTCCAGAAATACCAGGAGGTGGGGATTCCAGTTGCACTAGAAGGCAGCCTGGTTGGAACCAGGAGACAATCCCTACGCCAGGCTGAGGGACCTGCCCTCCACTATACCAAACTCTCCAGCCAGAACCCCTGCCCATCCCTCCACCCCCGCCTGGGTTAGCTGGGGCAATGGGGAGCCTGCAAAATAGCAACGTTGTGCAAAGCTGGAGGAAACCCCAGTGAGAGAGGCAGGCTCAGGAAGTGCATCACCAAGGTGAACAAGGACCCAAATGGGGAGCAGTCTAAATACATTTCCTTTTACAGGGTTTCCCTCTCTGGATTGACACTGGGCTGGTGATGGAAAGGGGAACAGAGGGGCAGGTAAATGAGCACGGCTGTGCTAAGGGTCGTAGAGATCTAGAGAGGATGAGGAAGAGGGGCTAGAGAGAAGTGTGGAGAGGGCGCTGATCTCTGGCACCAGAGGCTTGAGTGGGGGGGGAGCTAGGGGTGGGGAGGGAAGGGCAGTGCCAGTTTTGAGGGCTTTAAAAAGGGCAGGAGGAAGAAAAGAAACCCGGATTGAGCGGCTGCGCTCGGGGAGGAGGCTGGGCATCCCACACACTCCTGCGCGTTTCCACCCACGAGGGGGCAGAAGGGAGAAGCCAGGAAAGGCGGAGTTCATGCCAGGGCTGGGGTGATGGACAGGGAAGGACTCTGAAGCCTGTGCCGGGACCAGTTCTTTGGAAGAGAAGAGAGTGGATAATAGCAGTCAAGGCCGCCCCGCCCCCAAATCCGGCACTTCAGGTCAGGGAATAGGCACTGGTGTTTGGGGGCGCTAGAGGCGAGATAGTAAGCGGAAAAGGGACAGAGTGGGGGGACCTGCGCCGGTAAGGGTGGGAGTCAGAGGGGACTTCCCAAGGGACGCAGAGTAGGAAATGGCAGGGAAGAGGCTGGCTGGGGAAACTGCGGAAGGGGGCAGGTCCAAAGTGCTTCATTTTCCCCCACCCCGCCAGAGGATAGGTCTCAGAGGTCGGCCTCCAGCAGGTACTGTTCAGTATAACCCTTCACCAGCTCCAGCCCCAGCCCGGCCTGGCAGAAGTCAGCCAGCTGTGACCACAGCTGGGGCTCCAGGAAGAGCTGGCACATGACGTTGAGGCCGGCGAGGCGCGGGGCCTGGCGCTGCAGGTGCCACACCAACTGGCTCTGCACCTGCGCGCCGTCGCTGCCGAAGGCGTCGATGTTGAGGTAGCGCCAAGTGCCGTCCCCGCCGTGCGGTATGGGGAAGGGGCGCGTGCACAGCGTGAGCACGCGCGGGCGCGCGCGGCTGTCCACGCGCCACTCCAGGCCTTTAGCCGCCAGCAGGCGCAGGTTGCTCTCGCTGGGCCGGTAGGGCTGCCAGTCCTGGATGATGGTCCCGCCCGGAAGCACATCGCGCTGCACGGAGGGCGACAACAGGAGGCGTGCCACGTCGCCGCCTGCCTCGGACACGGCCTCGGTGGGTAGCGGCGAGAAGGTGCCGGAGGTCCGCAGCTCCGCCAGCCGCGCGCCCAGCCGGGCCAGCAGCGCGGACGCGTTGAATCGGACCAAAAGGATGGCCTGCGGGGGGCACGAGTGAGCGCGAGGCGGGCGCGGGAGGGTTGGCGAGCCCGGCGCCTCTCGGCAGGAGTCTTCATTCCACATTCACGCCCACGGGCTCCAGAGGAGCGACCGTGACGGCTCCGGGCGGAGTGGGGGTATGGGAAAGCCTGGGTTTCAAGGGTACCAGAGAGGGACCAGGGGCACGGGCTCCCAATACCTGGATCCCCAAGGAGAGTTGGGATCATTGTGGAGTAGCCAGGGAACCGAGGGTGCGGGTCCCCTGGTCTCCAGGGACGTGAAAGCCAGGGAGGCCGCTCAGTCAGTAGGATTAGGGAGGCGCAGAGGGAGGACAAAGGCTCAGATGAGGATGCTTGGGTCACTGAACAGAGGCAGGATCCTAGGGGAGGCAAGGTCCCCGAAGTTGGGATGTAAGGTTTCAGGCTGGGAGTCAGGAGTCTGACTTCCCCTGAGTCAAAGGGTCTGGTAAGGACTGGAAGTCCCAAGGCAAGGCTCATGGGCCGCATCACTCAGTAGAGCCCGGAGAGAAAGCAAACCCGGGCTCCGCTGGGCGTGGGGAAGGTCTCCCCGTGTGCCCCAGCAGAGAGGCCCATCCGAGCTCCCCGTCCTTCTCACCTGCTTGGTGATTAGGCGGTATTTCTTCAGCTCCCGGGGGCCCAGCTGGTCATCCCGGGTGAGCCGTGCCACCTTGACCCCCGGGTGCTGTTGCTTGACCAGCTGCGAGCAGAAGCGCTGCAGCAGCCCGGCCACGCCCTTCCCGCGCTCCCAGGGCGCCACGCGCAGCCCCTCCACCAGCGCAGTCTCCCCGGCGTCGATCACGTTCACCGACTCCAGCGCGATCTGCGGACCGAGGCCGTTAGCGGGAGACCCTCCCCGCCTCCGCCCCTGCCAGGGCTGTCGGCTCACTGAGCTCTCCTCTTCCCACACGCTGAGCACTCCATCGACACCACCCGGGCACCAGGCCAGGCCTGGGGCAGCACGGCACCCGGGCCTCAGATTCCAGAGCCCGGAGAACAGTCATTCGCGGGGGTCTCATCCAACTTTTTTTAAATTTTTATTTAAAACAGGGTCTCGTCATCCCAGGCTGGAGCGCAGTGGTGCGATCACAGCTCACTGCAGCCTCAAACTCCTGGGCTTAAGCGATTCCCCCCACCCCCAGCCTCCCTAGTAGCTGGGACCACAGGCACGCACCCCAACTCCCGGCTTTTTATTTATTTTTATTTTTTAGAGACGGGGGTCTCGCAAGTTGCCCAGGCTGGTCTGAAACTCCTAGCCTCACGTGATCCTCCGGCCTCGGCCTCCCAAAGAGCTGAGGTTACAGGCGTGAGCCGCCGCGCCCGGCCCCTTTCACCTCTCCAGAGGCTCCGAGTGCAACTAGTTCTGGACCGTTCGCCACGCCTCTTACTTGGCTCCTCCCCCGGGAGCTTGTCACGCCCACTTCCTCTTAGCCGCCCCCCCCCACCCCACCCCACCCCCGAGCCCGACTCTAGGCTCTTCCTGCTCTTGGCTTCCAGATCCTCTTCGGGAAAGGGTTTCCTGTGCTGGGGGGTCCTGGTCCCAGTCTAGCTGCTCCCACCCCTAGCCTATCCCCTCTCTCCTGCTCCTCACCTCTTGTGCTCTTGCCCCCAGGAACTTCTCCAGTGGATCCTCAAACTTTGAAGCCCTCTCCTGTCCCTCCGGTGTCTCGGCTTTCGGAGTCCTCCACGTCCTCCACCCCACCCCCACTGACATAGCCCCTGGATCCACACCGCACGCCTTGCTTTTCGGTACTAAAGCAGACTGTTTCCTCAGCATCCGGACAAAGGCTGTCGAGAAGCTCTCCCCCTCCTTTTCCTAAGATCCACGCACCCGCCGGTGGCTTCACCCCATGTCACCTGGGCCCTGCCCCCGGGCTCACCACGCCTCCGTTGCGCTTGGCCAGCACCACTGTGCGGTCGGGGTCCCGGAGCCAGCTGTGGTAGCGGCTGGGAAGGTAGTCCAGGCCGCCGTAGATGCCCCCCGAGATGGCCATCACCTCCTCAAACTCCCGTTCCGTGGCCACCACGAAGTCCAGTGGCTCGGCCTCAGCCTCAGGTCCCGATCCCGACCTAGGCTCGGCCCCCGACAACTCTGCCTTGGCCTCAGGCCCTGACTCGGCACTCAGGGACTCAGCCTCAGCCTCAGGCCCCGATCCGGACCTGGGCTTGGCCTCCACTTCCTGTGCCCGGGTTTCGGAGCTCGGCTCTGCATCTCCGGCAGCCTCCTTTTCCGGCTTGGGGACCTCTGAGGTGGCTGTACCACAGCTGGCTTCCAGCTTCATGACCCTGCAGAAAAAAGAAAATTCAGCACCTGGATCAGAGCCCTTTGTTTCCACATCTGGGCCCCTGCACGCAAACGGTTCCAATGCCCCTTTCTATAGAAACACCCCCCGCTTTATTTATTTATTTTTTTGAGAGGGAGTCTCATTCTGTTGCCCAAGCTGGAGTGTAGTGGTGCAATCTCAGCTCACTGCAACCTCTGCCTCCCAGGTTCAAGTGATTCTCCTGCCTCAGCCTCCCGAGTTGCTGGGAATACAGGCACATGCCACCATACCCAGCTCATTTTTGTATTTTTAGTAGAGAGAGAATTTCACCATGTTGGCCAGGCTGGTCTCGAACTCCTGACTTCAGGTGATCCTCCCACCTCAACCTCCCAAAGTGCTGCGATTACAGGCATGAGCCATCACATTGGCCCCTTTCTTCCTTTCTTCTTCTTCTTTCTTTCTTTCTTTCTTTCTTTCTTTCTTTCTTTCTTTCTTTCTTTCTTTCTTTCTTTCTTTCTT
>CM052649.1:176948727-176959309 GCA_028533165.1 Leontopithecus rosalia
TTCCCCCCTTCCCCCTTCCCCCCTTCCTCTCTTCTTTCCTTTCCTCTCTTTCTCTCCCTGTTTCCTTTTTCTTGCTGATTTTATGCAAAGGGCTAGCATTCTCATCACTCTTTTTTCAGGTTTAATCCTTATTTTAATAAACAAGCAAAAAAAGAAAAGAAAAGAAAAGAAAAAATGTTAAGCCATTTCTTCTAAGCCAATCAACCCCTCCTTTCCTTCCTTCTGTCCCTCTTCCCCATAGGGAGACTTGGGCTCTGTCCACTCGGGGACTAGGAACTGTTTTTAAAGGGCTCTGTCAGAGCGCCACCAAAATAAAATGGAAAGCCCCCTATCCAAGTCCCAGTGACTTCTTTTTTTTTTTTTTTGAGACGGAGTTTCGCTCTTGTTACCCAGGCTGGAGTGCAATGGCGGGATCTCGGCTCACCGCAACCTCCGCCTCCTGGGTTCAGGCAGTTCTCCTGCCTCAGCCTCCCGAGTAGCTGGGATTACAGGCACGCGCCACCACGCCCAGCTAATTTTTTGTATTTTTAGTAGAGACGGGGTTTCACCATGTTGACCAGGATGGTCTCGATCTCTTGACCCCGTGATCCACCCGCCTCGGCCTCCCAAGTGCTGGGATTACAGGCTTGAGCCACCGCGCCCAGTGACATCTATTTCTAGGCCGGTCTCCTCCAGACCAGCCAAACCAACCAGTCAAATTCCCCTTCTCTCTTTCAACCAATTATAATGCTCACCTCGGATAACCTACATTAAGCCTCATCAGCCAACATCCCAAGGGCACACGAACCAGCTACTCTGTGGGGGTGATATTGACTTGGCTGAACTTTTATTTATTTATTTATTTGACCTAGGTTTGGGGAAGGTTGATCAGCAGAGGCACTGAGTCGTGGTTTGCCCTCCCAAGTTGTAGACAGAGCTTTCCCATACAAACCAAGCTTCAAAACAAGAGTTCCATCTTCCTCTTTCTTCTCTGATTCTTTCTCATCTGATTCCACCTGGAGATTACCTGGGTATGGAGCCAACATTATCAGAGGAGAGGAGGAAGCCAAGCTCAGAGGACTTAGAGCCCCTGATGGGGCCATTAGAGACCATCAGGTTCAACTCATTCTTTTCACAGTCAAGGAGATTAAGAGCCTTGCCCCAGGTGAATCAGCTCGGGCAGAGCCAGGCTAAAAATTAAGTTTCCTGGGCTTCCAGGCCAGGGGGAAGATCTCTTATTACTGTTGTTGTTTGTTTATTTAATTTTATTCTTTTGAGACAAGCTCTTGCTTTATCGCCCAGGCTGGAGTGCGCTGGCACCATCACAGCTCACTGCAGCCTCAACCTCCTGGGCTCAAGCAATCCTTCCCCCTCAGCTTCCCATGTAGCTGGGACCACAGGCAGGTGCCACCACATCTGGCTAATTTTTAAAATGTTTAATTTTTTTTGTAGAGATGGGGTCCTACTATGCCAAGCTGGTCTTGAACTCCTGGGCTCAATGGATCCTCCCACCTCCAGTTCCTGAAGTGCTGGACTGTTAGGTGTGAGTCACCATGCCCAGCCAAGATCTCTTTTTAGTGTATCTGGATCTCTGAACCCAGCCTGAAGAGCATGGAGAGGAACTACTGGGTCCTTGAACAGGAGTTGAAGGGTCCAGGTGGGCTAAGCTTATGAAGAAGCAGAGATGGGGCTGCTGGGAACTCCCCCACTGTCTGACCCACACTGTAAGCAATCCCTCTGGTACCATACAAACCTCCATTCTTGGAACCAGCCCAAGCCCCAGACCTCTTGCACCACACTCTGGCGACAATGGGTCCCAAAGAAGAGCAAGTTAGCTCTTGACTCCATCTGCAGCTCCAGGCAACATGGACCAGCTGTTCCTGGGAAACTCAGTGGTGCCTCCAGCAATAGCCTCACTGCCCGAAAAGGTGATGAGGTATGACAGCCGGTAGACTGAAACCCACCTGACTCACTCAAGATGTTCAGCTCCAGTTTCCTTCCCTTGCTTACAGGAAGGGAGGCCCTTTCCAGAGGGTATTTCTACATCTCAGATAAGGTTGCTTGTGGTGGGAGGCAGGGGCAGGGGTGGACGTGGGGAGTTCCCAGCACCATGGAAAAGGAAGAGCTTTCCAACGCATCCCTCATCTTTAAACCTAGGCACAACCTCTAGCCCCGTTCCCTTTTTGGGAACATGAACAAAGGTTCCCAGGTTCTCAAACCTTGGAGGAGGTAATAAAACAGGTCAGGGATTCCAGGCCAAGCCAAAGCTGTGGGCTGGCCCTGTAACCCTTGCTTCACATGCTGACTAGTTCCTGCCCTCCAGTCCAGCACCCTCCAGCCTGGCTCCTTGGCTGTCTTGGCAAAGGCCGAGGCAGCTGGTGCCTCCAAGGCACTGTGGGAGCTGCAGTCCAGATATCTCCTGGACCAAGCCCCCTTCCTAAAGAGAAACAACATTTCTTGGCCAGGCAGGGTGGCTCATGCCTGTAATTCCAGCACTTTGGGAGGCAGAGGCAGGTGGATCACATGACATCAGGAGTTCAAGACCAGCCTAACATGGTGAAACCTCTTCTCTACTAAACACACACACACACACACACACACACACACACACACACACACACACAATTAGCCAGGCTTGGTGGCAGGCATCTGTAATCCCAGCTACTCAGGAGGCTGAGGCAGGAGAATTGCTTGAATCCTGGAGGTGGAGGCTGGGGTGAGCAGAGGTGGTGCCACTGCACTCCAGCCTGGGCAACAAGAGAGAAACTCTGTCTCAAAAAAAAAAAGAGGGACAGCATTTCTCTCTCCATCCCTATCTCTATATCCTTGGGGACCTTCTTGAAATCTCATAAATATGAATGATTGCTTTGGGGAGGGGGGAATTGGAGTCATAACTGGGCATGCTGGGATCCCACCCCCTTGCACCCCACTCCCACCACACCCCACACACCTGAAATATCGCTGCCCTTGAGACCGATGGCTTCTTGACACTGGGGAGGAAGGAGAGGGAGGAAGGGGGAGCCCAGTCGCCAGAGAGGCGGAGACAAAGAAGGCAGCTGCACAAAGCGCCCGAAGATGAGAGCGAAAAGGACGGGAATGGAGGCAGAGAGCAGACAAAAGCAGACAGGAGGTGCAGCCGCAGGGGATGGGCAGGGAGGCGGGAGGAGGCTCCAACACAGAATCACAGAGATGACACCTCGTGATTCCGGGACAAGCAGATGCCAACAACAAAAACAACTCTAGCACGCACCCCCTCCCCTGGGACACCATAAATAGAAAGGAGCGTGACACACCCCCTTCGCCCCGGGGTTTGGGGGCGGGGAGCCGGGGAGGGAAAGGGGTCAAGGGGAAAAGAAAGTCAGAAAAAAGGCTGGAAAAGAACAATCCTGGAAACCCAGATAGGGGAGAGGCGATAAAGTGGGGGCGGGAGGGAAGGCCTGGGGGGGTGGGCAGAGTCAGGGCCGAGGAAGAGGGCCCAGCGAAAGAGGGGGACGCTCCCCAGAGGTCCACAGTTGTGGAGGAGGGGGGCTGTCCTGCAGGGTCTTCCCTCTGTCCCTATCCTGGAGTGAGGGCTAGGGCTTGGGCGAGAGGGAGATTGCAAAGGGAGCGGTCTGCTTGGCCGGGTTTCCCCTGGGCACGGGACCCTGGGGACAGGTGGGAGCAACAAAGCAGCAGACGGGGTCGGGGGAGTGCTTCTGGACACCTGAAGCGCAGCCTCTGATTCAGTTTTCTGGGTCACCAGACTGGAAGGGGCTGGGCAGAAGGGGGCGCAGCCACTTGGTCCCGCTGGGGGGCAGTGGCCTTCTGCTGCCCCATTCTGCGGTCGAGGAGCACGCTAGCCCCCTCCCAAGTCCCCAGGCCCGGCCGCCCCCCTACCTCGCCGGAGCCGGAGCCAGGATCGAGATGTTGCGAGGCCAAGCGGGGCAGGTGGCCGGCGCAGACAGCCCCGGTGCCAAGAGAGGGGTCTCTTTGGAGCCCCCAAGAGTCAAAAGAGGATGACGTGCGGGGACCCGGCCGCGCCGTCGGAGCCTGACTCAAACTTCGAAGGTCGGCGCTGGGGCTACGCCGCAGATCCCTTGGCGACGCGGGCTGGGGCACCCAGCCGGTCGGGGGTTCGGGTGGCGCGCGTGGCTCCCTCGGCGACGCTCCAGCGGCTGCTTCGAGGGGCGGAGACCCCGGCGACGAGGTAGAAACCCGGGACGGATCTGGAGCGGACTCGAGCCCTGTTGTCGGGGCCTGGGGTCCGGGTGCGCCCTGGGCAGCTGGGTGGCCTCGAGCCCCGCTGGCGAGACTTGAGACTCCACCCCGTGTCCCGGCTGCGGTGTGGGACTGGGAATGGGGGTGTCTCGGGTTTTGGTGGTGATGCTGGAGTTGCTGACTTAGTTACCTCCCCACCCCACGCCCAGCACCTCTGTTCTCTGTTGGGGGTGTCCCCCACTGCCCGAAGTACCCCTCCTCCAGGAGCCACACCTCAATGGAATCTCCTCTCTCCACAGTAAGGGCGTCTGGAAAGATGACTCCCAGCCTTCCACCACGGAAACCGATAGAGAGAAACAGAAGCCCTAGAACACCAGGAAGGCGAAGAGACACCAAGGGACGGAATTTGAGAGATTGAAAGGTGAAGAGCAGGCCAAGACCTCTGCATCTTCTCACCAATGCTTGGGTGCCACGGGTGCGTAAGGCGTCCTCAGTCCACACTACGGGGGGACAGCAGGCAGAAAGACTTCCAGGTACACAGGGCATACCCAGGCACATTCACACAGACCTCTGCACGCAGGAGGCTCTGCATCCCACGCTGATCCTGGTGGGTGGGGAGGAGGAGGGAAGGATGGAGCTGGGACCCGGTTGGATGCAGCGCTGCCCCCGGCTCCAATAAGCTGGTGGCCCAGGCTCTTAACTCCTACAAAGTTCTCCATCCCAGCTATGAAGTGAGATCAAGGCCCTGTGCGGTGACTCTCGCCTATAGTCCCAGCATTTTGGGAGGCCGAGGTAGGCGGATCACCTGAGGAGAGAGTGCAAGACCAGCCTGGCCAACATGGTGAAACCACGATTCCACTAAAAATACAAAAATCAGGCGGGGACAGTGGTGTGTGCCTATAATCCCAGCTACTGGGAAGGCTGAGGCAGGAGAATCTCTTGCACTCGGGAGGCCAAGGTTACTGTGAGCTGAGATCACACCACTGCGTTCTAGCCTGGGCAACAAAGCAAGACTCTGTCTCAAAAAAATAAAAATAACTAGACGAGGTGGGGCATGCCTGTAATCCCAGCTCCTCGGGAGGCTGAGGCAGGAGAATGCCTTGAACCCAGGAGGCGGAGGTTGCAGTGAGCTGAGATCGTGCCACTGCACTCCAGCTTGGGCGGCAGAGCGAGACTCCATCACAAAAAAAATAAATAAATAAAATAAAAAATAAGCCAATAAAGTGAGATCAGAACACCTTCAGTTCTACCCCAGAAGGAACCAGGAAAGCGATGGACAACTGTAAGCTGCTTTGGAGATGCAGTGAGTAATGCTAAGGACTCTTGAGTTCTGCTGGAGTCCTCTCCCCAGGAGCAACCCAGCTCTCATGCTCTCTCTGCCCTCACTCTCCTACCGCAAAAGTCATTGTTCACCCATCTTATCCCATTTTTCTCTCTTTTTTTTTACTTTCCGAGGTTATAACTTCATCACCAGGCAAACTGATGCCATTGGATGTGCCAATGTAATGAGAAGGAAGGGCCAAACGGGAATAACACCAAGGGTTAAAGGAATGAAAATCAGGACTTCTAGGCTGAGGTAGGCCGAAATGCAACCGAAAAATCATTCAACATTTTTATTTTTTAAAATTTTTATTTATTTATTTATTTTCTGAGACGGAGTTTCGCTCTTGTTACCCAGGCTGGAGTGCACTGGCGTGATCTCGGCTCACCGCAACCTCCGTCTCCTGGGTTCAGGCAATTCTCCTGTCTCAGCCTCCTGAGTAGCTGGGATTACAGGCACGCGCCACCATGCCCAGCTAATTTTTTGTATTTTTAGTAGAGACGGGGTTTCACCTTGTTGACCAGGATAGTCTCGATCTCTTGACCTCGTGATCCACCGGCCTCGGCCTCCCAAAGTGCTGGGATTACAGGCTTGAGCCACCGCGCCCGGCCTCAACATTTTTAAAATAGGACTTGCCTTCATTTCTGATTTCTGAAAGTGCTAACATACTGGGCATCTCACCAAACTGCACATTGCAGTTAAGGTGCCATATGCTTCACGATGGGAAAACACTTCAAAAAGCTACAAGTTTCAAGGAAAAATCACCGGTGGCCAAAGGGAGAGGCCATCATGTTAATCCCGCCCCTTTCACCAGAAGCCACACCTTCCACCAACAGAAACTCTTGAATTAGTCCAGCACCCACACACTTCCAGTTCCATCAGCCAATCAAAATTAAAAGTTTCCCAACACTTCGGCCCCTCCTTATGTCCAAGCCACTCAGAAGCAAGATGTCACTCTAAGTCCCGCCTCCAGACCGCTCACTGGGCCAATGGAAAGACATCTTGAGAGAGAGAGAGAGAGAGAGAGAGAGAGAGAGAGAGAGAGAGAGAGAGAGAGAGAGAGAGAACAGGAATAAAGCACCAGTCAAGTGTCAGTGCCATTAATACTGGAGATAGGCCCAGGGCGGTGGCTCACGCCTGTAATCCCAGCATTTTGGGAGACCGACGTGGGCGGATCACTTGAGATCAGGAGATCAAGACCAGCCTGGCCAACATGGTGAAACCCTGTCTCTACTAAAAATACAAAAATCAGCCAGGCGTGGTGGCACGTGCCTGTAATCCCAGCTACTCTGGAGGCTGAGGCAGGAGAATCACTTGAACTGGAAGGTGGAGGTCGCAGTGAGCCAAGATGGTGCCATTGCACTCTGGGTGACAGAGCGAGACTCAGTCTTAAAAAACAAAAAACAAATATTTTTAAGAGACCGGATCTCTTTCACCTAGGCTGGAATGCAGTGGCACAATCATAGCTCGCTGCAACCTCAAACTCCTGGGCTCAAGCAATCCTCTTGCCTCAGCCTCCTAAGTAGCTGGGACTACAGGCACATGTCACCACACCCAGCTAATTATTGTATTTGTTTGTAGAGGCAGAGTCTTGCTATGTTGCCCAGGCTGGTCTTGAACTCCTGGCCTCAAACCATCCTCCTGCGTTGACCTCCCAAAGTACTGGGATTACAGACATGAGCCACTGTGCCAGGTCATAATAGGACACATTGAATCTTCATACTCACCAAGCTGAAAGCCTTGGCATCTCAGGATTCTGGCTACCAAGACTTCCTCCTCTGGATTTTTCCTTTTGAGTATTTTCCTCTTAGAACGCTCTTCTCGGCCGGGCGCGGTGGCTCAAGCCTGTAATCCCAGCACTTTGGGAGGCCGAGGCGGGCGGATCACGAGGTCAAGAGATCGAGACCATCCTGGTCAACATGGTCAAACCCCGTCTCTACTAAAAATACAAAAAATTAGCTGGTCACAGTGGTGCATGCCTGTAATCCCAGCTACTCGGGAGGCTGAGGCAGGAGAACTGCCTGAACGCAGGAGGTGGAGGTTGCGGTGAGCCGAGATCGCGCCATTGCACTCCAGCCTGGGTAACAAGAGCGAAACTCCGTCTCAAAAAAAAAAAAAAAAAAAAGAACGCTCTTCTCGCTGTCCCACTGCGAAACCAGTGCGAAGTCTTCTGCCGTTCCCTTAATCACGCCCCATCCAGTGAACTGTCCACAATTCTCTGATCTACGAATCAAGTCTTGACCTTCCAGGCTGTTTCCAGCTATTTATGGAACATCTGTGCCGTGATGAGAGCAGCAAAATAAAATATATGAAAGCTTTACAGGAAACAGCCTTGATGCCTCATATGCTTTTTCTTTTATTTAAAATTTTTTTTGCAGACACAGGGTCTTGGTATGTTGCCCAGGCTGGTCTCAAACCCCTGGCTTCAAGTGCTCCTCCCACCCTGGCCTCCGGAAGTGCTGGGATTACAGGCATGAGCCACCGTGTCTTGCCAACACCTTGTATGCTTTAGAACCTTCACAGTCAGCTTCTTTTGCAGACAAAGGAGGGAGACCAGAGATGAAAGGTTTATGTGATTGACTCCAAGTCCCAGAGCCAGTGAGTGCCTAAAAGGCTTACTCAGAATGATAGACTAAAAGGAATCATCTAGATCATCCCACAAGGCAGATATCAGAGATGCCACACGCTCCTGGTGAGTCATGAAGTCACGGCTTTCTCAGCCTCACATAGCACCCAACTTCCAGTAAGGATTAAATCAGATAATGTGTGTAAAGTGCCTGGCACAGCGTTTCTGGCACAACATTTCCACTGACGGTAGGTATTATTATCCAGCCAACTGGAGCAGCAGTTCTGGGATGGAGTGTATCACAGCCTGTACCTTGGAATTCAGGCATAACTGAAGCCTCTTGTTTATTTTGCAGTCAGGACTGTCAGGATTCTAGGAACATCCACAGGAGCTTCAGGAATCAGGCAAGAGAAAGAGGGAAAGTCACTACCTGTGGCCATGAACTGTTTTTTGGTTTGTTTTTTGAGACGGAGTCTCTCTCTGTCACCCAGGCTGGAGTGCAATGGGCGAGCTTGGCTCACTGCGACCAGTGGTTCAAGCAGTTCTCCCACCTCAGCCTCCTGAGTAGCTGGAATTACAGGCATGCGCCACCACATCCAGCTAATATTTGTATTTTTAGTAGAGACAGGGTTTCACCATGTTGGCCAGGCTGGTCTTGACTCCTGACCTGGTGATCCATCCACCTCAGCCTCCCGAAGTGCTGGGATTATAGGCGGTGGGTGCCTGGCTGAACTGTTTTATTTGACCTTGGGTGACAGAGTCTTGCTCTGTTGCCCAGGCTGGAATGCAGTGGCACAAACACTACTCACTGCAACCTCAAACTCCTGGGCTCAAGCCATCCGCCCATCTCAGCCTCCTGAGTAGTTGGCATAACAGGTGCACACCACCTCGCCCAGCAAATTTTTTGTTTCTTCTGTCTGATGAGACCCAAAGCAATTTTTTTTTTTTTGGTAGAGAGACAGTCTCACCATGTTGCCCAGACTTGTCTTGAACTCCTGGGCTCAAGTGATCCTCCCACCTCAGCCTCCCAAAGTGCTGGGATTACAGGTGTGAGCCATTGCATTCGGCTATAAACTATTTTATTATTAATTTATTTTTTGAACAGAGTTTCACTCTTGTCACCCAGGCTGGAGTGCAATGGTATGATCTTGCCTCACTGCAACCTCCGTCTCCCGGGTTCAAGCAATTCTCCTGCCTCACCCTCCCAAGTAGCTGGAATTACAGACATACACCACCACACCTGGCTAATTTTGTGGTTTTTTTGTAGAGAAGGGGTGTCACTATGTTGACCAGGATGGTCTCGATCTCTTGACGTCGTGATCCACCCGCCTCGGCCTCCCAAAGTGCTGGGATTACAGGTGTGAGCCACCGCGCCCAGCCCAAAAATACACTTTTATGCTGGGCGTGGTGGCTCACACCTGTAATCCCAGCACTTTGGGAGGCTGAGGTGGGAGGAGAGCCCAGGAGTGAGAGAACAGACTGGGCAACATAGCAAGACCCTGTCTCTACAAAAAGTTTTAAAAATTAGCCAGGTGTGGTGGTGCACACATGCAGTCCCAGCTATGCAGGAGGCTGACGTGGGAGGATCACTTGAGACCAGGAAGTCAACGCTGCCATGAGCTCTGATTGTGCCACTGCATTTGCCAGCCTGAGTGACAGAGCAAGATCCTATCTTAAAAAACAAAGACCAAACAAGGTGAAACCCCGTCTCTACTAAAAATACAAAAAATTAGCTGGGCATGGTGGCGTGTGCCTGTAATCCCAGATACTCAGGAGGCTGAGGCAGGAGAATTGTTTGAACCCAGGAGGCGGAGGTTGCGGTGAGCTGAGATCGTGCCATTGCACTCCAACCTCCTGGGCAACAAGAGCGAAACTCTGTCTCAAAAAAAAAAAAAAAAAACCGAAACAAAAATTTTTTATCTGAAGAATATTTAACAAACCCAAAAGCAGAGAGAATACGTATTACTTTGTATATAATGAATATATATAATTTTAGCCTGGTGTGGTGGTGCACGTCTATAATCCCAGCTACTTGGGAGGCTGAGGCAAGAGAATCACTTGAACCCAAGAGGCAGAGGCTGCAGTGAAAATTTACAGAACAATCTCATTTCTTCCACAAATAAGTTGTAAGGAGAGAGAGAGAGATGGAGGGAAGACCTACAGATTGAAAGAAAATTAAGGCCAGGTACAGTGGCTCACACCTTAATCCAGCACTTTGGGAGGCTGAGGCAGGTAGATCACTTGAGATCAGGAGTTCCAGACCAGTCCGGCCAATATAGTGAAACCCATCTCTACTAAAATTACAAAAATTAGCTGGGCGTGTGGCACGCACCTGTAGTCACAGGTATTCGGGAGACCGAGGCAGAATAATTGCTTGAACTTGGGAAATGGAGGTTGCAGTGAGCCGAGATTGCACCATTGCACTCCAACCGGGGTGACAGAGCGAGATTCAGTGAAAAGGGAGACAGAAAGGAAAAAAGAAAAAAGGAAGGCAGGAAAGAAGGGAGGGAGGGAGGGAG
>CM052649.1:176959409-177050638 GCA_028533165.1 Leontopithecus rosalia
GAGAGGGAAAGGAGGGGAGGGGAAGGGAGGGAAGGAAGAGAGGGAGGAAGGAAGGAAAAGAAAAAAGAAAGGAAAGGAAAAGGAAAAAAAAAAGACTCCTGTAGCCAAATATGTGGGTTTTTCCCCACACACCAAGCAAGCAATCAATTCTGCAGCTGGGTGTCTTTCAACCCAGTTCAATCTGGACACTACCTGGAGGTAGCGACAGATCCCACAGGTGGAGGCTCAGTCCCACAAGACTGCCCCCCCCTACCAACACCACTCACAAGCCTCGGGTTATTCTACCTGCACTCTGACTGACTGGCTATATACTGGGTGTCCCACGACCCCCCGAAGGGTTCCATTAATTTGCTAGAGCAGCTCACAGAACTCAGGAAATAACTCACTTATATTCACCTGTTTATTACAAAGGATATTACAGGGTACAGATGGGCCAGGTGTGGTGATTCGTGCCTGTAATCTCAGCACTTTGGGAGGCTGAGGTGGAAGGACTACTTGAGGCCAAGAGTTCCAGACCAGCCTGGGCAAGTGAGCAAGACCCCCATCTCTGGAAAGAAAGAAATTAAAATAATAATAATTTTAAAAGATACAGATTGGCCAGAGGCAGTGGCTCAAGTAAACAACCCTAGCACTTTGGGAGGCCAAGGAGGAACAATCACTTGAGCTCAGGAGTTCGAGCTGAGTTTGTTCAACATGGTGAAACCCTGTCTCGGCCAGGAGTGGTGGCTCACGCCTGTAATCCTAGCACTTTAAGAGGCTGAGGCGGGCACATCACCTGAGGTCATGGGTTCGAGACCAGCCTGGACAACATGGAGAAACCCTGTCTCTATTAAAAATACAAAAAAATTAAGATTCCCCCCCCAAAAAAACAAAAAAATTAGCTGGTGTTGTGGCAGTCGCCTGTAATCCCAGCTACTCGGGAGGCTGAGGCAAGAGAATTGCTTAAACCTGAGAGTCGGAGGTTGCAGTGAGCCAAAATTGCACCATTGCACTCCAGCCTGGTCGACAGAGCAGGACTCCATCTCAAAAGCAAGCAAGCAAACAAACAAATTATCCAGGCATGGTGGTAGCCTGTAGTCCCAGCCACTTGAGAGGCTGAAGCAGGAGGATCACTTGGGTCGGGGAGGCAGAGGTTGCAGTGAGCTGTGATGGCGCCACTGCACTCCAGCCTGAGCAACAGAGAGAGAGCCTGTCCGAAAAACAAAAGCAAACAAACAAACAGCGCTGGGCTCGTGCCTGTAATCCCAACCCTTTGAGAGGCCAAGGCAGGCAGATCACTTGAGGCCAGGAGTTCGAGACCAGCCCAGCCAACATGGCCAAACCCTATCTCTATTAAAAATACAAAAATCGTCCGGGTGAGGTAATGCACACCTGTAATCCCAGCACTTTCAGTGGCCGAGGCAGTTCTCAAGATCAGGAGCTCAAAACCAGCCTGGCCAAGATAGAGAAACCCTGTCTCTACTAAAAATACAAAACTTAGCCTGGCCTGGTGGCAGATGCCTGTAATCCCAGCTACTTGTGAGGGTGGGGGGCTGAGGCAGAGAGTTGCTTGAACCCGGGAGGCGGAGGTTGCAGTGAGCTGAGATCGTGCCACTGCCTTCCAGCCTGGGTCACACAGCGAGACTCCATCTCAAACAAACAAACAAAAACCAAAAATTAACCAGGCATGGTGGTGCACGCCTGTAATCCCAGCATACTTGGGAGGCTGAGGTGGGAGGATTGCTTGAACCGGGGAAGTGGAGGCTGCATTCCAGACTGGGTGACAGAATGAGACCCTGTCTCAGAAGGGAAAAAATACTATACAGATGAAGACACGCCTAGGGTGAGGCATGGGAGTGGGGTTTGGAACTCTATGTCCTCCCAGAGTGCACCGCTCTGCCAGAACCGCCACACTTTCACCTCCAAACCCAGTCCTCGAGGGCCTTTTACAGAGGGTTCCTTGGATAGGCATGATTGACACCTGTGTAGAAATGTGACTGGACAAAAGGGTGCGACCGGCCTAATACTAATAGACTGATCAGGGAGGCTGGGCGCAGTGGCTCAGCACTTTGGGGCCCGGTAATCCTAGCACTTTGGGAGGCCGAGGCGGGCCAATCACAAGGTCAGGAGTTTGAGACTAGCCTGGCCAATATGGTG
The DNA here is from genome assembly GCA_028533165.1 of Leontopithecus rosalia. Lineage (NCBI taxonomy): Eukaryota > Metazoa > Chordata > Mammalia > Primates > Cebidae > Leontopithecus > Leontopithecus rosalia. The sequence continues at coordinate 176,961,546 of CM052649.1, forward strand.
AAACCCTGTCTCTCTACTAAAAATACAAAAATTAGCCAGGCATGTAGTCCCAGCTACTCAAGAGACTGAGGCAGGAGAATCATTTGAACCCAGGAGGTGGAGGTTGCAGTGAGCTGAGATAGTGCCACTGCACTCCAGCCTGGGGGACAGAGCAAGAGTCCGTCTCAAAAAACGAAAAAAAAAAAAAAAGACCAATTGGGGAAACCCAGCCAGGCCTGACTGTTCAGATTCTCCTCGGCCGCTCTCTGTGTAGTGCTCCGTTCTTCAGGGGATGGGACAGGACCCCTTCTGAAATGAGGGTCTCATGACCCACAATCAGAGAGGTAGGCCAGAGCATCTCTTAATAACCAGCTTCAGACAGAACGGCAGGGGAAGATTCCAGTATATTTTTAGTTTCTATGGCCTGCCTTGGTGAGAAAAAGGAGCAGGAGAGAGGAGGCCAGGAGGAGGTCAGAGAGAGAGATATTGTGTTTTCTGAAGCCTGCTTCTGAGGCCAAAAGTGCCCCCATGTTCTAACAAAAGACCGCCTTTCACTTTTATTGATCTGAAGCTGTTCTGAAGTTGCTTCAGGAATTGAGGACATAGGCCAAATGCTCTAACAAGAGAAGGGCTGATTGTTTTAGTAACTTAGGAAATAACAAGGGCTTTGGGAGTTATGAGCCAAGAACCTCAGACCCATATATAGGATCTATAAATGGATATACAGATAATAGCACAGTGCCCTTAAAAAAGACACCTGAGAGAGACCCTCCTCCCTTCTCCACGTGAGGTTAGAGTGAGAAGATGACACCCACGATGAAGTGAATCCTCTCCAGACGCCATTTCGGCTGCTGCTTTGATCTCGGGCGTCCTAGATTCCAAAACTTTGAGATATATATATATACACACACACATATTTTTTTCTTTTTTTTGAGACAGAGTTTTGCTCTTGTTGCCCAGGCTGGAGTGCAATGGCCCAATCTCGGCTCACTGCAACTTCTGCCTCCCGGGTTCAAGCGATTCTCCTGCCTCAGCCTCCCGAGTAGCTGGGATTATAGGCATGTACTACCACTGCCAGCTAATTTTGTATTTTTAGTAGAGATGGGGTTTCACCACGATGGGCAGGCTCTTCGCTCTTGTTGGCTGGGCACGGTGATTCGTGCTTGTAATCCCAGCACTTTGGGAGGCCAAAGCAGGTGGATTGCTTGAGGCCAGGATTTTGAGACCAGCCTGGCCAACAGGGTGAAACCTTGTCGCTACAAAAAATATCAAAATTAGCTGGGTGTGGTGGTGCATGATGTAGTCACAGCTACTCAGGAGGCTGAGGCAGGAGAATTGCTTGAACCTGGGAGGCGGAGGTTGCAGTGAGCCGAGATTGTGCCATTGTACTCCAGCCTGGGCGACACAGCCAGATTCGGCCTCCAAAAAAAAAAAAAGAGAACCCACAATTGAAACGTGCTGTAGTCCAATGCAGTTGCCTTTCTTACTGATGCTCAAGTTATTTAATTTTTGGATAAATTGCTGTTTTAAAGCAACACAGAGGGCCAGGTGCGGTGGCTCACACCTGTAATCCTGGCACTTTGGGAGGTCAAGGTGGGTGGGAGGATTGCTAGAGCCCAGGAGTTCAAGACCAGCCTGCGCAACATGGTGGAGCCACTGCACTCCAGCCTGGGCGACAGAGCTAGACCCTGTGTCAAAACAAAGAAGCAAACAAACAAAAAAACCACAGAAGGTCATAATAGATCTTTTTATTTTTCTTTGAGATGGAGTCGCGCTGTCATCCAGGCTGGAGTGCAGCAGCGCTGTCTCAGCTCACTGCAACCTCCGCCTCCCGGGGTCAAGTGATTCTCCTGCCTCAGTCCTCAGCCTCTCGAGTAGCTGGAATTATGGGTACCTGCGACCATGCCTAGCTAATTTTTGTATTTTTAGTAGAGACGGGTTTTTGCCATGTTGGCCAGGCTGGAGGTCTTCTTTTTTCTTTCTTTTCCCTTCCTTCCTTCCCTCCCTCCCTCCCTCCCTCCCTCCCTTCCTTCCTTCCTTCTTTCGTCTTTGGAGAAGGTCTTGATAGATCTTTAGGGGGATGGCAAGGAGGGCCCTGAACCAGCCTGGCAGGTTGGCAGGTCAGGGACAGTGTCTTGGAACTAGAACCTACACTGAGTCTCGAAGATCCCCTTCCAGATAAAGAGGGCTGGGTCCCTCAGGTGGGAGGGGACAGCCTGAGTAAAGCCCAGGGCTGAGACACAGCCTGATTTGCAAGAACAAGCAGTTCTAGGTTGTCTGCACTGGGTGGAGCTGCACCTTGGACCCAGCCTGTTGGCAGAGGCTGGGTAGCCCCAGGCCCTCAAGCAACAGAGGGACAGATTTGCCTTCTCTGTAGAGACAGCCCTCTGGTGGCCCTATGGAGGATGACAGGGAAGAATAGCCCCGAAAGAAAAGTGACAGGCTGAGCTCCTAACGCAAAGGCTGTTGCTTCTTTCTCTTTTTTAAAAGACGGGGTTTTGGCCAGGTGCTCTGGCTCAAGCCTGTAATCCCAGCACTTTGGGCGGCCGAGGTGGGTGGATCACGAGGTCAGGAGATCGAGATCATCCTGGCCAGTCTGGTGAAACCCCATCTCTACTAAAAATACAAAAAAAATTGCTGGGCTCGGTGGTGGGCACCTGTAATCCCAGCTACTCGGGAGGCTGAGGCAGGAGAATCGCTTGAACCAGGGAGTCACAGATTGCAGTGAGCCGAGATCCCACCACTGCACTCCAGGCTGGGCTACAGAGCGAGACTCTGTCTGAAAAAAAAAAAGGACGGGGTTTTGCTCTGTTGCCCAGGCTGGAGTGCTGTGGTGCAACTGTGGCTCAGCCTGTAACTCCCAGCCTCAAAGCATCCTCCCTCTTTGGCCTCCCAAAGCGCTGGGATGGCAGAGGCGTACCACCACACCCGGCCCATCCCAGCATCGGGAAAATGTGCCCACTGGAGAAATCTATTGGCCGGATTGATTGTGCCTGACGGGATGCTCCCATGGCAGGAAAGAGGGAAGAACAAATGTTCACATCTGAGGTCTGCCTGACTCCAAGGGAATCCAGGCCAAGGCTGCTCAAGCCTGGAGCTGATTATTTATTTATTTATTTTGACAGCGTCTCACTCTGTTGCCCAGGCTGCTGTGCAGTGCTGAGATCTCAGCTCACTGCAACCTCCGCCTCCGGGTTCAAGTGATTCTCCTGCCTCAGCCTCCTGAGTAGCTGGGATTACAGGCACCCGACACTACACCTGGCTAATTTTTGTATTCCCGGTAGAGATGGGGTTTCACCATGTTGGCAAGGCTGATCTTGAACTCCTGGTCTCAGGTGATCTGCCCATCTCGACCTCCCAAGGTGCTGGGATTACAGGCCTGAGCCACCACTCCCAGCCTGAACTAAACATTTCTATGCTCCAACTTAAAATGAATGTAGAACTTCTTATCTGAGAATGACCCAGGGAAGTTGTGGAACTGCCCAGATTTTCATCCAAGGCAGGGAAAATTCTTCCCACAAATAAATTTTATAGAACAGTAGAGTCAAGTCTAGTGCATTCCAATTACATTCCAACGAGTTATTCCTGATCAAGTCCTGGATACACAAAGCCAGTCAGCAAATGGGATTGACGAAAGTCAGAGGAGGCTGTGACCACACCAGGGATCTTTTTGTTTGTTTGAGATGGGGTCTTGCTTTGTCACCCAGGCTGGAGTGCAGTGGCACGATCTCGGCTCACTGCAGCCTTGACCTCCTGGGCTCAAGAGATTCTCCCACCTCTACCTCCCAAGTAGCTGGGGACTACAATCATGAGCCATCACACCTGGCTAATTTCTTTTTTCTTCTTTTCTTTCTTCTTTTTTTTTTTTTTGAGATGGAGTTTCACTCTTGCTGCCCAGGCTGGAGTGCAGTGGCATGATCTCGGCTCACCGCAACTTCTGTCTCCCAGGTTCAAGCAATTCTCCTGCCTCAGTTTCCTGAGTAGCTGGGATTATAGGCATACACCAGCACGCCTGGCTAATTTTGTGCTTTTAGTAGAGATGGGGTTTCTCCATGTTGGCGCCAGGCTGGTCTCAGGCTCCTGACCTCAGGTGATCTGTCTGCCTCCGCCTCCCAAAGTGCCGGGATTACAGGAGTGAGCCACCACACCCGGCCTAATTTCTAGTATTTTTCATAGACATGGGGTTTTGCTGTGTTGCTGAAGCTGATCTCAAACACCAGAGCTCAAGTGATCCTCCCACCTTAGCCTACGAAAGTCCTGGGATTACAGGCGTGAGCCACGGCGCCCAGCCACACCAGCACTTTTAGAGCAGTCTCACCCCCTCATTTCACCAGTGCCATGCCCATGACGATGATGGTGGTGAGGATGATGACAGCAAACTCTCACTGGCTCCTCTTTGTGCCAGTCTTTGTTCTAAATCCTTAAGTCTTAATTAAGATTTAATCTTCATTGAATCTTCACAACCATCTATAATTCGGAGCCAAATGCTAAGCTCAAATGCAGAGCAAAAAAGAAAAAAAAAGGGTGGGGGAGTTGGGGAGGGATGGCATGGGGAGAAATGCCAGATGAGGGTGAAGGGGAGGAAGGCAGCAAATCACACTGCCACGTGTGTACCTATGCAACGATCTTGCATGTTCTGCACATGTACCCCAAAACCTAAAATGAAATTTAAAAAAAGAAAAAAAAAAAGAATACTGCTTTTTTTTTTTTTGAGACAGATTCTTGCTGTGCTGCCCAGGCCAGAGTGCAGTGGCATGATCTCAGCTCACTGCAACCTCCACCTCCTGTGTTCAAGCAATTCTCCTGCCTCAGCCTCCTGAGTAATTAGGATTTCAGGTGCCTGCCACTATGCCTGGCTAATTTTTGTATTTTTAGTAGAGAAGGGGTTTCACCATGTTGGCCAGGCTGGTTTCAAACTCCTGACCTAGTAATCTGCCTGCCTTGGCCTCCCAAAGTGCTGGGATTACAGACATGAGCCACCGCACCCAGCATTTTTATTTTTTTATATTTTGTGAGAAGGAGTCTCACGCTGTCACCCAGGCTAGAATGCAATGGTGTGATATTGGCTCACTGCAACCTCTGCCTTCCAGGTTCAAGTGAATCTCCTGCCTCAGCTTCCCAAGTAGCTGGGATTACAGGTGACTACCACCATGCCTGGCTAATTTTTGTATTTTTTAGTGCAGATGGGGTTTCACTATGTTGGCCAGGCTGGTCTCGATCTCCTGACCTCAGGCTGGGTGTGGTGGCTCACGCCTGCAATCCCAGAACTTTTGGAGGCCAAGGCGGGCGGATCACGAGATCAAGAGATCAAGAGCATCCTGGCCAATACATGAAACCCCGTCTCTACTAAAATACAACAATTAGCTGGGAGTGGTGATGCATGCCTGTAGTCCCAGCTACTCAGGAGGCTGAGGCAGAATTGCTTGAACCTGGGAGGCCGAGGTTGCAGTGAGCCGAGATTTAGCCACTGCACTCCAGCCTGGCGCCTGGCAACGGAGCAAGACTCTGTCTCAAAACAAAACAAAACAAAACAAAACAAAAAAACACAAAAACTCCTGACCTTGTGATCTGCCTGCCTCAGCCTCCCAAAGTGCCGGGATTACAGGTGTTAGCTACCACGCCCGGCCGGGCCTTGTTTTGTTTGTTTAAGATGGGGTCTTGCTCTGCCTCCCAGGCTGACATAATCATAGGTCACTGCAGCCTCCCGCTCCGGGGCCCAAGCAATCCTCCTGCCTCAGTCTACGAGTACCTGGGACTACAGGCACATGCCACCAAGCCTGGCTAATTTTTTATATATATTTTGTAGAGATGGGGTCTTGCTATATTGCCCAGTCTGGTCTTGAACTCCTGGACTCAAGCGATCTTTCCACCTCAGCCTCCCAAACTGCTGGGATCACAGATGTGAACCATCTGCAGTAGGTGTTAATGTTGCTAGGGTCAAACCTTGCTTCATCTGATCTCCAGCCCCAGGGAAACATAAAGGATGGTGAGTGTGTGCCGAAGCCAGCTGTGTCCATAACTCTACCTTTCCTCCACTGGGGATGGTGCCATTTCCCCATCCTGCTCACCTTTAGCTCTTGGAATTCCGCCGTCTACCCTAACTACTTCACCTCCACCTAACTCCCGCTCTTCTTTTTTTTTTTTTTTTTTTTTGAGACGGAGTCTCACCCTGTTGCCCAGGCTAGAGTGCAATGGCGAGATCTTGGCTCACTGCAACCTCCACCTTCCAGATTCAAGGGATTCTCCTGCCTCAGCCTCCCAAGTAGCTGGGATTACAGGTGCCCACCACAACCCAACTAATTTTTTTTTTTGTATCTTTAGTAGAGACGGAGTTCCACCTTGTTGGCCAGGCTGGTCTCGAACTCCTGACTTCCTGATCTGCCCGCCTCAGCCTCCCAAAGTGCTGGGATTATACACGTGAGCCACCATGCCCAGCCAATCCTGCTCACTCTTCAAAGACTGCCGATCCATGCATCCTCCCACCTAACTCCATCTAATGCCTGACAGCTCTTTGCTAAGCAGATGCCTTTATTTATAAACAAAGAAGTAAACAGGCAAAAGAAAGAGACTTCTCCAAAGTCATGCCACAGACTGAAATCTCACTGGGAGGACAGTTCGGGGTCCTGATACCCCGTCTAAGGCAGTAGCTTTGTAGCACATCAGGATGCGGGTGGGTTATGCCTGGCCATGCTCAATTCCAGAATGATTATAGCTTTAACAATACTTTTATTTTTTATTTTTTGAGATGGAATCTCACTTTGTTGCCCAGTCTGGAGTGCAGTGACACAATCTCAGCTCACTGCAACCTCCGCCTCCTGGGTTGAACAGATTCTCCTGCCTCAGCCTCCTGAGTAGCTGGGATTATACACATGAGCCACCATGCCCAGCTAATGTTTGTGTTTTTAGTAGAGAGGGGGTTTCACAATGCTAGCCAGGCTGGTCTTGAACTCCTGACCTCAGGTGATCCGCCCACCTTGGCTTCCCAAAGTGTTGGGATTACAGGTGTGAAACACTGCGCCCAGCCTATTACAGCTTTAACAACATTTTTAATTTTTTTAGATGGAGTCTCGCTGTGTTGCCCAGGCTGGAGTGCAGTGGCGCCATCTCAGCTCACTGCAACCTCCATCTCCCAGGTTCAAGCAATTCTCCTGCCTCAGTCTCCCGAGTAGCTGGGATTACAGGCACACTCCACCCTGCCCAGCTAATTAATAACAGTATGTTTAATTTTTGTAAGAAGGAAGTCTCACTATGTTGTTGCCCAGGCCAGTCTTCAACTGCCAGGCTCAAGTGATCCTCCTGCCTCGGCCTCCCAAAGTGCTGGGATTACAGGCGTGAGCTAGGGATTACCATGCTAGCCCAAGAACTGCCTTTTATTGGAGACTCGGAGCCCACAGCGGGTGGAGGTCTCAGTGCCCTGGGTTCAGGGGCTCAGCGAGAGGCCATGGCCACGCTAGATGAAGGTGAGGCAGGTGGAAGCAGGGACCCCGCAGCTTTCCTTGTGCTCCTCAAAGAGCTTCTCCAGGGCCATCATGTAGAGTGCGTGATAGTGACTGACTTCCTCCTCAGTGGGGTGGAGGCGCTGGGGGACAGGGATGGGGCAGCCCACTGCAGGGAGAGGGAGACATAGGTGGCAAGAGGTCCCTGATGCCCACGCGGCTGCTGGCAGCTGTCCCCCTGGAGGTAGGCACTCACCCACAGTAGTGATGGGCACAGCAAAGGGCAGCAGGCCCCAGGAGGTGGCTGAGAAGAGACTGCGACCCCAGAAGATGCAAGGAGAGAAGCCCATGAGCTTCTTGAAGGTGAGCTGGCACCAGTGCTGCCAGGAGCCCGTGGCAAAAGCCTTAAGTCTGAAGATGTCGTTCTCTCCAAAGGAGTACACGGGCACCAAGGATGCCCTGGAAAGGAGCAAGAGAGAAGAGGGGGCTCAGGCTGCTGGACTGCCCAAGACAGGCACCTCAGAGGCTATAAGTCCCTTCCCTATATCCAGATGTTACCTCCCAGGGCCATTCAAAGCACATGACTATGGCCTCAAAGAAAGATCCAGAAAACAGGACTCTCCTTTCTTTTCTCTCTCTCTCTCCTTCCTTCCTTTTCTTTCTTTCTCCTCCCTCCTTCCCTCTTTCTTTTTCCTTCCTTCCTTCCTTTCTTTCTCCCTTCCTTCCCCTCTCTCTCTCTCTCTCCCTGTCTTCTTTTCTTTTGTTTTTTTCAGGTGGAGTCTCTGTCACCCAGGCCGGTGGGCAGTGGCAGGATCTCCGTTCACTGCAATATCCGCCTCCCAGTTTCAAGCAATTCTCCTGCCTCAGCCTCCCGAGAAGCTGGGATTACAGGCGCTTGCCATCACACCTGACTAATTTTTTGTATTTTTAGTAGAGATGAGGTTTCACTATGTTAGGCAGGATGATCTCAGTCTCCTTACCCTGTGATCTGCCTGCCTTGACCTCCCAAAGTGCTGGGATTACAGGCATGAGCCACTGCACCCAGCCTTCTTTCTTTTTTTTTTTTTTTTAGAGACTGGGTCTTGTTGCTAGGCATGGCAGCTCACCCTGTAATCCCAGAACTTTGGGAGGCCGAGGCAAGAGAATCATTTGAGGTCAGGAGTTGGAGACCAGCCTGGTGGCCAACATGTTGAAACCCCCATCTCTGCAAAAATACAAAAATTAGGCCACGCATGGTGGCTTATGCCTGTAATCCCAACACTTTAGGAGGCTGAGGCAGGGGGATCACATGGTCAGGAGTTCAAGACCAGCCTGGCCAACATGGCAAAACCCCATCTCTACAAAAAATACAAAAATCAGCCAGGTGTGGTGGCGGGTGCCTGTAATCCCAGCTACTCGGGAGGCTGAGGCAGAACTGCTTGAATCCAGGAGGCACAGGTTGCAGTGAGCTGAGATCATGCATGCCATTTTGCACTCCAGCCTGGGCAACAAGAGCAAGACTCCATCCCCCTGGGAAAAAAAATTTAGCCAGGCATGGTGGTGCACACTTGTAATCCCAGCTACTACAGAGGCTGAGGCACAAGAATTGCTTGAACCCAGGAGACAGAGGTTGCTGTGAGCCAACATCACACCACTGCACTTCAGCCTGGGTGACAAAGTAAGATTCTGTCTGAAAACATAAATAGGCTGGGCGCAGTGGCTCAAGCCTGTAATCCCAACACTTTGGGAGGCCGAGGTGGGTAGATTACCTGAGACCAGCCTGACCAACATGGCGAAATCCTAGCTCTACTAAAAATACAAAAAAATTGGCCAGGCGTGGTGATGTGCACCTGCAGTCCCAGCTATTTAGGAGGTTGAGACAGAAAAATTGCTTGAACTCCAGAAGTGGAGGATGCAGTGAGCTGAGATTGGTGCAACTGCACCCCAGCCTGGGTGACAGAGCAAGATTCTATCTGCAAATAAATACATAAATAAAAATTTTAAATAAATAATTTTTTAAAAGTTTTATTATTATTATTATTATTTTAAATAAAGACGGGGTTTCACCATGTTGGTTGGGCTGGTCTTGAACTCCTGACCTCAGGTGATCTGCCCACCTTGGCCTCCAAAGTGCTTGGATTACAGGCGTAAGCCACCACGCCTGGCCTTTCATAATTTTTTTTTTTTGAGATGGAGTTTTGCTGTTGTTACCCAGGCTGGAGTGCAATGGCACAATCTCAGCTCACCGCAACCTCTGCCTCCTGGGTTCAAGCAATTCTCCTGCCTCAGCCTCCTGAGTAGCTGGGACTACAGGCACGCGCCACCATGCCCAGCTAATTTTTATATTTTTAGTAGAGACGGGGTTTCACCTTGTTGACCAGGATGGTCTCAATCTCTTGACCTTGTGATCCACCTGCCTCGGCCTCCCAAAGTGCTGGAATTACAGGCATGAGCCACCGCACCCGGCCGTTAAAAAATTTTTAAAGAAACGAGGCCTTGCTCTACTGGCCAGGCTGGAGGGCAGTGGTGCAATCATAGCTCACTGCAGCTTCAACCTCTAGGGCTCAAGTCATCTTCCCACCTTGGCCTCCTGAGTAGCTGAAGCTACGGGAGTGCACCACCACACCTGGCTAATTTTTTTATTTTATTTTTGTAGAGATTAGGTCTCCCTATGTTGCCTAGACTGGTCTTGAACTCCTGGCTTCAAGTGATCTTCAAGTGATCTTCCTGCCTTGGCCTCCCAAAGAGCAGCGATGGCAGGTGCAAACCACCACACCCAGCCAGGACTCATATTTCTTGAGACACAGTTGTGTAGTGGGCCTTCTCATAGCTATTTTCTCATTTAGTCTTTGCAACAACAACAGTGTGGCAAGGTAGGTATCAGCCCTTTTCACAGGTAAAGAAACAAATCTGGCTGGGCGCAGTGGGTCACACCTGTAATCCCAGCACTTTGGGAGGCCGAGGCAGGCAGATCACTTGAGGCCAGGAGTTCGAGACCAGCCTGGCCAAAATGGTAAAACCCAGTCTCTACTAAAAATACAAAACTTAGCCGGGTGTGGTGGCATGCTCCTTTAGTCTTAACTACTCGGGAGGCTGAGGCAGGGGAATCACTTGAACCGGGGAGGCGAAGGTTGCAGTGAGCCAAGATCACGCCTTGCACTCCAGCGTGGGTGACAGAGCGAGACGGTCTCAACAGCAACAACAAAACAAGTCCAAAGTATTGCCTTTTTTTTTTTTGACATAGAGTCTCACACTGTTACCTGGGCTGGAGTGCAATGGCGTGATCTCGGCTCACTGTAACCTCTGTCTCCTGGATTCAAGCGATACTCCTGCCTCTGCCTCCGAGTAGCTGGGATTATAGGTGCACACCAGCATGCCCGGCTAATTATTTGTATTTTTAGTAGAGACAGGGTTTCACTGTGCTGGCCAGGATGGTCTCGAACTCCTGACCTCATGATCCATCCACCTCAGCCTCCCTAAGTGCTGGAATTACAGGCGTGAGCCACCGAGACCTCCAGTCTTGACTTTGAGATGGGGTCAGGAGAGAATCCAGGGCTTCTGAGCCCGAGGGCCCTGCTATTTGCATTATGGTCTGTCTCCTGGGGGTAGGAAGGAGCCTGGGGTAAGCGAGGCCTGTGTTTGGCACCAAGTCATGCCCTGGAGAGCCTGGCACTGGTCTGTGGGTACCCAGATCCACCCTGCAGGGACCCGAACGTCTGGGGACTGAGACGGCATAAACCAGCAGAGAACTGACAGGTGGGACCTGCACGCACACTCACCCATGTCTCAGCGCCAGGCGCACAAAGCCTTTGCGCCTCCGGAGAGTGAGGCAGTGCTCCCCCGGGACTGAATACAGTGCCTCATGGGCACCCCCGACCATGATGACCACGGCCTGCCCAAGCGGGGGCTGGGATAGGATGAAGTCCAGGCTCTGGCGACTCACGGGACGGAGTCCTGTGGGCAGGAGGAGGTGGAAAGTATCACCATCTGTGTCCACGGCACCCCAGCCCCTCACCCAGACTTTAGTTCCAAAACCCCCTACCCGCATCTCCAAGGCAGGGAAGCTACAGCCAAATGCTCACTGCAAGTCTGGCCAGTGGTCAGGCTGGCCCCTGTCCTGGGGACTTATCGTGGGGGGGGGTCCCCGAGGGGCTGGGGAACATCTGGCCAGGAGTCGCCTCCTCCCATTCGGCTCACCAAAGGACATGATATAGTCGCGGTAGACCGGGACGTAGAAGAGGCCAGCCAGCACGGCTAACCAGGGCCGGAGCCCTGGGAAGAGCTGGGAGAAGCCATTGCTCTCAGTGGAGAAATTACAGAGGAATCCTGTGCACATGACCCCATGTGGGTGGGCGCCCAGCACGTAGTTCTGGTCCGGGAGCAGCTCTGCCGTTTTCACCAGCTTTGGGGTATTGGGCAGAATGAAGGGAGCATGGCAGGCAAGGCACTGGCTGAAAAGTGGGGCCCTCCACCCCAACAGACTTCCGAGTTCAAGGTCCTTAGGATAGGGTCAAGGGCCCACTCTTTTCTAAGAAACAGGGTGTCACTCTGTTGCTCAGGCTGGAGTGCAGTGGCACAATCGTAGCTCACTGCAGCCTCCAACTCCTGGGCTCAAGTGATCCTCCCACCTCGGCCTCCCAATGTGCTAGGATTATAGGCAGGAGCCACTGCGCCCCACCAAGTGCCCACTCCTTGTTTTTCTTTTTGAGTCAGAGTCTCACTCTCTTGCCCAGGCTGGAGTTTAATGGTGCCATCTCAGCTCACTGCAACCTCCGCCTTTTGGGTTCAAGTGATTCTCCTGCCTCAGCCTCACTAGTAGCTGGGATTATAGGTGCCTGCTATGGCGCCTGGCTAATTTTTTTGTAACTTTTAGTAGAGACGGGGTTTCACCATCTTGGCCAGACTGGTCTTGAACTCCTGACCTCATGATCCACCCACCTTGGCCTCCCAAAGTGCTGGGATTACAGGCGTGAACCACGATGCCTGGCCCCAAGGGCCCACTCCCAGGCTGGGCTCAGTGGCTCGTGGCTGTAATCCTGGCACTTTGGGAGGCCAAGGTGGGCAGATCACTTGAGGCCAGGTGCGTAAAACCAGCCTGGCCAACATGTTGAAACCCTGTCTCTACTAAAACTACAAAAATTAGCAGGGCGTGGTTGGGGGAACTATAATCCCAGCTACTCGGGAGTCTGAAGCACGAGAGTAGCTTGAACTCGGGAGGTGGAGGTTGCGACGAGCAAATTGCACCACTGCACTCCAGCCTGGGCGCAAAGGGAGACTCAGTCTCAAAACGAAACAAACAAAAAAAAACTCCACCACCCACTCCCGTCCCCCTGCCTGAGGTTAGCCGGCAGGGAGCTCAGGCCCCAGCACAGGGAAGCACTCCTAGGAGTGGGAGATGGGGAGAGGGAGGAAGCAGCGTCTGGGCAGGGTGACCCATCACCTTAACAGGATAATAGTCTCTCAGTTGTCTCCAAATCGCCTGGTTCCTCATCCACTCAGAACGCCTTCCACCTGCAGACAATGAGATCCTGGTGGAAGGACCCCCGGGGCCACCTCCCCTCACCCCCAAGTCCTCACCATCTCTCCCTACCTGGGCCCCCGTCCGGAGCTCACCTTGGTTGGGTGTGTCCCAGTCCACGTAGAGCCACACAAAGTATAAAACGGAGAAGGGCCAGAGCGACGTGAAGAGGAGGATGAACACAAGGAGGGAGAAGAAAGGGCCTGGGTGAAGGGCGGGAAGGAAGAGTTCACTTTTTTTTTTGAGACAGAGTCCTGCTCTCTCACCCAGGCTGGAGTGCAGTGGTGCAATCTCAGCTCACTCCAACCTCCACCCCTCGGGTTCAAGCGATTCTCCTGCCTTAGCCTCCCCATTAGCTGGAATTACAGGCGCCTGCCACCATGCCTGGCTAATTTTTTTTCTTTAGTAGAGATGGGGTTTCACCATGTTGGCCAGGCTGGTGTCGAACGCCTGACCTCAGGTGATCCACCTGCCTTGGCTTCCCAAAGTGCTGGGGATACAGGCATGGGCCACTGCCTCCAGCCACGAGTTCACTTCTGAAACGCTGTCATTCCTTCCAGGGGCTCCCTTCCCTTCCTCCCCTGCAGAACATCCAGCCATCTCCTCTGGCCCTCTCCTGTCACCTGGTCACTGTCCTCAGGCATGCAAGCCAGGAGCCCAGCCACTCTCCCTCCAAGCCCTACTCCCCTGGCAGACCCCAAGCACCCTTGTGTCCCTCGCTCTCACCCATGAAGAGGAAAGTAAGCACATATTGGTAGGCGCCCACTGCTTCTAGATGCTGCTTCCACGGGGTTTTGGAGGTGGTGGGGGACGGTGGGGCTGTGGATACTCCCATCGCAGAAGCTGCCCTCTTCCAGCAGGAGCCTAAACCCGGAGGACAAACGAGGAAGGCTTGGGCGTGGACCTGGGCAGACTTTCTCCGTATAGGAGCCCAGCCCTGGGGGCCTGCCTAAGTCGCAAATCACCTCCCAGAATAGCCTGTGTCCCCAGGTGTGTGAGTGGGGAGATCTTTGGGTCAGGGAGCTCCAGGTGTCTCTGAGTTTTTTCTCAGCCCGACCTTTGAACTTTGTAAGTTAGTCACCAGCCTGGGCTGTCTGCTGGGAGGGGCTGGGAGGGGCAAGGGGCGTGCAAAGGAGAGGTGACACCGAGTGCTGCGAGGCACTGATGTTGGGTGGACCAGAGTGATCTGGCTAGCCCACACACTGGGTCCTGGGCACTGGCCGGGGGACCAGGAGCCCTGCGGAGACTATTTGACCTCTAGTGGGGGAGCAGGGCCCTGGGCAGTTCGCATCTCCAGGAACGTCAAGGTCACCACCCCGCCTGGACCTCCCCCTGCCATGCACAAACACACACACACACAGACTGCAGGTCTGTTCCCCTGATTTATTTTTTGAGACAGAGTCTTGCTGTCTCCCAGGCTGAAGTGCAGTGGCCCCATCTCGGCTCACTGCAGCCTCCATCTCCCGAGTTCAAGCATTTCTCTGCCTCAGCCTCCCAAGCAGCTGGGATTACAGGCGTCCGCCACCATGTCCAGCTAATTTTTGTATTTTTAGTAGAGAGGGCTTTCACTATGTTGGCCAGGCTGTTTTTGACCTTGTGATCCACCCGCCCTGGCCTCCCAAAGTGCTGAGATTACAGGTGTGAGCCACCGTGCCCAGTCCTCCTTCTTTTGAAATCTCACCTCTGTCCCCCAGGCTGGAGTACACTGGTGCGATCTCAGCTCACTGCAACCTCCACCTCCCGGGTTCAAACAGCTCTCTGCCCTACCCTCCTGAGTAGCTGGGATTACAGGCGCACCACAACGTCCGGCTAATTTTTTGTTTGTTTTTATTTTTAATGGAGACGGGGTTTCACCATGTTGGCCAGGCTGGTCTCAAACTCCTGACTTCAAGTAATCCACCCGCCTCGGCCTCCCAGAGTGCTGGGATTACAGGCATGAGCCACTGCGACTCCCCCCACCCCCCGCGCCCCCACGCCTTTAATTTCACTCCCCAACCCGCAGTCACCCAGGGGCCAGGCAGGCCAGGCGGTGGGGCGCGCCTAGGTGAGGACTGGGTGTCCGTGCGCGGAAACACCATAGCGCGCCTTGAGCTCCTGGCAGAGCTGCGTGAGCCGCTCCACGTAGCGCGCTTGCAGCGCGTCCACCTGGGCGGGGCTGGGCCCGGAGCTCCGCGGGACGGGAATCGCAGCCCTCGCTGCGGGCGGGAAGGGAGGCGACCCGGGCTGGAATCTGGAATCCTCCGCCCGCCACGCCCCTTCCCTACCTTCTGCCCGCGGGGATCGTCTGGGACAGAGTTCAGGGATGGCGCAGTGGCCAAAGGCCAGCCTGGTTGGCGAGGCCTCAACCCGGGACGTGGAAGGAGCGCACCCCGAGCTCCGGGGAGCGGGCACTGGGCCGAGATCGCGGGGCGGAGGCCGGGGCTCACCGACCGTGTGGATGGGCGCGCGGAAGGGCCGCGGGAGGCCCCGGGAGGCCCCGGTGGCGGTGAACAGCGGCAGGCCACGATAGCAGCGGCTGCAGCGTCTCCTGCGCCCTCCACACCCACCAGTCCGACGGGGCAGGTTCGAGAACTGCTGAGCTCTGTCCCCCTGGAGAAGACAGGCATCAGAGAGGCCCTGAGGGAGCAGGGGACAGCTGACTCCTGGCCCTGGGTTCCGAGGGGAGCACCGCTCTCCTCTTCCCCTGCCCGGCAGCCCAGGCCCATAATCCCTGTACACTTTGGGAAGCCAAGGATAACTTGAGTCCAGGAATTCAACCAGCCAGGGCAACACAGCAAGACCCCATCTCTACCAACAAATAAATAATAGCTGAGTGTAGTGGCACATACCTGTAGTCTCAGCCATTTGGGAGGCTGAGGCAGGAGGACTGCTTGAGCCCAGGAGGTTGAGGCTGCAGTGAGCCATGATTGTACCACTGCACGCCAGCCTGGGCAAACAGAGGGACATCCTGTCTCAACAAAACAAAACTCAAAAAACAAAGCAACAACGAAAAAAAAACCAACCAGGATCTCTGGGAAGGAGAGAGGTGGTCTGAATGGGGTGTCCTACGAAGGGCAGGCTCCCGCATGAATCAAAACAGCCTGAAAACCTGCGAGTCACGGGGGCTGGTCCCTGAGGCCCAGGACCTGCAGGAGCATCATAGGCCTCTGTGGGAGAACACTTGCCAAGAGGTGTTTTCTCCTGTCCCTAATCAGCTCGCCACCATTCACAGGACACAGGACAAGGGTGGTGGGGTCCAGGGTGAGATGGATTTTAAATTCCGGCCAGAAAGATGCTCAATCCCATGGAAATGTAACCAATCAGGTGATCGGCCCCACCTGCCAGGAAGGAAGGCTCCTTAAAGGAGGTTTTCCCTGAAGACTGGACAGGAAAAGGGGATTTAAGGCTAAGCACAGTGGCTCACACCTATAATTCCAGCACTTTGGGAGGCCGAGATGGGAGGATCGCTTGAGGACAGAAGTTTGAGACCAGCCTGGTCAACATAGTGAGCCCTCATCTCAAAAAATAAAAATAAGGCCTGACGTGGTGGCTTACGCTGGTAATCCCAGCACTTTGGGAAGCCAAGGTGGGTGGATCACTTGAGGTCAAGAGTTTGAGACCAGCCTGACTAATGTGGTGAAACCCTGTCTCTATTAAAATGCAAAAATTAGCTGGGCATGGTAGCAGGTGCCCGTAGTCTCAGCTACTTAGGAAGCTGAGGTGGGAGAATCACGTGAACCTGGGAGGTAGAGATTGCAGTGAGCCAAGATCACACCACTGGACTCCAGCCTGGGTGACAGAGTGAGACTCCATCTCAAAAATAAATAAATAAAAATAAAGATAAAAAAATAAATGATCTTTGATGCTCAGCTCTGAAAAAGGAAAAAAAAAGTTAAAAAATGAAAAAAATTAAAAAGGGGATTCTAGCTGTGGATGGTGAGATGTTGGAGGCAAGAAATGTCTTAGGATGGGTGAACAAGCCTGTTTGACATGCGTGTGTGTGTGTGTGTCTATATATATATATATATATATATATACATATGTATATAGGAGGAGTTAAGGTCTCACTCTATCACCCAGGTTGGAGTGCAGTGGCTCAATCAGAGCTCCAATCAGGAACCTCCAACTCCTGGGCTCAAATCATCCTCCCACCTGAGCCTCCTGAGTAGCTGGGACTACAGGCGTGCACCACCATGCCAAGTTAATTTATTTTATTTATTTATTTTCAAAACTGATGTTTATTTTTCATCAGCCTTATTTCCATGTTGCTTTTGAGCCTGTGCAGGGGCTAAGACTGTTCAGTGATTGCTCCTACTCATTCAGTGGCCTGAGCAGTTGGAGCTGCAGACCAGTCTTCCATGTAGGGAACTGCTGGATCGGCACAGAGGCCACCTGCACACCTTCAGACCAGTCTGCAATCTCAGGCTGAGTAGCAGAGAACTCAGGAGCCAGAGCATTCGGCTCAGGAGCCCATTCACCCTGAAATTCCTCCTTGCTCACAGACTTTTCAGACGTAGCCTGCTCTTCTTTTTCAATCTCTTCAAGATCTCTGTAGAAGTAGAGATCAAGTCTGGGTGTGCTGGCTCACGTCTGTAATCCCAGCACTTTGGGAGCCTGAGGCAGGTGGATCACCTGAGGTCAGGAGTTCAAGACTAGCCTGGCCAACATGATGAAACCCTGTCTCTACTAAAAATACAAAAATTAGCTGGGCGTCGTGGCACGTGCCTGTAATCCTAGCTACTTGGGAGGCTGAGGCAGAAGAATCACTTGAACTCAGAAGAAGGAGATTGTGGTGAGCTGAGATCATGCCATTGCTCTCCAGACTGGGCGACAAGAGCAAAACTCCATCTCAAAGAAGAAGAAGAAGAAGAAGAGGGCTGGGTGAGGTGGCTCACACCTATAATCCCAGCACTTTGGGAAGCTGAGGTGGGCAGATCACCAGAGATCAGGAGTTTGAGACCAGCCTGGCCAACATAGTGAAACCCCATCTCTGGGAAAAAAAAAAAAAAAAGAAGTAGATCAGGCACAACCTCCCACGGGTGTTCACGGGAAATGGTGCCACGCATGTGCAGAACTGCCTAAGCCAGAATCCACCACATTGAACCCACTGACATCACATGGGATGGCAGTGTCCACTAGCACAGAGGAGAATCTGTGTTACACAGAGCAGTGGTAGGTAGGTTAACATAAGTTGCCTCCGTGATAGGCTGGTGGTCAGCCCCGGGCTCAGTCAGTAATCACAAGAAGCCGTGGAAGGCTCCAGGAAGGCTGCCTGGATCTGGTTAGCGAAGGTTCCAGGAGTGAAGCGGCCTGCAATGGAGTGGCTCCAGTGGAGCAGCAAACTTCAGCACAGCCCTCTGGCCAGTACTCCTGGAGGATATAAGACTGACATCAGCAGGGTTTTCAATGAAAACAATGGCGAGAGCTGCCAGCGGGAACTTCTCCCAGGTCCTCTTCAAGATTGATGAAGACGCCATCACGTTTCCTTTTATAGATGTACTGTTCCATCTGGATGTCAAGATTGCTGCCACCTAAGTGAGTTCCTTCTGCAAGGAACTAAGGACATCCTCCTCCTTCATTTGCAGGACATCAAGGGCTCTGGACATTGTCAAAGTTGCCCTTTAAGTTACGACTGGAATCCAGAATAACGCTGTATGGATCCCTCTGTAAGTAGCGCAGAAAGCTTTTTTTTGTTTGTTTGTTTTGAGAAGGATTCTTGCTCTGTCGCCAAGGCTGGAGTGCAGTGGTATGATCTCAGCTCACTGTAACCTCTGCCTCCCGGGTTCAAGCGATTCTCCTGCCTCAGCCTCCTGAGTAGCTGGGACTATAGGCGCCCACCACCACTACGCCTGGCTAACTTCTGTATTTTTTGTAGAGACAGGGTTTTACCATGTTGGCCAGGATGGTCTTGATCTCCTGGCCTCATGATCCGCCGACCTCAGCCTCCCAAAGTGCTGGGAGTGCAGGAGCCACTGCGCCTGGCTGGAAAGCTCTTTTTTTTGAGATGGAGTCTTGTTCTGTTGCAGACTGAAGTGCAGTGGCGTGATCTCAGCTCACTGCAACCTCTGCCTTCTGAGTTCAAGCAATTCTGCCTTAACCTCCTGAGTAGTTGGGATTACAGGCGCCTACCAGCACACCCAGCTAATTTTTGTATTTTTAGTAGAGACAGGGTTTCACCATGTTGGCCAGGCTGGTCTTGAACTCCTGACCTCATGATCTGCCCATCTCGGCAGTGCTGGGACTACAGGCATGAGCCACCGTGCCCAGCCTATTTATTTATTTATTTTTGAGATAGAGTTTTGCTCTTGGTTGACCAGGCTGGAGTGCAATGTTGCAATCTTGGCTTACTGCAACCTCCCCCTCCCAGGTTCAAACAATTTTCCTGCCTCAGCTTCCCAAGTAAGCTGGGATTGCAGGCATGTGCCACCATGCCCAGTTAATTTTTTTTTCTTTTAGATGGAGTCTCAACCTGTCGCCCAGAGTAGAGTGCCTCTCAGTTCACTGCAACCTCTGCCTCCCAGGTGAAAATGATTCTCCTGCTTCAGCCTCCTGAGTAGCTGGGATTAAAGGCACCTGTCACCATGCCCAGCTCATGTTTGTATTTTTTAGTAGAGATGCGGTTTTGATCTGGCCAGGCTGGTCTCGAACTCCTGCCCTCGTGATCCACCCTCTGCAGCCTCCCAAAGTGCTGGGATTACATGAGTTTCTGTAGCCTCCCAAAGTGCTGGGATTACAGGAGTTTCTGCAGCCTCCCAAAGTGCTGGGATTACAATGCCCAGCCTAATTTTGTATTCTTTTAGTAGAGACAGGGTTTCACCATGTTGGCCAGGGTGGTCTTGAATTCCAACTTCAGGTGATCCACCCACCTCAGCCTCCTAAAGTGCTGGGATTGCAGGTGTGAGCCACCATGCCCAGATAATTTATTTTTTGTAGAGATGGGTATTGCTATGTTGCCCAGGCTGGTCTTGAACTCCTAGCCTCCAGCAATCCTCCGCCCACCTTGGCTTCCCAAAGTACTGAAATTACAGTGTGAGCCACTGTGCCCAGCCTGAGATGTCCTTCTTTTGGTCTGTGCCCTGTCACACACTCTCTCCAGCTCAGTCAATATAGGGGAAGGGGAACGTGGGGACCAGGGAAGCCTCCAGGTTCCCGGGAGGGTCTAACATTCTGCCTCTCCCTTTTTTTTCCATCTTCCCTTTTCAGGGTCTCTCCCCTCCACGCTAGTGGCAGGAAGGGGAATGGGGTCAATGGGCAGATGAATGGACCCGAGACTTACAAACTGTCCTTTATTGGGACTGAGGCTGAGGAACGTTCATAATTTATCACGCAGGGAGCCCCCAGAAGCCCAGTCCCAATGAACCCCTGGGGGCGGAGGGGAGAGGCGGAGACTCCAGCAGCTTCCTGAGAGGGCTGTGTGTTGGGAGCAACAAGACACATTCAGTTCAGGCACACAGAATATGCACTCAGGAAGCGGGGAGAGGGAGAGACTCATCCCCCCACTCCCAGGATGGGGGCCAGGCCCCCTAAAAAGGCACAACGGCAGGGCAGGTTTGGCAGAGTGGTTGAGTGTCAGGGGTCGACAAAGGACACCATGATGTAGCGCGTGCCCCGGGTCGTGGGCAGCCCCTCGTGGTAGTGGGTGAGGCGGCCGGGGTGCAAGAGGGCCCAGCCCTTTCTCGGGGATGAGATCACACAGTTGTAGCGCAGGAAGCGGCAACCGCCTCCCTGGAAAGAGAAGGGAAAGGAATCTTGGGCCGGCGAAGGCTGACACAGAGGGCGGGGCAGGCAGATCCAGGGGGCGGGGCAGTGAGGCCAGGGGGCGGGACAGGTGAGCACAGGGGGTGGGACAGGCAGATATAAGGGGCGGGGCAGGTAGACGAGGGAGAACGGTGTGGAAGACCAGGGTGACAAGGGAGATGTCAGATATGGGGGAGGGCTGGGGTGCCTGCAGATAAAGAAGATCCAGGAGGAAGCGGAGGCCGCCTGCCCAGAAGCCATCTAGGAGCTGACACCCACAAAATCACGGGGAAATAGGGAGAGGAGCTGGGGGTGCAAGCAGGGGCTCTAGGAGGGGACCCCGGGTCCCGAGGTGAAGCGTGGGTGGGTGGAGTGGCGGGGGCGCACCTCATAGTCCAGGCCCTTGTGGTTGAGGGCGACGTTGAGGGTGAAGGTGGATGAGTCATGGTGTGGCCGCAGAGAGGGCTGCTCATCCGGCCGGTAGCGGACTACAAAGTTCATCACCGCCCGCGCCTGGGAGACAGGAGGGAAGAGGCTGCAGGGACAGCTGTGAGCGTAGGGGGTCTTTTATTTAATTTTTATATTTTTCTGAGACAGTCTCGCTCTGTCACTCAGGCTCAAGTGCAAGTGGCTCAATCTCGGCTCACCGTAACCTCTGCCTCCTGGGTTCAAGGGATTCTCCTGCCTCAGCCTCCCGAGTAGCTGGGATTACAGGCACGCACCACCGTGCCTGGCTAATTTTTATATTTTTAGTAGAGATGAGGTTTCACCATCTTGGCCAGGCTGCTCTTGAACTCCTGACCTCAGGTGATCATCTGCCTGCCTTGGCCTCCCAAAGTGCTGGGATTACAGGAGCTACCATGCCTGGCCATACCATTGCAGGGGATCTTCAGGGAGATGACAGTCCTTGTCCAGGGAGGAGAGGGGATGGTTGGTGGGGCCCCTTCATGGGAGGGTCTCCCAGCTCACTGGTATTAGGTTAGGGCCAAGCCTGGCCTGGGGTCTCAGCCTGGCTCCCTCCTCTCCCAGAGGCTGCCTCCTGCAGCATCTCATTCCCCTGGGAACCAAAGTGCATGGCGCCCAAATGCTGCGGGGGCTGAAAGGGGTCTTCGTGGAGACTTCCAGCCCGGTACTGGGGTGGGGAAGGTGGGGGGCAGCAGGCAGGTGGGGGCAGTGGGCAGGTGGGGGGCAGCGGGCAGGTGGGGGCAGCGGGCAGGTGAGGGGGCGCACCTTGGTGTGGTAGCCGGGAAACAGGCTCTCAGTCATGGGGCCCACATACGTCCGCAGCAGCTGCAGCCACTGGTCCTCATATCCCACCTGCTTCATGTGGATGTCCACGGTGGGCACGTTCTCGTAGCCTCCAGCCAGCCTGGAATCCTGAGGGTGGAAGGCACTGCGCCACCCACACCCTCTAGCCATGGTGCCCCCCAGGGCAGTCCAGCCTCCTTCCTCCTGTTCCCCAGCCTTTGCACCTGTATACCTCTGTGTGGAACAGTCTTCTCTGCTACTTCTCAGCCTGACTCACTGCTCCCGGCCTTTCAAGTCTCAGCTAAGATATCACCTGTCCTGTGAAGCCCCCTAGTCCTCCCAAGCCTGGGTCAAAGCTTCCCCATGGCTTCCATGCGCCCAGGCTGCTCATCACAGCCTTAGAAGCTGGGTGGCCGCTGTTGCTCACACCCGGCCGGCCTGAGGCATTCCTCCAGTGCAGTCTAGGACAGCGGCCCAGGAAATATTTCCTTTTTTCTTTTTTTAGAGACAGAGTCTTGCTCTGTCACCCAGGCTAGAGTGCGGTGGTGTGATCATAGCTCACTGCAGCCTCTAACTCTGGGGCTTAAGTGATCCTTCAGCCTCAGCCTCCCGAATAGCTGGGACCACAGGCTCACACCACCACACCCAGCTAATTTTTAAACTTTTTTTAGAGATAGGGTCTTGCTATGTTGCCCAGGCTGGCCTCAAACTCCCTGGCTCAAGCAATCCTCCTGCCTTGGCCTTCCAAAGTGCTAGGATTACAGGCATGAGCCACCGTACCCAGGAGGAAAGATTTCTTGAATACATGAATGAATGCAGTGGTGACCCCAGGGTCTGCCTCCCCTCTGGGAACCCCTTTTTGCTCCCACTTTCCTGATTCCATTGCTCCTTGACTAGACCCGTACCCCCTCCTCCAGGGAGCCCTCCGGCCTCATCACCCAGGCCCTCACCTCATGCCTGCCGCCTGACCACTGGCCGTAGTGCTCCATCTCCTCCACCAGCTCATCGCACATTTGTTCTGACAGCAGCGGGAACCAGTACACGTCTGGGCATGGCTGAGGGCAGGGTGGGGGAGAACAGGGCTAGGTGACGGTGCAGGATGGGGAAGGGGACAGGCAGCGGGCAGAATGGGAAGGGACAGCAGGGAGCAGGGAAGGCCCTGTGAGAACAGCCGGAGAACCCTCCAGATAGGGGCCGGGGGGAAAGGCAAGGCCAAGAGCTGGGATCTGGCATGGCAGAGGTGGCAAAGGGTCCTGGAGCCCCTCATCTGGGACAGTGGTTTCCAAATTTCCATAACAGTGCATCCCTCTTTTTTTTTTTCAAGATAGGGTGTTGCTCTGTCACCCGGCTGGAGTGTGGTGGCGTAATCAGAGCTCATTACAGTCTCAACCTTCTCGGCTCAAGCAATCCTCCCACCTCAGCGTCCCGGGTAGCTGGAACTACAGACACATGCCACCATGCCAAGCTAATTTTTTTTTTTTTTTTTTTTTGAGATAGGGTCTCACTCTGTCACTCATGCTGGAGTGCAGTGGCACCATCTTGGCTCACCGCAAACTGTGCCTCCCAGGTTCAAGTGATTCTCCCACCTCAGCCTCCCGAGTAGCTGAGATTACAGGTGCCCAGCATCACGTCTAGCTAATTTTTGTTACTTTTGTTTTTTTAGTAGAGACAGGGTTTTGCAATGTTGGCCAGGCTAGTCTGGAACTCCTGACCTCAACTGATCTGCCTGCCTTAACCTCCCGAAGTGCTGCCATTATAGGCTTGAACACCGCTCCTAGCCTAATTTTTTTTTTCTTTTTTGAGATGGAGTCTCACTCTGTCACCAGGCTGGAGTGCAGTGGCACGACCTTGGCTCACTGAAACTTCTGCCTCCTGGGTTCAATCGATTCTCTTGCCTCAGCCTCCCAAGTAGCTGGGACTACAGGTGTGCGCCGCCACCCACAGCTAATTTTTGTAATTTTAGAGAGACGGGGCTTCACCATGTTGGCCAGGATGGTCTTGATCTCTTGACCTCATGATCTGCCTGCCTCGGCCTCCCAAAGTGATAGGATTACAGGCGTGAGCCACTGTGTCTAGCCCCATTCCTCTTTAAAGATGTGATTTCATACGTAACACCAATATACCCAGCACAACAGGAGGAGAGGCCCTCTGATCCATGCTGCGTTCTGCCTCTGACTTCATCTTGCCTGAAGAAAACCCTCAGGCCCCTGGGGAACTCAGTCTGACAACTTTGAATCCAGGTGGAGGCCCTCGAAAGGCAATGGTCATGAGGGCGGCGGGGGCTGTGCGGACCCACCTGCTCCACGATTCCCTCCCCTTCCAGGGCCCGGCTGTAGTTCTCGTGGATGTACTGCTCCTGCCAGTCCTGTGGGAGGATGGGGGCCACATCAGACCCATGCCCTCCTGTCTCCCAGCCCCCAGGGGCCTCCCCTTCCTGCTCAGCGTCCTGTGCTGGTGGCAGGAGGATGTCCTCCTTAGCACAGGGCGGGGAACCTGAGCTGGGGGTTCTCACTCACAATGGGGTTGTCGAAGATCTGCCAGAGGTCGGGGTGCAGGTGCTCTGTGTCATATCGGGAAGTAGCCAGGAGCCGGCCAAATTCATGCTGATTGCTCAAATGGAGGAAGATGCCCTGTAGTGGGGTGGGGGTGTCCGTGATGCCGGCGACGTCTGGGGTCTGCCCCCGGCATCTTAGCATCCAGCCCCCAGGCCAGACCGGGCGCGCACTCACCTTGTCTCGAAAGCTTTTACAGAAGGCCATGTCCGGGTCCGTGTCGCTGCCCGAGAACACCTCTCTCTGGGGCAGCTCCATCCGCAGGGTCTCCCCCCGGATCACATAGGCCTGGGAGATGTACGGCACGTTCCACACGCCCCTGGAGGCACCGACACCATGGTCAGCCGCGGGGGCAGCCCCGCAAATCCTACCCAGCTATCCCAGGAAGCCCTTCTTCCCTCAGAGCATCGAAGTCCCTGAACATAGGACCCCTGCATGTCCCTTATCAAGCACTGCTGGTCACAGGCACCCCCTCTCCACAAACAGTCGGTCCCTGCCCCAAGCTGTGACACTTCTTTTTTCTTTCTTGTTTCTTGTTTTTTTTTTTTTTTTGAGACCCAGTCTCGCTTTGTCACCCAGGCTGGACTGCAGTGGTGCGATCTCAGCTCACTGCAACTTCCGCCTCCCAGGTTCAAACAATTCTCCCACCTCAGCCTCCTGAGTAGCAGGGTTAACAGGCGTCTGCCACCAAACCCGGCTAATTTTTGGATTTTTGGTAGAGATGGGGTTTCACTGCTGGGAGCAGTGGCTCACGCCTGTAATCACAGCACTTTAGGAGGCCGAAGTGGGCGGATCATAACATCAGGAGTTCGAGATCAGCCTGGACAACATGGTGAAACCCCGTCTCTACTAAAAATACAAAAATCAGCCAGGCATGGTGGCGTGCGCCTGTAATCCCAGCTACTCAGGAGGCTGAGGCAGGAGAATCACTTGAACCCAGGAGGTGAAGGTTACAATGAGCTGAGATCACGCCACTGCACTCCAGCCTGGGTGACAAAGCAAGACTTCATCTCAAAAACAAAAAAAAGGCCAGGTGCACTGGCTCACGCCTGTAATCCCAGCACTGTGGGAGGCCGAGGTGGGTGGATCACGAGGTCAAGACATTGAGACCATCCTGATCCATATGGTGAAACTCCGTCTCTATTAAAAATAAAAAAATCATCTGGGCATGGTGGTGTGTGCCTGTAATCCCAGCTATTCAGGAGGCTGAGGCAGGAGAATCGCTTGAACCCAGGAGGTGGAGGTTGCAGTGAGCCGAGATCGAGCCATTGCACTCCAGCCTGGCGACAGAGCAAGACTCCGTCTCAAAAAGAAAAAAAAACAGATGGGCTTCATCATGTTGGCCAGGCTGGTCTGGAACTCCTGACCTCAGGTGATTTGCCCGCCTCAGCCTCCCAAAGTGCTGGGATTACGGGATTGAGCCACCACGCCTGGCCTTTGTTTTTTGTTTTTTTGAGACAGGTTTCTCCCTCTGTTTCCAGGCTGGAGTGCAGTGGTGCAAACATGGCTCACTGCAGCCTCAACCTCCCAAACTCAAGTGATCCTCCCACCTCAGCCTCTGTAGTAGTAGCTGGGACTAGGGGCTCGCACCACCATGCCCAGCTAATACTTGACATTTTTTGTAGAGATAAGATTTTTCTATGTTGACCAGGCTGATCTCACCGGGCTCAAGCAGTCCTCATACCTTGGCTTCCCAAAGTGGTGGGATCACAGTGTGAGCCACTGCTCCCGGCCTCATGGCACCTCTGACTGGTGACCAGGAGGCTTGGGTCTACCCAGGCCCTGGGTCAGAGGAGGGGGCTGCAGGCTGGCGGGACTCACACTCGCTTTCTCTGCACCAGCTCCACGTAGTCCTCGGAGCGGGCGTAGTACTCGTCAGGGCTCAGGGCACCCCAGAAGTTGGACCACAGCTTGCCGTGGCGGGACAGCATGGGGGCAATCACCTTCCTGTGGACAGGCGAGGGTGAAGAGAGCTCTCTGTGCTAAGGAAGACATCAAGCACGACGGCTGCCACCAGCACAGGACGCTGAGCAGGAAGGGGAGGCCCCTGGGGGCTGGGAGACAGGAGGGCACGGGTCTGATGTGGCCCCCATCCTCCCACAGGACTGGCAGGAGCAGTACATCCACGAGAACTACAGCCGGGCCCTGGAAGGGGAGGGAATCGTGGAGCAGGCGGGTCCGCACAGCCCCCGCCGCCCTCATGACCATTGCCTTTCGAGGGCCTCCACCTGGATTCAAAGTTGTCAGACTGAGTTCCCCAGGGGCCTGAGGGTTTTCTTCAGGCAAGATGAAGTCAGAGGCAGAGCTCTCTTCTGGGCGGAAGAGAGCAGGCCTGGGGAGCCCAGTGCCCAGGGCAGGAGTGGGGTTCCCAGGGCCTGTTGGGGTGCCCCCCGGCTGCAGGGAGGAGGGCAAGCCACCTGTTCTCCTCAATGAGGATGCGCAGGGTCTGCGGGTTGGTGAGAACAGCGTCAGCGTCCAGGCTGAAGTAGAACTCGCACTCGGGGTCCTGCCGACACATGTCCCTGGAGGTGAGAGCTGAGCTCCAACAGCAGCCGGCAGGGAGGCGGGTGGGGATGGGGAATTGGCCCCGCCCCAGGAGAAAAGGAGGGAGGCAGCATCTGGCCTTCTTTCCCCAGGCTCTCCGCTGTCTGGGTGAGCTAGCAAGGGTGGGGGCGGTGTGACAGCGTGGGTGCTGCAATGATGCGAGTGGGGAAGCGTGGGAGGGGCTGGAAGGGTAATAGGTGAGGCGAGGACCAGGCAGTGGGTGACAGCCACCCCCACCCTGCACCCTCATCCTGCCCAGCGCCTGCTCACATGGCCATGTCCCTGGCCTCGCCTGGGCTCAGAGCCTCCTCTGGCCCCACCAGCTTCGTGGCTGCAAAGTGGTCCTGGAGCTGCGGCCAGGAGTCAGCGATGTGAGGCTCGTGGAAGACCTCCTGGGGAGGGGGTGACATGGGGGGACGGGCTCAGAGGGCAAGGAGGCGGCCCTTGAGGGACGGGAGTTCTGATCAGGGCAGGGGAAGGGTCCTTTGGGAGAGGCTTTGGGGGGCAGGGGGGTCTCACGTTATTGTGCAGGAAAAGGGTGATCCTGTCGTGGGGATAGTCTAAGAGCAGCAGCCGTTGCAGGAAGCGGGGCAGAAATGGGGTAGGCTGTTCCACAAACACGGCCAGAAACACCCGGGGGGGAGGCTGGAAGATGCGACACGAAGGCGCTCAGTGGGAAGCCCGGACTTCCCCGCTGCCCCCCCCCACCCTCCACCCTGCCAGCTTCGGGGACCCAGGGGCATTGCCCCCACCAACACCCAGCCCATTGTCCTTGCACCTCCTGCTTAGCATGCTGCCTTCTGGCTCCCCTCCCGGCATCCCTGCCTCACCTGCCCCCCCGGGAGTGTCCTCCGGTCCCGGTTGCAGAAGCCACAGCCTCCCTCGGGAGTCCAGCCATTGGGGACATAGTTTCCCAGGTAGTTGAGCTGCAGCTGTTGGGGAGAGACGGAGGCTGAGGGGCTGAGGCCTCCAGGGGTGGAGGTGGGGCACCTCTGCTGTGGGAGCTGGGGAGGGCCGGCTTCTCAGAAGGGTTGGAGATGCCCAGGGGTTGGGGCAGGGCAGGGCAGGGGTTGAAGCCACTGGTGGCACCTTAGTAGGACCATTTCCATGGACCACAACGGGGAGCGTGTCGTAGGCCACGTTCCGGATACGCACACGGTTCCGATCAAACTTTAAAACCACTTCATCTGGGGAGGAAAAAGGCCAGGCTTCAGACCCCTTCCTCTGGGAGCTGCCCAGCAACAAGTTCTTCTAAATACGGGGTCCCAAATTCTCCAGGGATAAAGGGACACTGGGACCATCCTGGAGTGTGGCTTGTGGGGGGCAGGAACCTTCGGGTTCTGACCAGGCTGCTGGCTCAGAGAGCTCCACTGACTACCTGCGTGATCACATCGAAGCCGCTGGGCGAGGAAGGGCAGGATGAGCTGAGCTGGGGGCCGCTGGGAACCTCAGCATCCCTATCCCTCCTCATGTTCTCGCTCTCATATTTTTTTTTTTTTGAGGCGGAGTTTTGCTCGTTACCCAGGCTGGAGTGCAATGGCGCCATCTCAGCTCACCACAACCTCCGCCTCCTGGGTTCAGGCAATTCTCCTGCCTCAGCCTCCTAAGTAGCTGGGATTATAGGCACGCATCACCGTGCCCAGCTAATTTTTTTTTGTATTTTTAGTAGAGACGGGGTTTCACCGTGTTGACCAGGATGGTCTCGATCTCTTGACCTCATGATCCATCCGCCTCGGCCTCCCAAAGTGCTGGGATTACAGGCTTGAGCCACCGCGCCTGGCCTTTTTTTTTTTTTTTTTGAGATGGAGTCTTGCTCAGTCACCCAGGCTGGAGTGCAATGGCGCCATCTCAGCTCACTGCAGCCTCCACCTCCTGCGTTCAAGAAATTCTCCGTCCTCAGCTTCCTGAATAGTTGGGATTACAGGTGTGTGCCACCATACCCTGCTAATTTTTGTATTTTTAGTAGGGAAGAGGTTTCACCATGTTAGCCAGGCTGGTCTTGAACTCCTGACCTCAGGTGATGATCCACTTGCCTTGGCCTCCCAAAGTGCTGGGATTATAGGTATGAGCCGTCGCACCCAGCCTAATTTTTGTATTTTTAGTAGAGAGGGGGTTTCATTATGTTGGCCAGGCTGGTCCTGAACTCCTGACTTCATGATTTGCCTGCCTCGGCCTCCCAAAGTGCTGGGATTACAGGCATGAGCCACTGTGTTCAGCCTCCTTGCTTTTTTTTTTTTTTTGAGACGGAGTCTCGCTCTGTCACCAGGCTGGAGTACAGTGGCATGACCTCAGCTCACTGTAACACCTGCCTCCCAGGTTCCAGTGATTCTCCTGCCTCAGCCTACTGAGTAGCTGGAATTACAGGTGGCTGCCAACATGCCTGGCTAATTTTTGTACTTTTTTTTAGTAAAGACAGGGTTTTGCCATGTTGGCCACGCTGGTCTCGAATTCCTGACCTCAAATGATCCTCCAATCTTGGCTTCCCAAAGTGCTGGGATTACAGGTGTGAGCCACAGCGCCCAGCCTCTCTATCTCTTTTCTCCCCATCCCCTGAGGCAAGTCACTAACCCCTCCACAAGTTACTTTCCTCATCTGTAGGAGGTGGATAACCAGGGACCTTCCCCTTGTTAAATGAAATCACAGAAGTAAAACCCCTGGCCCGGTGCCCAGGCACAGCATGTGTGCACCAGACGCCAGCATGCTTTGGCTTCCCTTGCTTCTAGTACCGTCAGTACAGTGCAACTCACACCATCAGCCACTCAGACGCCCGACAAAGCCACAGAGAGGTGGGCTTAGGCCAGCTCAGCTCCTCCAGAAGCCTCTCCCAGTTCAAGACCCCTAGTGTGGAGGCTGAGCATCGCCCACCTGCTGCTGTCTTCCTCCTCACCTAAAGCCCCGTTGAGGTTCTGAAAGATCCGAGACTTATGATCCAGATTAAGGCCGAGTTTCTCCTGGATGGAATGAGATGCGATGGAGTGGTTAAAATGGAAGAAGCGGGAAGGATCATTTCATCCTTTCTCACTTTTTTTCTCTCGTTCTTGTTGCCCAGGCTGGAGTGCCGTGGTGTGATCTTGGCTCACTGCAATCTCTGCCTCCTGGTTCAAGCGATTATTCTGAGTAGCTGGGACTACAGGTGAGTGCCACCGTGCCCAGCTAAGTTTTGTATTTTTAGTAGAGATGGTGGTTTCACCATGTTGGTCAGGCTGGACTCAAATTCCCAATCTCAGGGGATCCACCTGCCTTGGCCTCCCAAAGTTCTGGGATTACAGGTGTGAGCCACCATGCGAGGCTTCTCTTTTATTTTTTTCTAAGAGACAGGGTCTCATTCTGTCACCTCAGCTGGAGTGCAGTGGTGCAGTTATAACTCAAAATAACCTCAAACTCCTGTGCTTAAGAGATCCTCCCACCTCAGCCTCCCAAGTAGCTAGGATTACAGATGTGCACCATGAAGCCTGGCTAATTTTTTTTTTTTTTTTGTAGAGGTGAGGTTTCACTATGTTGTCCAGGCTGGTACTGAATTCCTGGGCTCAAGCAATCCTCCTGCCTAAGCCTCCCAAAGCACTGGGATTACGGGCATGAGCCACCATGCCCAGGAACACATTTTTCTCTTTAACCCTGTTCGCCCCTCTGCTCCCATTCAGCCTGAGGCCTCCGCTGCCACAGAGCTGTGGGCGCACCCACTCTCCTGCCCTCCTTACCCTCAGTCCTGGGTCCAGGTAAAGCCGTGTGTAGAACAGCTGGTCATCGTCGTCATCCTTGTACCTCCACT
Organism: Leontopithecus rosalia; assembly: GCA_028533165.1. Taxonomy (NCBI): domain Eukaryota; kingdom Metazoa; phylum Chordata; class Mammalia; order Primates; family Cebidae; genus Leontopithecus; species Leontopithecus rosalia. Next base: position 176,992,287 of record CM052649.1, read on the forward strand.
GGCGGACGATTTGATGGATGGTGGTGGCAAAGCCGATGAATCCTGGTGGGGAGGTGAAGCGTTGACCCTGAGACTTGCAGCATCCCACGGCCTGTCCCCAGGCCCTCTCCAGCCCTCAGGCACCAGGAACACTCTGTGCCCCACCGCTCTTGGCCCCTCTGCCTTGGGCACTCTGCCACTCACCACCAGAGTTGAGGAAGCGCTTCCCCGTGCCCACCTCAGGGTACTGCTCTGCCAGCCCCCACTCGGGCCAGCAGAAGCTCTCTGCAGAGAAGAGCAGGCGGCTGCCACTCTGGACAAACTTCTTCAGCAGCTCTGAAGGGCCGCCGGCCAGAATCACATCATAGCTGGGCGAGGAAGGGGAGGATGAGCAGGGGTCCACTAGGAACCTCAGAATCCTTACCTTGCTCCCTTTTCCCAGCCCTGTTACCTGTCCACAAACATGATGATCATATCCTCCCGGTCAGCATATTTCTCCATTTCTTTCTTTAGCCACCGGACCTTCTGTCCTCCACCAACTGTTCGGGCCACATCACCCCCTCGCCACTCCTCTCCCAGGCCCAGGGTCTGCGGGAGCGATGCCCAATGCCAGGCGAGGGTTGGGAAGTTGTGTGTGTGTGGGTGGGGGGGGCAGCTGCTGACCAGGCTCACCGTGGGGACCTGGGCAACCCGACTTCAGCCCACCCCTCCTGCTGGGACCACCTCCCAGGGGCGCTGGGGGCGTTCCCTCTCCTCACCCGCACAGTGTAGTTGAAGAACTCTGCAGAGCGCAGGAAACGCAGGTACCCCTCGGTCTCAGCGGTGCCCACGGTGATCACCAGCAGCTTCTCTGTTACCAGGGGGAGCTGGCGCTTGGGACCCATCCGCCCAGCGCCGGGCCCCACGTGTTTGCTGTCTCTTGCTCTACCTCCCTCCCTTTTTTCCTTCCCTCGCCCTCTTAAACTCTCCTCACCCAGGACCACTCTGACCCCAGGAAGGGCAGGGTGGGAGTGGAGCCCAGGAATTCCGAGTCCCTTTGCTCCGGAGGTCAGAACCCCCAGTTCAGGGTGGGGATGGGTAAGGGGCTTGGCGCTACTCGGCCTCAAGAGCACGCTGGGCGGGGGGCGGGCCGGACAGCTCCTCGAGCTCCCGACCCCCTCCGGGCCAGGCTGGCAGGCACGTCAGCCTCTGTCGCCTCTGCGGTGCTCGGCCTCCCTGGGATCTCACCTGGGTTGACCGGGTCGCGGCCCCGGGGCCGGTCGGAGGCTGAAGCCCCCGGGGGCAGCAGCAGCAGCAGAAGCAGCAGGAGCCGGGGTCCCGGGCCCGAAGAGGCCATGGTGGGGAGCGGGCCCAGACAGCACCCAGGATCCCGGGATCTGAGCGGCGCGCCTTGATCCCAGCTCCGGACGGGGGCGGCGGGAAGGGGGCGCCCGGGCTGCTGTGCGGCCGCCGCGGGGAGCAGCCGGGGTGGGGCCACGCCCTGGAAAAAAGGCGTATCCGGAGGCTGTAGAAAGCTCCAGATGCCGGCGCCGCAGACAAGGCGAGGATTGTCCCGGGTGCACCGGAGGCGGGGGAGGGGCGGCGGCTCCGGCCGGCGGGTCTGAGACCGGGACTCTGGGCCGAACCAGCCGCTTGATACTTGTGGAACTGAGACCCGGACGGGGCAGTGACCCCTGGCGGAGGGTCCGGCGGGAAGCGGGGACGGATTCTGGGCGCAGCCCTGCCGGGAGAGTGCGGGCGGAAGACGGGGAGAGCCAGCGGGTGGCGGCGACAGGGAGGGAGGAAGCGCGAGCCAGCGGGACGGATGCCCCGGGAAACTGGGGATTGAGATTTCTGCAGAGGGCCACTAGGAACCTCGGAGAGCCCACGGAAGCCGGCCACTTTCTTTGACAGTCCGGCCCACTTCCTCTTCTGCCCCGGGGAGAAGCTCCAGGGGCTGCCTTTGTGATTACAGCATCTTCACAAGGACCAGAGGAAAATAATGTTTCTCGTAAGACCACCGTCACCACCCCTTTAAAATAACCCATTTTGTGGTTCACACAAGATTTATATCGCAAGACTGAGGCCGGAAGTGGTTTTGCCCCTATAAAACATGGCGAAAAGCTTTCTGGTCTCCAAGGGAACGCCACGTAATGAGTCAAAGAGGTAGCGCACGCGCAGAAGTACAAGCCACCGGAAGTGATTGTGCCCCTACCCAAGCTTTGGGTTTAGTACGCTTGCTCAGCAGTCTCTTCCGGCGGTCGTGTTGTGCAAATGGTGGAGAAGAAAACTTCGGGTATGTGAGCCCCCGGCGGTTCGCCCCCTTCCCAAGTCCGAACGAGCCCTAGAATTTTCTTACTTAGTCATTCACCCCCTTTTTTTTGAGACAAGGTCTCGCTCTGTCACCTAGGCTGGAGTGCAGTAACACGATCTCAGCTCACTGCAACCTCCGCCTCCAGGGTTCAAGTGATTCTCCTGCCTCAGCCTCCTGAGTAGCTGGGATTGCAGGCACACGCCACCGCGCCTGGCTGATTTTTTGTGTTCTTAGTAGAGATGGGGTTTCACCATGTTGGCCAGGCTGGTCTTGAACTCCTGACCTCAGGTGAGCCACCCATCTCAGTCCCCCAAAGTGCTGGGATTACAGGTGTGAGCCAAGGCACCCCGCCTTGGTTTTTTTTTTTTTTTTTTTTTTTTTGAACAGGGTCTTGCTATGTCACCCAGGCTGGCGTGCAGTGGCACAAACATGGCTCACTGCAGCCTTGAGCTCCTGGGCTCAAGGCATCCTCCCACCTCAGCCTCCCGAATAGGTGGGACTACAGGTGTGTGCCACCATGCCTGGCTAATTTTTGTATTTGTTTGTAGAGATGAGGTTTTGCCATGTTGCCCAGGCTGGCCTGGAACTCCTGGGCTCAAGGGATCCACCCACCTCAGCTTCCCAGTCCTGAGATTACAGGCGTGAGCCACTGTGCCTGGGAAGGTCATGCTCTTTTTTTTGGTGGGGGGGGACAGAGTCTTGTTCTGTCTCCAGGCTGGAGGGCAGTGGTGCAATCTCGGCTCACTGCAATCTCCGCCTCCTGGGTTCAAGCAATTCTCTTGCCTCAGCCTCCCAAGCAGCCGGGACTACAGGCTCGCGTCACCACACCCAGCTAATTTTTGTATTGTTTAGGAGAGACGGGGTTTCACCGTGTTGGCCAGGATGGTCTTGATCTCTTGACCTCTTGATCCGCCCGCCTTGGACTCGCAAAGTGCTGGGATTACAGGCGTGAGCCACCGCGCCGCCATGTCATGCTCTTTGATGCTGTGCAGTGCTTTGGATTCTGACCTGTCCACTTGCTAGCTGTGTGAACTTTGGACACATTTCTTAATCTCTGAATGTTGGTAAACTGGATGTTAACGGTACTGTCCCATACGGCTGTTGTAAGGGTTAAATGGTTCAAGTTATGCAAAGAGCTGAGCATGGTGCCTGGCTCATAGCAAGTGCCCAACAATCGATAGCTGCTAGAGCTGCTGCTGCTATAATTACGGTTAACAGGTGCTTAATATTTGTTTAATGAATAAAGAGCTATATTATGTAAAATTACCAGAACCTGGTAAATAGCAGCTAAGGCAATGGGGAAAGTGGTTTTTTGTTTTTTGAGACAGGGTTTCACTCTGTCTCTCAGGCTGGAGTGCAGTGGCGCTATCTCGGCTTGCTGCAACCTCTGCCTCCCAGGTTCAAGCGATTTCTTGTGCCTCAGCCTCCCAAGTCGCTGGGATTACAGGCGCCCGTCAACACACCTGGCCAATTTTTGTGTTTAGTAGAGACGGGTTTCGCCGTGTTGGCCAGGCTGGTCTCAAACTCCTGACTTCAAGTGATCTGCCCGCCTCAGCCTCCCAAAGTGCTGGGATTATGGGCGTGAGTCACCTTGCCGGCCTCGGAAAGAGGTTTAAAATAGCTTCTAGGTTTCTGGTTTGGATGTCTGTGTAGACGGTTCCATTCGCCTTGAGAGAAGGCAGAAGCAGACTTGGATGGAAAAACTTTTTGAGTTTCAGTGGGGCCAGCGGATGATTTCTTTTTTCTTTTTGATTTTTGTTGTTGTTTGTGAGTCTTGCTCTGTCACTCAGGCTGGAGGACAGTGGCATGATCACAGCACTGCACATGGCAGCTTCAGCCTCTCCGGCTCACATAATCCTCCCACCTCAGCCTCCTGAGTAGCTGGGACTAAAGGCATGTGCAACAGGCCTGGCTCATTTTTTAATTTTTTGTAGCAATGGGGTTTGGCTATGCTGCCCAGGCTGGTTTCTGACTCCTGGCATCAAGCAGTCCTCCCACTCTGGACTCCCGAAGTGCTGAGGTTACAGGTGTGTGCCACCATGCCCGGCTCAACAGGTGCCGCTGCACGGCCAGCTGTGGAGCCTGGGAGCGGGTTCTGGGTTGAGGGAATCGCTCTGGGAGTCATTTGCTTGTGGGTGATCATCAGAGCCCTTTGTTTAGATTCGAAATCCCAGGAAGAGTGCGTAGACTGAGCAGAGAAGAGGGCCAGCCACCTCCATAGAGGCAGGGCAGCAGCCGAGCTGGAGCCTGAGCAGCATTACTGGACATGGAGAATCTCTGCAATCTTTTCAAGGAAGCAAGCAAAGGGTCTCTTTCTACTCGATGAAGGTAGTCAGCACCGGCACAGGGCGGACAGGGCTCAGGTCCGAGGAGGAGGCCAGGAAGGCACCCCAGAGTGGCTCCGAGGAGGGCATCTGTGCCTGGAGTGTGGGTGGTCCCCTTGAATATTCAGATCTGCGGTGTCGAGGAGAGGGTGGGAGGTGAAGAAGGGACACATCTTGTGGATTACTCTGAAGGAGGAGCTGTGAAGTGGTAGACCCATGAGTGTCGCCAGGTTTTTCATGGAAAGGAAAGTGCCAGTTGAGGAGGAGGGGTTGAAGATGGGAGAGGAAGGGAATGGGCTGCAGGGGAAGACTCAGGTGCAGTGGTGGGACTTGGGGGGCCCCGGGGCAGGGGTGTGCCCGCTTGGCACCACATTTTCAGGTGGGTGGCCTGGAAGATGAGCGGGTCCAGGTGGCCCCTGGTTCCTTTGAGGTGGGAAATGAGCTGCTGAGCATGAGGGCCATGTGCATTGAGGGCCCAGGAGGGCCATGTGCATTGGGGCTTCCAGGATCACCTGGAAGCCCCAAGGGCGGGTGTCGTGGCCTCCCCTGTCGGCAGTGAGCCGTCTCCAGGAGCGGTCTCACTGGCCAGGGCTGGGATTGGGAGGAAGGTGGAGAAAACAGGCAGGAGAGACTGAAAGGGTCTCAGCTGGCAGGACAGGAAGCATGGGCCGGGGGCTGGCCCGGGAGGAGACAAGCGGATCGAGGGCTTGGTGATGGGGATGAGATCAGAGCGCTGTGGCTCCCACCCTGGGTGCCTTCCTTGCCTTGCCCAGAGCCATGGCCGCACCGCTCCTCCTTCTGGGAACCCCTGTAACTTTGTGTGCTCTGCCCCATCCAGTCCGCTCCCAGGACCCTGGGCAGCGGCGGGTGCTGGACCGAGCCGCTCGGCAGCGTCGCATCAACCGGCAGCTGGAGGCCCTGGAGAATGACAACTTCCAGGATGACCCCCACGCAGGACTCCCTCAGCTTGGCAAGAGGCTGCCTCAGTTCGATGACGATGCGGACACCGGTGAGGCGCGGGTGGAGGAGGAAGTGGGGGCGGGACTGTGGGGCAGGGGGAGAGTCCGCCCAACTCTGGCTGTGGGAGGACCCAGGAGCTCCTGGTGCCTCTGCTGGTGACTGGCTCCCGTGGCTGTGAGCAACCACACCCCCTTTCTGTGCCTCAGTTTCCTCTCGTGTATGTGAAATAAACAAGAGAGACTGGATGAGCTCTGACATGAAGCCTTACGTTTAGGGGCATGGAGGTTACGGTTGGCTGGGATTGGAGAACTGGGGTGGAGGTCAGTGGCTGGTAGCAACTTACAGCCAGGAAGGCAGGGCCGGGTGCAATGGCTCACACCGGTGATCCCAGCACTTTGGGAGGCTGAGGTGGGCGGTCAGGAGTTCAAGACCAGCCTGGCCAACATGGTGAAACCCCATCTCTACTAAAAATACAAAAAAAAAAAAAATTAGCCAGGCGTAGTGGCGGACGCCTGTAATCCCAGCTATTTGGGATGCCAAGGCAAGAGAATCACTTGAACCCAGGAAGTGGAGGTTGCAGTGAGGTGATTGCGCCACTGCACTGCAGCCTGAGTGACAGAGTGAGACTCTGTCTCAAAAAAAGAACCAGGAAGGCATGTGGGCACGGGGAATGATAACCAGAGAAAGCTGCCGTCTTTCTGGGCAAGTGCCATGCAGCTGATCGCCCTTGACCCCTAGGAAAGAAAAAGAAGAAAACTCGAGGTGATCATTTTAAACTTCGCTTCCGAAAAAACTTTCAAGCCCTGCTGGAGGAGCAGGTGAGACGAGGGTCGGCCTGGGAGGATGCCCCCAGGGCAGGGGTGAGCCTGGCCCCGGCAGGTGTTTGCTGCTGGGGTGGGAGGAGGAGTCCTAGAGCTGGCCCCTTGTCTCTGCAGAACTTGAGTGTGGCCGAGGGCCCCAACTACCTGACAGCCTGTGCGGGGCCCCCCTCGCGGCCCCAGCGCCCCTTCTGTGCTGTCTGCGGCTTCCCCTCCCCCTACACCTGTGTCAGCTGTGGTGCCCGGTACTGTACTGTGCGCTGTCTGGGGACCCACCAGGAGACCAGGTGAGCTCCGCACTTGCTGTTCATTCCCCACTCCCTCCTCCCCACAGCCTCCCCAGACCTCTCTTCCCTCATCCTGGCTCCCTCTCTGCCTGTAGGTGTCTGAAGTGGACCGTGTGAGCCTGGGCATTCCCAGAGAGGAAGGGCCGCTGTGCACTGCCCAATGGAGGGGGCTCTCCCTGGACCAAGAGAGGAGCCACTCATTCACCCAACAAAACTGTCTTACCTGCTAGGAAAGAGCAGCCTTACTCCAGGAACAGTCTGCCAGGTGGGCGGGGCCCGCCCAGTGCTGTTAGAATAAAAAGCCTCGTGCCGTGCCGGGAGCCTGCCTGTTTGGTCATGGCACGTTTGGAGGTGACGGTGATGGGTCACCTGTCTCTTCTGCTTGCGACTCTGTCTCTCTTCCTCCTGCCTGCCACTCACCCTGCCATTGTCCACCCTTCTGTGTCCCTGATTATGAGACATTCTGTCCCATTCTCCTGCCATCCCCAAGCCCCTGCCCTCCTTGGCTGCTTCTGTAAGTCTTTTTGTTTTTTGATTTAGTTGTTTAAACTGTTTTATTTATTTATTACAGACAGGGTCTCACTCTGTCGCCCAGGCTGGAGTGCAGTGGTGGGGTCTCAGTTCACTGTAACCTCCACCTCCCAGGTTCAAGGGATTTTCCTGCCTCAGCTTCCCGAGTATCTGGGATTACAGGTGCCCAACACCATGCCCAACTCATTTTTTTAATATTTTTAGTAGAGTCGGAGTTTTGACTTGTTTGCCAGGCTGGTCTTGAACTCCCAATCTCAGGTGATCCGCCTGCCTCAGCCTCCCAAAGTGCTGGGATTATAGGCATGGGCCACTGTACCCGGCCATGTTTCACCTTTTTATTTCTCCAGTTGCTATATTTTCAAAGTACAGCTAGGTTCCAGGGCTGAGTGACAGAGAGATGGCAGGAGGGCTGTGGAACGGGTGCAGAATGGTACTCTGGAGGGAGTTGGGTCTGTCTTCGTCTTAAGATACTTAAGCAAAGGGGAGTGGTCAGGTCCTTGACCTTGGTGCCATGGGTCTGAGGGAGCAGTTGTCCTTAGGAAGCCCCTGTTCCCAGGGGCTGCAGTGTGTGAAGTTATTAGCAATACAGAAAGCCCAGAAGTTTCTGGGAAACATGGGGAATTCATGGTTTAGCTCGAATATACAGCCCACGGCCCGCCCGTGGCCCAAGGTGACTTTGAATGCAGCATTATGAATGCATAATGTTCTAAGAAAGAAATTTGTAAACTTTCTTAGAACATTATGAGATTCTTTTGCAATTTTTATTTATTTATTTATTTTGAGACAGAGTCCCACTCGGTCACCCAGACTGGAGTGCAGTGGCGCGATTTTGGCTCACTGCAACCTCCGCCTCCCAGGTTCAAGCGATTCTCCTGCCTCAGCCTCCTGAGTAGTTCTGATTACAAGCGCCCAGCACCACGCCCGGCTAATTTTTTTTGTATTTTTTTAGAAGAGACAGGGTTTCTCCATGTTGGTCACACTGGTCTTGAACTCCCAACCTCAGGTGATCCACCCACCTTGACCTCTCAAAGTCTGGGATTATAGGTGTGAGCTACCGTGTCCAACCATTATGAGATTATTTATTTATTTAGAGACTGGGTCTCGCTATGTTGCCCAGGCTGCAGTGCAGGCACGATCCCACTACTGATCAGCATGAGAGTTTTGACCTCCATTTCCGGCCAGGGCCGGTTCACCCCTCCTTAGGCAACCTGATGGTCCCCTGCTCCTGAGAGGTCACCATATTGATGCCGAACTTAGTGCAGACACCCGATCGGCATAGCACACTACAGCCCAGAACTCCTGGGCTCAAGCGATCCTCCCATCTCAGCCTCCTGAGTAGCTGGGACTACAGGCATGTGCCACCGTGCCCAGCTGATTTTGTATTCTTAGTAGAGACAGGGTTTCTCTCCCAGCCTCAGGTGATCTGCCTGCCTCAGCCTCACAAAGTACCGGGATTACAGGGGTGAGCCCCCGTGCCCAGCTTCATGTGAACTTCTTATACCCACACCTTGTCTAAATGGATTGCAAGCTATAATCTCGTAAGCCCCTTTTGGTTGCTGTACTAATGCCCAGAACCCTGTTAACCTCATAGCAAAGCAAGTTCTTTGTAAGTATCTGTTGAACAGATGGCTTCATCAAGATACTAGTGGGATCCAGCAAAGTCGACATGAGGCACATCTTTTTTTTTTTTCTGAGATGGAGTCTCGCTGTGTTGCCCAGGCTAGGGTGCAGTGGCGCCATCTCAGCTCACTGCAGCCTCCACCTCCCAGGTTCAAGGGATCCGCCTGCCTCAGCCTTCTGAGTATCTTGGGATTACAGGTGCACACTACCATGCCTGGCTAATTTTTTGTAGAGACGGGGTTTCACTATATTGGCCAGGCTGGTTACGAACTTTCGGCCTCAGATGCTCCATCTACCTCAGCTTCCCAAAGTGTTGGGATTACAGGTGAGAGCCACCATACCTGGCCGGTCACTGTCTTAGGCCTTCACTTTTGGCCACTTTCCTGGGGACTGGCTCAAGTATTCCCGGTGTTTTTTTGAGGAACTGCTTTCTGTTTCTCTGAAGGTTTGCAGCCGGGAACGTGGTACTGGATTTGGTGTCAGCTTCATTTTGGAGGGTGTATGTCAGGATTCAGAGAGAATCCAGGTGAGGTGGTTTTTCAAAATGGCTCAAAATTCTTTGTCCTCCCATTGAAAAGTGGCTGGGTGCAATGATTCACAGCTGTAATCCCAGCACTTTGGGAGGCCAAGGTGAGCAGATCACTTCGGGTCAGGAGTCCAAGACCAGCCTGGCCAACATGGTGAAACCCCGTCTCTACTAAAAATACAAAAACTAGCTGGGCATGGTGGCATGTGTGTGTAATCCCAGCTACTCTGGAGGCTGAGGCAGAGTCATTTGAGCCTGGGAGGAGGAGGTTGCAGTGAGCCAAGATTGTGCCACTGCACTCCAGTCCGGGTGACAGAGTGATACCCTGGCTCAAAAAAGAAAAAGAAATTGCAAAAATATCTCATACTGTTTTAAGAAAGTTTACGAATTTGTATTGGGCCTCGTACAAAGCCATCGTAGGGTGCATGTGGGCTACAGGTGGGACAAACTTGCTTTTATCCTCTCTGCCAACAAGTACACTCCAGTGAGAAAATAGAAGTTTTAGAAAAGACTATTTCAGAGACCAGTGCGGTGGCTCACACCTGTAATCCCAGCACTTTGGGAGGCCAAGGTGGGTGGATCACCTGAGGTCTGGAGTTCGAGAATGACCTGGCCAACATGATGAAACCCCATCTATACTAAAAATATGAAATTTAGCCTGGCGTGGTGGCAGGCGCCTGTAACTGCAGCTACTCAGGAGGCTGAGGCAGAAGAATCGCTTGAATCCAGAGGCAGATGTTACAATGAGCCAAGATTGCGCCATTGCACTCCAGCCTGGGCAACAGAGCGAGACTCCGTCTCCAAAAAAAAAAAAAAAAACTATTTTGGGGCTGAATGACACCATCTGTGCTTCTCCCTGATGTCCTAGGCTGGGATTCCCTTCAACTTGCACTGTCAGCACAATCTCTTTGGATTCTTTCCTAACTTAGCTGACTGTTTCATATTTTGTGGTTATAAAAAGAGGCACATTGGTTCCGCTCAGTGTAAGATTTCTCTCCCCAGTAATGTACTCTGCCTTCCAAAACGACCTTGAGAGGACAGAGCTGGACCCCAAGGGCCTCTAGTTGCTCTCTGATTCCATCCATTTACATCCTCTAGGAAGCTGAGTCCAGGGTCTCTAGACCCCCATTGAAAACCGTAATTTGGTGGCACTGTGGCTCACGCTTGTAATCCTGGCACTTTGGGAGGCTGAGGCGGGTGGATCACTTGAGGCCAGGAGTTTGAGACCAGCCTGGCCAACATGGTGAAACCCAGTCTATACTAAAACTAAAAAATTAGCCAGGTGTGGTGGTGCGCACCTGTAATCCTAGTTATTCGGGAGGGTGAGGCAGGAGAATCGCTGGAACCCAGGAGGCAGAGGTTGCAGTGAGCCAAGATCACTCCACTACACGCCAGCCACCTGGGAGACAGAAAAACAAAAAGGCACCAGTGTTTCTAGCTGGAGCGCAGGCCAGGGCCTAGGAAGCAGCCCGGTGTAAAGGTGGAGCACAAGTTATCTAGAGGAACGGGAGCAATGGAGATGGAAAGGTGGGCTAGGGCCAGGCGGCGTGTCAAGTTCATAACGGGCTTTCTTCCGGCAATGCCAGGAGCTGCCAAGGAAGGGTGGTCAGTGTTCTTCCAGGAGTGCATTGGGAAGGCCACTCTTGAGACCCCCAGTGGAAGGGCAGGAGAGAATGACGGCCTGCCCCAGAACCAGGCAGTGGAGAAGGGAGAAAAGTAGATGGATGTGAAAAACACCATAGAGGGCGAATTGAAAGGATTTGGGAATGAACAGAGGAGAAGTGGCAGAGCAGAAGGGAGGGAGAGGTTGTCCATGCTGGTGACAGGGATGATGGGAACTGGAGCTCTGGGGAAAGTGATGAATTCGATGTGTCTGGAGCCCACCTGGTGGGAGCACACATGTACTTCTGAGGTGCGGGAGAGGCAAAGATGGAATGTGGATGCAGTTCTCTTCATCCCAGGAGAGGGTTGGTGATGGTGAATGAGATGAAGGAGAAAGGGAGGCTGCACTCAGAATCCAGGGGTCCCCAAGGGACTGGCCACTTGTCAGCGCTGCAGAGGATAGTGCTGGGATCGGGCTCCATTCCCCTCTTCACTGGGCCACTTCTTCCTAGTGGCCTCATTTTCTTTTCTTTTCTTTTTCTTTTTTTTTTGAGTCGGGATCTCTCTCTGTCACCCAGGCTGGAGTGTAGTGGTTCAGTCACAGCTCACTGCAGCCTCCAACTTCTGGGTTCAAGGGACCATCCCACTTCAGCCTCCTGAGTAGCTGGGACTACAGGTGCACACCACCACGGTTGGCTAATTTTTGTATTTTCTTAGTAGGGAAGGGGTTTCACCATATTGGCCAGCTGGTCTCGAAAGCCCTCCGGTCCTCAGCCTTCCAGAGTGCTGGGATTATAGGGGTAAGGTACTGAGCCCGGCCTGTGTCCTCTTAAGCGGGTGCAGCTCTGAGCTCAGTACCCACGGGGCCTGCACCAAACCCACCCATAACCCAGCACCGTATCTGAGCTGTACACCACCGAGGTGCACACAGACTCCCCCTCTCCACGGACCTCCAGAGACTCTTCTGGGAGGTGCTACATCTTCCCCGGAGAAATGTCCCTGCGCCAGTCCCAGTTAATGTGGAACAGAATTTCAAGAGCCTTATCACTCCTGGTATCCATCCACGCTCAGGCCCAGGGCGCGCAGCTCCGCTCTAGACTGGCCGAGGTGAGTGAAAGGAGTGGCTCGGGATCTCAGGCTGGCCAGGGGCCATCTCTGCTATTTCGTTTCCTGGAGTGGGGGCTTCCAGGATCTGCTCCTTGGTGACTCTTACCAGCAATTATGTGCCACTCGCAAAGTCATTTGCAACCCCTCTATTATTTTGCTGTACGACACAGCCCCAAAGTGGTGGACAGGGTGACAGTCTGGGGTCCGAGACCTGAACCGACCCCTGGTCCCACCCCCCACGCCTTGGCTTGGCCGGCCGCTTCTGATACCCTCAAGCCTGAACGGTCACAATATAAATTTGTTAGTATTTATACAGAATACAAACGTGCGAGGACACTCCACCCCCTTCACAGCCCAGAGCCCAGGCTCAGAAGATGAGGGATCCAGCCTCAGGGGGGCATGCGACTCCCGGAGCGGTTCTTGGCCTGGCAGGGGCGTGGCCGGGGCGAGGCTCCGACCGGGGAGGTGTGGCCTGTTGGGGCGTGGCTCCGGGTGCGGGGCGTGGCCAGCCCCTCAAGTTGCTGAGGGGAATGGGCCCGGCCAGGACCTCTCTCCGTGGGGCAGTGAGGACAGTGGGGCCCACGGGACAGAGCTGCTACACGTAGGCGTTTTTGCCGTATTTGTCAAAGCTGCTGTCATCTTCTTGGTCCGAGGTGGCGACGGGCTTCACGGACAGTGGAGCCCCGTAAGGCAGCCGGGCGCTGCGGGGCGGGGCCCCGGTCAGAGCTGGGGTGCCGCCCTCTCCCCAAACCCGCTCGGTGTCCTCATCAGCGCCACAGCAGCAGGTGGAGCAGAGGCAGAGGCCGCCCAGCATGGAGATCAGGGAGGCGCTCCAGCCCAGGTAGAGGGCGGGGCCCAGCTCGTACCTGCGCACAAGGGCGGCGCGGGGGTGGGGGGCACCGTGAGGCGCCAGCTCGGTGGGCAGGGCTGAGTCCCACCCATTGCCCCGAGGGTGGGTTCCCTCACTCACTTGGTTCCGGGGTACAGGGGGTCGAAGAAGTCCCGGGTGATGTTGAAGGCATACCAGGAGATGGCCACCATCCCGCAGATACCTGGGGGCAGGAGGATGACCCCAGTCCAGGGGGAGGGATAATGGGCGAGGAGGCTTTGCGGGAAAGGCAGGCAGGGGCTGTCCAGAGTAGGATGAGGGCACCAAGTCCAAGAGCAGCAATTTAACTCAGTCATTTCTCCCCGCCCAGCTTATAAGCCTTCCTCCTTCCTGCGGTCAAATTCTGAGGGTAGCCCTCAGGCTCCAGCCCACCCTGCTCATCTCCCACTACCTCGACCTCTCCTGCCTGTCCTCGGTGCCAGACCTGCCTAGTTCATGCCCATCTCTAGGGCTTTCATTCCATCATCTCCTCACCCAGAGCCCCATCCAAATCTCGACCACCCTTGAAAGCCCAGCTGGTGCCCGGGAGCCCAGGGTTGCCCTTTCCTGAAGCCAGGCAGACCCCCAGGCTAGCACCACCCCACTCACTGGGAGCTTGTCCTCTTGTGAGCCACCTCACCTTTCTGGGCCTGTTTCACCTCTGGAAAACAGGGCAGTACCCACCCTACCTCAAAGGCTCATTGTGAGGCGATGGTGAAGGAATGTTCTGCAAACTGTAAAGCCACGGCCAGATGGCATTAATTTCTTTTGCTGAGACAGGGTATCATTACGCTGCCCAAGCTGGTCTGGAACTCCTGGGCTCAAGCCAGTTCTCCCGCCTTGGCTGTGTGTGTGTGTGTGTGTTTTAAGAGTCTTGCTCTGTTGCCTAGGCTGGAGTGCAGTGGTTCGATCTCAGCTCGCTGCAACCTCCACCTCCCAGGTTCAAGTGATTCTCCTGCCTTAGCCTCCCAAGTAGCTGAGACTACAGGTGCCCGCCACCACGCCTAATTTTTTTTTTTTTTTTGTATTTTAGTAGAGAGGGGGTTTCACCATGTTGGCCAGGATGGTCTAGATCTCCTGACCTTGTGATCTGCCTGCCTCGATCTCCCAAAGTGCTGGGATTACAGGCACAAGCCACACGCCCAGTGGTATGCCACTGTAGTTGTGCACTGTGTGTGTGCAGTAGTGTGCGCCCTACCTCTGCTCCCCAGCCAGAGTGCAAGCTTCCAGAGGCAGCCACTCACTGTCATCTTTGAAGTCCCTCCCACACCTGGCAGAGGCTGGCCCCTACTGGAAACTCAAGAAACAGAGGTTGGGCTGATTTGCAGCCAAGGGATCTGGGGAGTATGGATAAGGGAGAGGTGAGCAGGTGTCCGAACAGTGGGCTAGGGGAGGCGAGCGTGAGGAGTGGGAATTGAAGACGAGATGAGGACAAAGCAGCCTGGAGTCTGCGGCCCAGGGAGACCCCCGCCCCATCACCTTCCCCCAGTTACCGGCCAGGATGTGGAGGGCCCCTGCGGTGGCCGCCAGCTTGGCTTTCCTGGAGAGCTCCAGGCTTCCAACGTTGGTGCAGCGCAGGCCCACTATGCCTAGCAAGAGGCCGAGGAAGCCCAGGAAGATGGCGGTGATCATGAGCGCCCGGCAGGCCTGAATATACCCTGGAGGTGGGGGCACAGTCGTCAGCCTTTCCCATCTTTTCACCCCTCTGTGATGGAGCCAGCCCAACACCCTCAATATCTTTTTTTCTTTTTGAGATGGAGTCTCAGTCTGTCACCCATGATGGAGTGCAGTGACACATTCTGAGCTCACTGAAACCTCTACCTTCTGGGTTCAAGTGATTCTCCTGCCTCAGCCTCCCCAGTAGCTGGGAATAGACATGCACCACCATGCCTGGCTAATTTTTGTATTTTTAGTAGAGACAGGGTTTCACCATGTTGTCCAGATTGGTCTCAAACTCCTGACCTTAAGTGATCTGCACATCTTGGCTTCGAAAAGTTACAGGCATGAGCCACTGCGCCTGGCTCCCCTCACCTGCTTGCTCTTGTACCTAACAGTCCCCAAGTCCTCTCGTTCCCCTGGGCTCCTCCAATCTACCCAGCTGCAGTCACCCTTCCCTCCTTAGGCATCTGGGCCCCTCCTGCCCCACTCCCCATTCCTCCCATGCACCTGGCACGGTTTGCTTGTGCCTGGGTTACAGGCTTTCTCCTGGGCACTCCCAACACCTAGGCTGGGTAACTCTTTGTTCTGGGGGCCGTCCTGGGCACTGTGGGATGTTCAGAAGCCTCCCTGGCCTCTACCACAGGGTGCCAGTAGCAACCTGCTCCCCACAAGCTGTGACAGTCACTGTGCAGTCAGTCTGCTGAGAACCACGGCTCTATCGAGTTGCTCTTGTGTTGCTGAGTATTACAGAACCACAGCCAAGCCCGCTGTCACCTTCCCCATGACTCCACTCCACGTCTTCCTCAAGTGCCTAGCACAGCGCTGGATATTTTGACCCTGGTTCCTTCCCGGAATAACAGGTAAAGGGCAGCAGTGCTGTACAGCGGAGGGTCTAGTTTCTTTTTTTTTTTAAAACAGTCTCTGTCACCCAGACTGGAGTGCAATGGTGCAATCTCAGTCACTGCAACCTCTGCCTCCCGGGTTCAAGTGACACTCCTGCTTCAGCCTCCCAAGTAGCTGGGATTATGGGCACATGCCACCACACCCACCTAAATTTTTTTATCTTTAGTAGAGATGGGGTTTTAACATGTTGGCCAGGCTGGTCTCAAACTCCTGACCTTGTGATCCACCTGTCTCGGCCTCCCCAAGTGCTGGGATTACAGGCGTGAGCCACCACACCCAGCCTAGGGCAGTTTTAGAGACAGGGTCTTGCTTTGCCACCCAGGCTGGAGTGTAGTGGCGCCACCACAGCTCATCCCTGCAACCTTGAACTCCTGGGTGCAGGTGATCCTCCTGCCTCAGCCTCCAGGGGAGCTTAGGTTATAGGCGTGGACCACCACACCCGGTTGTTTCTGACCTGGAAGGTGGGATACCTGGGCCCAGGACTGATCCTGGCAGTCTAGCTGTCTTTCAGTGCCTCAGTTTCCCTTTTCTCAGAGCTGGAGGCTGCTGGCTCTCTCTCTGGCCTCTCCCTTCTCCTCCCTTCTCTGCCTTTGATAGTTGCCAAGCACTGTCAAGGACCTTGCACCCCTTTTCTGGGTGGGGCATAACCGTTGGTGGCCCCTGGCAGGAGATGAAGGGTGCAGAGTCGGGGGGTAGGCAGGAGGGGCAAAGTTCTCCGGGAGAACTTTCTTCCTCCAGCCACTCCCTCTGGGGCTGACACGGCTGTGAGTCCCCAGGTAGCTCTGGAATCAAAGGAGAGACTCTGGAAGGGCCTGAGGGCACGTGGACGGTGTGGCAGGGATTGGGGTGCACCTTTGGGAGATGCAGTCGGGTCCGTCTCCCAGGACCACACCTGCTGTGGAGTCTGAGTCCCGGCTCCCCTCTCCTGCCTGTGAGATTCAGGGTGGGGTGCTCCACCTTGCCAAGGCCTTTCAGCTTCTGTAACGGTTCCCCGCACCTCCCCATGGTGGAAATAACATAGACAGAACCACCTACCCCAAGGCCTGGAACCCCACCACCCTCTACCCCATGCCCCGGGGACTATGGCACCGTCTTTCATGCGGTTCCCAAGGGGGGCCCTCTTGGGTATGCAGGCTCACAGCAGAGCACCCTCCCCATAGCATGGGGTATCTGAGGAGTGGATGTCGGGGCTACCTCCAATGCCCCTTCTGGCCACTCAGCACTCTGGGCTTCTGGCCCAGGTTTGTACTCAGGGGGAGGGGGCGCCTGCTCTGCAGTCAGTCCTGGAGAGGAGGAGGAAAACACACAGCCTTTGCCCGTGCTTCTCAGGAGGGGCTGGGTGTAGTGGGGGCACAGGAGACCCACTCAGACCCCCTGACTGCTCAGAGCAGCTCTGACATCCCTGGGGGCGGTTTCTCTAAGCCCTTCATGTACAGCATTGCCCTCAGTGCCTTCCCAGCCATGCGGTGCCTGGAGAGCGGGCTGGCCCCAAAGGACCCAGGAGGGCATGGAGCAGCACTTTGTGCAATTCACAGATGCCAGGGCTGTCTCTGGCATAGAATCAGACTGAGGGGACTGCCCTGGGGAACAGTGGGGTGTCCTCATCCTAGGGGGTGAGCAGGGAGCGGGCGGTGCTGCAGCCGCAGAAAGAACTGCCCTGGCCCCACACAGCTGTTGGCTCCAGCCCTCTAAGACCCCAGAAAAGACCCTGTCCTGGAAGCCCCACACACCTGCACGCACACCACCCCTCACAGCAGACACCCAGCCTGCAACTTGCAAGACGCCTCCCTTCACCAGGGCCCTTTAGATGTCAGCTGGACAAGGAGGCCAGTGTCCCCAACAGTGGGGCTGGGGAGGCTGTGGAGCCTGGAAGTTCATCAGTCTCCCGACTCCAAGATGGGCCCTCTGACCCTGCCCACCCCAGGAATCCCACCCCCAAAACATGCTCGACTGGATGAGTGCCTATGTGTGTTAACCTCACGTTAACATTTGCACTTTCTTGGGCACCTGTGAACTGGGACGCTCGTCCTCACCTCACAGGTGGGTGAGATGAAGCTCATTTCATCACCTGCCTACGGCACAGAGCGGGGAAAGAAGTCTGATTCTGGTGCCTGCACCTGTAACGGCTAAAAGCGCCACAGTAGCATAGGGGGCCACGTGTGACCAGGTCTTCACTTCAGTTCCAGGCAGGGGCTGCCCCCAGCACTCCTGACTGCAGGAACCCAGACCCCCAGAGCTGAATCCAGGGCTCCTTGCATCCTCACGGCAGCACCCACCCTCCCCTGGGGTCTCTGCTGCTTCCCCACTGCCCTCTCTCCCCAGAGCACTCCCCACCCCATACCAGAAAGGGCCAGCAAGGACGGGAACTCCCAGCAGCTGTAGACGCCCAGGGAATCCGTGGCACAGCTAAACCAGAGGTTCTCGAAGATGGTGTTGGTGGTGATGACGCTCCCGTGCACGGTGGACACTCGCCAGTAGCTGTTTGGCAGAGTCACCCCCAGCATCAGCAGCCCCACGGCAGCCATGAAGAAGCCAAAGGTTTCCACAGCCATCGACATGGTGGGATGCAGGGCCCCAGGGGTCTAGTGCCCCAGAGAGGGGGAGGGGCTGAACCCCTAGGGAACTGGCAGGGGCTGCGGCTGAAAGGAGGTGTCCGGGCAGGCTGGGGCGGAATTGGCCTCAGCCTCTGCCTCCTCTTCCTCTGGCTCAGGTCCGTCTCCACTTTCTGCCTCCAGGTTTCTGCCTCCCTCCTGCTCTCTGGGTCTCTCCGCTTCCTGGCAGGTCAGAGGAATGAGCTAAGCCTGCGAGAGGCAGCTGTTGACTAGATGGAGGGAATAACCGAAACGGGCCAAAAGTCCACTCCCTCCCCCCAGCCTCTGGGCTGCCCCGGCTCCCCGCCCCATGAGGGTGGGGGGGGGGCAGACTTACCCTGGAGCCGCAGACGGATACGGCCAAGGAGGGCCCCCCCCAAGGGAGGCATTGGGAACTGAGGGGAAGTGTCTGTCTCTAACTCAGCTTTCATCGGGGGCCAGAGAACGGAGTAAGAGGGACAAGGAGCGAAAAGAGGACAGAGACAGAATGAAGAGCAGCCTTCAGTGGAGAAGGATGGAGGGACCGTGAGAACAATTTGACACTCATAGACCTAGGCCTTAGGGCATTCGAGTCTCTAAGGAAGACGAATGTGGATGAGGGACAGGAGGCTGGGAGGCACACAGCCCTGGGCTGGACCTTAGCCCCCGATTCATTCACCGAGGCTACTCAGCCAGGGGTCTCAGTCCCGAGCTTGCCTCTGCTCTGTCAGTGACAGGCTCGATTGCTCACTGCATGGGCAGTGGGGCAAAGTGGGGCCAGGGGCCGGGTGCAGCCGCTCTCGCCTGTAATCCCAGCATTTTGGGAGGCTGGGCTGAGAGGACTGCTTGAACTCAGGAGTTCAAGCCCAACACACTAAGACCTCACTGGGACCGGAGATTCAAGCCCCCCCCCCGCCCCGCCACAGTGCTGCCTGCTCGGCACTGGGGACTGTCCTGGGTGTGAGTGCCACAGGGCTCAGTGAGGCCACCAGGGAGTTGCTCTCGCCCAAAACTCCAATTTCCTCCTAAGTTGATCTTTGACTCAGCATCGAGCCTGGTCCTGCTGCCAGTGGCCTGGAGCGTGATCCTGTGGCTGAGCTCTGCAACCTCAGTTATCAGCAAGTGTCACCGGCTCCATCCGAAAATGATGATGGATTAGCAGCCTCTGGGTCTCCATCTGGAGCCAGTGCAGAGCACCTGTCGCAGGGCAGACACTCATCTCCTGCTCCAGTTCCCTTGGGCTCAGTCCCTCGGGGCCATCAGCACTGCCTGCGCACCTACCTGGCCCCACTGGGCTCCTCCAGCCTCCCCTAAGGTGACTCCTCCCTACCCCTAGCCAGGCTGGCTTGGCCTGTGGAACGAGAGGTATGCAGTGAAGCAAAACAGGCCCATGCGGAGCCTGGCACCAGGCGGGGAGGCTGGCCAGGTGGGGCTGGGTCCTGACCTTCCAGCCCACAGGCGAGAGCTGGGGTGCCCTGAGCTCTGACCTCTCCTGGGACCGCTGCCTACTCTGTGCCAGAGGCAGGTTTCCTTCCCCCACAGGGCCCCCCTCCCTGGAGGAGGTGGTAGGAGGAAGGGGAGGGCACAGGAAGACAAAGAGAGGGAAGGGTGGGGTAGAGGAGGAAGCCAAGGGGGGCCTGCTGTGGAAAACCCCAGAGAGGCAGTTGAGTGGGTCAGAGGAGAAGGCCAATCTGGCCTGGCCCCACAGTTCTGCCCGCTCCTGCTCAAGTCGCTGCCTTCTCCCAGGACTCTGGGACCACGGAAAAGCCCCGTGTCTTCGAGCTGCCTGGCACTCTCAAGGATATGGTTTCAGGGAAGGGAGGAAGGGTGTGGGCTCTGGGCTGCTCAGTGGACAAAGCCTGGGCCAACCTGGAGGGCAGGGGCAGGAAAGGACCACGAGTGGCACCTCTGTCCCCTGCGTCCTGTGTTCAGAACCCACCCCTCCTCTCAATGCAGACACAGAGGTTCCCAAGCCACAGCCCCGTTTTATTCACTCATCCCAAAGCGCATGATTTGGGGCTGAAGGATGAGGGGTCTCAGGGGAGCAGAAGTTAGTTGAAGGCCACAGAGGACAGACACGGGGGTGCAGGGGGAGAACAGGGAAGGGACAGCAAGGACAGCCAGGCCCTCCTGGAGCATCCTCCACGGGCTCCCACGTGTCCTTCAGGATTTGGACTTGGACACAGCTAGTCCGATGAGTCCAGCCAGGCCCGCCACGCCCAGGGCCATGCCGCCCACGATGGCCATGCCCACCAGTCCATCTGGGGAAGGAAAGGGACACTGTCAGGAGCCCTGCCCGTCCCCTTCTGCCAGCCCTGCTCCTCAACAGATGTGCACCCCTACCTGGAGTCGCAAGGCAAGGGACTCTCAGAACAGGAAGGGGTGGGGCTGAGGAGGGGCTGCCTGAAGGGGTTCATTTACAGAGAAACCAAGGCACCCACGTGTGGGGAGGAGCGGGTAGATCGAAGGAGCCGAGGCTGTCACCTTTCTTCATGGCCTTGTCAATGAGCCGCTCCAGTTCCTTGGCCTGGTTGTTCTCGGGCTCTGTCTGCAGCAGCCCTCGGACGTACTTTAAAGCCTTCTCATACTCCTACGCTCGGGGAAACGCGCTCATTAGACACACCCCCAAGGTTTTTTATTTTAAATAAGAGATGGGGTCTCACTCTGTTGTCCAAGCTGGAGTGCAGCATCGCAATCACAGCTCACTGCAGCCTCAAACTCCCAGGCTCAGGCAATCCTCCTGCCTCCGCCTCCCAAGGAGCCGGGATTACAGGTGTCAGCCACTGGGCCAGCTACAGCTCTGTACCCCACAACTCCTGCCCACCTGAAGGACCTTCCCTTCTTCAGCCCTGGGGGCTCCTCCCTCGACCTCCCCCGCTCCCCTCCCTCCAGCCCCACCCCACGGAGTAGAGTCCAGAAATGAAACCACCCCAACTCTGAGGGAGATAACGCCGCAAGGCTTGGGCCTGCACCCAACCTCTTGACGTCACCTTCCTCCCCACACCCTCAGCACTCTGATCTTCCCTCGGAGTCCTGATCTGACACCGCTCCGCACCTCTGCATCCCTTCAGCCTCCCTGGCCCTGGAGGACAGCAGTAAGGAGGTCCTGCAGCCCCCAGAGGAGGGTGAAGGGAAGGAGGGCCCCGCCTCACCTTGAGCCGGTAGTTCCCCACAGCCAGGTAGAAGACGTAATCCCGCTGTTCTTCTTTGCTTCCTTTGGGCAGCAGCTCTGGAGGAGGGGCAGGAAGAGGGTGAGAACTGCTTCTCCCATTTCCTAATACTGTGTCCCAGAGCCCCTTCCACTCTGCCTCTGCAATCTTGGGAGGGTCACTGTCCTGAGCCTCCCTTTCAGTTCCAGTCACTCCCAGCACCTCTAGCCGGAGCTCTGGAGCAGGGTGAACCCCAGCTGCCCCAACACCCCAGTGACAGAACATCAGTATTACGGCCGACCGGTCCATCCAACGGAACTGAGGAAATCAGGGCCTTGGAGAAGCCAAAGGCAGTGCGACTCAAGTTTTGGCATCTGTGGTGCTTTTTTTTGAGAAAGAGTTTCACTCTTGTTGCCCAGGCTGGAGTGCAGTGGTGTGATCTCCACTCACTGCAACCTCTGCCTCCCGGATTCAAGCAATTTTCCTGCCTGAGCCTCCCGAGTAGGTGAAATTACAGGCACCCACCACCATACTCAGCTAATTTCTGTATTTTCAATAGAGATGGAGTTTCACCATCTTGGTCAGGCTGGTCTCAAACTCCTGACCTCAGGTGATCTGCCTCCCTCGCCCTCCTAAAGTGCTGCTGCTGTGGTTTTAACTATAATGCCTGCTGTCCAATTATTGCTTAAAAAAAATGTTAGGACCCTCCCTTTAAAAAAATCAGCTCAAAACTCACCTTCAATTAGCCTTCTCTGAAGACTCCACCTGACTCCCTCCCTCCCTCCCTCCCTCTCTCTCTTTCCTTCTTTCTTTCCTTCCCCTCTTTCCTTAGATACAGGGTCTCGCCCTGTCACTCAGGCTAGAGCACAGTAGCACATCCATGCCTCACTGCAGCCTCAACTCCTGGGCTCAGTGGTTCTCTTGCTTCTGCCTCCTGAGTAGCTGGGACTGTAAGTGCACACCACAACACCTGGCTAATTAAAAACTTTTTGTTATAGAGACAGGCCAGGTGTGGTGGCTCATGCCTGTAATCCCAGTACTTTGGGAGCCCAAGGCAGGTGGATCACTTGGGCTCAGGAGTTTGATACCAGACTGGGTAACATAGTGAGGCCTTGTCTTTATTTGTAACAAAAAAACTTTTAATGAAATGAAAAATAATCAGACATTAGCTGGACATGGTGGCAGGCGCCTGTAGTCCCAGTTACTTGGGAGGCTGAGGCAGGAGAATCACTTGAACCGGGAGGCAGAGGTTGCACTGAGCCAAGATCGTGCCACTGTACTTCAGCCTGGCTACAGAGCAAGACTCCATCTTAAAAAAAAAAAAAAAAAAAAAAATCAGACGATTTCCCTATGTTGCCCAGGCTGGTCTCAAATTCCTGGCCTCAAGCCATCCTCTGGCCTTAGCCTCCCAAAGTACTGAGATTACAGGCATGAGCCACAGAGCCTGGCCCCACCTGACTTTCTTTTTTTCTTTTTTCTTTTTTTTTTAGACAGAGTCTTGCTCTGTTGCCCAGAGCAGAGTGCAGTGGCATGATCTCCACTCACTGCAACCTCCCCCTCCTGGGTTCAAGTGATTCTCTTGCCTCAGCCTCCTGAGTAGCTGGGATTACAGGCGCAAACCACCATGCCCAGCTAACTTTTGTATTTTTAGTAGAGACGGGGTTTCACCACGTTGGCTAGACTGGTCTCAAACCCTGACCTCATGATCTGTCTACCTCGGCCTCCGAAACTGCTGGGATTACAGGCGTGAGCCACCTGGGCCCACCTGACCTTAATTCAGAGACCTCCCAGAGGATAACTGTACTCTATGCACTAGAATTTGTTGCCAAATAGTTTTGCAGGTGTTTATAAATCTCCCTAAGTGTCTGTACTGTCTCCCCAACTAGAGTGGCAACACCTGGAGAGGCCGTTTCTTCTACAGCTACACCCTGCTGCAGAATAAACCTGAAAATCTCAATTGTAAAAGTAGACAAACACGCGATGAAATTATTTGTATCTTTTAAGAAAGAGTCTTATCTTTATAGATTGTCAATAGGCATCCTTTGCTAGCACATCAGCGTTCTGTATTCATGGATTCAACGAACCACGGATCAAAAATACTCAGGAAAACAGAAGATAGTTGCATCTGTACTGAACATGAACAGACCTTTTTTCTTGCCATTATTCCCTAAACACCACAGTATACTATTTACACAGCATTTACATTGTATTTGGTATTATAAGTAATCTACAGATGATTTAAAGTATATGGGAGAAGATGTGTAAGTTACATGTAACACCACAAACTTGGGTGGCTATTGGTATCTGTGGGGGTGGAGTTCCTAGAACCCATCCCTCACAGATACAGAGGGATGGTTGTATACTGTGTGCTTATAAATTATTACTTGAACCAAAGAAAGGAGCTACAGAGAAATTAAGTGGTTAAGTATTGTGGCCTCTGACAAAACCCAATCCAAAAAGCACAATCTGGCCGCATGCAGTGGCTCAGGCCTGTAATCCCAGCACTTTGGGAGACTGGGGTGGGCGGATCACCTGAGGTCAGGAGTCTGAGACCAGCCTGGCCAACATGGGGAAACTCTTGTCTACTAAAAATACAAAAATTAGCCGGGTGTGGTGGCAGGCCCGCTTGAACCGGGAGGCGGAGGTTGCAGTGAGCTGGGATAGCACCACTGCACTCCAGCCTGGGAGACAAAGCAAGACTCTGTCTCAAACAAAAACAAAAAACAAAAAGCACTGTCTGCTCACAAATTTGTAGGACAGTCCTCTGTACCTCTTCCATGCCACTAAAGATTCTCAATAGCTGCTAACGAAGCAACAAGGTGGTGGTGTTGGGGGGACGGGCATGGGCCTGGGTCTCTCAAAACTGGAGCTTCTATTCCCAATTCAGCCATTAATTGATTAGCTGCATGACTTCAAGGCGCTTTTCCAGATCAACATAGTCTTGGGGGAACTGGCAGGCTATGACTCTGTCTGGCAAAACAACGGTGGGTGGTAAGCAGCCAAAAGTTTAGTGGGAGAAGTCAGGATAAGTATAGCCCTTGCTGCAGTAAATCTACCGGAGACAACTGCGAGGTTCCTGGACTACAGGGGCCCACGTCGTACAGCAGCCCGATGGCAGCAGGAAGGGGAGTTAGGTCGCCCAGCGCCTCACCCTCGAGCAGTGCGACGCCTTTAAGGATGTCATCATTGTACTTGCTCCGCACCAGGCACCAGGCGTACTCAAACTGCGTGCTCTTGGACACCGAGCCTGCTGCCTTCTCAGACTGAAATTTCCTTTCAAACTTCTGCCACAGGGGAGCAAAGGAATCATTTAGAAATGAAGGGCGTCAACCATTCTCTATCTGGACATGGTGTCGGTCACACCCCATCTCCCTGGCCCTGCCCCCTTTCCCTCGCCGGTCTCGGTATCTGGCACCCCAGCTTCTGCTATCTCCGGGCCCTGGACCCAGGCTTTTGGCTCCTCCAGGCCTGCGGGCCAGCTCTTGGGACACAGGCCCCTGGTCTCCCCTCCCCACCGGCGGTAGCGAGCGGAGATGCCACCTGGTGGCAGCGCCAGGCACCGCTCCCGGAGCAGCTGACCCGACGGTCGAACAGTAAACACCCTGTCAGAACTGCTCAACAACAGCCCACGCGGTCCTCTTCTGAGGCTTCCGGCCCCATCTTGCCCCATTCTGCCGGGCCTGGACCTTTTAATGTCCAGGAATAGAAGTAGTGCCTACCTCCTAGAGCTACAAAGAAAGACGGAGATCAGGAATGCGATGCCTTAGCACCGTGCGGAACGCAATAATACGTGACACCTTATGATGGTCACTGTATTCTACCACCGCTGCAGGAGCGCCCTGACTTCACAGCAGGATTCCACAGCCCGGCAGTCTAACCACTCGGAGCTCCAGGGCCGCAGTGTGTGATGTGAGGGCTCAGGACACTACAACCCCCAGGAGCCTCTACGGCACAGCCGGCCCTTCGGGCAGGAGACAGACGCTACGGAGGCTGCCGGGAGTCGTAGTTCGGCTTCCCTCCGCCAAGCTGATGCCGGGAGGAGGGTTCGGCCAGCTACCTGACTCTCCTCAGGACCCGCCCTCCGACCTCCCCTTTCCCTCCGTCCGGGCCAGGCCTCACCAACAGGTCCTCCACAGACACCAGCTCGTTCAGCACGGCCTCCATGGCCACTGCCCCCGCGAGCCTCACACCACAATCTACTGTGACACAGTCTCCATGGTCCAGTGGCAGGGGCGGAGAGCCACTTCCGGCGCCCGGCGGATGCGGGCCCGAATTGGCGACGCCCCGCCCCTTCCTCCGGCTCAGCGGCGCCGCGGGGGAGGGCTAGTGCGCAGGCTCAGCCGGTATCTCCAGCCAGCAGAATGTGCTCAGGGAGACCTTCCCCAGGTGGGTGTTCCCCGGTACCCCAGCCGGTGCCTTCCCCCGTGGAGGCTCCCCTAGGGAAGCCGGAGGCTATGTCTTAGCGGTTAGCCCCCAGGATGAAAACAGCAAACAGAGCTGAGGGTGGAAAGCCTGCTGGAGATCACATCACATTAGGTGCCAAGCTGACACACCGCAGAAATGTAGGACCTTGGAGGCCACGTGACTTTTTACCGCCTGCAACAAAATCTTAATTAGAAGTAACCTCAACACCTTGGGAGGCCGCGGCGGGAAGATCGCTAGAGGCCAGGAGTTCAAGACCAGCCTGGGCAACATAGAGAGACCCTCCCATCACTACAATTTTTTTTTTTTAATTAACCACCGTGGTGCCCTGCACCTGTACTCCCAGCTACTAGGGCGGCGGAGGCAGGTGGATCGATTGAGCCCAGGAATTCAAGGCTTCAGTAAGTTATCACGCCACTGCACTCACTCCAGCTTGGGCGACAGAGACCTTGTCGGAAGAGAAAGGTTCGGACACCTCTGTTTCTGTGCAGAGAGGGGACTGGATAGGTAGAAACTTTCAAATCCTTTTTTTTTTTTTTTTGAGATGTAGTCTCACTCTGCCACCCAGGCTGCAGTGCAGTGGCACGATC
Organism: Leontopithecus rosalia; assembly: GCA_028533165.1. NCBI lineage: Eukaryota > Metazoa > Chordata > Mammalia > Primates > Cebidae > Leontopithecus > Leontopithecus rosalia. The sequence goes on from CM052649.1 coordinate 177,018,495, forward strand.
TTGACTCATTGCAACCTCCACTTTCTGGGTTCAAGCAGTTCTTTTGCCTCAGGCTCCTGATTACAGGCACCCGTCACCATGCCTGGCTATTTTTTGTATTTTCAGTAGAGATGGGGTTTCACCATGTTAGCTAGGCTGGTCTCAAACTTGACCTCACATGATCTGCCTTCCTCGACCTCCCAAAGTGCTGGGATTACAGGCGTGAGCCACTGTGCCCAGCCAAGCCTCTAATATTTTTCTTCTCATGATAGTATAGTGAGTTAGAAAGGCAAGAGTTATTCTTCCCTATTTGGCCTGGATGGTTGAAATGACTGATACGGTGAGTTCTGTAAGCCTTGAGAGGATTCCCAGGTTGGGGAACTGGGTCCTTGATGCCCATTAGCATAAACCTGAAGGAGAAAACCTCATGTCCATTCAGAGATGTATAGAGCACCTAATTTTGGCTGGGCCTTGGGGTAGGCACAGAGGATAAAAAGATGGACACTAGGGCCGCGTGTGGTGGCTCACACCTGTAATCTCAGCACTTTGGGAGGCCGAGGCAGGTGGATCACCTGAGATCAGGAGTTTGAGACCAGCCTGGCCAACATGATGAAACCCCATCTGTACTAAAAATACAAAAAATTAGTCGGGCATGGTGGTGGGTACCTGTGATCCCAGCTACTCAGGAGCTGAGGCAGGAGAATGGCTTGAACCTGGGAGGCAGAGGTTACAGTGAGCCAAGATCATGCCTGCACTCCAGCCCAGGTGACAAAGAGAAACTTCATCTCAAAAAAAGAAAGATGCAATTCTCAATTTACATCAAACCCTTTCATGCCTTCTTACTGCCCGGAGAACAAACAAGCCTTCAAGGTCTGTTAGGGTCTAGTCATGGTTAATTCTCTTCCTCATTTTTTGCTACCTCTCCGGGTATGTACACCAGTCCTACAAGCCTTCCGTCAGCTCTCAAACCTCCGGTGGCCACAGCTCTGCTGCCCAGGCAGTCCTCTCTGTTTGGAACATCTGTCCCTTCCACCGTTGCTTATCTGGCTCATTCATTCACTCATAATTTAATTCATTCAAGAAATACTAATCGAGCTCCTACTATGTGCCAGGCTATTATTTGTAGGCAACTAACTGGGTACCTACTATGGCCCAGCACATAGTAGGTACCCAATTAGTTGCCTACAGATAGTAGCCTGGCACAATGTAAGCTGTTATGGAGTTTACATTTTCATGGGGAAAATGGAAAAAACTAAACAAATAAAAGCACTGTGACATAAGAAATATATACTTGATGTCCGTCCTGATTCCCAATACAAAGGCCCTAAAATCCTTGTAATTTCCTGAGTGATGGGAGTAATAAGAGTATCTTTTTTTTTTTTTTTTGAGACAGAGGCTCACTCTGACCCCAGGTTTGAGTGCAGTGGCATGATCTTGGCTCACTGCGCCTCGACCTCCCAGGTTCAGGTGATTCTCCCACTTTGGCCTCCAAAGTAGCTGGGACCACAGGCACATACCACCACACCTGGCTAATTTTTTTTTTTTCCTGAGACGGAGTTTCACTCTTGTTGCCCAGGCTGGAGTGCAATGGCGTGATCTCAGCTCACTGCAACCTCCGCTTCCTGAGTTCAAGTGATTCTCCTGCCTCAGCCTCCCAAGTAGCTGGGATTACAGGCATGTGCCACCATGCCGGGGTAATTTTGTATTTTTAGTAGACAGGGTTTCTCCATGTTAGGTGGTCTGGAACTCCTGACCTCAGGTGATCCACATGTCTCGGCCTCTCAAAGTGCTGTGATTACAGGCCTGAGCCACCGTGCTGGGCCAATTTTTGATTTTTTTTTTGTAGAGACGGGGTTTTGCCATGTTGCCCAGGCTGGTCTGGAGCTCCTGAGCTCAAGTGATCTGCCTGCCTCTGCCTCCCAAAGTGCTGGGATTTCAGGCATGAGCCACTGCATTCAGCCAGTAAGAGCATCTTTCCCAGAACTCTGAAATCCCTTGTAACTTCCTGAGTGACAGGAGCACCTTTTGTTCTAATAAGGTGACTCTCAGTGGACTCCTGGACGACATCAGGATCAGGGCTGGTCACCAGAAAGACCAAGCCAGGATTTGAAACTTAGACTCCAAGCTTGAACTTTTAGCCTGCTCCCTCATTCTTTGGGGAAGAGAGAAGAGCTGGAGATTGAATTAATAACTGATCATGTCTATGTGATCAAGCTTCCATAAAAATCCTTTAACTCAGTAGTTCATGCCTAAAAATACAAAAATTAGCCAGGCAAGGTGGAACATGCCTGTAGTCCCAGCTACACAGAAGGCTGAGGCAGGAGAATCGCTTGAACCCGGGAGGCAGAGGCTGGAGTGAGCCGAGATAGTGTCACTGCACACTCCAGCCTGGGTGACAGAGCAAGACTCTGTCTCAAAAAAATTACTCCTCTAGGAAAATACTCAATGAAAGGAGGAAAAAAATGACAGAAAAGGAAGACATGAAGATATTCATTCATTCCTGCATTATTGGTGAAGGTAAACAAACAACAAAAACACCACGGAATGGTTTTATTAAATGGCAATACATTAACATAATGAAATAATATACAGCCTTAAAGTCACAGTCACTTGGATTCTTTGCCTGTGGATGGTAATATTCAAAGCAAAACAAAGAAGTATCTACTTCTCAAATTCAGACAGGTGGGTGGGCAGAAAGGAAGCAGACATTTTAGGTTGGTGAGACTAAGATCTAGAACTGATGTTTATGGAAAGATTCTGGACTCTGGACCCTTCCTCTGAGTGCACCAGCAGCTGGGGCCTATATTGGACTTCCGCTCGTCAGCCTTTTGCAGAAGGGTTCGGCAAACACAACTGAACAGGATTCCATATTTGTGTTCTTCCAATTTTCAGTAATGTCTCCTCTACTTCCCAGTTCCATCTGCTATCCAGTTAGAAAGTCCTATCAACTATCCATTCATTCACCCATCAAAACATTTATTAAGAACCTACTATATTTGGGAGGCAGAGGTGGGAGGATCGCCTGAGCCCATAAGTGTGAGACCAGCCTGGGCAACATAGCGAGACCCCAACTCTAACTTAAAACATAAATACATAAAAATCTTATAAAAAGAAACCTACCATGGGCCAGGCCAGTTGCTTTTCTAGGTGATAGGTAAGAGAAATGAGCTAAAGAGGTAATAGTTCTTGCTCTCATGAGAGTTACACATCAGTGGAAGACACAAAAGACTGCTCACCTAAAAACACATGTCAGGCTATCCCCGCCTCGATTCTGTCACCATCGCCAAACGGGCTGCAGACTTTTCCTCCTCAACTGAAACTGGTTCCCTGGTGTATTTCTTTTTTTTTTTTTTTGAGACGGAGTTTTGCTCTTGCTACCCAGGCTGGAGTGGTGCAATGGCGCGATCTTGGCTCACCACAACCTCCGCCTCCTGGGTTCAGGCAATTCTCCTGCCTCAGCCTCCTGAGTAGCTGGGATTGGCACACACCACCATGCCCAGCTAATTTTTTGTATTTTTAGTAGAGACGGGGTTTCACCATGTTGACCAAGATGGTCTCGATCTCTTGACCTCGTGATCCACCCGCCTCGGCCTCCCAAAGTGCTGGGATTACAGGCTGGAGCCACCGCGCCCGGCCCTCCCTGGTGTATTTCGAAGGGTAAATCCAAGCTAATATGTCCAGATGAAAAAAACGCCTAGGCCGGGCGAGGTGGCTCACGCCTGTAATCCTAACACTTTGGGAAGCCGAGGAGGGAGGATCACTGGAGGTCAGGAGTTCAAGACTAGCCTAGCCAACATGGCGAAACCCCGTCTCGACCAATACAAAAATTTGCCAGGCGTGGTGGCGGGCACCTGTAATCCCACCTACTAAGGAGGCTGAAATAGGAGACTCGCTTGAACCCGGAAGGTGGAGGCTGCAGTGAGCCTAGATCGCGCCACTGCACTCCAGCCTGGGAGACAGAGCTCCATCTTACAAAAAACAAAAACAAAAAACAAAACCCCTAAAATGCCGCCTAGGCTACTCAGGATCCTGTTTAAATTTCTTATCACGCACACGAAGCCCTCCAGGCTCGCCCCTGCTCACCTTTCCAGCTTCATCTCCAGACACCCACGCACCCTGCACACGCAGATGTCTTCACGACAGCGACTCATCTCCTGCTCGGAGCGCTCCTTCTACCTGCCAGGCTCGGCCAACAGAAGATCCTCAACCACTGGACACTGGGTGTGTCTACTTTTAGCCTCGGCGAGGCCCGGGGACGGTTCCCCGTCTGTGCGGCCTCCAGCCCCTGCGGCTCTTTGGAGGCACCGCATCCTGTACCTTGGAAAACAGCGCTTATCATCCGGTCCTACCATCCTATAGGTGGACACAAGCTGTCCCTCCTTCATCTCTCTGACAAACGACAGGCACTGAGGAATCATTTCTTGGGTGAATGAAAGAGTAATGGTAGCAGCTCTGAACAGGTTGCTCAGAACCTCCGGGCGTCTGAACTTCCGAGAGAGAGAGAGAGAGAGAGCGCGCGAGAGGGAGGAGGAAGCGCTTCTCCTGGGGCCGCTCTAGGAAGATAGCTCGGTGGGCAGGAGGACTCTGAGCAACGAGCGAAGCGTCTGCGCAGTAGCCGCCCTAGGCGGGGAGGCGGGGCCGAGCTAAGTCCGAGGCGGGGTGCGGGGACGCCACTGGCCAATAAACGACTCGGCTCCGCGGAAGGGGGCGTGGCGTGGCGCTGGAGGTTAAAAGAGAATGTCCATATTTTTCATCAGATTATTTTTTTTTCCCAGAAGTTATCTGAGTACTAAGTTTACGACCTGGATGACGAAACCAACTGTATGACAAAGTCCCTTGGCACGAGTTTACGTATATAACAAACATGTACATGTACCTCTGAACCTAAAAGTTTTAAAAAAGAACTGATCGACCGGGCACGGTGGCTCACGCCTGTAATCCCAACACTTTGGTAGGCCGAAGTGGGCGGATCACGAAGTCAGGAATTCGAGACCAGACTGACCAATATGGTGAAAAATTAGCCGGGCGTAGTGGCACACGCCTGTAATTCCAGCTACTCTGGAGGCTGAGGCAGGAGAATCGCTTGAATCTGGGAGGCCGAGGTTGCAGTGAGCCGAGATCACACTACTGCACTCCAGCCTGGGAGACAGAGTGAGACTCCATCTCAAAAAATAATTAATTAAATAAAATAGATACGATCAAAATAAAAAAATAACTGATTAAAATAGTTATAGGAAACATAAAATGTACCCACAGGTTAAAAAAAAGTTGTCATCTTATTTTTTTCCTTTTAATGTGCATGTTTTTATGGGATACAGATGCAGGTTTGCTACGTTGACACATACTGCATTGTGGTGAAGTCAGGGCCCTCAGTGCAGGCATCACTGTTGTCAGATTCCCTTTTGTCTTTGTTTTTTAGAGACTAGGTCCCACTCAGTTGCCCAGGTCAGAGTGCAGTAGCACAGTCATTGCTAACTACAGCCTTGAACTACCGGGCTCAAGGGATCCTCCTGCCTCAGCCTCCTGAGTATCTGGGACCACAGGTGCATGCCACCACACCTGGCTGATTTTTTTTTCTTTCTAATTTTTGTAGAGATAGGGTCTCATTATGTTACCCAGGCTGCTCTCAAACTCCTGGCATTATGGAATCCTCCCACCTTGGCCTCCCAAAGCGCTGGGATTACGGGAGTGAGCCACTGCACCTGGCTGTCAGATTATTAAAGTGACTTGTGACTCCAATAAGCGGTGAAGCAACGACCCCAAAAAGTCTCTGCTTTAGGTGAATAAGAATAGCACCACACAACTCCTCCTTCCAGCTGTCTCTTTGTCTTCCCGAGTCTTCACTGTGACTGGCGTCTCAAACCTCCATTTAATGCTCTGCATGCAAGCCGCTTACAAAAGAATCTAAACCACTCCCTAATGTTTGCATTCCCTAAGTGCCTTCTTCTTTTTTTCTTTTTTTGAGACGGAGTTTCGCTCTTGTAGCCCAGGCTGGAGTACAGTGGCATGATCTCGCCTCATTGCAACCTCCACCTCCCATGTTCAAGCAATTCTCCTGCCTCAGCCTCCCAAAGAGCTGGAACTACAGGTGTGCGCCACCGCGCCTGGCTAATTTTTTTATTTTTAGTGAAGACAGGGATTCCCATGTTGGCCAGGCTGATCTCAAACTCCTGACCTTGAGTGATCCTGCCGCCTCGGCCTCCCAAAGTGCTGGGATTAGAGATGTGAGCTGTGCCCAGCCTCCCTAAGTTCTTTTCTTCACTTTTCTCAGAATGCTATCTCATTTCTGGATCAATCTAATGCTCAGTTGAAAGATGTTAGGGGCCTGGCACGGTGGCTTATGCTTGTAATCCCAGCATTTTGGGAGAACGAGGTGGGTGGATCACCTGAGGTCAGGAGTTCAAGACCAGCCTGGGCAACATGGTGAAACCGCATCTCTACTGAAAATACAAAAATTAGCTGGGCATGGTGGCAGGTGTTTGTAATCCCAGCTACTTGGGAGGCTGAGGCAGGAGAATTGCTTGAGCCCAGGAGGCAGAGGTTGCAGTGAGCTGAGATTGCACCATTGGACTCCTGCCTGGGTGACAGAGCAAGACTCCATCTCAAAAAAAAAAAAAAGGAAGAGATTAGTTCATTCCAGTCCTGAAGAGCTGCACAGCAAATTCTTGGGCTTTTATATCCATACTGGCTTCCAAGCTTCTCTTACATTTTCTTGTCCATAGTTTATATTTAAAATATATGTGTATATATATGTGCACCAGGCATGGTGGCTCATGCCTGTAATCCCAGCACTTTGGGAGGCGAAGATGGGTGAATCACTAGGTCAGGAGTTGGAGACCAGCCTGGCCAACATGCCGAAACCCCGTCTTTACTAAAAACATAAAACAGCTAGGCATCGTGGCATGTGCCTATAATCCCAGCTACTTGGGAGGCTGAGGTAGGAGAATCGCTTGAACCTGGGAGGTTGCCATGAGCCAAGATCTCGCCACTGCACTCCGGTCTGGCAACAGACCGAGACTCCATCTCAAAAATAAAATAAATAAATAAATAAATAAATAAATAAATAAATAAATTTTGCATAGAGATAAGCTCACTGAAACCCAGGTCTTTGGCCTGCAGTCCTTGGGAAATAACAGTTAACAGACAAGGAGCACGCTTTCATAGAACCTGGAGAACATTTTTAGAATTTTTTTTTTTCAAGACAGAGTCTCACTCTGTCTCCCAGGCTGGAGGGCAATGGCACAACCATAGTTCACTGCAGCCTCCAACTCCTGGCCTCAAGTGATCCTCTTGCCTCAGCCTCTCAAATAGCTGGGTCCCCAGCCCATTCTTTGGGAGATATTAGGTATTATAAGTATACAGATAACAGTGAATAGCCCACTTGGCCAAAAATTTGGCAAGAAGGGAATACAATAAGAGTTACAGAAAAGCTTGTTTAATTGAAAGGACATGGCCAGGCACAGTAATTCATGCCTGTGGGCAGCCAGATCACTTGAGGCCAGGAGTTGGAGAGGAATTCAAGATCAGCCTAGCCAACATGGCAAACCTTGTCTCTACTAAGAATAGAAAAATTAGCCAAGCACGATGGTACACATCTGTAGTCCCAGCCATTGGGAAAGCTGAGGCACAAGAATCACTTGAATCCAGGAGGCAGAGGTTGCAGTGAGCTGAGATTGCAAAATTGCACGCCAGCCTGGACAACAGAGTAAGACTCCGTCTCAAAAACAAAACAAAACAAAACAAAACAAAACAAAACAAAAACAAAGAAAGGAAAGGACGTAAGTCTCTTCCTTTTGGATGCAGTGTTTTCCTGAGGATTGTATGCAATGCAGATCATATTTTTCCAATGAATAAATTTCCATTCCAGACCACAGACAGAGCATCATCTAAATTGTGGCTTTAAATAATGATATAGCATGAAAGAAAAGAATCAAGTATCTAGGTTGGGCATGGTGGCTCCTGCCTGTAATCCCAGCACTTTGGGAGGCCAAGGCAGGAATAGCACTTGAGGCCAGGAGTTTGGGACCAGCCTGGCTGTTGGAAGTAGATGCTCGGTGCCACAAAGACAAATTAGCACTGAGACAAAGGATTTTTCAGCAATGCAATTTTTTCTTCCTAAACTGTAGGAAAGGTACTCTCACTAGCCATCTTGCATGAGAGTACAATAAACAAAGGAAAACAGACACATTTATCCCTTATGCATTTGGGGTTGTCCTTGCTGCTGTGTCTGATCTCCATTGGCTGAAGCCAGACCTCACAATCTAAACTAAAACCCTGTTGCCTAACTACTTAAAACTTTTCTAAACAGGTAAAAGCAAGGGAGAGCTGGGACATGCCTGTGAGCACATGGAACACAGATAACTTGGTTAAAGTACAAGATCATAGAATGTACTAAGTGCCTATAAGTATGGCATGTCTCATAGCTACATAGGATAGGGCTTAACAAAGAGTTATTAGCACACTTATGATTTATTCTTTAACAAGAAGGAAACTTTAAAGAGAAACTTTTCTATTTCCCATCCAGGGCTACATAGTGAAACCTCGTCGCTACAAAAAAATTATGAAAAGTTAGCCAGACATTGCCGGGCTCGGTGGCTCAAGCCTGTAATCCCAGCACTTTGGGAGGCCCAGGCGGGTGGATCACGAGGTCAAGAGATCGAGACCATCCTGGTCAACGTGGTGAAACCCCGTCTCTACTAAAAATACAAAAAATTAGCTGGGCACGGTGGCGCGTGCCTGTAATCCCAGCTACTCAGGAGGCTGAGGCAGGAGAATTGCCTGAACCCAGGAGGTGGAGGTGGCGGTGAGCTGAGATCGCGCCATTGCACTCCAGCCTGGGTAACAAGAGCGAAACTCCGTCTCAAAAAAAAAAAGAAAAGTTAGCCAGACACGGTGGTGCATGCCTATAGTCCCAGCTACTCCGGAGGCTGAGATGGGGGCATTTCTGGAGCCCAGGAGTTCATGACTGGCATGAGCAGAAATTGTGCCACCACACTCCAGCATGGGCAACATAGTGACACCGTCTCAAGGAAAAAAAAAAAAGAAAAAAATGAAGACCAAATAGGTATTAGCACTCTGCCTTTTCTTTTCTTTCTTTCTTTCTTTTTTTTTTTTTTTTTTGAGATAGAGTCTCCATCTATCTCCCAGGCTGGAGTGCAGTGGCGTGACCTCGGCTCACTGCAACCTCTGCCTCCCAGGTTCAGGTGATCCTCCTGCCTTAGCCTCCTGACTAGTTGGGATTACAGGCACCTGTCACCATGCCTGGCTAATTTTTGTATTTTTAGTAGAGATGGGGTTTCACCACGTTGGCCAGGCTGGTCCCGAACTCCTGACTGCAAGTCATCTGCCCACCTCAGCCTCCCTAAGTGCTGGGATTACAGGCAAGAGCCACCACATCTGGCCAGCATGCTCCCTTTTTGTTAAGGTACACAAGAATGTCCAGATGTATTCATTCACTCATTCATTTAGCAAATACTTATCCAATATGTGCAAATTATTAGTAGAAAATGAGTCTGGAGTTGACTCAGTCAGCTAAGGACACCATTCCCACTCTACCCCCACCCCAAGTTCTAAAAGGTAACAGTAACAATTGTTATATTTGATGGTTCACCAGTGTACTTAATGGCTCTATGCACAGTTTTTTTGTTTTTGTTTTTTGAGACGGAGTTTCGCTGTTGTTACCCAGACTGGAGTGCAATGGCATGATCTCGGCTCACCGCAACCTCCGCCTTCTGGATTCAAGCAATTCTCCTGCCTCAGCCTCTCGAGTAGCTGGGACTACAGGCGTGCACCACCACGGCCAGCTAATTTATTTTTAGTAGAGACGGGATTTCACCTTGTTGACCAGGATGGTCTCGATCTCTTGACCTCGTGATCCTCCTGCCTCGGCCTCCCAAAGTGCTGGGATTACAGGCTTGAGCCACCTCGCCCGGCCTATGCACAGTTTTTTAATGTCTAAAGCTACTAGGAATATTAAGCCAATCATCCCTCACTTTCGTTTTATAATGACAAACAGAAAGCAAATGTTCTTGAAGATTTTGCTTCCAAACCAGAATTTAATTTTTTTTTGAAACAGAGAGTTGTTCTGTCGCACAGGATGGATGCAGTGGCACGATCTCGGCTCACTGCAACCTCCACCTCCAGGGCTCAAATGATTCTCCTGCATCAGCCTCCCAAGTAACTGAGATTACAGGCACCCACCACCATGCCAGGCCAATTTTCTGTGTTTTTAATAGAGACGGGGTTTCACCATGTTGGCCAGGCTGGTCTTGAACTCCTGATCTCAAGTGATCCACCCGCCTTGGCCTCCTGAAGTACTGGGATTACAGGTGTGAAGGGGTGAAACACCACCATGCCTTTTCTTTTCTTTCTTTTTTCTTTTTGAGACAGGTCTTGCTCTCTCCACCAGGCTGGAGTACAGTGGCCGGATCACAGCTCGCTGCAGCTTCCACCTCCCAGGTTCAAGCAATCTTTCTGCCTTGGTTCCTAAAGTGCTGGGATTCCAGGTGTGAGCCATCGTGCCTCAGAATTGAGTTTATCATTGCAATGATGCAGCGTTGTGGCTGCGATAGAAATGGTTTAGGAGGATTTCGCTCCCCGTAATCCTCATTAGCTTTCCCTTCCCAAAACCACCCCAAGTAATTAGATTATGGTCTTACTGAAATCTGAATGCTCAGTGTGCAGACACAGCTTCACCCCCTTTCAACCACACTACCACCCCCAAGTCCCTCCTCTATAGCTATTCTAGAACTTTCACTGGTCTCCTCAAATTTTTTCTCCACATAATCCTAGCTTAAAGCTGGAGTGTCTAAGACACCTCATATTAGTTGTTTCAAGGTGATCACGAAGGAAACCTTCACTAGTTGTCGTCAAGAAACAGATCTGCAGCCGGGGCAACATAGTGAAACTGTCACTACAAAATGTTAAAGAATCGGGGCTAGGCGTGGTGGCTCACGCCTGTAATCCCAGTGCTTTGGGAGGTCTAGGTGGGTGGATCAACTGAGGTCAGGAGTTCGAGACCAGCCATGACTAACATGGAGAAACCCTGTTTCTACTAAAAATACAAAAATTAGCTGGGCGTGGTGGCACATGCCTGTAATCCCAGCTACTTGGGAGGCTGAGGCAGGAGAATCGCTTGAACCCTGGAGGCGGAGGTTGCAGTGAGCCAGGATCATGCCACTGCACTGCAGCCTGAGCAACAAGAGTGAAACTGCCTCTAAATAAATAAAAAAGAATTGGCCAGTCGTGGTGGTGTGCGCCTGTAGTCCCAGCTACTCCAAAGGCTGAGGCGGGAAGGTTTTTATGAGCAGGGAGTTTCAGGCTGCAGTGAGCTATGATTGCACCACTGCACTCAGCCTGGGTGACAGAGCAAGACTCTTTCTCAAGAAGAAGGAGAAGGTGGCTGGTCGAGGTGGCTCACGCCTATAATGCCAGCACTTTGGGAGGCTGAGTTTGTGGGGGATCACCTGAGGTCAGGAGTTTGAGACCAGCCAGACCAACATGGAGAAACCCCGTCTCTACTAAAAACACAAAATTAGGCATGGTGGCGCATGCCTGTGATCCCAGCTCCTCGGGAGGCTGAGGCAGAAGAATCATTTGAACATGGGAGGCGGAGGTTTCAGTGAACCAAGATCGTGCCATTGCACTCGGGCAAGAGCGAAATTCTGTCTCAAAACAAAAAAACAAAACAAAAATTAGACATGGTGGCACATGCGTGTAATCCCAGCTACTCTGGAGCCTGAGGCAGGCGAAAGAAATCAGTCTTCAGTAAGATCAACTGATCATCATCACAAGAATAAACATGGTAAGCCTATCTGTTAACCAGAAAACTCAGAACTATTTTCACGATGTCTTTACATCGTTTTATATTCAACACACAAATATTTTCTGTTTACTCTGGAGTAAAGTTGCTATCAAAGACAAATCTCATCATACTATATTGAAACTCACAAGTATCGAGAGAGAGGCCCTGTGTGTCATTACTGCTGGAGGCTTTCAATCAGTGCTGCACTAGCATAGCACAGACGGAAATGCATTCTGGAAAACTGTAAAGCTGGCCGGGCGCAGTGGCTCACGCCTGTAATCCCAGCACTTTTCGAGGCTGAGGTGGGCGGATCATGAGGTCAGGAGTTCGAGACCAGCCTGGCCAACATGGTGAAACCCCGTCTCTACTAAAAATACAAAAATTAGCCAGGGATGGTGGTGTGCACCTGTAATCCCAGCTATTTGGGAGGCTGAGGCAGGAGAATCCCTTGAATCCAGGAGGCAGAGGTTGTGGTGAGCGGACATCGTGCTACTGCACTCTAGCCTGGGCAACAGAGTGAGACTCCATCTCAAAAAAAAGAAAATGTAAAATTTATTCAAAGCTGGGTGCATTGGTGTGTGCCTGTAGTCCCAGTTACTCCAAGGCTGAGGAAGGAAGATCACTTGAGCCTCGGATTTCCAGGCCCCACTGAGCAACAGAGCGAGACCTCTTCCCTTAAAGGAAAACAAAACCAGGTTTGGTGGCTCATGCCTGTGATCCCAACACTTTGGGAGGCCGTTGGGATCACTTGAGGCTAGGAGTTCAAAACCAGCCTGGCCAACCTAGTGAAACCTGACTCTACAAAAAATATGAAAATTAGCTGGGCATGGTGGTGCATGCCTGTAATTGCAGCTACTCAGGAGGCTGAGTCATGAGAATCACTTGAACCTGGGAGGCAGAGGTTGCAGTGAGCCAAAATTGCACCACTGCACTTCAGCCTGGGCAATAGTGTAAGACTCTGTCTCAAAAACAAAACAGAACAAAACAAAAGAGAGAGGCTGGGCAAGGTGTCTCACACCTGCAATCTCAGCACTTTGGGAGGCTGAGGTGGGAGGATTGCTTCAACCCAGGAGCTTGAGACCAGCCTGGGCAACATAGTGAGATTCTGTTTCTACAAAAAAAATAAATAAATAAAAAAAGCCGAGTGTGGCGGCACGTGCCTATAGTTCCACCTACTCAGGAGGCTGAGGCGGGAGGATCACTTTAGCCCAGAAGGTTGAGGATGTAATGAGCTGTGATTACTCTTTGTGCAAAGCATGCAGGAAATTGCTTGGCGGTAGTTCAATCCTTTCACCTCATCAGAAAATTCCTACTGGAAAAAACGTCTTATAAGTGCAAAGAAATATGGGGAAGTTTTCAGTGGTGATCGAGCCTCATTCATCATCTGATACTTCATATTAGAAAAGGGCCTTAGGGAATGTGAAGATGGAAGAGGTTTCAATCCAAACTCTCCTTTTTTTTTTTTTTTTTGAGATGGAGTCTTGCACTGTCACCCAGGCTGGATGGAGTACAAGTGGCATGATCTTGGCTCACTGCAACCTGCGCCTCCCAGGTTCAAGCTATTCTCCTGCTTCAACCTCTTCCAGGCGTGTGACACCTCACCTGGTCATTGGAGTTTTTAAAATTATTATTTAAAAAGTTTAGGCTGGGCATGGTGGCTCATGCCTGTAATCCCAGCACTTTGGAAGGCTGAGGCAGGAGGATCACTTGAGTTGCTTGAACTCAGGAGTTCGAGACCAGCCTGGGCAACATGGTGAAAATCCATCTCTACAAAAAATTTTAAAATCAGCCAGGCAAGGTGGCATGCACCTGTAGTCCCAGCTACTTGAGAGGCTTAGGTGGGAGGATCACTTGAGCCTGGGCAGGTGGAGGTTGCAATGAGCTGATTGTCTCACTGCACTCCAGTCTAGGTGACAGAGTGAGACCCTGTCACAGAAAAAAGAAAAAAAAATTAAAATTCAAAAATAGAGACAGAGTCTCACTCTGTCGCCTAGCCTGCTCTCAAGTGATTCTCGCACCTCAGCCTCACTCAGTGCTGGGATCACAGACATAAGCCACCACACCTGCCAAAATTGCAGTGTTTTGTTTTTGAGGTGCCCAGGCTAGAGTGCAGTGGTGTGAGCATGGCTCACTGTAGCCTCCACCTCCCGGGTTCAAGTGATCCTCCCACCTCAGCCTCCCAAGTACCTGGAACTAGAGGCACGTGCCACAATACCCAGCTAATTTTCTTGATATTTTTGTAGAGAGGAGGTCTCACTATGTTGCCTTGGCTGGTGTCAAACTCCTGGGCTCAACAGATCTGCCCACCTCAGCCTCCCAAAGTGCTGGGATTACAGGCATAAGTCACCACATTTAGCCAATTTTGCATTGGTTTTTTGTTTTAGTTTGGTTTGTTTTTGAGGCAGAGTCTTAAGAATAAGACAACCAGGCTGGAGTGCAGTGACGTGATCTCAGCTCACTGCAAAGTCCGCCTCCTGGGTTCAAACAATTCTCCTGCCTCAGCCTCCCAAGTAGCTGGGATTACAGGCTTGTGCTACCACACCCAGCTCATTTTTGTATTTTTTATATTTTTAGTACAGATGAGGTCTCACTATGTTGCCCAGGATGGTCTTGAACTCCTGACATCAAGACATCTTCCCGCTTTGGCCTCCCAAAGTGCTGGGATTACAGGTGTGAGCCACCACACCCAGCCAGTGATTGAAGATCTTCAATTCAGTTGCTCACTTTTTTTTTTTTTTTTTGAGACAAAGTTTCCCTCTTGTTGCCCAGGCTGGAGTGCAATGGCTCGATCTCGGCTCACCGCAACTTCTGCCTCCCGGGTTCAAGTGATTCTTCTGCCTCAGCCTCCCGAGTGGCTGGGATTACAGGCGTGCACCACCACACCTGGCTAATTTTGTATTTTTAGTGGAGATGGGTTTCTCCATGTTGGTCAGACTGGTGTAAAACTCCCGACCTCAGGTAATCCGCCAGCCTCGGCTTCCCAAACTGCTGGGATTACAGGCGTGAGCCACCTTGCCCGGCCTCAGTTGCTCATTTTTTAATTGGCAAAACCTGTTCAAAGAGGTTGGGTAATTTTCTCAAGGGGTAGTAGCAGGATGGAGGCCTTTCTAGGTCTCTTGACTCTATAAATTGTCTGCAGTAATTTTTCTGTGCACTATGATCTCTTTTTGATATGTGGTAGGTCAACTTCTTTTTTAAAAAGTAATTTTGAGGTAAAATCATCTGTCTCTGGTCAAAAGTCAGGTAGCTCAGTCCTTCCCGAAGAAGACTGTCTGCATGAGGTAGATTACTCAAAGGGTTCCAGTATAAAAGACACGCCCTCCCACCTCTTGGAAGCCTTCAAATGCTAGAAAGAATGTTCCAGAAGGCCGCTGTGACTAGAAGCTGAATAAAGCCTGCTTCCTCTGAAAAATAAGATCACGTCAAGCTGGGCAAATCTGAGAGCTATGAACCTTCCTAAATGTCAGAATTGCTAAGGTATTTTTAAAACTCAGAGACTTTTATTGACTTAATGACTGGGAAGATGAAAGCAGGGGAAAACGTGAAGAAATCGTGCCTTTGTTAGGTGTTGAATTGCCGGAGGTGTATGTGTGTCATGAACTGAATTGCGTCTCCCAAATTTATATGTTGAAGTTCTAACCTCCAGGACCTTAGAATGTGACTATATTTGGAGATAGGTCTTTAAAGAAGTTAAATTAGAATGAGGTCGTTGGGGTGGGCCCCAACCCAATATGACTGGTATCCTTATAAGAAGGAGAGATGGGCCAGGCGTGGCGGCTCACATCTTGTAATCCTAGCACTTTGGGAGGCCGAGGCGGGCAAATCACCTGAGGTCAGTAGTTTGAGACCAGCCTGGTGAAACCCCACCTCTACTAAAAATACTAAAAAAATTAGCAGGGCGTCATGTAATCCCAGGGTGCCTGTAATCCCAGCTACTTGGGAGGCTGAGGCAGGAGGATTGCTTGAACCCAGGAGTCAGAGGTTGCAGTGAGCAGAGGGGGGTGCCATTGCACTCCAGTCTGGGCAACAGAATGGGACTTCCACTCAAAAAAAAAAGGAGAGATGGGACCGTGCATGGTGATTTATGCCTGTAATCCCAGTACGTTGGGAGGCTGAGGTGGGAGGATCACTTGAGACCAGGAATTGAGATCAACCTGGGCAACATAGCAAGACCCTGTCTCTCCAGAAAACAAAGATTGGGAGTGATCTATTAGGACACAGACATGAACAGAGGGAAGAGGATGTGAGCCCAGGGAGAAGGCGGCCATCTGGCCATCAGCAAGTTGAGAAGAGAAGCCTCAGAGAAAATCAACCCAGCCGACACCTCGGCCTCAGCCTCCCAGCCTCCGGAACTGTGAGGAAATAGATTTCTGTTTAAACCATGCAGTCTGTGGAACTTTGTCCTGAAAGCCTTAGCAATTAATGACAACATGCAAAAGTCAGCTAGCTCATGCCTTTTCTTTTTATTTTTAGACAGGTTCTTATTCTGTTGACCAGTTTGGAGTGCAGTGGTACGATCATGGCTCACTGCAGCCTTGACCTCCCGGGCTCAAGGGATCCTCCCATCTCAGCCTCCAGAGTAGCTGGGACCACAGGCATGCACCACCATGCCCTGCTAATTTTTATATTTTTTGTAGAGATGGGGTCTCTTCATGTTTCCCAGGCTGGTCTCAAACTCCTGACCTCAAACAATCCTCCTGCCTCAGCTTCCCAAAGTCCTGGGATTACAAGCATGAGCCACCACGCCCGGCTCCTTTTTATAATGGTATTGAAACATTCCTTTTTTTTCTGAGATGGAGTCTCACTCAGTCACCAGGCTGGAGTGCAGTGGCATAATCTCAGTTCTCTGCAACCTCCACCTCCCAGGCTCAAGCGATTCTCCTGCCTCAGCCTCCTGAGTAGCTGGGATTACAGGCGCGTGCCACCACACCCAGCTGTTTTTGTATTTTTAGTTGAGATGGGGTTTCACCATGTTGGCCAGGATGCTCTGGATCTCTTGACCTTGTGATCAAGGAAGGCCCGCCTCAGCCTTCCAAAGTGCTGGGATTAGAGGCTTGACCCACCACACCCGGCCTGAAACACTCTTTACAAAGTACTGGTGAGGGCACAATACAGTTTTCCTTTAGGTTCAGCTTTTCTATCTCAGAACTTGCTGAATCTGATTCCCAGACAAGCCTTATGCATCCCTGGGCTGTTTCCGCCATGCACTCTGGGTGTGGGAGGAAGAAACAGCTCTTCAGATCCTGGTGCTTAATTAACTCCAAAAAGGCAAGAAGAGAAAGGTCTTTGGGCCAGGCGCAGTGGCTCACATCTGTAATCTCAGCACTTTGGGAGGCCAAAGTGGGCGGATCACTTGAGGTGAGAAGTTTGAGACCAACCTAACCAACACGGCAATACAAAGTGCTTGTATTTTTGTATTTTTAGTAGAGACGGGGTTTCACCATGTTGGCCAGGATGCTCTCGATCTCTTGACCTTGTGATCCACCCACCTCGGCCTCCCAAAGTGCTGGGATTACAGGCTTGAGCCACCGCACCCAGCCCCTGATGAAAAGTTTAATAGAAATACGTAGCCCAGCTCTGGTCAGGCACAGTGGCTCCCAGCACTTTGAGAGGCTGAGGAGGGTGGATCACTTGAGCCCAGGAATACGAGACCAGCCTGGGCAAAATGACGAGACACCCCTCTTTCTTTCTCTTCTTCTTCTTTTTTTATATTTATATTTTAAAAATTTTATTCCTTTTGAATTTGCACAACACACAGCAGGATTTTCTTCGTCTTTTTTTTTTTTGAGATGGAGTCTTGCTCTTGTTGCCCAGGCTGGAGTGCAGTGGTGTGATCTCAGCTCATTGCAACCTCTGCCTCCGGAGTTCAAGCAATTCTCCTGCCTCACCCTCCCGAATAGCTGGGATTACAGATGCCTGCCACCACACACCCAGCTAATTTTTGTGTTTTTAGTAGAGACAGGGTTTCACCATGTTGGCCAGACTGGTCTCGAACTCCTTACCTGGTGATCCACCTGCCTCAGCTTTGCAAAGTGCTGGGATTACAGGCATGAGCCACTGTGCCTGGCCTGACACATCCTTCTTTCTTTTATTAATTAATTAATTAATGTTTTGAGGCGGAGTTTTACTCTTGTCTCTCAGGCTGGAGTGCAACAGAGCGATCTTGGCTCACTGCAATCTCTGCCTCCCGGGTTCAAGCAATTCTCCTGTGGCAGCTTCTTAAGCAGCTGAGACTACAGGCACATGCCACCACATCTGGCTAATTTTTGTATTCCTAGTAGAGACTGGGTTTAATCATGTTGGCCAGGCTGGTCTGGAACTCATGACCTCAGATGATCCACCCGCCTTAGTCTCCCAAAGTGCTGGGATTACAGGTGTAGGCCACTGTGCCCGGCTGATGCCCCTTTTTATAAAAAATATGTGAAATTAGCTGGGTGTGGTGTTACATGCCTGTAGTCCTAGCTACCAAGGAGGCTGAGGTGGGAGAATTTCTTGAGCCAGGGAGGTCGAGGTTGGAGTGAACAGTGATTGTGCCACTGCACTCCAGCCTGGGGGACAGAGGGAGATCCTGTCTCAATCAATCAATCAATAAAGCAATTATTACAACATGATGATCAAAGTGTTCTTATTCAGTTAGCCTCTCACCAGAGCTTAGTGGAGGGGTCTTTAACTCTAGACTGCAAGTTAAAGAAAAGTTTTGAAGAGGTAATGGCAGAACTGAGTTTTTTTTCTGTTTTTGTTTTTTTTCTTTGTTTTTGGGACAAGATCTCGCTGTGTTCCCCAGGCTGGGGTACAGTGTTGTAATCATAGCTCACTGCAGCCTGGAATTCCTGGGCTCATGTGATCCTCCCATCTCAGTCTCCCAAGTAGCTTGGACTACAGGTGCACCACCATGCCCAGCTAATTTTTAAAGTGTTTTGTAGAGACAGGGTCTTGCTATATTGCCCAGGCTGGTATCAAACTCCTGGGCTCAAGCAATCTTTTCTTTTCCTTCCTTTCTTCCTTTCTTTCTTTCTTTCTTTCTTTCTTTCTTTCTTTCTTTCTTTCTTTCTTTCTTTCTTTCTTTCTTTCTTTCTTTCTTTCTTTTTCTTTCTTCTTTCCTTCTTTCTTTCTCTTTCTTTCTCTTTCTTTCTTTCTTCTTTCTTTTCTCTCTCTCTCTTTCTTTGAGACAGAGTCTTGCTGTGTTGCCCAGGCTGGAGTGCAGTGGCACGATCTTGGCTCACTGCAACCTCCGCTTCCCAGGTTCAAGCAATTCCCCTGACTCAGCCTCCAGAGTAGCTGGGACTACAGTTGTGTGCCACCATGCCCAGCTAACTTTTGTATTTTTAATAGAGACTGGGTTTCACCATCTTGGCCAGGCTGGTATTGAACTCTAACCTTGTGATCCACCTGCCTCGGCCTCCCAAAGTGCTAGGATTACAGGTGTGACCACCGCACTCGGCCTAAGCAATCCTTTCTTATTAGCCTCCCACAGTGTTAAGATTACAGGTGTGAGCTACCATGCCCACCCAGGGTGAATTTTTTTTTTTTGAGACGGAGTTTCACTCTTGTTGCCCAGGCTGGAGTGCAATGGCGCGATCTCAGCTCACTGCAACCTCCGCCTCCTGGGTTCAAGTGTTTCTCCTGCCTCAGCCTCCCGAATAGCTGGGATTACAGGCATGCGCCACAGGGTTTCTCCATGTTGGTCAGGCTGGCCTTGAACTCCAGACCTCAGGTGATCCGCCCACTTCGGCCTCTCAAAGTGCTAAGATTACAGATGTGAGCCACAGTACCTGCCTCTTTTTTTTTTTTTTTTTGAGATGGAGTTTCAGTCTTGTCATTCAGGCAGGAGTGCAGTGGTGCAGTGGCACGATCTCAACTCACTTGGACCTCCACCTCCTGGGTTCAAGCACTTCTCCTGCCTCAGCCTCCTGAGTAACTGGGATTATAAATATGCATCATCATGCCTGGCTAATTTTTTTTGTATTTTTAGTAGAAACAGGGTTTCACCATGTTAGACAGGCTGGTCTTGAACTCCTAAACTCAGGTGATCCACCGGCCTTGGCCTCCCAAAGTGCTGGGATCACAGGTGTGAGCCATTATGCCTGGCCTGATATTTCTTTAACTGTGAGTAGACTTCTCCAGTGAAACTATCCGGGTCTGGAGAGACTTTTTCAAGAGTGGGAGGAAAGAGTTAACACAGCAGGTCTGTTTCACCCATTTCTCACTTATCTCTGTAGCCAAGGTGATGGCCGTTGGTCAAGACCTGAAAACCCAACTCCTGGAATATTCACAGAAACACTGGTGCAGATGCTGCTCCCCACGCCCAAAACAGTGAGCCCAGAGGAACCAGGCTGTCCGAGGTTTAAAGTGAACGGAAAGATTCACAATGCTTGGCCAGGTGCAGTAGCTCACATCTGTGATCCCGGCATTTTGGGAGGCTGAGGCAGGTGGGATCACTTGAGGTCAGGAGTTCAAGACCAGCCTGGCCAGCATAGTGAAACCCCATCTCTACTAAAAATACAAAAAAATTAGCCAGGTGTTGTGGCGGGCACCTGTGGGAGGCTGAGGCAGGAGGATCACTTGAACCCGGGAGACAGAGGTCGAAGTTAGCCAAGATCACACTACTGCATTCCAGCCTGGATGACACAGTGAGACTTTATCTCGAAAGGAAAAAAAAAGAAGCTACAGTGAGTTATGCTCATACCACTGCACTCCAGGTTGGGTGACATGAGACCCCATTTCTTAAAAAAAAAAGGAAGAAAAAGCAATTCATGATGCCCAACCTCACGGTTTAGGGCTGTGTTTGGTCACAGGGCAGGAATGTTGTCCAGGGTGGAGTGCAATGGTGGAATCTCAGCTCACTGCAACCTCTGCCTCCTGGGTTCAAGTGATCCTCCTGCCTCAGCCTCCCGAGTAGTTGAGATTGCAGGCACCCGCCACCATACCCGGCTAATTTTTAAAAAAATATTTTTAGTAGAGACAAGGTTTCACCATGTTGGTCAGGCTGCTCTCGATCTCCTGACTTCAGCTGACCCACCCTCCTCAGCTTCCCAAAGTGCTAGGATTACAGGCATGAGCCATCATGCCCAGCCCACAATTGTTTTTTTTAATTTTTCCCCCCAGATGGAGTCTCCCTATGTTGCCCAGGCTGGAGTGCAGTGGCACAACCTCGGCTCACTGTAACCTCTGCCTCCCAGGTTCATGTGATTTTCCTGCCTCAGCCTCCCGAGTAGCTGGGATTACAAGTGTCCACCACCACACCCGGCCAGTTTTTAAAAATAATAATACAAATTATTAAAATTTTATTCAAAATAATAATTTTTAAATAATAATAATGCAAAATTTTTTAGTAGAGACGGGGTTTTACCATGTTGGCCAGGCTGGTCTTGAACTCCGGACCTCAGGTGATCCACACACCTCATCCTACCAAAGTGCTAGGATTACAGGTGTGAGCCACCGCGCTAGGCCTTGAATTCATAGTTTTAATAAACAATTTCTTGTCTTCATGGTCTCACACAACTAGTTTGGTGATTCCTTGGAAGACCCCTCGTGACTCCAGATAAAGTTATACTCTAGGTGAAGATTTATTACAGCGGAGGATACAATACAAGAACAGCAGGAAGACGGATATTACTAGATGAAGGCAGGAGAGGTCAAATGCACACTTTCTTATCCTCTCTCTGCGGGGACAGCACAGCTGTATCTTTTCCAGGAGCAAACCTCAAGGACCTGTGTGAGATGTCCCCACCCAGGAAATCCAACTTGAGTTGTGGAGTCAAAATTTCTGTGATCAGGCCAGGCGCAGTGGCTTGCCCTGTAATCCCAGCACTCTGGGAGGCCAAGGCAGGAGGATCGCTTGAGTCCAGGAGTTTTGAGACTGGCCTGGGCAACATGATGAGACCTCGTCTTTATTTAAAAAAAAAAAAAATAGGCCAGTCGCGGTGGCTCAAGCCTGCTCACTCCCAGCACTTTGGGAGGCCGAGGTGTGCGGATCACAAGGCCATGAGTTCAAGACCAGTCTGGCCAACATGGTGAACCCTCTCTCTACTAAAAATTCAAAATTTAGCCGGATGTGATGGCGCACACCTGTAGTCCCAGCTACTCAGGAGGTTGAGACAGAAGAATCACTTGAACCTGGGAGGTGGAGGTTGCAGCGAGCCGAGATCATGCCATTGCACTCCAACCTGGGCGACAGAGTGAGACTCCGCCTCAAAAAAAAAAAAATCGCCATAAAAAAGGATGAGTTCATCAGGCGCGGTGGCTCACGCCTGTAATCCCAGCACTCTGGGAGGCTGAGGTGGGTGGATCACAAGGTCAGGAGATTGATACCATCCTGGCCAATGTGGGGAAAAATCCCGTCTCTACTAAAATACAAAAAACTAGTCAGGCATGGTGGTGGCACACCTGTAGTCCCAGCAACAGGGGAATCACTTGAACCTGGGAGGCGGAGGTTGCAGTGAGCCAAGATTGCACCACTGCACTCCAGCCTGGTAACAGAGCAAGACTCCTTCTCAAAAAAAAAAAAAAAAAAAAAAAAAAGAGAGAACTTACTCATTCACCCCTGCAAAAATAGTACCAGCCGTTGATAAGCAGTCTGCCCCCATGACCCAAATATCTCCCATTAGGCTCCACCTCCAACATGGGGATCAAATTTCAACATGAGATTTAGGAGAACCGAAAAAATCCACACCCAAACCATGGCAAACACATCACAAAGTAATACAATTAACATAATTAGGTACTGGCGGCCTGGCATGGTGGCTCATGCTTTTAACTTCAGCACTTTGGACGGCAGAGGCAGGAGGATGGCTTGAGCCCAGGAGTTCAAGACCAGCCTGGACAACAAAATGAGACCCCCATCTCTACAAAAAAATATTTAAAGAAAATAATTGGGTCAGGTGCAGCAGCTCACAACTGTAATTCCAGCACTTTGGGAGGCTGAGGCAGGTGGATCATTTGAGGTCAGGAATTCAAGACCAGCTGGCCAACATGGTGAAACGCTGTCTCTACTAAAAATACAAAAAGTAGCTGGGCATGGTGTCGGGCACCCGTAATCCCAGCTACTTGAAAGGCTGAGGCAGGAGAATCGCTTGAACCTGGGAGGTGGAGTTTGCAGTGATCTGAGATTGAGCCACTGCACTGCAGCCTGGGTGACAGAACGAGACTCTGTCTCAAAAAGAAAGAAAGAAGAAAGAAGGAAAGAAAGAGAGAAAGAGAGAGAGGGAGGGAGAGAGGGAGGGAGGGAGAGAGGAAGGGAGGGAAAGAGGAAGGGAGGGAGAGAGGGAAGGAAAGAAGGAAGGAAGGAGGAAGGAGAAAGAAGAAAGGAAAGGAAAGGAAAGGAAAGATCTGATTAATGGGGAAAATCTACATGTATACTGAAAAAAAGGCCAGGCGCGGTGGCTCACACCTGTAATCCCAGCACTTTGTGAGGCCGAGGCGGGTAGATCATGAGGTCAGGAGTTTGAGACCAGCCTGACCAACATGGTGAAACCCCGTCTCTACTAAAGATTAAAAAAAAAAATTAGCTGGTTGTAGTGGCACACACATGTAATCCAGCTACTAGGGAGGCTGAGACAGGAGAATTACTTGAACCCAGGAGGCAAGAGGTTGCAGTGAGCTAAGATCACACCATTGCACTCCAGCCAGGGTGACAGGGAGAGACCCTATCTCAAAAGAAAAGAAAACACTTTTCAGATTTCTGCTTTTCTGACAACTGGATGTCCTCACCTGCCAACCAGTCCTGTGGCCCCCACCCAGGAACTGAGTCAGCCCAAGAGAACAACTTTGGTTCCCTACGATTTCATCTCCTTGACCCAACCAATCAGCAGGCCCCCTTCCCTCCCCCTTGTCCACCAAACTATCTTGAAAAAAATCCCCAATCTCCAAGCCGTTGGCAAGACTGATTTGAGTAATAACTCCATCTCCCTTGTGGCATAGCTGGTTTCGCATCAATGACACTCTTCAATGCCCTGGTCTTGAGTGGATTTCGTTTGTGAGGCGGTCAGGAAGAACCCCTTGGGTCGTTACAAATATGGAGACATTGTAGAGAACTGTTTTAGGGACCCCCTCCCATCGAGTGCCATGAATACGGAAAAAAGTCTGTGATTCCATTTACATGTTTTAGAAGTGACAGAAACTCCGACTAAGCTATGTAAGGCCAAGTTGTGCAACAGAACTCAGAGTTTATTCAATAGTACAGTGTTTGTGTCACAGAGAACATCTCTGTCGCTTATACAGGCAATTTTCCCTGGGGCTCCCGTGCTATTGAACTCTAACATTTGTGTTGGAGAGAATCCCTGGGGATGGGGAGGAATCGTCAGCATTCCAATGCAGCATCAGCTAATTCACATGCAACAAAGACTCTATCGATGCAGAAGCTTGCTAGAGCTTTCTGGAAAGGACAGCTCATTCAACATCAGAGAACTCACAATGGAGGAAAATCGTGTGTGCGTAATGGATGTAAAAATGCTTTGAGTGGTGCCCAGAGCTAATTAGACATCTGGGATTTTGTAGCAGAGCGGGGCCTTGTGAGTATGATGGATGAGGAAGGACCTGCAATCAGAGTTCCATACTTAGACAATATCAGCTAATTCCGTTGGGACTTAAAATGGTCATACGTAATGAAGACGGAAAACTCGGGGAAGCGTGGAAAATACCGAATGTGAGATCATTCGCGCTGGAGAGAAGCCTTAGGAATATAATTAGGGTGGAAAATCACTTGGGGACAAGCTCAGCTTTCTCATCATCGGAGAATTCACACAAAAAGAGAAATGAGCTTGGACGGATCGTGGGAGAACTTGCAGGCGCTAATCAGGCTAATTCATCCCGGAGAAAAACCTTGATGACGAAGAAGAGGAAAAAGTCTTCCAGTTTTTTTCCTTCTTGGATTTCAGAGAATCCTCAGTGATATATAGGGAAACTTGCTGGAGGACTTCAGGGTTTATTAAGATGAACATTAAAGCGTTAATCGCATTAATCCCATTAAAGTAGGGATTTAAACTTTTTTGCTTCGTTAACCCCAATCAAAGCTTTCATTCCTTACATTTCTGTTGAGTGAATGAAGCAACAGCAAACATCAATGGTGCACTGGCTTTGCCCTTCAAAACATCATACAGGCCTGGCGCGGTGGCTCACGCCTGTAATCCCAGCACTTTGGGAGGCCGAGGCGGGTAGATCACGAGGTCAAGAGATCAAGAGCATCTGGCCAACATGGAGAAACCCTGTCTCTACTAAAAATACAAAAATTAGCTGGGCGTGGTGGCACATGCCTGTAATCCCAGCTACTTGGGAGGCTGAGGCAGGAGAATCACTTGAACCCGGGACATGGAGGTTGCAGTGAGCCCAGATCGTGCCATTGCACTCCAGCCTGGGCAGCAGAGAGAGACTCTGGCAAAAAAAAAAATAAATAAATAAAAATAAAAATAAATAAAGCCCCACTGAATTGTTATAGTTCATCATTGAGCCTTGTTTTAGAAGATGTCCAGAACTTTCCTGAATATCTCTTTCCTTGTCTGTGTCCCCTAGGCCTTGAGGTTAGGACTCAGAGCTGGGATTCCACTAGGACCAGTCCTGATCTTATTCCCTGCATATGAGCAACTGACCAATCATTCAAATTTTAATGTCTAAACTTAGGTTGATTTTCCACTGGGAGTTACAGCAAGTGCCACGGGGTTCTGCGAAGGGATGAGGAATGCTTTAGGACAAGTAGCAGAAATCTGCCTAGAAAATAAAGACACGTGACTTCCAGATCAGTAAGGCTGAAAGGGGGGCTTCCAGGATAGGGTGGCAGCTCAATGCTGTCGCGGAGGACGCAGGCTCTGCCATCCTCAGGCAGAGGACGGTCTTGTTCCCCTTGGCCTTGTTGCCTCATGACCTCAAGATGGTCCCAGACACGTCCCCATACGTTTTACCAGCACAGCTAAGTCGCCCACCCACTTCTAACCCAACTGACAGCCAAGGGAACCAGTGACAATCTGGCTGCAATGACCCACCGGCAGGCGGCAGCCCTGAGCTGGCTTCTCTCGGCCCTTCCTGGAGTCCCAGCTCTGCTTGCCTCTCAACCTTTATCTTCTTGCCAAAACCAAGCTCACTTTCCCTCCACAACGAGGGTATTTTCTCCATGGCATAGCTTATTTTGAGTTTGCTTCAATTGCCAAGTTTCTTCTTCTGTGCAATTTTGGGCAGTGCACTGGTCCCAACGGGCCCTACGTGACCTCAGGAGATCTTGTGGCTCACTGATTCTACTGTCTGGATTTTTTTTTTTTGAGACAGAGTTTTGCTCTGTCGCCCAGGATGGAGGGAAATGGCGCGATCTCAGCTCATCACAACCTCCACCTCCCGAGTTCAAGAGATTCTCCTGCCCTCAGTCTCCCTGAGGGGATCATAGGCATGCACCAAACACACCCAGCTCATTTTGTGCTTTTAGTAGACACGGGGTTTCTCCATGTTGGTCAGGCTGGTCTCAAACTCCCGACCTCAGGTGATCCACCTGCCTTGGCCTCCCAAAGTGCTGGGATGACAGGCGTGAGACACCACGCCTGGCCTCTACTGTCTGTTTTTTCGCCCCCAGTTTCCATAAGAGGCCATCTGATTGGCCTGGCTAGCTTTCCCTACATTTTTGAGCCAGATGACACCAAAACTTGTTGGTCAGCCGATATGGGATTCTGGTCCAGTGAACTGTATATCTGGGGGCTGAGGGTGGCAGAGAGGCAGGGCCACATGGCATGACACAGCTGCCTGGGTAGCGGTTTCCATGGAGGGGCTGGGGGTAGCACAGATGATGGATGGCGCAGTGGCGGAGAACGTCCATAGAAGGTTCTCAGAGCCCAACAACCACCCCCGCTATGCCTGGCTAATTTTGTATTTTTAGTAGAGACGGGATTTCATCATATTGGCCAGGCTGATCTTGAACTCCTGACCTCAGGTGATTCATCCGCCTCGGCCTCCCAAAGTGCTGGGGTCACAGGTGTGAGCCACCATGCATGGAGGTGCCCAGTAACTGTGTGAGAAGACAAGGCTGCTCTGTCGGGGAGAGAGACCCCGTGGAAGGACATGAGGTGCCAGTCAAATGACTGCAAAAGCCATTTCAGCCCCCATAGATGCTGGGAAGAGAGAAGCCCCAGACACAGTGGAGCAGAAATAAACCAGAATACAAGACTCATGGAACTGAGAGCATCATCACAGATTCTTGAGTCCCAGCGGCCTCAAGGTTTCCATGGCTCAAGATTATCCCCTAATCCCCACAGCAGAAATTCCAGTGGCTGCGGCTGGAAAGCTTGAGTTTGCTCATGAACATGGCTTTAATAGGGATTGAAAGTGTTTCTTGCCTACTGGACTTGGAATCTTGGGAAACTTTTTGTGGCGTTGACAGGCTGAAGAAGGGGCTGTGGGGGCAGGACTATTTCTTTTCTTTTCTTTTTTTTTTTTTGAGACAGACCCTCACTCTGTTGCCCAGGCGGCAGTACAGTGGCACGATCTCAGCTCACTGCAACATCCACCAACCAGGTTCAAGCAATTCTCCTGCCTCAGCCTCCTGAGCAGCTGGGACTACAGGCAGGTGCTACCTAGCCTGGCTAATTTATGTATTTTTAGTAGAGACAGGGTTTTGCCATGTTGGCCAGGCTGATCTGACCTCAGGTGACCTGCCTGCCTCGGCCTCCTGGAATGCTGGGATTACAGGCATGAGCCACTGCTCCCGCCGTAATTTCTTACCCAATTTGGCCAGGGATCATCATCAGAGGAGGGGTTTGAGAGGGCAGTCTTTCTTTTCTTTTTTTTTTTTTTTGAGACTGAGTCTTGCTCTCTCACCCAGGCTGGAGTGCAATGGCACAATCTCGGCTCAATGCAACCTCTGCCTCCTGGTTCAAGTAATTCTCCTGTCTCAGTGTCCCAAGTAGCTGGGATTATAGGCGTGCATCACCATGCCTGGCTAATTTTTGTATTTTTAGTAGAGATGGGGTTTCACCATGTTGCCCAGGCTGGTCTGGAACTCCTGGGCTCAAGCGATCTGCCCACCTCGGCCTCCCAAAGTGCGGGGATTACAGGTGTGAGCCGCTGCGCCCGGCTGAGGGTATTCTGGAGGCTCACTGTACAAGGTTTTCCAGCTTTACAATTCCAGGACTGGAGCAATGTAGCCAGCAACTGGCTCCTGTGGCCTGGAGAGAACTGGGTAAATACACGGCCTCTGGTAAGCAGATGGAGAGGCAGCTGGCCAGGGCACTCCCTTTCCCTCGCTCCCGAATGCTCGGCAACCTGCCGACCGGTTTGCCAAGTCAAAATTCAGCAGCATCTAGAAGACTTGGCTTTCTAGGAAATGCAGTTCTCACAGGCAGTCCCAACAGTAAGGACTAGTTCTTACCATCTATACCAAATTACCAGGAACATATTTAACTTACTAGGTTTTTTAATTTCTTTTTTCTTTTTTGAGATGGAGTCTCTCTCTGTCACCCAGGTTGGAGTGCAGTGGCGCAACCTTGGTTCACTGCAAACTCTACTTCCCAGCTTCAAGTGATTCTCCTGCCTCAGCCTCACAAATAGCTGGGATTGCAGATGTGCACCACCATGCCTGGCTAATTTTTGTATTTTTAGTTGAGACAAGGTTTCACCATGTTGGCCAGGCTGGTCTCGAACTCCTGACCTTAGGTGATCCAACTGCCTCGGCCTCCCAAAATGCTGGGATTCCCAAAGCTGTGCCCAGCCAGGAGCTTTTAAAG
The DNA here is from genome assembly GCA_028533165.1 of Leontopithecus rosalia. NCBI lineage: Eukaryota > Metazoa > Chordata > Mammalia > Primates > Cebidae > Leontopithecus > Leontopithecus rosalia. Next base: position 177,046,971 of record CM052649.1, read on the forward strand.
TTAGAAGAAAGCTCTAAGGCTATGTAAAACTCTGGACTTGGCTGGGCACGGTGGCTCATGTCTGTAATCCCAGCACTTTGGGAGGCTGAGGTGGGCAGATCACGAGATCAAGAGATTGAGACCATCCTGGCCAACATGGTGAAACCCCATTTCTACTAAAAATACAAAAAAAAAAAAAAAAAAAAGCCAGGTATGGTGGCATGTACCTGTAGTCCCAGCTGCTCAGGAGGCTGAGGCAGGAGAATTGCTTGAACCCTGGAGGCAGAGGTTGCAGTGAGCCGAGATCGCGCCGTGGCACTCCAGCCTGGGTGACAGAGTGAGACTCCGTCTCCAAAAAAAAAAAAAAAAAAAATTAGCCAGGTATGGCAGTGTGTGCCTATAGTTCCAGCTACTCAACCCAGAAAGCTGAGATAGGAGGATCACTTGAGCCCAGGAGGTCAAGGCTGCAGCGAGCTATAATCATCCCACTGCATTCCAACCTGGACAACACAGCAAGACCCCATCTCTTTAAAAAAAAAAAAAAAAGGTACCACTTTGGGGAAATTGCAGACTCTACGCCTGAACTCTACTGGTCTGATACACATGGCAAAACATTTGGTCAGGATTCTAGTAGAATATCAAAGAATTCACAGGGCAGAGGAAAGCTTTGAATATGATGAATGAGGGAAAATTTCCATTCATCTCATAATTCATACTAGAGAGACTCCCGATGAATGGCGCCAGCGGAGGAAAATCCTCAGACGGAGGCGAGCAGTTATGGGAGATGCGAAAATCACAGGGGAGCGTGGAACCCACGTCACAACTTGCGCCCGAGAACATCACACGGGAGAGAAGCTGCGTCCTCAGTGAATGGCGTCCCAGAAAAGCACAGAAAAGCACACCAAGCGTCAGATAAGCCATTCTGAGCTCAGTCTTTGGAAGGTAATGAATTGGGGGTTGTGATCATTTGAGAGGAAATCAGCCCTTATTCATCAGCTGATGATTCTGACTGGAGAGAGGGCGGGTGCTCGTCACAGATGACGAAGCTCTGGGGGTGCTCCGATCACATATAACACAGGAGGCAGCACAGGGGGCCCGAGGAGAGCTGTCGGGGGGCCTCAGGGTACGCATGACATAAAACATTCACAACAGAAAAATATGATGGAAAGGGGAAATTTAGAAAGCAATTTTGGGCCGGGTACAGTGGCTTGAAGCTGTAATCTCAGCACTTTGGGAGGCTGAGGTGGGGCGGGGGAGGGGAATCACTTGGGGCCAGGATTTCAAGACAAGCCTGGGCATCATAACGAGACCCCATCTCTACTAAAAATAAGAAAATAAATCAGGCTGGGCCTGGGGGCTCACACCTGTAATCCCAGCACTTTGGGAGTCTGAGGCAGGCAGATCACCTGAGGTCAGGAGTTCGAGACCAGCCTGGTCAACATGGTGAAACCTTGTCTCTGCTAAAACTCTTCTCTACTAAAAATACAAAAATTAGCCAGGCATGGTGGTGCATGCCTGTAGTCCCAGCTACTGGGGAGGCTGAGGCAGGAGAATTGCTTGAACCAGGACCTGGGAGGCGGAGGTTGCAGTGAGCCGAGATCATGCCATTGCACTCCAGCCTGGGCAACAGAGTGCGACTCTGTCCCAAAAATAATCATAATAATAAAGGAGGCCAGGCGTGGTGGCTAATGCTTGTAATTGTAGCACTTTGGGAGGCCAAGGTGGGCAGATTGCCTGAGCTCAGGGGTTCAAGACCAGCCTGGGTAGCACAGTGAGGCCCTGTCTCTACTAAAACCCTGCACCTGTAATCCCAGCTACTCGGGAGGCTGAGGCAGAAGAATTGCTTGAACCCGGGAGACAGAGGTTGCAGTGAGCTGAGATTGCACCATTGCACTCCAGCCTGGGCAGCAAAGCAAGACTGTCTCAAAAAAAAAAAAAAAAAAAAAAATACAGCATGCAGGAAGGTGCGCTGGGGGCAGAAGTGAGTGCTCACAATGACAGCTGACATAAGCCCACTGTTGTCTCAAAACAGAGTGTGTGGGGTGGCAGGGGCAGGGAAGGAGGCTGGAAGCTGGACCAGGGTATCCGAGCCCGGCAGGTCTTATGGGTCCTGGGCAATGATGGGAAATTGGTGAGGGATGTGAGGCTGGGGCGATGACCTGTGGAGCCCGAGACTGCAACACGAGGGCAGAGCTGGCCAAAGATTTGCCAAATTCGGGCAGAACGGTGCAAGAGTGAGCATGTGAGTTCTGTCAGCTTTTCCTCATGAACAGGGTTTCCAACAGGCGCACTGAGCAGTGAGCAATAAAGCTAGGAGTGACTAAGGGTGACCGGGGTGGGAGCTGCCAACGCCAGGTGCCAGTGCAGCGGTTTCCGGCTTTGGAGCTGACGTTCCTGAGCACACATCCCCCTCTTGTGGCCGAGAGCGGTATTGCTGTTGAAGAGACCGGCTGGGGACCTCCAGGCTCTCACTCTGAAAACACCGAGATACAAGCCAGGTGCCGCATCTGCCAGATTTCCCACTTTCTCTTTCTCTCTCTCCCTCTCCCCTCTCCCCTCTCCCTTCCTCTCCCCTCTCCTCTCCTCTCCCCTCTCCCCTCCTCTCCCCTCTCCCCTCCTCTCCCCTCTCCCCTCCTCTCCCCTCTCCCCTCTCTCCCCTCTCCCCTCTCTCATCCTCTCCCTTCTCCCCTCCTCTCCCCTCTCCCTTCCTCTCCCCTCCTCTCCCCTCCTCTCCCCTCTCCCCTCTCCCCTCTCCCCTCTCCCCTTTCCCCTCTCCCCTGTCCCTTTTTTTTGAGACGGAGTCTTACTCTAACTATCGACCAGGCTGGAATGCAGTGGAGCAATCTCGGCTCACCCAACCTCTGCCTCCTAGGTTCAAGCGATTTTCCTGCCTCAGCCTCCCAAGTAGCTGGGATTACAGGCATGAGCCACCAAGCCTGGCTGATTTTTGTATTTTTAGTAGAGACGGGGTTTCACCATGTTGGTCAGGCTGGTCTCGAACTCCTGACCTCGTGATCCACCTGCCTTGGATGACAGGCATGACCCACCCTGCCCGGCCGATCACTTCTTTCTTCCTTTCTGGTGTTGATATCTTTATCCCAAATCTCTAAAGTCCCAACCTTCCTGTCCATTAGCCACAACTCTCAGACATGGACGTTCTTAGGGCGGGGGACACAGCCTCTTCATCCTGATGGTAAAAGAGGTGTTGACCCAGCACTGGTTGGTGCTGTTGGCGTAGACTCTGACAGCTCTCAAGCTGTCTGGGCTCAAGTCCCAGGTGTGTGGGCCTCATCCAATCAGTGGAAGGCATTCAGAGGGAAGGCTGAGGTCCCACAAAGGAGAAAGAATTCTGCTCCAGACTACCCTTGGGCTCAGGCCTGCAACATCAGCTCTTTCCTGGGTCTCCAGCCTGCTGGCTTGCTTTGCCGATTTAGAACTGTTAGCCCTCAGAACTGTGTGAGCCATAAGAAATGTTAGATAAAACTCCTCTTCTCCCTTTTGTACACACCCGTATGTATTCGGTGTATATATGAATATGCAGTGTATACTGTACGTGCGTGTGTATACAATGTGTATTAGTTTGTTTCTCTGGAGAACCCGAATAATTCAGATTCTGGTGCAGAATGGGACCAACATCCTAACCCATCCTAAATGTGGTTATTACGAAACGAACGTGAAACAGCTATTCC
>CM052649.1:177051138-177067721 GCA_028533165.1 Leontopithecus rosalia
CTGGGTCCTGGGGCTCTGCCCAGGGGAGGTGAATCTACAAGCCAATGGGAGTGCCAGGACGGGCTCCTCCCCTGACAGTTAGAAGTATGCACACGCCAGGCTGGGCAGAGGTTGTGCTCAGTGAGTCTACACACAGGATATACAACTGCAGAGCTGAGACAGTTGATCTCTGGACTGAGGCTTTGTGTGTGCTTGGGACGGAAGGCTGCCAGTGGGTGGGAGGTGTGTGTGACGGGTGGCAGATGCCTGGGATGTGTCGCCCTTCCAGTCTGACACCCTCTGGGGTCAGTACGGGGACTTGAGTGTTGTCAGACCAGCCTTCATCCATGCCTTCTACAAAAACCCTCAACATGTCCAGGACGTGGACCTGGGTAGACCTCAGCTGGGGTGGGACCCTCACTCGCCCACATCCGACCCTGCCAGAGCTGACTGGAGGACGTCCACATCCACATCTCTCCCTCCTTCCTTTCTGTGCCTGTGGAATCCCAGCCTTCCATGATGGAAGCAGAAATAGCTCATCCTCCTTTTGCAGCTTCCCTGGCAACAGAAGGGGCAGGTGTGCGCGGCGTTTATGCTCAGCAAGCCGAAGCTACTGCCTTGGACATGGGGTCAAGTGTCAGGGAAACAAAGAGGCGGGCACAGTGGTCAATGCTTTCTGGTGGTCTCGGCAGGGGCTGCGACCGCCAGCTCCGGGGAGCAGTGGGGCTGCAGTAGCTGTGGGGGCGTCTGAGCTCCAGTCCCTGGGGATGCTGTTGATCTCGTGCTGTGGCCTCTGCTGCCCCCTGCTGGCAGCTTCTGTGTGTTTACCGAGCCGGTTGCTGGTGTGATTTTGACCTTTCTGCTCCTGTGGAATTCTGAGCCTGGGTTCTTCATCCTTTCTGTGGATTTTGAGAGCTAACCAATAAATACGTTTTTTTGCTTACGTTTCTAGTAACTGCATTACATTTTAAATAACGAATACTCCTGCGGATACAGAGATTGGTACAAGGATTCTTTCCAGGCAATAGTTGCTCAGGGAAATGGAGGGCTGGGAAGCTGAAGTTGGTTACAGGGCCAGATTGGGGCTGAACGCAGTGAAAACCAGGGGTGTGGGGGATTCTGGCAGGCTGCTGTGCAGGGATCAACAGTTGGCTGAGGTATCTGTTGTGGTAGATTGGAAGTGCTCATTGAAGGCGTTGACTGAAGAAAAAAGTCACAAAATGAGTTAATTTAACTTAAAAGGAGCGCTTGCGTCAGGCTTAGTGGCTCACACCTGTAATCCTGGCGCTTTGGGAAGCCGAGGTGGAGGATCTCTTGAGGCCAGGAACTCTAGACCAGCCTGGGAATCACAGCAGGACCCCACCCCTACCAAAAAAAAAAAATTAGCTAGGCCTGGTGACGTGTGCCTATAGTTGCAGTTATACAGGAAGCTGTGAGGGCACCAGCTGTGAGGGTGTCACTGCACCAGCTGTGAGGGCGCCAGCTGTGAGGGTGTCACTGTGCCAGCTGTGAGGGCGCCAGCTGTGAGGGTGTCACTGTGCCAGCTGTGAGGGCGCCAGCTGTGAGGGTGTCACTGTGCCAGCTGTGAGGGCGCCAGCTGTGAGGGTGTCACTGCATTGCAGCATGGGTGACGCAGTGAGGTTTTTTTTTTTCTTTTTCCCAGGCTGGATTGCAATGGTGCAATCTCAGCTCACTGCAGCCTCCGCCTCCTGGGTTTAGCAATTCTCCTGCCTCAGCCTCCTGAGTAGCTGGGATTGCAGGCACCCACCACCATGCCCAGATAAGTTTTGTATTTTTAGTAGAACAAGGTTTCACCATGTTGGCCAGGATGGTCTCAAATGCCTGACATTGTGATCCACCTGCCTCAGCCTCTTGAGGTGCTGGGAATACAGGTGTGAGCCACTGTACCTGGCCGAGACTTTGTCTCTAAAAAAAAAAATTAAAAATTAGGCAGGGCACGGTGGCTCATGTCTGTAATCCTAGCACTTTGGGCGGCCGAGGTGGGCAGATCACGAGGTCAGGAAATCAAGACCATCCTGGGCAACATGATGAAACCCCATCGCTACTAAAAATACAAAAAATTAGCTGGGCATGGTGGCACGTGCCTGTAATCCCAGCAACTCAGGAAACTGAGGCAGGAGAATTGCCTGAACCCAAGAGGTGGAGGTTGTGGTGAGCCGAGATGGTGCCATTGCACTCCAGCCTGGGTAACAAGAGCGAAACTCCGCCTAAAAAAAAAAAAAAAATCCAAAAATTAGCTGGGCGTGGGGCAAGGGCCTGTAATCCCAGCTACTTGGAAGGCTGAGGCAGGAGAATCGCTTGAACCTGGGAGGCGGAGGATGCAGTGAGCCAAGAATGTGCCATTGCACTCCAGCCTGGGCAACAGAGTATAAGATTCCATCTCAAAAAAAAAGGTCCAGGTGCAGTGACTCATGCCTGTAATCCCAGCACTTTGGGAGGCTGAGGCAGGTGGATCGCCTGAGGTCAGGAGTTCAATACCAGCCTGGCCAACATGGTGAAATCCCATCTCTATTAAAAATTAGCTGGACATGGTGGCAGGCTCCTGTAATCCCAGCTACTTGGGAGGTTGAGGCAGGAGAGTTGCTTGAACCCAGGAGGCGGAGGTTGCAGTGAGCCGAGATTGCACCACTGCACTCTAACCTGGGCAACAAGAGCAAAATTTGGTCTAAAACACAAATTGGCAGCTCCTGGGACGCAGCAGGGAGGTGAAGGCCACTCCATCTTGGATGCTGATCTACCATGCTGACTTCTCATTAATGCTAGTTCTGGGAAGGGCTCAAGAGTTTATATTTTTGAGATAGAGTCTCACTCTGTCGTCCCAGCTGGAGTACAGTGGCCGCATCTCGGCTCACTGCAACTTGTACCTGCCCAGTTCAAGTGATTCTCCTGCCTCAGCCTCCTGAATAGCTGGGATTACAGGTGTGCACCACTTTTCCGGCTAATTTTGTATTTTTATTAGAGACGGGCTTTCACCATGTTGGCCAGACTAGTCTCAAACTCCTGACCTTGAGTGATTCACCAGCCTCAGCCTCCCAAAGTGCTGGGATTATAGGCATGAGCCACCATGCCTGGCTAGACTGCCTTTGTACCACGAACAGATTAGCCACAAGATTAGAAATTATGGTTTAGGAGTCAAGCAGCTGGAGGCTATCAGATTCTGACCCTCCCTCACCCACTCCTAAAATCAGTGCTTGAGACTTTTCATTTTTTTTGGTTGACTTTTGCTCTTGTCACCCCCGGCTAGAGTGCAGTGGTGCCATCTCGGCTCACTGCAACCTCCGCCTTCCAGGTTCAAGCGGTTCTCCTGCCTCAGCCTCCTGAGTAGCTGGGATTACAGGCACGCGCCACCATGCACAACTAATTTTTTGTATTTTTAGTAGAGACAGGGTTTCACCATGTTGACCAGGATTGTCTCCATCTCTTGACCTCGTGATCTGCCCGCCTCGGCCTCCCAAAGTGCTGGGATTACAGGCTTGAGTCACCGCGCCCGGCCTGGGGATTAGAGTTTTTAAGGACAATTTGGTGAGTAGGGGTCCAGTGAATCAGGAGTGCTGACTGGTTGGCTTGGGGATGAATAGGTTGGAAATTGAAGCTCTTCTTTTCTGCTGAGTCAGTTCCTGGGTGGGGGCCACAGAACTGATTGACAAGTCCAGGTGGGGCCATCCTGTTAGAAATTCAAAACCCTGAAAAGCCATCTCAAAGGGCGGTCTTAGGTTCACCATAGGCATGTCACCTCCCAGAGTGATTGGGGAAGTGGCGAATCTTATGACCTCCGGAATAACAGCCGGTCATACTTAGAATTCCAGCCCCTCTTATTCTGACTTGATGGCTGGGGCCTTTCATTCATTTTACAAGAACAGTGTAGTTTTTGGAAAGGCCTGTTAGATTTAGTTTAAACTACAAATTAAATTCCTTCCCAAGGCTAGTTCTGCCTACACCCAGTCATGGATATGGACAGTTTAGACGTTAGAAGCAAAATGGAGTTGGTTAGATCTGATGGGTTTCACTGTCATAATTTCCTTAGTTATGATTTTGCAAAGGTGGGTTCACTGTTCTCCCTCCACGGGTTGTGGAAAAGGAAGGCTGGGTGTCAGAGAAGGGTCTTTCAGGCTAGAGTGAGGCCTTTGTTCTCGGGATGAGTGGTTGGAGACCAGACAGACGGGTCCCCCCTTTAGACATGGCCTTGTGAGGGCTGGCCTCTGGCTACCCTAAGCACAAGGAGCCTCACCCCGCTTATCCTCACCGGGGGCTCCTCTTCATTCAAGGCTGTGGTGCCTGGCTGGACGTGGTGGCTCATGCCTACAATCCCAGCACTTTGGGAGGCTGAGGTGGGCGAATCACGAGGTCAGGAGTTCGAGATGAGCCTGGGCAACACGGTGAAACGCTTCCTGAGAATCGCTTGAACCCAGGAGGCAGAGGTTGTGGTAGATTGGAATGAAGTTGTCTCTACTAAAAATACAAAAGTTAGTTGGGTGTGGGTGCAGGCGCCTGTAATACCAGCTACTAAGGCGGCTGAGGCAGGAGAATTGATTGAACTTGGGAGGCGGAGATTGCCATGAGCCAAAATTGTGCCATTGCACTCCTGCCTGGGTGACAGAGAGAGACTCTGTCTCAACAAAAAGAAAAAAAAAAGGCTGGGGTGCCCAAGGAAGGACATAGACGAGGACACAAAAGCAACTTTGTTTTTATTTTGAGATGGAGTTTCACCATGTCGCCCAGGCTGGAGTGCAGTAGTGCAATCTCGGCTCACTGCAACCTTTGCCAGGTTCAAGCGATTCTCCTGCCTCAGCCTCCTGAGGAGCCGGGATTACAAGCACCTGCCACCACACCAGGCTAATTTTTGTGTTTTTAGTAGAGACGAGGTTTCACCAGATTGGCCAGGCTGGTCCCAAACTCCTGACTTTCGGCAATCTACCTGCCTCGGCCTCCCAGTGTGCTGGGATTACAGGTGTGAGCCGCCGCACCCGGCCAAGCAGCTCTCTTTTCCTACATGTCCTTAAATTTCAGGCATGGGGACAGCTTCTCCGAAGTCCACTGAACACAGGACACTGGTGCAGTCATGTGACTTCAGCCTCTAATTCTGCTGTAGCTCTTCTTTTTTTTTTGACTAACATTAGCCACAAGATTAGAAATTAAGCTCCTTTTCTTTTTTCTTTTTTGAGATGGAGTCTTGCTCTGTCTCCAGGCTGGAGTGCATGGCTCACTGCAACCTCCGCCTCCCAGGTTCAAGTGATTCTCCTGCCTCAGCCTCCCGAGTAGCTGGGACTACACCCACGCGCCACCACGCCCCGCTGATTTTTGTATTTTTAGTAGAGATGGGGTTTCACCATGTTGGCCAGGATGGTCTGAATCTCTTGATCTCGTGATTCGCCTGCCGTGGCCTCCCAAAGTGCTGGGATTACACACATGAGCTGCTGCACCCGGCATTAAGCTCCTTTTCTTTTAAACACTGACTTTTAAAATTTTATTTTTGAGACAGGTTCTCCCCCTGTTGCCCAGGCTGGAGTGCAGTGGCCCTGCCTGATCTTGGCTCACTCGGATCTCCACCTGCCAGTCTCAAGGGATCCTCCCACTTTAGCCTCTCGAGTCCGGAGCAGCTGGGACCACGGGTGCATGTCACTACATGTGGCTATTTCTTCTTGTATTTTTAGCACAAACAGATTGCTATGTTGCCCAGGCTGGTCTAGAACTCCTGAGCTCAAGAATCTGACCACCTCGGCCTCTCAAAGTACTGGGATTACAGGCCTGAGCCACTGTGTCCAGCCTCGAGCCTGCATTTTTTTTTCTTTTTGGGACAGAGTCTCATTTTGTCGCCAGGCGCCAGGCTGGAGTGCAGTGGCATGATCTCTGCTCACTGCAACCTCCACTTCCTGGGTTCAGGCAATTCTCCTGCCTCAGCCTCCCAAGCAGCTGGGACTACAGACGTGCGCCACCATGCCCAGCTAATTTTTTATATTTTAGTAGAGACGGGGTTTCATTATGTTGGCCAGGATGGTCTTGATCTCTTTACCTCGTGATCCACCCGCCTCGGCCTCCCAAAGTGCTGGGATTACAGGCGTGAGCCACTGCGCCCGGCCTCGAGCCTGCATTTTCAACGAGATCTCAGTTGATTTGTATGCACAGTGAACTTTGAGAAGCTCTTATTTATTTATGTATTTATTTACTTATTGAGACGCAGTCACATTCTGTCATCCAGGCTGGAGTGCAGTGGTACGATCTCAGTTTACCGAAACATCCGCCTCCCAGGTTCAAGCGATTCTCCTGCCTCAGCCTCCTGAGTAGACGGGATTATAGGTGTGGGCCACAACACCTGGCTCATTTTTGAATTTTTAGTAGAGATGGGGTTTCACTGTGTTGGTCAGGCTGGACTCAAACTCCTGATCTCATGATCCACCTGCCTCAGCCTCCCAAAGCGCTGGGATTACAGGCATGAGCCACTACTCCTGGCCTTTTTGTTTGTTTGTTTGTTTGTTTGGTGACAGAGTCTCATGTTGTCACCCAGGCTAGCGTGCAGTGGCGCAATCTTGGCTCACTGCAACCTCTGCCTCCCTGGTTCAAGGGATTCTTGTGCCTCAGCCCCCGCAGTAGCTGGGGTTACAGGAGCCCACCACCACATGGGGCTAAATTTTGTATTAGTAGAGACGGGGTTTCAACATGTTGGCCAGGTTGGTCTCAAACTCCTGACTTCAGGTGATCTGCCTGCCTCAGCCTCCCAAAGTGCTGGGATTATAGACATTAGCCACCATGCCTGGCCTGATATTTTTGATTCCTCAGGAAATTATGTCATCCTCTTAGGAAGCAGAGAACTGAGAGTGGACTGGCCTAGGGTAAAACAATCCTGCCACAGACACGCAAACCTGGGACTGGTTAGGACAGAGCTGTCAGATGGCCTTGGCCCAGCAAGCATGGGGCAGAGCCAGCCTGGGGACTCCTGGTGTCGGGATGTGTGGACAAAGCCTCACCAGTGTTGGACCTCCCAGGAGATGGCCGGTATGGCGGCCAGTGACCTCTACAGAGGTCACAGCAGAACTGGGGGCCTGTCAATGGAAAGGACACAAATCCTTTCCACAAATCCCATCCTTTGCATGACAGCACCTTGGGGAGTAGGTAGAGAAAATGGGTTATAACCATAAACATTAAATATTCATCCCAGAGACTGAACTAACTTGGAAGCCTTGACATTTGAATGGAGATGTTGATTCTCAGTATTCACAGTAACTCATGTTCCATAACATCACCAGGAACGCCAAATTAGCAAACGCTGAACGCTGTTCCTAGGGAAGTACAAGGGCAGGTTCCTGTGAGCCTGTCACGGCATTTGCATCAACCGATCAATACACAGCCTGGTTTTATGAGTGTTTCTGTCGGTTTGCTGATTGACTGAGATGGAGTCTCACTCTGCTGCCCAGGCTGGAGTGCAGTGGAGTGATCTTGGCTCACTGCAACTCCGCCTCCCGGGTACAAGCAATTCTTCTGCCTCAGCCTCCCAAGCAGCTAGGATTACAAACATGCACCACCACGTCCAGCTAATTTTTCTTTCTTTCATTTTTTGAGATGGAGTTTCCCTCTTGTTGCCCAGGACGGAGTGCAATGACGCGATCTCAGCTAATTTTCATATTTTTAGTAGAGACGGGGTTTCACCATGTTGGCCAGGCTGGTCTCAAACTCCTGACCTCAGGCGATCTACCCACCTTGGCCTCCCAAAGTGCTGGGATTACAGGCATGAGCCACTGTGCCTGGTCAAGATGCATGTTTTAAAGCCTATCAAAAAGTCTAGATAGGAATGCTGCCCCTAGTAAAGTACCAGAACTTTCCTTCTGAAGTGAGAATAGTTGGCAGACACAACATTTACACCCGCTTTTCCCTTGGTAGGAAGAATGGCCCGTATCATAAACACAGAGAATTATTTAACCGAGGAGGCAATTTAGAAGTCATGTCAAAATTATGTAATCTGTTTTTAACATTCAAAAGAGTTTCCTCCTCCCCTCATTTAATTTCTTTGTTTTGTTTTGTTTTTTTGGAGACAGAGTTTCGCTCTTGTTATCCAGGCTGGAGTGCAATGGTGTGATCTCGGCTCACCGCAACCTCTGCCTCCTGGGTTCAGGCAATTCTCCTGCCTCAGCCTCCTGAGTAGCTGGGATTAGAGGCACATGCCACTGTGCCCAGCTACTTTTTTTTTTTTTTTGTATTTTTAGTAGAGACGGGGTTTCACCATGTTGACCAGGATGGTCTCGATCTCTTGACCTAGTGATCCACACTCCTAGGCCTCCCAAAGTGCTGGGATTACAGGCTTGAGCCACTGCGCCCGGCCTGGTTTTGTTTTTTAAAACACAAACATTCATTTCCTGCCTCAGAATGCATTTATTGAGAAAGCCCAGCCATGGCCTGATATTCATGTAATTCTCAACAATTAGGTGAGCCCAGGCTGGAGTGCAGTGGCACAATCTTGGCTCACTGCATCCTCTGCCTCCCAGGTTCAAGCGATTCTCCTTTCTCAGCCTCCCCAGTAGTTGGGACTACAGGTATGAGCCACCACACCTGGCTAATTTTTGTATTATTAGTAGAGACTGAGTTTCACCATGTTGCCCAGACTGGTCTCGAACTCCTGACCTCAGGTGATCCATCTGCCTTGGCCTCCCAAAGTGCTGGGATTACAGGTGTGAGCCACTGCACCTGGCCGAGGCAAGTTGTCTCTGCAATATGCTTGCAGAGCATCTTCTGAGTGGCTCCACTTCAAAAATGGATACCACTTCCTTTATTTGCCCTGCTGTTGCTGTGTTGTGGCCTCGTCAGTTGCCGTCTCAGAGGGTGACATTCTTAGCCGTGTTTATTCACGGAAGCATCATTGGCTCAGCTGCTGCAAGACAGTAGAAAGAGCTGAGGCATGGGGTTCAGGCCTGTCCCTTTCTCTAACTCGGAGCGTCATCCTGGATGAGTCATTTGTCATCTTCTTGACAAACCTGCCCTCCCTCCTGCCTGCCTGCCTGCCTGCCTCAGTGTGTGCATCTGTGGGAGGCTAAATAATGGCCTCCAAAGATATCAGGTCCTGATCCCTGGAGCCTGTAAATGTGGCTTTATTTGGAAAAAGGATCTCTGCAGATGTGATTAAGGTTCTTTAGATGGGGAGATTAGCCTGGAGTATCCAGGTCGGCTCTAGAAGATGCAATTAGAATTGTCAGTATAAGAGGCCAGGCTGGTGGCTCATACCTGTAATCCCAGCACCTTGGGAGTCTGAGGTGGGTGGATCACTTGAGGCCAGGAGTTCGAGACCAGCCTGGCAAACATGTCAAAACTCTGTTTCTACTAAAAATACAAAAATTAATGGGGCATGGTGGTGCACGCCTATAATCCCAGCTACCTGGGAGGCTGAGGCCGAGAATCGCTTGAACCTGGGAGGTGAAGGTTGCAGTGAGCCAAGATCGTGCCACTGCTCTCCAGCCTGGGCAACACAGCAAAAAAAAAAAAAAGCTTCAGTATAAGACAGAAGGTGATGAGACAGACACATAGAGAAGGCAATGTGGGGACTGAGTGGAGACCATGCCGGCCTTGCAGGCTGCAGTGATGACAGCAGCCACCAAAAGGCAGACGTGGATTCTCCGGAGCTCGGAGGCCATGTGGCCCTGATGACAGCTTGATTTTGGCTCAGTGATACTGATTCCAGACCACTGGCCTCCTGAACTGCGAGAGAGTCGGTTTCTCCTGATTGAAGCCACTCAGTGCAGCCACAGGAAACTAACACTGAATCAGCATCAAGCTAGACATAGAGGGGAATCTGTGACTCCCCCATTTTCTTCTCGGCCCATAAGGTCCTTCCTCTTGTGGCCTCACCAGGACCACAGCAGTTTCTCCCCTAATCTCCTCAGTCTTCTTTTCCTCCCAGTCCAGCCCCCATGTTGCTGTCAGGAGGTTTTTCTCAAATGTAGCTCTGGCCACGTTAACCGGCAGTGAAAATCTGTCAGTGGCACAATTAAGCCTTAAGATGAGGCCAAACTGTTTGGCCCAAAAGGACCCCTAGTCTTCTCCCACTGCCCCCCTCACACTCACTCCTCACTCATACACATAGTCACTTCCCATCACAGACCCCAACAACATGCTCTCAAACACACAGCACATATTTAGTCATATATTAACACACTACCTTTTTTTTTTGAGACAGAGTCACTATGTTGCCCAGGCTGGAGTGCAGTGGCGTGATCTCCGTTCACTGTAACCTCTGCCTCCCAGATTCAAGCAATTCTCCTGCCTCAGCCTCCGGAATAGCTGGGATTAGAAGTGTGTGCCACCAGGCCCAGGTAATTTTTGGATTTTTAGTAGAGACGGGGTTTCACCATTTTGGCCAGGCTAGTCTCAAACTCCTGAGCTCAGGTGACCTGCCCACCTCAGCCTCCCAAAGTGCTGGGATTACAGGTGTCAGCCACCAAGCCCTTCTCCTCCCTCCTTCCCTTCCTCCCTTCCTTCCAGTGTGAGCCACCAAGCCCCTCCCTCCCTCTCGTGCTATTGCCCAGGCTGGACAGCAGTGGCATGGGTCCCCTACAGCCTCTATATCCTGGGCTCAAGAAACTGTCCCACGTGAGCCTCCAGAGTAGCTGGGATAACAGGTGGGTGTCACCGTGCCTGGATAATTAAAAACAGAAATGTATGTTTTTGTAGTCAGGGTCTCACTATGTTGCCCAGTCAGGTCTCAAGCAACCGTCTGCCTCAGTCTCCCAAAGTGCTGGGATTACCGGCATGAGCCACTGTACCTGGACCACACAATCACATTCATAGACACACTGGCTCCATACTGAGCCATGCTGAGCGACTGAGTTCCCCTGTGACTAGGCTGTTTTAGCTTCTCCGACATTCCTGTGTTCTTGTGACATCTCTCATAGATAGAAAGTAGCCTTATCTTAACTGCATGCTAGCACAGGCATGGCACAGATGGGTCTGTTCAGTATGGAATACAAAATGGTTGTGTGCAGTGACACCTAGAAGGCCAAGACCAGTCATCTCATTCCATCCTTACCTTTTTTTTTTCTCCCTGAGACGTTTGATCTTGTTGCCCAGGCTGGAGTGCAATGGTGCGATCGCGGCTTCCTGCAACCTCCGCCTTCCGGGTTCAAGCAATTCTTCTACCTCAGCCTTCCGAGTATCTGGATTTACAAGCATGCGCCACCACACCCGGCTAATTTTGTATTTTTAGTAGAGACTGGGTTTCTCGATGTTGGTCAGGCTGGTCTCGAACTCCCGACCTCAGGGAATCCGCCCGCCTCGGCCTCCCGAAGTGCTGGAATTACAGGCGAGTACTGACCAGCATAAAGAGTGCTAATAGTCTGCTCCCGTTTCTATTAGCAAACACACCTGTGCGCACACGGAGCTTTGGTCCAGTCTGGAGGGGAGGGCGGGGCCTCCCCGGGAGTGAAGGGGGCGGGGTCGGCCCGGAGCCTCCAGGGAACTCTCTTGAGTAACTCGCGCGCGTGGTACCCCTTCCCACCTAGGACCACAGGCTCCAGATGGCCGCGCAGATGCAGCGGGCTCGCGCCTCCTCCGACGGGAACCCAAGGAGCTGGTAGGTTCTCACCCTTGCAGCAGATCGGCTGAGAGAACGCGGCATTCAGCTGAGAAGCCCCGGGGAGCCCGAGCCGCGGAGCAGAGGCCCCCGCGCAGCCTGCACGGAGAAATCGGATAGGTGGGGACCGCCTGCAGCTCCCGCGCGGGGAAACGGTGAGTGAGAGACCCCGGGGCTCCGCAGTCCCCCCACGGACTTCACAGCCCCCGACCCTCGCGGGCCTCCAGAGAAGTGGGCAGCGCCGAGAGATTCTCCAGCGGCGTGGCCGGAGCCCACGTGGAGCCCACGGGCGTCCTTGCCCCGAGCAGCTGCAGCTGCAGCCCCCGCCAGCCCGAGTCCTGAGTCCAGCCCGGAGGGCAGCTCCTGCCCGGCCTGAGGTAAAGCCGGCTGAGTGCCAGGGAGGGAGTCGGGAGGTCCGGCGCTTTCAGGAGTCAAATAACCCTGCCGCTGCCGGGAGACCCAGATGCGAGCCAACCGCTCGCCTGCCCTGTCCCGCCTGAACTTTGCGCTCGCAGCCTTGGGAGCGGCCCTCCAGTGTCCATCACAGCCAGCGCCCGAACCCCGGGGGCCTCAGGACAGTCCCCTTGCGTGCCGATCGTCCCCCTAGGTCTTGAGCATGGGGCCAGGGGCCTGGGGTCTAGGGGCTGCGCGCGGCCTTGTCCGCCACTATTGGCGCCTGAACACTCCTCCCCGGGGTCTGAGGTCGAGGTCCCAGCCTGTAGGAGACCATCACAGGCCACCTGCAGGCCAGGGGACTCACCTGCCCGCTCAAATCGTGGCAGCCACCTCCAACACCAGCAGGGACCACCTGGGTTCCAGAGGGTTGTCCCCCAACTGCGACTGCCCTCACCCACATCACACCGACTGCTCCTGGGCCTGGGATCAACCACAAGCTCAGCTGGGGCTGCCACTACCAGGATGGAGCAGAGCACCTAGAGGACCCCGAACTGATCCCCTGAATTCATTAACGCCAGAGCCAGCCTACATCTCTCTGGGGTTCAAGAAGAGGCAAGCTCAGGTCACCACTGGGTCCCAAAGACTGGCCCAACTTGGCCTCCTAGTCCCCAGCAACCATAGCCTCCACTAATAACCACACCCTAAGCCATCCAAGAAATCATTCAGAGCCTAAGGTACTACGTACTATGCCAAATCAAATCCGAAGTGCCCCACCGAACCAACACTGTATTTACCTTTTAGGAAGAAGTCCTCCCCTAGGAAATGAATTCACAAACTTGGAAGAAGCAATTTACACAGGACGGGCAGATCTCAACAGAAGGACAGGAGAGACAGGAAAAAGCAAGGAAATGGGATGCCTCCAAAGGAACCCAGTAATTTTCCAGCAACAGATGCCCATCCAAAAGAAATTGAAGAATTGTCAGAGAGAGAATTGGGCATATTAATTTTAACCAAGATTAGGGGGATACAAGAGACAAGAAAAATAAAGGAACAAAATGTTAACAGCAATTCTGGATATGGTTGACGTAGCTGCCAACCAGATACTGAGTTTTCCAGAGTGCACAGCAAATATGGAACTGAGGAAATCAGTGTATGGAATACAAAGTACACTTGAAAGTTTCAGCGATCGATTAGATCAAGTAGGAAAAAACCTCTCAAAACTTAAAATCTGAAACCTTTTTCTCATTTCAAAGAAATTTAAAGCTTTATACTCTGGCCATTCATGAGAACAAAATCTGCTGGGTTGTTACACTGGGGCCTTGGATAATCATGAAAGGTGAAAATGAAAATAATTGCTTTTTGAGGTAGCCAATTTTGTGAGATCGATTTTTGTTAGGCAGCAGTCATGGAAAGATGATTTAGTTCAGTTAACATTAACAGTACTTATGGTAATCCTAACAGGTGAATGTGGTTCAAAATAAACTGCCAGGGAATTGTTACGGTCTAGAAAAGCCACTCTCTCCAACAGATTGCCCACACAGCTGCTATCAGCCTTCCTCACTGTGAAAGTGACAGACACAGCCAGGCACAGTGGCTCACGCCTGTAATCCCAGCACCTTGGGAGGTTGAGGGAGGTGGATCACCTGAGGTCAAGGGTTCGAGACCAGCCTGACCAACGTGGAGAAACCCTGTCTCTACTAAAAATACAAAATTAGCCGGGCATGGAGGCACATGCCTATAATCCCAGCTACTTGGGAGGCTGAGGCAGGAGAATCACTTGAATCTGGGAGGCAGAGGTTGTGGTGAGCCGAGATTGCCCCATTGCACTCCAGCCTGGGCAGCAAGAATGAAACTCTGTCTCAAAAAAAAAGAGATATTTTTATTCATCTCCTTTAGGTGCCTCAACTTTTTCTCCCACTCTCAGCTGAAAAGAGATACATCTACCATTTCATCCACTTAGTATATTTTCTTGTTGGTTATGTTAAAAAATTACAAACATAATAATATGAATGAAAAGTAACTCCATGGCCAGGCGTGGTGGCTCATGCCTGTCATCCCAGCACTTTGGGAGGCCGAGGTGGGTGAACAAGGTCAAGAGTTCAAGACCAGCCTGGCCAAGATGGTGAAACCCCCTGTCTACTAAAAATACAAAATTTAGCTGGGCATGGTGGCGTGTGCTTGTAGTCCCAGCTACTCGGGAGGCTGAAACAAGAGGATCAGTTGAACCCAGGGAGCAGAGTTTGCAGTGAGCCGAGATTGTGCCACTGTACTCCATCCTGGGCAACAGAGCAAGAATCTGTCTCAAAAACAAAAAAAAAGCCATCGTTTCCTTGGGCTTGTGCTACTGTCCAATGTGCGCACAGTGAGGGCGGTACTGCTCACGCCTAAGCAACACACCCGCATCACCTGCAGCTTTGCTTTACCTTGGTGCAATTTTTGGAAAAACGAAAACCCGCTTAAAAAAAAAATAACTCCTAAGATGATTAAAACAAACTTGCTTCTACAATAAATCATAAACTCACCATGTCTAGTGATTCTGTGCATTAAACCTCTTGAACATGTTTGCCAATTTGGTGTTATGAAAAATTTTTTAGAAGTTGTGTATGGGTTGGCACTATGGCTCAGGCCTGTACTCCCAGCACTTGGGGAGGTTGAGGTGGGTGGATCACCTGAGGTCAGGAGTTTGAGATCAGCCTGGTTAACATGGTGAAACCCCATCTCTACAAAAAATACAAAAATTAGCCAGGCGTGCACTAATTAGTGGGCTGGACCATTACTGGTGCATGCATCTCTAGTCCCAACCACTTGGAGGCTGAGGTGGCAAGATCACTGGAGCCCAAGAGGTTGACGCTGCAGTGAGCTGTGGTCATGCCACTGCATTCCAGCCTGGGTGACAGAGCAACACTGTCTCAAAAAAAAAAAAAGTTGTGTTTGTATTCCACTTTCTAACTGGATACAGTCTCCATATCAAGGTCATCTAAATAATTATAATGTTCTGAGAGATTAAATCCTAATAATCTTCCAAAGTATCCTGGGTGAACTATACACCTGTGCAGCTAACCGGGTATTCGCAAGAGCCAAAAGGTGAAAAAACACTCAAATGTCCATCAACCAATGAATGGATAAACAAAATGTGGTCTATCTGTAGGGCAGAAAACTATACACCTTAAAACGTAAGGAGATGCTGGCCGGGTATGGCGGCTCACGCCTGTAATCCCAGCACTGGGAGGCTGAGGCTGGCGAATCACCTGAGGTTGGGAGTTCAAGACTAGCCTGACCAACGTGGAGAAACTGCATCTCTCCTAAAAGCACAAAATTAGCTGGGTGTGGTGGTACATGCCTGTCATGCCACCGACTTGGGAGGCTGAGGCAGGAGAATTGCTTGAACCCAGGAGGCAGAGGTTGCAGTGAGCTGGGATCACGCCATTACACTCCAGCCTGGGCAACAAGAGTGAAACTCCATCTCTCAAAAATAAAAATAAAAAAAGGTGAAGGAGATTCTGATACACGCTACAAGGCAGGTGAGCCCTGAGATCATTAGTCTATGGGAAATAAGCCAGTCACGAAAAGACAAAAATACTATAGGATTCCACCTGTATACATAAGAGACTTAGAGGAGGTCACAGAGACAGAAAGTAGAATGGTGGCCGTCAGGGGCTGGGAAGGAGTGGGGAGTTGTTAGGTAGGTACAGTGTCAGTCAGGGATCACAGAAAGTTCTGGGGGTGAATGGTGGTGACGGGGGTATTTAATGCTGCTGATCGTGCTTACAGATGGTTAGGATGACACATTTTGTATAGTTTAAAGATAATTACATAACGGAATATCAAATACAGGGTCATTAAAAACAGGACAGCGTTTATTTATTAGTAGAGATGGGATTTCTCCATGTTGGTCAGGCTGGTCTGGAACTCCTGACCTTGTGATCCACCTGCCTTGGCCTCCCAAAGTGCTGGGATTACAGGCGTGAGCCATCAAGCCCGGCCGATAACTTTTATTTTATTTATTTTATTTTTTATTTTTTTTTTGAAAGAAAGGAGTGAGGGAGAGAAAGAAAGAGGAAGAAAAAGAGGGAGAGAGAACAGGAATATTGCTTATTGCTTTATTCTAAAAATGGGTATTAATAATGGCCGATCAATATTTTGTGTATTTAAGGTAGAGAATGTATATTTTGTGTATTTAAAATGGAGAGCTCTATAAATATTTATGGAGTTTACTTGTTCCGGATCTGAGTTCAAGTCCTGGATATCCTTATTAATTTTCTGTCTTGTTGAGTCTAAATCTCTTTATGAGTCTTATGTATCTGGGTGTTAGGATCGTTAGCTCTTATTGTTGCATTGATCCTTTTACCACTGTTTCTTTGTGACTTTGAAATCTATTTTATCAAATGCAAGAATTGCAACTCTTGCTTTTTATTTATTTATTTTTGCTCTCCATTTGGTTGATAAATCTTTCTCCATCCCTTTAAGTCTTTGTGTATCTTTGGATGTAAAATGGGTCTGGATGTAGCATATCGTTAGATTTTGGCTGTATCTTTTGATTGGGGGATTTCGTTGACTTAAATTTAGGGTTACTGCCATTTGATGTTAACTGGCTATTTTATCCATTCATTGATGCAAATCCTTCTTTATGTTGATACTC
>CM052649.1:177068221-177093173 GCA_028533165.1 Leontopithecus rosalia
CTATAAATAATTAACAATTTAGGCCAGGCGCAGTGGCTCATGGCCATAATCCCAGCACTTTGGGAGGGTGAGGTGGGCAGATCACTTGAGGTCAGGAGTTCGAGCCCAGCCTGGCCAACATGGTGAAAACCCATCTCTACTAAAAATACAAAAATTAGCCAGGGGTGGTGGTGTGGACCTGTAATAGCCAGTAAGGAGGCTGCAGCAGGAATCGCTTGAAGCCGGGAGATGGAGGTTGCAGTGAGCCAAGTTCATGCCACTGCACTCCATCCTGGGCGACAGAGGACTCAGGAGGACTGCTTGAGCCCAGCGAAGTCGAGGCTGCTATGATCACACCACTGCACTCCAGCGTGGACGACAGAGCGAGACCCTGTCTCAAACAGAAGTCGAGACCCACAGACACATTCATTAGGGGGATCCCGGAAGCAAAGAAAAGAGTCATGACACCTACACTGTGGTGCCAATGATGCCAGTGATGCCACTCAGTACCTTGGGCCTTCGGGGCTCAGTAACACCGGGTTCGCCTCCACTGCCCCCTCCTGGCAGTGGCTGGAACCAGTGTCTAAAAGCACGGAGTTCATGGAAAGGCCGAGGGCACCAGCCGGGATGGGCCCGGTGGGCCCGAGTTCCCGCCTGCCAGACCAGGCGGTTGGGTACCTGCCAGGCCCCGAGGCCGGCTCCCCGCTCCCTCTCCCGCGCCAGGCCAGGCCTCACCTCGCAAGGCCCCACGAAGAGGATCTTAGCCTTCAGCATCGTAATCCACAGCGGCGTAGTGGACACGAATCCACCGGAACCGGCGCGCCCGGATAGAGCGCTCCTTGGCCGCTTTCGTTTCCATGGCAACGGAGAGCGGGCCGCAGAGGCCGACGGGACTCGGCCACTTCCGGCGCGCAGGGCGGAAAGTGGGCGCGTCTGCGACTGGGAGCGGGGCGGAGAGAAGCTACAAAGCCCGGGCTGCAGAAGCGATTCTGTAGCGGTTTGACTCTATTTCTTTTAGAGACAGGGTCTCACTCTGTCGCCCAGGCTGGAGTGCAGTGGCGCGATCTCGGCTCACCGTTAACCTCTGCTTCCCGGGTTCAAGGTTTTCTGCCGCCTCAGCCTCCCGAGTAGCTGGGATTACAGGCATGCGCCACCATGCCCGGCTAATTTTGTATTTTTAGTAGAGACGGGGTTTCTCCGTGTTGGTCAGGTTGGTCTCGAACTCCCGACCTCAGGTGATCCGCCTGCCTCGGCCTCCCAAAGTACTGGGGTTACAGGCGTGAGCCACCGTGCCCGGCCATCTCTCTCTGTTTCTTTTAGAGACAGGATCTCACTCTGTCGCCCGGCTGGAATGCAGTGGCGCGATCTTGGCTCACTGCAGTCTCCAACTTCTGGGCTCAAGCGATCCTCCTGTTTCAGCCTCCCGAGTAGCTGGCACTACAGGCACGTGCCATCACACTCGACTAATTTTTAAAATGTTTTTATTTGTAAGACTGGGTTTTGCTATGTTGCCCAGGCTGTTTTCGAACCCCTGAGCTGAAACGATTCTCCCGCCTCCACCTCCCAAAATTCTGAGACTGCAGGCGCACTCCATCAGTCTCGGTAGAGACGAGGAAAGCAAGACTCCAGGAGGGGCTGGAATGGCCGTTCCCAAATCTTTTTTCCTCCGAATAATCCCGAGAGCTCAGACAGGCCATACAAATGGTAAACTGGCCGTGGAAACAGGCCTTGACCCCTTTATCACTGTGGCCATGATGTCGTCCTCTAGGGAGCCGATTTATCACAGCCATGGCCCAGCTTAGAAAAAGGCAGGAAAACGTCTGGTTTCTGTAAAACGA
This sequence comes from Leontopithecus rosalia, assembly GCA_028533165.1. NCBI lineage: Eukaryota > Metazoa > Chordata > Mammalia > Primates > Cebidae > Leontopithecus > Leontopithecus rosalia. Next base: position 177,070,039 of record CM052649.1, read on the forward strand.
TTCACCACTCACTATCATTCGTATGATCTAGGAGATACCAAAGGGACGATGGCTGGAATCGTTTAATCAGTGCAGGTGTCTAGAAGCATTGCTGATAAATTCAAACAGGTGAGTCTGAAAATGCAGAGTCAAGCCAGAATTTTGGATAAGGACATGATACTAAATTCCTACAAAATACGCTAGTCCACAAAAGCGCTGGCATGACAAAAGCTCAAGTCAACACACTATCAAATCTTTAACCTTTGGTAACATAATTACATAATCTTTGTATTGAAAAGAACTGCTCGGCTGGCCGTGGTGGCCCACACCTGTGATCCCCAGCATTTTGGGAGGCTGAGACGGCTGGATCACTTGAGGTCACGAGTTTGAGACCAGCCTGGCGAACATGGTGAAACCCCATTTCTACTAAAAATAGAAAAATTAGCCCGGTGTGGTGGCGCACACTTGTAATCCCTGCTACTCAGGAGGCTGAGGCAGGAGAATCGCTTGAGCCTGGGAAGCAGAGATTGCAGTGAGCCAGAATGGCGTCACTGCACTCCAGCTTGGGTGACAGAGCAAGACTCTGTCTTAAAATAAATATATCAAAATAAATAACTGCTGAGTGAATAGGAAGACTTCTCAATTTCAAGATGTCATTGTTAACTGATTAAATTAATATCTTTATTAATATATTAATTGAAGTAATTGAAGTGCCGTGGTGCAATTCCGCCTCCCTACAAACTCCGCCTCCCACGTTCAAGCGATTCTCATGCCTCAGCCTCCCAAGTAGCTGGGATCAACCTCCTGAGTAGATGGGATCACACTTGTACCTGGCTAATTTGTGTGTGTGTTTGTGTGTGTGTGTGTATTTATATATTTATAAATATATAAATATAAAATATATATATATATATATATATATATTTCTTTTTGATCAAGATGGAGTTTCACCATGTTGCCTAGGCTGGTCTCTAACCCCTGGTCTTAAATGATCCAACTGCCCCGGCCTCCCAAAGTGCAGGCATGAACAACTGTGCATGGTCTAAGTGGAGTAATTAAAAAATATATATATTTTTAGACTGTGTTTCACTCTGTCACCCAGGCTGGAGTGCAGTGGCATGATCTTAGCTCACTGCAGACTTGACCTTCTGGGTTCAGGTGATCCTCCCACCTCAGCTTTCTGAGTAATTGGGACCATAGGCATGCTTCACCATCCCTGGATAATTTTTGTATTTTTAGTAGAGATCGGGTTTTGCCATGTTGGCAAAGCTGGTCTCGAACTCCTGATTTCATGATCCACCCAACTCCGCCCCCCAAAGTGCTGGAATTACAGGCGTGAGCACCCACGCCTGGCCTGCTGTGCTCTTTCTCAGGCTGCTTTCTCAACACCTCTTCACTTGTTCACTGTGCTCTTCTGAACATATCAGGATAGCATCTTTTTTTTTCCTTGTCTCTGATTTGAACCTCACATGAGAGCATCTTGATCAGAGAAATTGCAGTAGGCTTGAAGTTCAGCATAATTAGCTTTACATAGTCCTCATTTTAAAATGTCCTTTTTTTTTTTGAGACAGGGTCTTGCTCTGTTGTCCAGGCTGGAGTGCAGTGGTTCTGTCATAGCTCACTGCAGCCTCGACCTGGCCTCAAGAGATTCTCCCACCTCAGCCTCCCAGGAAGCTGGGACTGCAGGTACATGCCCCACATCCGGCTAATTTTTTATTTTTTGTAGAGATGGGGTCTTGTCATGTTGCCCAGGCTGGTCTCGAACTCTTGACTTCAAGTGATCCTCCCACTTCAGCCTGCCAAAGTGCTCGGATTACAGGTGTGAGCCACTGCGCTTGGCTCTGCTTTGCTGTTTTATATAGTGGTTTACAATCTGGATTCACTTTGATGCTCAAATTGCTGTTGATATGACCACTGGGAGCATCTTCAAGCTGGTTTCTGCATCTTTTTAAAATATCTTTTTTTTTTTAAGGCAGTCTTACTCTCTCACCAGGCTGGAGGGCAGTGGCACAATCTTGGCTCACTGCAACCTCTGCCTCCTGGGCTCAAACAGTTCTCCTGCCTCAGCCTCCTGAGTAGCTGGGATTACAGAGTACCAATTTTGGGGTAAGACAGGGTTTTACCATTTGGTCAGACTGGTCTCAAACTGCTGACCTTGTGATCCACCCGTCTTGGCTTCTCAAAGTGCTGGGATTACAGGAGTGAGCCATTGTACCCAGCCTGAAATATCTATCTTTCCGTAGAGCTCTTCCTTTCATTTCTGGCACCCCTACATGCTCCCAGGTGGTTATTTTATTAATATTGCTTGGTAACCACCATATACTGTATACATTCTTTTCCGTGTATTAAAACATTAAGTTTCAAAAGTCCAAGGAAACAACAACAACAAAAAAATCTTGTTCCTTTTCATACCCGGGAAAATTGGGGGAGATTTTGCCCCTCCTACTTTTGGCATGAAACATACACTTAGGTCTCTGGCTCTGGCTTTGGGAGAACCAGTGCCAGGCACATGGGTAGGTGCTGGGTTCTGGAGGTGGTTCTTCACAGTGCCTTCGTCCTGGTAGCTTCCAGGTGGGGAGACCAGCCTGCAGAGTGCAGCTTGTCAAGTGTTTCAAGTGTTCTCCCATGCACAGGTTTTTTTTTTTTTTAAGACAGAGTCTCACTGTCACCCAGGCTGCAGTGCAGTGGCATGATGGCTCACTGCAACCTCCATTTCCCAGTTTCAAGCAATTCTCCTGCCTTAGCCTCCTGAGAAGCTGAGAAGCGTGGTGCGCCACCACTCCTGGCTCATTTTTGTATTTTTAGTAGAGACAGGGTTTCACCATGTTGGCCACGCTGGTCTCGACCAGTTCTCCTTTCTATGTGCAAAGATGGTGTCTCCTCATGCTCAGTAATGGTTTTGCATCTTACCAGGTCCAGAATCCAGGCTTCTTCACCTTGGCGTGTACTTCACTGCACTGGGAGGTAGTTTATGTGCTATATTTCTTTCTTCTTTTTTTGGGGACGGAGTCTTTCTCTGTTGCCCAGGCTGGAGTACAGTGGTGTAATCTCGGCTCACTGCAACCTCTGCCTCCCGGGTTCAAGTGATTCTCCTGCCTCAGCCTCCTGAGTAGCTGGGATTACAGGCGCATGCCACCACTCCCAGCTATTTTTGTATTTTTAGTAGAGACGGGTTTCACCATGTTGGTCAGGCTGATCTTGAACTCCTGACCTCGTGATCTGCCCGCCTCTGTCTCTCAAAGTGCTGGGATTACAGGTGTGAGCCACCGTGCCCAGCCCCATATGCTACATTTCTTTCTTCTCTTTTCTTTTCTTTTTTTGAGATGGAGTTTTGCTCTTCTTACCCAGGCTGGAGTGCAATGGCGTGATCTTGGCTCAACGCAACCTCTGCCTCCTGGGTTCAAGCAATTCTCCTGCCTTAGCCTCCCGAGTAGCTGGGACTACAGGCTCATGCTACCATACCCCCAGCAATTTTTGGATTTTTAGTAGAGACGGGGTTTCACCACGTTGACCAGGATGGTCTCGATCTCTTGACCTCATGATCCACCCATCTTGGCCTCCCAAAGTGCTGGGATTATAGGCATGCCCAGCCCTAAGCTACATTTCTTAACAACACATGACTTCACTGAATGGTCTCATTGGTGTTTGGGTTCACTGATCACAACTCTACACTATAGATGCTCAATAAGTGTTGGTTCTGGGTCAGTGCAGTGGCTTACATATGCAATCCCAACACTTTAGGAGACTGAATTGGGAGGATCACTTGACACTAGGCGTTTGAGACCAGCCTGGGCAATAAGCAAGACCCTGTCTCTACATACACCTGTCCACACACACACAGACAATCAGCCAGGCATGGTGGAATGCCTGTAGTCCCAGATACTGGGGAGGCTGAGGTGAGAGGATCGCTTGAGCCCAGAAGCTTGAGGCTGCAGTGAGCCATGATTGTGCCATTGCACTGTAGCCCGAGCTTCAGAACGAGACCCAGACTCAAAAAAGAAGATAAAAGAGCCAGGCACGATGGCTCACTCCTGTAATCCCAACACTTTGGGAGGCTGAGGCAGGGGGATCCCAAGGTCGAGATAGAGACCATCCTGGCCAACATGGTGAAAACATGCCTGTATTAGAAGTACAAAAATTAGCCGGGTGTGGTGGCGCATGCCTGTAGTCCCAGCTACTTGGGCAGCTGAGGCAGGAGAATTGCTTGAACCCGGGAGGCAGAGATTGCTGTGAGCCAAGATCGCGCCACTGCACTCCAGCCTGGCGACAGAGACAAGGGTGTCTCAAAAAAAAAAAAAGATAAAAGAAGTGTCAGTTTCCTATTTCCTCTCATAACACACACGTAGGAACATACACACTTACACGTTCATTTACTCTGAATATTTAAGTTAATGAATGTTCCCATGATCTTGCCAAGAAACTTTAGCTTTTGGTTCCAGGTGAGAGACAAAAAATCTGAAATGCTTTACATTTCTTCAATATATGTGCTGTATACATTTGGGATGACTACTGTAAATTGTTAAAATACTTTGCTTTATGACTTTCGTTTTAATTAGAAGAGGTTGATTTCAGACAGCTTAATACCCAGCCTTTGGTTGTAAAATGAGCAGTAGACCATTAGCGGGGGTGAGAAATGGGTGAACTTAGAATTTCCTCCTCCTTCTCTGATTCAATGCAATAAAATCTTTCACTTACAAAAAAAAAAGTAAAGAAATAAGTTTGACATATTTCAAATCCCTTCTATAAATTGTTAAAAAGATTTAATATAACCACCGGCCATAAAATCTTTAATTTGAGTTGACCCTCTGTGGTCTCATGATTACACATGCAATTTTTATTATTAAAGAATAAATTGTGGATTTCCCATGACTCCAGGGAATCAAGTACCCTTCAATCACCTTCTCCAGCAACTAGAGGATTTGAAGCTTTTCCGTTCAACTCTCGAAGAGAGGACTTTCACAAAATGGTATGTAACCTGGAAATACTGTGATCCCTGTGGATGCTGTCATCTTTTTTTTTATTTGGAAAAAGGAATAAAGCTCTAGCCAGAGACGATGTCCAGCAAGTTTGATTTAGGACAAAATCGATGATGTAAAAATGACTTTTCATCAATTCCCATTACAAAGCCTCAGCTGTGCTTTCAATATAAAAAACATTTCCCAGCCGACTGAAAATAAAGCTTTTGGCAAAGCAGTGAAACAGGGATGTGGCTGGACCAGGAGCCTGCAGCCTGCATTTGATCGTGTCCTGTAGAAGAGATTTTGGGAGGTGGTGTCATGCCGTGGAAACAGTATTGAGTCCAGAGCAAGATAATTTGAAATTAGGTGAGTGACGCCGGGTGTGGTGGCTCATGCCTGTAATCCTAGTACTTTGGGAGGCCAAGGCAGGCAGATCACTTGAGGCCAGGAGTTCAAGACCAGCCTGTCCAACATGGTGAAACTCTGTTTTTACTAAAAATACAAAAAATTAGCTGGGCATATCCCAGCTACTCAGGAAGCTGAGGCAAGAGAATTGCCTGAACCCAGGAGGTGGAGGTTGCAGTGAGCTGAGATCATGCCATTGCACTCCAGACTAGGTAATAAGAGCGAAACTCCGTCTCAAAAAAAAAAAATTAGCCAGATGTGGTCACAGATGCCTGTAATCCCAGCTACTCAGATGGCTGAGGCAGGAGAATCGCTTGAGCCCAGGAAGTGGAGGTTGCAGTGAGCCAAGATTGCACTATTCCACTCCAGCCTGGGCGACAAGAGCAAGACTCCATCAAAAAAAAAAAGAGGACATAACTTGAGACTGGGTAATTTATATAGGAAAGAGGTTTAATTGCCTGACAGTTCTGCAGGCTGTATAGGCTTCTGCTTCGGGGGAGGCCTCAGAAAACTTCTTTTATTTTTTTTTTTTTGAGATGGAGTTTCGCTCTTGTTACCCAGACTGGAGTGCAATGGTGCGATCTTGGCTCACCGCAACCTCCGCCTCCTGGGTTCAAGCAATTCTCCTGCCTCACCCTCCCGAGTAGCTGGGATTACAGGCACACGCCACCATGCCCAGCTAATTTTTGTATTTTTAGTAGAGACAGGGTTTCACCTCGTTGACCAGGATGGTCTCCATCTCTTGACCTCGTGATCCACCCGCCTCGGCCTCCCAAAGTGCTGGGATTATAGGTGTGAGCCACCATGCCCGGCCAAAACTTTTTTTTTTTAAGAGAGTTTTGCTTTTGTTGCCCAGGCTGGAGTGCAACGTTGCAATCGTGGCTCACTGCAACTTCTGCTTCCCTTCGAACGATTCTCCTGCCTCAGCCTCCTGAGTAACTGGGATTATAGGCATGCGCCACCAAGCCCGGCTAATTTTTGTATTTTTAGTAGAGATGGGATTTCTCCCTGTTTGGTCAGACTGGTCTTGAACTCCTGACCTCAGGTGATCCGCCTGCCTCGGCCTCCCAAAATGTTGGGATTACAGGCATGAGCCACCGCACCTGGCCAGGAAACTTACAATCACTGTGGAAGGTGAAGGAGAAGCAAGCCCATTTGACATGGCAGGAGCAGGAGGAAGAGTGGGCGAGGGGGACGTGCCACACAGTTTTAAACAAACAGATCTTGTGAAAATTCTATCAGGAGACAGCACTAAGGGGATGGTGCTAAACCATTAGAGACCACCCCCTCCCCATGATCCAGTCACCTCCCACCAGGCCACTCCTCCAGCACTGGAGTTACAGTTCTGTATGAGATTTGGGTGGGGACACAAATCCAAACCATATTAGCAGGTCAGCCTCTTCCATGTGGGAGGGGAGACACAAGAGCATGAATATCAGGAGGTGAGAATTACTGGAGCATCTTGGATGCTGGTTTCCACTAAGCCGAGAGTTTAGGAGATTTCTTTCTTTTTTCAAATTTGAGACAAGTTCTCGCTCTGTTTCCCAGGCCGGAGTGCAATGGTGCAATCACGACTCACTGCAACCCCGACCTCCTGGGACTCAAGTGATCCTCCTGCCTCAGCCTCCTGAGTATCTTTCGAGACCAGCCTGACCAATATGGTGAAACCCCATCTCTACTGAAAATACAAAAAAAAAATTAGCTGGGCATGGCGGCGTGCACCTGTAAATCCCAGCTACCTGGGAGGCTAAGGCAGGATAATGGCTTGAATCTGGAAGGTGGAGGTTGCAGTGAGTCGAGATTGCGCCACTGCACTCCAGCCTGGGCAACAAAGCAAGATTCCATCTCAAAAAAAAAAAAAAAGAAAAAAGAGAGAGATTGGGGTCTCCCTCTGTCACTCAGGCTGGAGTGCAGGGGTGCAATCAGCTCACTGCAGCCTCAACCTCCCAGGCTTAGGTGATCCTCCCACCTTAGCCTCCTAAGTGCCTGGCATTACAGGGACACACCACCAGGCCCAGCTAGATTTTTAAATTTTTTGTAGAGACAGAGTCTCACTATGTTGCCTAGGCTGGGCTCAATCTAGTGAGCTCAAGCTGTCCTTCTGCCTCAACCTCCCAAGGTACTAGGATTACAGGCAAAAGCCACTGCTCCCAGCCCCAGCCAATATCTTTTTTCTTTTTCTTTTTTGAGACAGTCTCAATCCATCACCAGGGCTGGAATGCAGTGGTGCGATCTCCACTCATTGCAACATCCACCCCCTGGGTTCAAGCAGTTCTCCTGCCTCAGCCTCCCAGAGTGCTGGGATTACAGGTGTGAGCCACTGCTTCCAGCCCCAGCCAATATCTTTTTTCTTTTTTTTGAGATGGAGTCTCACTCCATCACCAGGGCTGGAATGGAGTGTTGGGATCTCCGCTCATTGCAACCTCTACCTCCTGGGTTCAAGCAGTTCTCCTGCCTCAGCCTCCCAAAGTGCTGGGATTACTGGCATGAGCCACCTGTGCCCGGCACCGGCCAATATCTTGAATACAGCTACATGAGCAATCCTGAGCCATAACTACCCAGCCGAGCTACTCCCAAATTCCTGACCCATAGAAAGTGTATAAGATAATAAGTGTTTACTGTTCCTTTAGGTTGCTAAGGAGAGTTTCTTACACACCAATAGATGATTAACAGAGCCTCAGTTTCTCTGTCACTAAAATGAGGGTCCTAGAATTGCTTGCTTGAACCCAGGAGGTGGAGGTTGCAGTGAGCTGTGATCATGCCACTGCACTCCAGCCTGGGCAATAGAGTGAGACTCTGTCTCAAAAATAAAATAAAACGAAGTAAAAGTTTTGCGCAGTGGCAGTATCGTAGCCAATGAGGACTATCCGAGGCGCGATTATTGCTAATTGAAAACTTCCCAATACCCCGCCGTGACGACTTCCAATACAGTCAGCACTGGCAATTTTTGACAGTCTCTTTGGAGACTGATTTAAAAAAAAAAAAGTAAAATGAAATGAGGATCCTAAACCAGATCCTCTAGGGTGGTTAGGAGGATTGAGTGTGATGAGGCATGCAAGTTATTTAGTCTAATTCCCGGCACATGACAGATGGTTGATATCTGATAGCTGTGATCACTTACAGCACTCACAGGCCTTTAGAACATTTCCGTGATGCTTTTGACTAATGTCTCCACACCCACAGAATTTTCCCACTGTATTTTTGTTTTGTTTTTGAGACAGAGTCTTGCTCTGTCGCCCAGGCTGCAGTGCATTGGCATGATCTTGGCTCACTGCAACCTCCGAGTTCTGGGTTCAAGTGATTCTTCTGCCTCAGCCTCCCGAGTAGCTGGGACTACAGGCCCATGCCATCACGCCTGATTAACGTTTTATATTTTTAGTAGAGACGGGGTTTCACTGTGTTAGCCAGGATGGTCTCGATCTCCTGATCTTGTGATCCACCAGCCTCGGCCTCCCAAAGTGCTGGGATTATAGGTATGCGCCACCACACCTGGCCAGTTTTTTTTTTTTTTTTTTTTTTTTTGTGAGGCAGGGTCTGTCTCTGTCACCCCGACTGGAGTTTTTCAGTGGTGTGATCTTGGTTGACTGCAACTTCCACCTTCTGGGTTCAAGCAATCCTCCCACTTTAGCCTCCCACAGGTACAGGCCATCATGCCCAGCTGATTTTTATATTTTTTTAGAGACAGGATTTCACCATGTTGGTCAGGCTGGTCTTGAACTCCTGACCTCAAATGATCCTCCCGCCTTGGCCTCCCAAAGTGCTTGGGTTGCAGGTGTGAGCCACCATATCCAGTAATACTTGCTTTCCTAATGCCATTTCAATTTGGTCGCATTACTCCTTCTTGAGTCAAGCTTTTTTTTTTTTGAGGCAGAGTCTTGCTCTGTCACCAGGCTGGAGTGCAGTGGCACGATCTCAGCTCACTGCAACCTCTGATTCCTAGGTTCAAGTGATTCTTCTGCCTCAGCTTCCTGAGTAGTTGGGATTACAGGAATGTGCCACTATGCCCGGCTAATTTTTGTATTTTTAGTAGAGACGAGGTTTCACCATGTTGGACCAGGATGGTCTCCATATCCCAACCTCAGGTGATTCACCAGCCTCAGCCTCCCAAAGTGCTGGGATTACAGGTATGAGCCACCACGCCTGGCCTTTGAGTCAGGTTTTAATCTGATATTTAACCAGAATAATTCTAGAGTCTTTTTTTTTTTCACTGAATAAATGCTGCCCTCATACAAAGCTGTTTTATTTTATTTTTATTTTTTATTTCTGAGATGGAGTCTCACTCTGCTGCCCAGGCTGGAGTGCAAATGGAGGTATCTTGGCTCTCTGCAATCTCCATCTCCCAGGTTCAAGCAATTCTCCTGCTTCAGCCTCCCAAGTAGCTGGAAGTACAGGTGTGTACCATCACACTGGCTAAATTTTGTATTTTTCATAGAGACGGGGTTTCGCTATGTTGGCCAGGCTGGTCTTGAACTCCTGACCTTAGGTCATCTCCTCAACTCAGCCTCTCAAAGTGCTGGGATTACAGGTGTGAGCCACCACAACTGGTCTCTATTTACTTTTTTCTTTCTTTTCTTTTTTGAGACTGAGTCTTTCTTTGTCACCCAGGCTGGAGTGCAGTGGCGTGATCTCGGCTCACTGCAACCTCTGCCTCCTGGGTTCAAGCAATTCTCCTGCCTCAGCCTCCTGAGTAGCTGGGATTACAGGCAACCGCCATCACACCAGCTAATTTTTGTATTTTTAGCAGAGATAGGGTTTCACCGTCTTGGCCAGGCTGGTCTTGAACTCCTGACTTTGTGATCCACCCACCTCAGCCTCCCAAGTCTTGGGATTACCGGCGTGAGCCACCATACTTGGCCTCTGTGACTGTATTTTTTAAAGTATTTTATTTGTATAAAAAAATAAATAGAGGCCGTGCTCAGTGGCTCACGCCTGTAAACCCAGCACTTTGGGAGCCTGAGGCAGGCAGATCACCCAAGTTTGGGAGTTCAAGACCAGCCTGACCAACGTGGGGAAATTTTGCCTCTACTAACAAAATACAAAATTAGCTGGGCCTGGTGGTGCATGCCTATAATCCCAGCTACACAGGAGGCAGAGGCAGGAGAATTGCTTGAACCCAGGAGGCAGAGGTTGCAGTGAGCCGAGATCATGCCATTGCACTCCAGCCTGGGTGGCAGAGTGAGACTCCATCTGCAAAAAAAAAAAAAAAACCACACACAAAAAAACATTTAGTAGTTGTTTCTCATCAAAGACACACTTTGATATCTAAGTACCTGTCAACGTTACATGGACCAGTCCGTGACTGAACCGAGCGTGGAAGTTTCCTTTTAGTCATGTGATGGCCACACTGAAGGAAGACACACTTGGGTGTGCAGCAGTGCTGGGCGATTTTGGCAGCGCTTCTAGGAGAAATGTTTTGGGAAAGACTCCTTTTCCACACAAAGCATCCCAGCCACCCGAGCAGACCCAGTCGTGGGCCTTCATCTCATCTGAAGTACCCTGGGAATCCACAGGACACTTCCTACATCCTTAGTCTTCAAAGCACTTTACCAAGGTTATCTAATCAATCTCCAGAGGAGATTTTGGAAGGGAGGATGGTTTTTGTCAAGTTATAGCGCCTGTGAATCAGGACAGCACAAGACAATGCCACCAGGAGCAGGAGGCAGTTTCCTGTGACTTTCTCCCCATCCGCTGCCCCTGGGAGAGTCCCCTGCTCTGCCGTGGCCTCCGCCTGTTCCCTTCAAATCTCTTGGTGGAAATTGGGGCCGGAAGTCATGTTCCCTCGACTGTGAGCTGAAGCCCTCATCTGTAGCCATTGCCAATGATGAGGTTTCCTGCAACCTAAACACTACCAATGTGACTTAGGGTAAGTATAAGTTTTTTTTTTTTTTTTTTGAGACAGAGTCTTGCTCTGTCACCCAGGCTGGAGTGCAGTGGCGTGATCTCAGCTCACTGCAGCCTCCACTTCCCGGGTTCAAGCAATTCTCTGCCTCAGCCTCCCGAGTAGCTGGGATCACAGGCGCCCGCCATCACATCCGGCTAATTTGTGTATTTTTAGTAGAGACGGCCTTTCACCATGTTGGTCAGGCTGGTTATGAACTCCCAACCTCGTGATCCGTCTGCCTCAGCCTCCCAAAGTGTTGGGATTACAGGCGTGAGCCACCAAACCCAGCCAGTAAGTATAAGTCTTTTGATACTTTGTTTTTATTTAGTTTTATTTATTTATTTTGAGACGGACTTTTCATTCTTGTTGCCCAGCCTGGAGTGCAATGGCAAAATCTCAGCTCACTGCAACCTCTGCCTCCCGGATTCAAGCAATTCCCCTGCCTCAGTCTCCCAAGTAGCTGGATTTTTTTTTGTTTTTTTTGAGATGAAATTTCAGGATGGAGTACAATGGCATGATCTTGGCTCACTGTAACCTTTGCCACCGGGTTCAAGCAATTCTCCTGCCTCAGTCTCCCAAGTAGCTGGGATTACAGGCATGCATTACCATGCCCGGCTAATTTTACATTTTCAGTAGAGACGGGGTTTCTACATGTTGGGCAGGCTAATCTAGAACTCCTGACCATAGGTGACCCTCCTTCCTTGGCCTCCCAAAGTACTGGGATTATAGGTGTGAGCCATCACACCAGGCCAAGTAGCTGGGGTTACAAGCAGGTACCACAAAACCCAGCTAATTTTTTTTGTATTTAGTAGAGATGGGGCTTCATCATGTTGGTCAGGCTGGTCTCGAACTCCTGACCTCAGGTGACCACCTGCCTCAGCCTCCCAAAGTGCTGAGATGACAGGTGTGAGCCACTGTACCCAGCTTAATATTTTATTTATTTAAATTAAAAAATATATAGAGATGGGGCTGCGCTAGGTGGCTCATGCCTGTAATCCTAGCACTTTGGGAGTTGGGAAGATCGCTTGAGCTCACAGGTTTGAGACCAGCGTAGTCCATGTGGAGAACACCGTGTCTATAAAAAAATGCAAGAATTAGCCAGGCATTGTAATGAATCCATGTAGTTCCAGCTATTTGGAAGGCGGAGGGTGAAGGATCACTTGTGCCTGGGAAGTGGAGGTTGTAGTGAGCCAAAATTGTGCCACTGCACTCCAGCCTGGGCAACAGAGTGAGACTCTGTCTCAAAATAAATACATTAAAAAAAAGTAAAAATAGTGGCTTATGCCTGCAATCCCAGCACTTTGAGAGGCCGAGGCCTGTGGATTACGAGGTCAGGAGTTCGAGACCCCCTGGCCAGTATGGTGAAACCCCATCTCTACTAAAAATATAAAAATTAGCTGGGTGTGGTGGTGCATGCCTGTAGTCCCAGCTACTTGGGAAGCTGAGGCAGAAGAATCCCTTGAACCCAGGGGGTGGAGTTGCAGTGAGCTGAGGTCATGCCACTGCACTCCAGCCTGGGCAACAGAGCAAGACTCTGTCTCAAAAAATTAAATTAAAAAAGAGACTAGGTCTTGCTATGTCACTCAGCCTGGTCTCGAACCCCTGGCTTCAAGTGATCCTACTGCTTTGGCCTCCCAAAGTGCTGGGATTACAGGTGTGAGCCACTGAGCCTCATCTGTAAGTGTCTTCTCTGAACCTCTGTGAAATAGTCATCCATACGTCATGGGATTATTGGGAAGATAAAATGAGACGAGGCACATGAAGATGCTTGGCACATGGTAACCAGATAATAATTCAGTCAGGCAGCTGGGCGCAGTGGTTCACGCCTTAGTATTCCCAGCACTTTGGGAGGCTGAGGTGGGTGGATCAAGAGGTCAGGAGTTCAAGACCAGCCTGGCTAAGATTGTGAAACCCCTGTATCTACTGAAAATACAAAATTAGCCAGATGTGGTGGCATATACCTGTAATCCCAGCTCTTTAGGAGGCTGAGGCAGAAGAATTGCTTGAACCTGGGAGGTGGAGTTTGCAGTGAGCCAAGATCATGCCACTGCACTCCAGCCCGGATGACAGAGTGAGACTCTGTCTCAAAAAAAAAAAAATTCACTCAGGCAAACCAACCAACCACCCAATGAACCAACCAATCAAATAAACCAAACACAATGGCTCACAGCTGTTACCCCAACACTTTGGGAGGCCAAGGCATGTGGATTGCTTGAGGCCAGGAGTTTGAAACCAGCCTGGCCAACATGGTGAAATCCCATCTCTACTAAAAATACAAAATGTAGCCAGGCGTGGTGGCACCTGCCTGTAATCCCAGTGATTTGGGAGGCTGTAATCTCAGTTACTTGGGAAGCTGAGGCACGAGAATTGCTTGAACCTGGGAGGCAGAGGTTGCAGTGAGCTGAGATTGCGCCACTGCACTGCAGCCTGGACTCTGTCTCAAAAATCAAAACAAAAAAGCAAAACCAAACCAAACAGCAACAGCAACAACAATAACAAAATGGCTTGATTTAATCAGTTCAGCGCTGTCCGGAAAACTTCACCGTTCAGGCTGGAGCGTGGCTGTTTCTGCTGCCATTGGGTGGGTTGCTGTGAGAGGCAGTGATAAAGGTGCACAGGGTTTAGATCTCTGCAGCCAGATGGCCTGAGTCCAAAGCTTGACTCCACCACTTCCCAGTTGGGTGACGTGGGACTGGCTACTTAACTGCCTTGTGCCTCACTTTTTGTGCCTGTAAGATGGCCATAATAACACCCTTGCCAGGCATGGTGGCTCACACTTGTGATTCAGCACTTTGAGAGGCTGAGGCAGGCGGATTGCTTGAGGCCAGGTGTTCGGGACCAGCCTGGCCAACTCAGCAAGACCCTGTCTCTACTAAAAATACAAAAAACTTAGCTGGGCTTGTGGCACAAGCCTGTAATCCCGTTACTCCGGAGGCTGAGGCAGGAGGATCACTTGAACCTGGGAGGTGAGGTTGCAGTGAGCCGAGATCATGCCACTGTACTCCAGCCTGGGCAACAGAGCAAGAGTCTGTCTCAAAAAACAAAACAAAACAAAACAAACAAAAACCCGCTTTGTGAAATTCCTTTATAAAAAATAATATATTTTTTTGAGTCTGACTCTTACTCTGTTGCCCAGGCTGGAGTGCAATGTCGCAATCTCAGCTCACTGCGAACTCTGTCTCCCAGGTTCAGGCGATTCTCGTGTCTCAGCCTCCCAAGTAGTTGGGATCGCAGGAGCCCACCACCACGACCAGCTAATTTCTGTACTTTAGTAGAGATGGGTTTCACCATGTCAGCCAGACTGGTCTCGAACTCCTGACCTCAGGTGATCCTTCTGCATCAGCCTCCCAGAGTGCTGGGATTACTGGCGTGAGCCACCGTGCCCAGTGTCAAATAAGAATTTGACAAACCTCTCTGTCTTTCCTTATAACTGGCTGGTGACAGACATGAGGTGATGTTGCGCCTCAGTATCTCATTTCCCTGGGCACACAGGCCTGTCTGTTGTCTTGTGGGGCTGGGTGCATTGTCCCAGTGGCCATGTAAGACAGTGCACACTGCTGATTGATGATCTGTTCCATGGATCTGATGCAGGGCAGGTGAGCCCTTAAGTGGAGTGTAGCCCACAAGTCTTGGCTTTGCCCAGGAAAGAATTCAAGGACAAGCCGGAGGTAGAAGAAAACAGCTTTACTGAAGAGGCAGGGCTACCCCGTAGGCAGAGAGCAGCAGCTCAGGGTAGTTCTGCAGTCATGTGTATACCCCCTTTTTTTTTGAGACGGCGTTTTGCTCTTGTTGTCCAGGCTGGAGTGCAATGGATTGATCTCGGCTCACTGCAACCTCTGCTTCCTGGGTTCAAGCGATTCTCCTGCCTCAGCCTACCAAGTAGCTGGGATTACAGGCATGCACCACCACTCCCGGCTAACTCTGTATTTTTAGTAGAGATGGGTTTTCTCCATGTTGGTCAGGCTGGTCTCGAACTCCCGACCTCAGGTGATCCACCAGCCTTGGCCTCCCAAAGTGCTGGGATTACAGGCATGAGCCACTGCACCCGACTTTTTTTTTTTTTGAGAGCAAGTCTTACTCTGTCGCCCAGGCTGAAGTGCAGTGGGAAACCCTGTCTCTACTAAAAATACAAAAATTTGTCAGGCGTGGTGGCAGGTGCCTGTAGTACCAGCCACTTGGGAACCTGACACAGGAAAATCGCTTGAACCCGGAAGGAGGAGGTTGCAGTGAGTGATATTGCACCACTGCACTCCAGACTGGTGACAGAGTAAGACCCTGTTTCAAAAAAATAACAACAAGAGAAAACTGGGTATTGCCAGGCATGGTGGCTCACTCCTGTAATCCCAGCACTTTGGGAGGCAGAGGCAGGTGGATCACCTGAGGTCAGGAGATCGAGACCAGCCTGACCAACATGGTGAAACCCTGTCTCTACTGAAAAAATACAAAATTACCTGGGCGTGGTGGTGTGTGCCTGTAATCCCAGCTACTCAGGGAGGCCGAGGCAGGAGGATTGCTTGAACCCGGGAGGCAGAGGTTGCAGTGAGCTGAGATCGCACGACTGCACTCCAGCCTGGGCAACAAGAGCAAAACTCCATCTCAAAAAAAAAGATTTAAAGGAATCCTCCCTAAACATATTAAACCTCATACATGGATACTAGCTATTTGCAGGGCAGGTCTTTCTCTAGTCTGTTTACCTTTGATTTTACTGCACAACACAATCAAGCCACTTCCTGGCTCTCCCGTGGTTCTAAATTGTAGTGCTCTTAAATGCCTTTCTTTGCAAGTTTGCATGCCTCCGGAGATGACTGGCTCATAAAACAGCATACTATGCTGGCGTCTGGCCAAGTTTTCAGTCATGAAAATCTAACATTGATGGGCCCCTTTCTATGTGCCAAGAGCTGAGCTGAACACCTTGGATGAGTTAGTACATGTATCTTCCAAATAATTCCACAAGCTGGGTGGGGTGGCTCACCCCTGTAATCCCAAATCCCAGCACTTTGGGAGGCCGATGCGGGAGGATCACCTGAGTTCAGGAGTTCAAGACCAGCCTGGTCAACATGGCGAAACCCTGTCTCTACTAAAAATACAAAACTTAGTTGGACCTAGTGGTGCATGCCTGTAATTGCAGCTACTTGGGAGGCTGAGGCAGGAGAATCGCTTGAACCCAGCAGGTGGAGGTTTCAGTGAGCTGAGATCGGGTCTATGCACTCCAGCCTGGGCAACAGAATAAGACCCTATTAAAAAAAAAAATAGAAGTGGGGAACGGAATGTATGTTTTGCTAACAACCAGGGAGGAAGAGGGGAAGGCGGGTCATGTTTCCTAAGAGTGGCTTTGCTTTGATACCAAGACCCAGTAGAAAGAGCATGAACATGTTCCACTTGATAAAACCCTGTTGCAATTTACTGTTATGAAGTGTCTGTTTGAACTGGAAACAAGTTCTAGATAAGCCCTTTGCCGAGCAACCAGAAAACAGGCAGGGATAAAGCAGTTAGACTGGAATGCTGATTAGAGTCATTAATGAAGGCCATGAAAGTCCCTGGAGTTACCTTCCACTGGAAACCTGGATGACTGTGGAATTAAAGGCTTTGGTGTTGTGTTGGGGGTGGTGGGGTTGCGGGTTGTGGGCGGGGCAGCAGGAAATCCTTTCATGCTAAAGAGAGCCAAAGATGGTTTCAAAGATTTTTAAATTAAGGCATTATTAAAGCTGAGGCTTTAGTTGTGACCAGAAGACCCTGATGATGTAATCAAAATCTTATGGGGAGGAGGGGACTGAGGAGGGAGCCCATTCGTTTTCCAAGCCCCATGCAGCTGTTTGGTCCCACTCCAAGATGCCTTCAGGCTGGTTGATGTGGCCTTCCAGAGTGACACATAGGGAGGCAGACCTCTAGCTCAGTGTGTGCTTCTTGGGGCCACCTGGAAGCTGCCACCTGCTGCTTCTTTTAATCTCTTTTTTTAATAGAGACAGGGTCTTGATTTGTGTCCCGGCTGGTCTTGAACTTCTGGACTCAAGCAGTCCTCCTGCCTTTGCCTCCCAAAGTGTTGGGATTACAGGCACAGGCTCCTGCACTCGGCCATCAAATCTCTCTGACTTCCCTGCTGTCCCCTGTACCCTCCAGTCCCTCCAGGGTGTCTTGACAGGACTCCAGCTCAGACACTGATTACAGGGTGCTCTGGGAAACCTGGGTTTTGTTTTTTGAGATGGAGTCTCATTGTATCACCCAGACTGGAGTGCAGTGGTAATTCTCGTGTTTCAGCCTCCCAAATACCTGGGGTTATGGGCACGAGCCACCTCGCCCTGCTAATTTTTTTTTTTTTTTTTTTTTTTTGAGATGAGGTTTTGCCATTTTTGGCCAGGCTGGTCTCAAACTCTTGACCTCAGGTGATCCACCCATCTTGGCCTCCCAAAGTGCTGAGATTCAGGTGTGAGCCACCATACCCAGCCATTAATTTTTGTATTTTTAGCAGAGATGGGGTTTTACCACGTTGGCCAGGCTGGTCTTGAACTCCTGACGTCAGGGGAACCACCCGCCTCAGCCTCCCAAAGTGCTGGGATTACAGATGTGAGCCACTGCACCTGGCCTGGGCAACTTACTTAACTTCCCTGAACTTCAGTTTCCTTCTCTGTAAAGTGGAAAGAATACTTTCACCTTGGGGCCACTCAGAAAATTCACACCTTGATATATTCAGATATATAATATTTGAAAAGGGTGCTGGGCACAGTGGCTCATGTCTATAATCCCAGCACTTTGGGAGGCCAAGGCAGGAGGATTGCTTGAGGCCAGGAGTTCAAGACCAGCCTGGGCAACATAATGAGGCCCTGCCTCTACAAAAATTTTTAAAATTAATCAGGTGTTGTGGTGCCCCTGTGGTCCCAGCTACTCAGGAGGCTGAGGTAGGAGGATGGCTTGAGCCCAGGAGTTTGAGGCTGCAGCGAGCCATGATTACACCATTGCACTCCAGCCTAGGTGGCAAAGTGAGACCCCATCTTGAAAGAAAGAAAGAAAATGTTTCAGAACACGTGGGAAAGGGCAATAAAGAAAAATTAAAAAGGGGAAAAAAAGAGAGAAGAGGAAAAAAAGTGAAAAAGGCTGAGCATAGTGGCTCACCCCTGTAATTCCAGCTCTTTGGGAGGCCAAGGTGGGTGGATCACTTGAGGCCAGGAGTTCAAAACCAGCCTGACCAACATGGCAAACCCCATCTCAACAACAACAACAAAAATAAATGTGCACCTGTACTCCCAGCTACTCCGGAGGCTGAGACACGAGAATCGCTTGACTCTGGGTGGTGGAGGTTGCAGTGAGCCGAGATTGTGCCACTGTGCTCCAGCGAGACTCCATCTCAATTAACAACAAAGAAAGGGCCACGCAAGGTGGCTCACGACTGTGGATAATCCTAGCACTTTGGGGGGCCGAGGCAAGGGGATCACTTGAGGTCAAGAGTTCAAGACCAGTGTGGCCAAAAAGAAGAAACCCCATGTCTACTGAAAATACAAAAATTAACTGGGTGAGGTGGCTCACCCCTGTAATCCCAGCACTTTGGGAGTTCAAGACCAGCGTGGCCAACATGAAGAAACCCCATGTCTACTAAAAATACAAAAATTAACTGGGTGAGGTGGCAAGCACCTGTAATCCCAGCTACTTGGGAGATTGAGGCAGGAGAATCTCTTGAACCTGGGAGATTGAGGCTATGGTAAGCCGAGATCACACCACTGCACTCCAGTCTGGGCAACAGAGTGAGACTCTGTCTCAAAAAAAAAAAAAAAAGTAGCCAGATGTGGTGCAGCATACCTATAATTCTAGCTCCTCGGGAGGCTGAGGTGGGAGGATCACTTGAGCCTGGGAATTCAAAGCTGTAGTGAGCCATGACCATGCTACTGTACTGCCTGGGCAACGATGAAACTCTGCCTCAAAATAGAAAAGGAGAAAGAGGAGGAGGAGAAGGAGGAGAAAAGGAAGGGAGGGAGGGAGGGAGGGAGGGAAAGAGAAAACAACAGCCTTTATATTTGAAGTTGTGAGTGAAATGAAAGGATGAGCAGTAAGGATTTGCCATCTCAGCTCACCGAAACCTCCACCTCTGGGGTTCAAGTGATTCTCCTGCCTCAGCCTCCCAAGTAACTGGGATTACAGGTGCCTGCCACCACACTTGGCTAATTTTTTTCTATTTTTAGTAGAGCTGGGGTTTTACCATGTAGGTCAGGCTGGTCTCAAATTCCTGGGCTCTAATGATCTGTCTGCCTTGGTCTCCAAAAGTGCTGTGATTACAGGCATGAGCCACCGCGCCTGCCCTGTAAAGATTCTTAGATTTAATTTCTAGCTCCCGATCTCCGGATTTCCCGAGGCGCTGCTTTTCCTCTGTTTGACGCTGTCCCCTGCTTCAGATCCACGGCCTGCGCTTCTCTGCCCTGCTCTGAGCCCTGGGAGGCTGAGTTCAGTGGATCACATCGTCTGGCTGCCTGCTCATTGCACTCTGCGGTGGATTCAGCCGGTGGGAGGGATCGAGAGAAAGGTCTGGAGCAGAGTGAGCTTCAGATTAGGGTTGTCCTTCCTTTCTGCCTCCAGCTTCCGAGGCCAAGTCTCTGGCGATGGCTGCACCCGTCCCAGCCTGCAGCTCTCACTGCCCCTCTGCAGCACCATTCCATTCCTGCTTTGCTTCCTTAGCTCTGTCCACACCACTGTAAGCACAGCCTTTTTTTTTTTTTTAATTTTTTTGAGACAGAGTCTTGCTCTGTCACCCAGGCTGGAGTGCAGCGACTCGATCTTGGCACACTGCAGCCTCTGCCTCCGGGCATCCGGCAGTGCTCCTACCTCAGCCTCCCAAGTAGCTGGGATGACAGACGCGCACCACCATGCCTGGCTAATTTTTTATTTTTAGTAGAGATGGGGTTTCACCATGTTGATCAGGCTGGTCTTGAACTCCTAATCTCATATGATCCACCCACCTCAGCCTCTCAAAGTGCTGGGATTACAGGCGTGAGCGACCACGCCCCGCCAGGGCTTCTTTATTGAAGCTTTTTCATTTGAACCATCCAGGTTCCATTCTCTTTCCTGCCTGGATCCTGCTGGTGCAGCTGGTTTAAATAAATGAAACTGCAAGGCGGGCAGATTGCTTGAGCTCAGGAGTTTGAGACCAGCCTGGGCACCATGGTGAGACCCTGTCTCTACAAAAAATACAAAAATCAGCCAGGTATTGGTGGCTCGTGCCTGTGTTCCCAGCTACTCAGGAGGCTGAGGCTGGAGAATAGCTTGAGCCTGGGAAGCAAAGGCTGCAGTCAGCTGTGTTCGCACCACTGCACTCCAGCCTGGGCAGCAGAGCAAGACCCTGTCTCAAAAAAGAAAGAAAGAAAGAAAACTGGGCTGGGCACAGTGGCTCATGCCTGTAATCACAGCACTTTGGGAGGCCAAGGCAGGAGGATCGTTTGAGGCCAGGAGTCTGAGACCAGCCTGCGAAACATAGGAAGACCCCCGTCTCTACAAAAGTACAAAAATCAGGCATGATAGAGCATGCTTGTGGTCCCAGCTACTCGGGAGGCTGACTTCAGCCCAGGAGGTTGAGACTGCAGTGAGCTATGATCACACCGCTGCACTCCATCCAGCCTGGGCGACAGACTGATGCTTTGTCACCAATAAAATTAAATAAATAAATGAAACAGGATTGCTAGAAGCCAGGAGTTTGAGATCAGCATGGACAACATAGCCAGACCCCCATCTCTACAAAAATACACAAATTAATCATGCATGTTGGCACATACTTGTAGGCCCAGCTACTCTAGAGGCTGAGATGGGAGGATTGCTTTAGCCCAGGAGAATGAGCTGTAGTGAGCTATGACTGTACCATTGTACACCAGCCTGGAGCAAAACCCTATCTCCCCAAAACAAAACAAAACAAAAATCTGGGACCTACAGAATGTTGTATAAGATCCCAGAGCGGCCACATACGTTTGTTCAGGTGGTAGACTGCACAACTCCAAGGACTGCTATTCACTTTGCAATCTACGGGAACGATGCACTCTGGATTTATACGGCACACATTGTGTGTGGCTGAGCCTTACTGGTCCTGAATTTGCCTAAGGTCAACCAGCTACTTGGGATTTGTAGCAGGGCCTTGCCCCACGTCTCACGGCTGTTACACCACCCCAAGATGGCTCTCCACACTGCCATACTACCGCTGAGATGAGTTGAGCAGAGCTGCAAAGTATTATGTTGGTGCAAAAGTGTTGTGGTTTTGGCTCTTACTTTTTTGTGTTTTTTTTGAGACGGAGTCTCGCTCTGTTGCACAGGCTACAGTGCAGTGGCACGATCTGGGCCCACTGCAACCTCCACTTCCTGGGTTCAAGCAATTCTCTATCTCAGCCTCCCAGGTAGCAGGACTACAGGGGTGTGCCACCATGCCCAGCTAATTTTTCCATTTCTTAGTAGAGACAGGGTTTTGCCATATTGGCCAGGCTGGTCTTGAGCTCTGACCTCAGGTGATCTGCCCACCTTGGCCTCTCAAATGCTGGAATTACAGGCATGAGCCATGACATAGTCTACTGGAGGTTTTTTTTTGTTGTTTTTAAGAGATGGAATGTTGTTCTGTTGCCTACACTGGAGTGCAGTGATGCAATTACAGCTCACTGCAACCACAAACTCCTGGGCTCAAGTGATCCTCTTACCTCAGCCTCCAGAGTGGCTGGGGCTACAGGCATGCACCACCATGCCCAGCTAGTTTTTTAAATTTTTTGTAGACATGGGATGTTGCCCAGGCTGATCTCAAGCTCCTTGTCTCAAGCAATCCTCCTGCCTCAAAGTCCCAAAGTCCTGGGATTACAGAAGCCAGCCATCACGCTCAGCCTTCTGGCCACTGCTAATGAGAAAAACCTTTGAATATGTTTATTTTAAGGGCTGAATGACTAGCATCAACAGTTTGCTCCAGCAAGATTTGATTAGGAAAAGTTCTTAACCAGGCATCTGAAAAAAAAAAGAAATAAAAACTGTGCAATCCACAAAGAACACTAATCCAAAGAGATAAAAATGGCTAGGCATGGTGGCTCACACCTGTAATCCCAGCACTTTCGGAGGCCGAGGTGGGTGGATCGCTTGAGGCCAGGAGTTCAAGACCAGCCTGACCAACATGGCAAAAGCCCGTCTCTACTAAATATACAAAAATTAGCTGGGCATGGGTGGTGTACACCTGTAATTCCAGCTACTCAGGAGGCTGAGGCAGGAGAATCGCTTGAACCTGGGAGGTGAGGTTGCAGTGAACTTTTTTTTTTTTAAGTGAAGTTTGATTCTGTTAATGGGATGCGCTCTTCCTCCATGCAGTGAACTGAGATTGCATCACTACACTCCTGGACAACAGAGCGAAATTCTGTCTCGGGGGAAAAAAAAAAAAAAAGGCTGGGCACAGAGGCTCATGCCTGTAATTCCAACACTTTGGGAGGTGGGTGGATCACTTGAGGTCAGGAGTTGGAGACCAGCCTGGCCAACATGGTGAAACCCCGTCTCTACTAAAAATACAGAAGTTAGCCAGGTGTGGTGGCAGGTGCCTGTAATCCCAGCTACTCAGGAGGCTGAGGCAGGAGAATTGCTTGAACCTGGGAGGCGGAGTTTGCAGTGAGCCGAGATTATGCCACTGCACTCCAGCCTGGCTGACGGAGCAAGACTCCATCTCAAAAAATAAGAACAAGAATAAATTATATATATGTATATATATATATGAAACCTCAATATAATCAAGCCTTTACCTCTAATCATTAATTCGTAGGAAATACAGGTGACAGAAGAACAAGTTAACGCCACAAGAAAGCAATTAGCCAAGTCTGGATATAGGACATTCTGCAAGCACAGGACCTGGTTTCTCCAAACATCAAGGTCATGGAGAAAAAACCAGAGGTGGGCTGACAGATGAAAAGAGACTTAGGCCAGGTGCTGTG
>CM052649.1:177093273-177128603 GCA_028533165.1 Leontopithecus rosalia
TGGATCGTGGAATGGAAAAAGGACATTGCTGGAAAAACTGATGAAATCTGAATCAATTCTGAAGTTCAGTTAACAATCATGTTCCAGTGTTGATTTCTGAGTTCTGACAGATGTACTATGGTTGTGTAAGATTTTAACATTAGAGAAAACTGGATGAAAGGTATACAAGAACACTCAGTACTAGCTTTTCTGTAACCTAAAATTATTCCAAAACAAAAGTTTATTTAAAAGAGAAAGAGACGGATTTCAAAAGTGTAACAGCCAAATGCAACGGGTGGTTTTTGGTTGAATGCTGGTTTGAACAAATCAGTTGCAAAAATATCTTTAAGACCATCAGGGAAGTTTGAACATGGACTGGATGTTGTCTGACAGCAAGGCATCGTTGTTTATTTTATTAGGTGTGATAACAGCATGGTGGTTATGGGTTTTAAAAATGTCTATCTGGTAAACACATGTATTCAGTGGTGAAATGATGTGATATCTGAAATTTGCTTTAAAATGCTCCAGAGGAGGCCGGGCGTATTGGCTCACGCCTGTAATCCCAGCACTTTGGAAGGCCGAGGTGGGCAGATCACCTGAGTTGGAGTTCGAGACCAGCCTCGCCAGCATGGTGAAACCTCGACTCTACAAAAAATACAAAAATTACCCAGGTGTGGTGTCAGGCGCCTGTAGTCCCAGCTTCTTGGGAGGTTGAGGAAGGAGAATCGCTTGAACCTGGGAGGCAGAGATTGCAGCAAGCCAATATCATGCCACTGCACTCCAGCCTGGGTGAGAGAGCAAGACTCTGTCTCAAAGAAAAAAAAAAAAATTCCAGGGGAAAAATTAAAATGATGGCAGTGGATACAACAAGATTGAAAATGGTTGAGAATTGTTGAAGCAGATAATGGATATATCCATGTTATACATATACTCATTATATATTTTATACACCTATTGTGCCATTACTTTTAATATATACCCATTATATATATTAAAAGTAATGGCACAAACCTCAATAACTTTTGCACCAACCTAACACTGAGACAAGGTCTTGCTCTGTCACCCAGGCCAGAGGGCAGTGGCATATCTGTAATCCCAGCACTTTGGGAAGCTGAGGTGGGAGGATCATGAGAGTCCGGGAGTTCAAGACCAGCCTGGGCAACATAGTGAGACCTCATTTCTATTTTTAAAAGGACAGAATTTGGCCAGGCACAGTGGCTCACGCCTGTAATCCAAGCACTTTGGGAGGATGAAGTGGAAGGATTGCTTGAGTCCAGGAGTTTGAGACCAGCCTGGGCAACACAGTGAGATACCAGTCTCTACAAACAATTAGTGGGGCATGGTGATGCATGCCTGTGGTCCCAGCTACTTGGGAGGCTGAGGTGGGAGGATCACCTGAGCCCAGGAGGTTGAGGATGAAGTGAGGTGTGATCGCTCCAACTCCCAGGTTCAAGCGATTCACCTCAGCCTCCCGAGTAGCTGGGATTGTAGGTGTGCTCCACCACGCTCAGCTAATATTCTGTAGTAATGGCAGATGATAGGTGCTGGGATTATAGGCCTGAGCCACTGCGCCTGGTCATCTTTATTATCATTATTATTTTTTTGAGATGGAGTCTCACTCTGCCACCCATACTGGAGTGCAGTGGCACGATCTTGACTCACTGGAACCTCCACCTCCTAGGTTCAAGCAATTCTCCTGCCTTAGCCTTCCGAGTAGCTAGGACTACAGGCATACACCACCAAGCCTGGCTAATATATATATATATATACTCTACTGATCACTCTGATGGTCAGGCTGGTCTCAAACTTCTGACCTCAAATGATCAGCCCTCCTCGAGAGGAGCAGGCATGGCGGCTCACACCTGTAATCCGAGCACTTTTGGAGGCTGAAGCAGGTGGATTCCTTGAGCCTAGGAGTTCAAGACCAATTTGGGCAACGTGACAAAACCTTGTCTCTATTAAAAATATAAAGATTAGCCAGGCATGGTGGTGGGTGCCTGTCGTCCCAGCTACTCAGGAGGCTGAGGTGGGAGGATTGATGCTCCGGAGGTCGAGGGTGCAGCGAGCTGAGATTGCTCCGCTGCACTTCAGCCTGGGAGACAGAGACCGGGGGTCTCAAGAAAAACCAAAAAGAGTTTGAAACTCAGATGACCGTCTTAGTCCTGCAGTATTGTCCTGCAGTCCCGGATGTATTGATGCTTATCCTAAAGACTTTCATCCGAGGATGAGCACAGTGGGAGGCAGAGGTGGGCGGATCACTTAAGATCAGGAGTTTGAGACCAACCTGGCAAACATGATGAAAACTTTTCTCTAAGAATAGAAAAAATTAGCCAAGTGTGGTGGCAGTTGCCTGTAGTCCCACCTACTTGGGAGGCTGAGACAGGAGAATCACTCGAACCTGGGAGGCGGAGGTTGCAGTGAGCTGAGATTGCACCACTGTACTCCAACCTGGGCGACACAGGGAGACCCTATCTAAAAATGAAAAGGCTTTTGTCCTAAAATACTCCAACACTACCTGCACTATATGGAGTAATGTTATTCCTTCATCTCCCCATTTTTCCATGGTCTCTCTAGCTTGGGTGCAGCTGCTGGCACTGGAGAGATGAATTGAAGGTAATAAACGACATTCCTGTTCCCTTACTGTGATGCCCAGCAGTATAAAGCCCAGTTTGGAGCAACATGGAATTACTCTGCTCTTTAAGACCTCATTACGCCTGGAAGGCAAGGGAAGGTGGAAGGCAGACCCTGCTCACAAATTCCTAGGGGGGATGACCTCATCATTTATTAGGTGTTGGCCAGCTGCCCAAGGAGCACAGTTCAGATTCCTTTTGGGGGAGGCACTGCAAATCCCTGATAACCCAAATTCTCCAAATCTTTTAGCCCTCGAGGGAGGGAAGGAGGGCGAGAGGAATGAATCGATTCCATTACGTGGCTGTTCACTCCTGGATGACCAGTCTTGAGTTTAAGACAGAGACTCGGGACTTAGGAATTCTGGACATTCCATTGATTGATTGATTGATTGAGATGGAGCCTTTCTCTGGAGTACAGTGGCATGATCTCGGCTCACTGCAACCTCCGCCTCCTAGGTCTAAGTGACTTCGTCCCACCCGTGCCTCAGCCTTCTGAGTAGCTGGGATTACAGGTGCCAGCCACCATGCCCAGATAATTTTTGTATTTTTAGTAGGGACGGGGTTTCACCATGTTTGGCAGGCTGGTCTAGAACTCCTGACCGCAGGTGATCTGCCCACCTCGGCCTCCCAAAGTGCTGGGATTACAGGTGTGAGCCACTGCGCCCCGTGTGGACATCCCATTTAAAAAGTTGAACTGGGCCTGGGTGCAGTGACTCACGCCTGCAATCCTAGAACTTTAGAAAGCTAAGGCAGGCAGATCACTTGAGCCCAGGAGTTTGAGAGTAGCCTCGGTAACATAGCAAAACCTTGTTTCTACAAAAAATACAAAAATTAGGTGTGGTGGCACGTGCCTGTAATCCCAGCTACCTAGGAGGCTGAAGTGGGAGAATCACCTGAACCAGGGAAATCAAGGCTGCAGCGAGCTGAGATTGCACCGCTACATTCCAGCCTGGCCAACAGAGTGAGACCATCTCAAAAAAGAAGAAAAAAGTGAAGTAGGACTCCAGAGAATTGGATGAGTGAATAGCATGGGTCGTTTAGGGGAGAGAGTGAAGGGAATTGGCCATATATAATGTCTTGAGGTACGTCCACAAGAGGGTACATGTGTGATATATACATATGAGTATACATTGAGTTACGTAAGTAAGAGGTCACGAGAGCTGGCTGTTCCCACTTCGTTTTCAAAAGCATCTTCTTGTTTTCTTCTGACAACAATCCTACAACCCTTCTTTGATGGGGAGGAGGACAGGCACACCATGTAACCCAGGCTGAAGTGCCGTGGTACCATCATGGTTCACTGCAGCCTTGAACTCCTAGGCTCAAGCAATCCTCCTGCCTCAGCCTCCCAAGTAGCGGAGACTATAGGCACATGCCTCCACACTAATTTTTTTGTTTTTAGAGATGAGGGTCTCACTATGTTGTTCAAGCTGACCAAGCAATCCAGTCCTCAAGCAATCCCGCCTCAGCCTCCCAAAGCATCAGGTCTTTTTTGTTTTGTTTTCAAGACAGAATCTCGCTCTGTTGCTCAGGCTGGAGTGCAGTGTGGCATGATCTCAGTTCACTGCAACCTCCGCCTCCTGAGTTCAAGCCATTCTCCTGCCTCAGCCCAGCCTGTAGTTGAAGTGAGGCGCCTCCAGCACACCAAGCTAATTTTTGTATTTTTACTAGAGATGGGGTTTTACGATGTTGGACAGGCTGGTCTCGAACTTCTGACCTCAGGTGATCCGCCTGCCTAGGCCTCCCAAATCTAGCTACAACTTCTCATCCCAACTGACCCTTCCTCTTTTCCCAAAGCTTCTTACCTGGAGGAGCCAGCGGGGCAGGTGGGGGCTGGAGGTGAAACGGGAAGACTCCTGGGAAGCCCTGGCCGGTTTCTCAGGGGCACGCAGTACTTTGATCCAAAGAGCCCGGCACAAGGAAGGCAAGACGCGCATTTGTCTGGCTTAACTTTCTTGAGCTTCAGTTTCTATTTTTGAATGGGACCACCGAGGGTAGTGTGGCGGGGATTCACCAACATCGTCCAGGTGAAATTGTCAGTCACAGAATGGGCACTCCAAACCGTTTGTGGACCTGAAGAAGGTTTGGTTGCAAAGTTTCCGTGTATCGGGGGCCCGGGTGCGAGGTCTGGCTTTCGGGGTGCCAGGCTCCGGGGATCCCCAACGGAGCTCGCACCCTAGTTCTGCCACCACTGCCGCCTCCTCGGCCCCGGACCGCCGAGGGTTAACCAGAAAGCCCCACGCCCCCTTTGACGGCGCAGAGCCCACCTCGCCGAATTTGAAAAGGCGGCCCCGGCGAGGCGTGGGCGACCCCCACACTCTTCCAGCTCGCACCCGGGCTCCGATTGCTCGCCCGGCTCCTCTCGCTCCGCTCCCGGCCGGGGCCGCGGGTTCGGTCTGGGCGCCGGTGCGCTCCTGCCGGTCCTGGTGCCCGGGACTCCGAGTCCCCGCGGGCGGCCGCGCACCATGAAGCTGGCCCTACTCCTGCCCTGGGCGTGCTGCTGCCTCTGCGGGTCGGCGCTGGCCACCGGCTTCCTCTACCCCTTCCCGGCCGCAGCCCTGCAGCAGCACGGCTACCCCGAGCCCGGCGCCGGCTCCCCCGGCAGCGGCTACGCGAGCCGCCGGTGAGTAGCGCGGGGCGGCGGGGCCTGGGGGGCGCGGACGGCTGGGGCCCTGGGCGCAGGACGGGTGGCTGGAGAGAGAGAGACGCGGGGGCTGGAGCGCGGGGCGACCCCAGACTTAGTGGGGGCGCGGGGCAGCGCGGACTGGGGGCTGTAGACACCGCGCAGCTGGAGCGAGAGCTGGAGGGGGTTGGGGTGCGGGGCAATCCGGGCCTGGGGGCACGGGGTGGCAGAGGCCAGGGTCTGGGGACACGGTGCAGCGGAGACGAAACGGTGGGGGCTGAGGGTTGGGGGCACTCGGGGAGAGACTGCAGGGCCTGGGGTGCAGAGCTATTGGGGGGCCAGGGGCGCGGGGCGGCGGGGGCTGGGGGCTGGAGACCGGGGGCGGCTGGAACGAGCGACGTGGGGCTGGGGGTTGAGGTCACATGGTCGCGGGGGCTGGGGGCTGAGGGTTCGGGTCCAGGTACGGGTCCCGGGCTGCGGTGGTCTCTGGCTGCGCCCACCCTGTTTCTTCCTTTCTTCGCTTCCCCAACCTTCGCCTCCTGGTTTCGGGCTCCGAGTGGAGATGGCTCCGACTACCGTGGCGGGGCTGGGGCTCTGCCTGGGGCGTTCGTCCGCTCACGTGGCTCCGCCGCTCACCTGCGCGGCTGCTGCTTTGTGTCGCGGAGCAGGTTCCGGGGTGGCCAAGGCCGCGCGTCCCGGGCGCCCCTTCTCCTACCGGCGGCCCCAGGACACGGGAGGGGTCATTCCCGCCCAGTCTTTGGGGCTGAGGCCGCAGAGGATCCTCCTGCGACTCTCGGCCATCCCTGGACATGGAACCGGCTGGGATCGGGTGGCTCCGTTGCGGGGTTGGAGAGGGTGCAGGGTCACCGGGCCCGGGCGCAGGGTCACCAGGCCCGGGAGCCGGACCCGCCGGGCGTCTCTTCCCTCTCGGCCGGCAGGTGGCGCCATGGCCGCCCCGGGATGCTCAGGGCTGCGGCTCCGGAGCTCGCATTTGAATTCGCTCAGAAAACCGTAAGCATGCAAGTAAAAGTTGCCAGACGCCTCGTTTGCATAAATCACTTGAATTTAGCTTTTCCCCATTTAGTGATAACTACAACCCACACAGCTATGACGGCACTTTGGAATGCACTACCTGTGTCTGTTGCCTCTATCTCTTTTTACATTTTAATTAATTTTTTGCAGGGACAGAATCTCTGTTGCTCAGGCTTGTCGCAAACTCCTGGGTTCAAGCGATCCTCCCGCCTTGGCCTCCCAATCTCTATTTCTTTTGATCTTTAACTACCCTAGCGTTAAAACATTAGAGTAGTATTTCCTTTAGCTGAGGAAACTGAGGCACAGAGTGGATTTGCTAGGCTCAGTGGCCACTCAGGACTGACCTCTTCTGCTTTTTTGTAAGATAGGGTCTTGTTTGTTCCCCAGGCTGCAGGGTAATGGTACAATCATAGCTCACTGCAGACCTGATCTCCCAGGCTCAAGGGGTCCCCCACCTCAGCCTCCTGAGTAGCTGAGACCACAGGCGCGCACCACCATGAATGGTGAATTTTTAAAATTTTTTGTAGAGATGGGATCTCACTATGTTGCACAAGCTGGTCTCTAACTTCTGGCCTCAAGAGATCCTCCTGCCCTGGCCTCCCAAAGTGCTGGGATTACAGGCAGGAGTGCCGCGCCTGGCCCAGAGCGGATGATTTCTGGAATACTGCTCTGCTTATCAAAGCTAAAAAATCCCAGTTCTTTTTTTTCTCCTTGATATTTACAAATCAGAGGACTCCAAAATGATTTCTGGTTAATGCCTTAACAACAGGGAGAAAGAGATGTTTCGTTCTGGGAAGAACCATACGCTCATGGCTGGATGAGGTGGGACCCAGAAAAGCACGAAGCGCCTCTGGAAAAGTTTGCATGCAATTCTATTTCTCTCATTTTGTTTGGAAATACTGATCCAGGCTTCTATGAGGCGTATTCTCCAAACCCCCATGCTGGTGTGGCCTCTGCACAGTTCCATGTGAGGATTGTCTAAAAAACAAGCTTTTCAGCTTGCAGAATAATATATACAGCATGATTTTATTTATTAAAAAGAAAATCGGATCTACATCTAGGTAGACAAATGCACAGAAAAAAGTTTCTAGGAAACAATTTCAGCAGTTAACGATATGAAGAAGCCTAGGGCTGGGCCAGGGGACTGTCCCATTTTCCCTCTGCTTGTGGCTTGTCTGAACATTTTCCTGGTTTTTGAGGGTTTTTTGGAGACAGAGTCTTGCTCTGTTGCCCAGGCAGGAGTGCAGTGGTGCAATCTTGGCTCACTGCAACCTCTGCCTCCTGGGTTCAAGTGATTCTCCTGCCTCAGCCTCCTGAGTACCTGGGACTACAGGTATGCACCACCACATCCAGCTAATTTTTGTAGGATTTTTTTTTTTTTTTTTTTTTGAGACGAAGTTTCGCTCTTGTTACCCAGGCTGGAGTGCAATGGCGCGATCTCGGCTCACTGCAGCCTCTGCCTCCTGGGTTCAGGCAATTCTCCTGCCTCAGCCTCCTGAGTAGCTGGGATTACAGGCACACGCCACCATGCCCAGCTAATTTTTTGTATTTTTAGTAGAGACGGGGTTTCACCATGTTGACCAGGATGGTCTCGATCTCTTGACCTTGTGATCCACCTGCCTCGGCCTCCAAAAGTACTGGGATTATGGGCGTGAGCCACCATGCCCAACTAAATTACTTTCTTTTTTTTTTTTTTCTGAGACCGAGTATTGCTTTGTTGCCCAGGCTGGAGTGCAGTGATCCGATCTCAGCTCACCGCAACCTCTGCCTCCTGGGTTCAAGCAATTCTGCCTCAGCCTCCCAAATAGCTGGGATTACAGGTACCCGCCACACCTGGGTAATTTTTTTTGTACTTTTAGTGGAGATGAGATTTCACTGTTAGCCAGGATGGTCTCCATCTTCTGACCTCATGATCTGCCCATCCCAGCCTCCCAAAGTGCTGAGATTACAGGCATGAGCCTGGCTGTTTTTGTGTTTTTTTTGAGACAGAGTCTTGCTCTGTCGCTCAGGCTGGAGTGCAATGGTGCAATTTTGGCTCACTGCAACCTCCACCTCCCAGGTTCACGTGATTCTCCTGCCTTAGCCTCTTGAGTAGCTGAGATGGAAGGTGCCCACCACCACGCCCGGCTAATTTTTGTATTTTTAGTAGAGATGGGGTTTCACCATGTTGACCAGTTCAAGCTGGTCTTGAACTTTTGGTTTCAAATGACTTGCCTGCCTCAGCCTCCCAAAGTGCCGGGATTATAGGTGTGAGCCACCGTGCTCAGCCCCAAAGAGAATCTGCTGGCCGGTACAAGGGATGGAATGGATGGTTTGCAAGAAGCATATATTCATGTAATACTTTTGTAATTAAAAAATGTGGGAAGGAAAAAAAAAGGTCTTCACAGGCTGGAATACGCCTGCAAAAAAGGCAAGAGGTGAGGTCCATGAAGAGCACAAGCGAATGAGGACCTCATTCTGGCACTTGGTAGGCTGGAACATGGGGACCTCTGCAGAAACTTGGAAGGGATCATTTTAGCACAAACAAAAAGGCTCAAACTAGTGTGGGAATCTTCTAGAACTCTTTTCACCAGGATGAGAATGGGGAGAGGATATAATTAGGTTTGGGGGGATGTGGGTGAATCTGTGGGAAGTAGATTCCTGAAAAGGATTCCAGGAGGTGTTGGGGAGGGTTGGGGCAGCTTGATATTCCAGAGTGTGACTGAGTCTTTGCCCAGAAAGCCCAGCATGGGTATTGCAGGCACCTGGACCTTGCCTGGGTGAGTTATAGGCTGGAGCTGGCCTGGGCATCACATGTTTCTGTGTCTCATGAGCGATCTGTTGCAAGTGTCCCTTGCCCTTGAGATCCAAGATCTCTAGAAGCAGAAGGCTTGGGGACAGCAGGTAGCACAGTGGTCCTTTCAATGTTGGCTTTCAGCAGTGTGTTTACAGGGGCTTGGTCTCAGTTGATGGGCAATGATGACAGGGCTGTTTCTTGACAAAGAGCCTTCTTTAATTTCATTGTTATTGCTCCTAAAGTTTGAGGTTTTTTTAAGACAGGGTCTCACTCTATCACTCAGGCAGGAGTGCAGTGGCAAGATCATAGCTCACTACTTGAACCTCCTGGGTTCAAGCAATCCTCCCAACTCAGCCTCCTGAGTAGCTGGGATCACAGGCATGGGCCACCAAGCCTGGCTAATTTTTAAATTTTCATAGAGATGGGGTTGTGCTATGTTGCCCAGGCTGGTCTTGAACTCCTGGCCTCAAGTAATCCCTTGGCTTTGGCCTCTCAAACTGTTGGGATTAGAGTATGAGCCACTGTGCCTAGTCAAAAAGCAGTTTTTAATTGTCACTTTGTTCCAGTCTGGATCTAAATAAGTCTGCTAATTGGCAATGCCTGTGGTCTGAACTACTTGGGAGGCTGAGGTGGGAGGATTGCTTGAACCCAGGAGGTGGAGGCTGCAATGAGCTATGATTGTGCCACTGCACTCCTGCCTGGGTGACAGAGCCAGACCCTGTCTCTTCTGTCCCTTTTGGTGTAGGAAAGTCCCGCCACTTTGAAAGAGTACTTCTTCCTCCTTGCTGCTGACTGGAAGACCAGTTCTCTGCAATTTCCACATAACTGCTTTAAGTTAATTACACCAATGTGTAATTAATCTCACCTGCAATGTCCACATACAGGTGGGATTATACTAGCTAATTACTAATTGCTCCCCAGTGGTGTAATTAATTTGATCCTCTGCCCCGTGTATCTTTTCCATTTTGGAAGCTAGGTGGAAAGGTTTGATGATATTTATGGTCTCTTTGGTGGTGTTGGGAGAGACAGAAACACTTCACGGTGATCTAGTCTATCATATCGTATCAGGAGATGCTACAGACCGAGTGTGTGCCTCCCCACCAGATTCATGTGTTGAAGCCCCAACCCCCAACATGGTGGTATTTGGAGGTGGGTCGTGTGGGAGGTAACTGGATTTAGATGAAGTCATGAGGGCAGTACCCCCATGATTCAATTAGTGGGGTTGTAAGAACAGGAAGAGAGGCTGGGTTTGGTGGCTCACGCCTGTAACCCCAGCATTTTGGGAGGCCAAGGTGGGTGGATCACCTGAGGTGCGGAGTTTGAGACTAGTCTGGCCAACATGGTGAACCGGTCTCTACCAAAAATACAGAAATTAGCCAGGTGTGGTAGTGCATACCGGTAATCCCAGCTACTTGGGAGGCTGAGGCACTAGAATCGCTTGAGCCCGGGAGGCAGAGGCTTCAGTGAGCTGAGATCACGCCACTGCACTCCAGCCTGGGTGACAGAGTGAGAGTGTGTCTCAAAAAAAAAAAAAAAAAAAAAGCCAGGCTCAGTGTCTCATGCTTGTAATCCCAGCACTCTGGGAGGCCGAGGCGGGCAGATCACCTGAGGTTGGGAGTTTGAAACCAACCTGACCAACACGGAGAAACCCTATCTCTATAAAAATAAAAATAAAAAAAGAGGACGAGAAATTAGAGCCCTCTCTTTGTCACGTGAGGACACAGCAGAGAAAGAAGACGGCTGTCTGCAAACCAAAGAGAGCCCTCAGCAGAAACTGAGTCAGTTTGACTCCTTGACCTTGGACTTCCCAGCCTCCTGGGCTGTGAGAAAGAAACAAACTTCTGCTGCTTAAGCCACTAAGTCTGTGGTGTTCTGTTATGGCAGCTCTGAGCTGACTAACAGAAGGACGTGGCTTTCTTCTGGAAAGCTGAGTGTTAAATATTCAGCAGAACTCCTCCTCCATCTCCCTTCTTTTTGTTGCAATTTATTTGTTGAAGAAATGTGGCCTTCTAGAGTTTTCTTTGTCCAGGATTTTGTTGGTTACATGCTCAGGGTGCCTGTGGACGTGTTCCTCTATCCTCTATTTCCAGATAATGGGAAATTGGATCAAGAGCTTGGCTGGATTTAGTTCCTCCTTCTCCTCCTTTTTCTCCTTATGATGATCATTGTCATTTTGGCAGAATGACCTCTTGGGTGCTGTAGTGTTTTTCCACTGGGAATCATGCAATGTCTGGTTGTGTCTCTTTTGCTCTTGTGACGCTTGAGGGCTTGGTGATCACTGCCTGTGCCATTACTTCAGTAAGAATCTCAAAGTGGATGCAGGACAGGCAGGCCCCTGAACGGGGGCTTAGCCGGGAGGGTTCTTGGCTTCACCCAGGAAAGAATTCAAGGGGGAGTGGGTGGTGTCAGACAGCAACTTTTATTGAATGCGCAGCGCACAGCAGCAGCAGAGGTTCTGCGGTTTGCAGAGCAGGGCTGGCCCATAGGCAGAGTGCCCAGAGTAGCAGCTCAGTGGCAGTTTAGCACTATTTATACCCACTTTTAAGTATATGCAAATTAAGGGGCAGTTTACACAGGAATTTCTTTCTTTTTATTTTGATTTTTTAAATCTTTTCCTGAAAACATGATTTTTAATACACGGGAATTTCTAGGGTGAAGGTGGTAACTTCCAGGTTGGTAAGTGGTTGCCATGGAAAGGGGTGGTAACTTTCAGGTGTTGCCATGGCAAATGGTAACTGACACGGTGCCCTAGACAGTGCATCTCATGGGGATGTGCTTCCCCTGTCTTAGCTAGTCCTCAATTTGGTCCGGTGTCAAGCCCAGCCTCCAGAGTCAAGTCCTACCTCCTACTTCACTGTGGTACTATAATTTTGACTCTTTTTAAAATTGGTCATTGCTAGAATACTTGTGCACATAATTTCCCCTTATTTGCTTTTGTAGTGAGGCAGATTTTGAGTTAGTGTTTGGATTCTCTTTCCATTATTTCTTTTTGTAAATGTAGGCGATTTATATGAGCGTGAGAATGTGAATGAGGATGTGTGTGTTTGTGTCTGTATCCTCCTTTTCTTACACAGAGGTAATGTGCTAGTTCCTCTGTCTTGCACTTGGCCTTTTTCCATAATAATGTGTTGTGGAAATGGCTGTATCAAAAAGCAAGATAGGCAGGCGCGGTGGCTCACACTTGTAAACCCTGGATTTGGGAGGTCGAGGCGGGTGGATCACTTGAGGTCAGGAGTTTGAGACCAGCCTGGCCAACATGGTGAAACCCCTTCTGTACTAAAAATATAAAAATTAAGGCCGGCGCGGTGGCTCACACCTATAATCCCAGCACTTTGGGAGACCGAGGCGGGTGGATCACGAGGTCAAGAGATCGAGACCA
Source organism: Leontopithecus rosalia (assembly GCA_028533165.1). Classification (NCBI taxonomy): domain Eukaryota; kingdom Metazoa; phylum Chordata; class Mammalia; order Primates; family Cebidae; genus Leontopithecus; species Leontopithecus rosalia. Next base: position 177,105,690 of record CM052649.1, read on the forward strand.
TCTGGTCAACAAGGTGAAACCCCGTCTCTACTAAAAATGCAAAAATTAGCTGGGCATGATGGCGTGCGCCTGTAGTCCCAGCTACTCGGGAGGCTGAGGCAGGAGAATTGCTTGAACCCAGGAGGCAGAGGTTGTGGTGAGCCGAGATCGTGCCATTGCACTCCGGCATGGGTAACAACAGTGAAACTCCGTCTCAAATAAATAAATAAATAAATAATAAAAATTAGCTAGACGTGATGGCGGGTGCCTGTAATCCCAGCTACTCTGGAGGCTGAGGCAGGAGAATTGCTTGAACCCGGAAGGTGGAGGTTGCAGTGGGCCGAGATTGTGCCACTGCACTCCAGCCCGGGCCACAGAACGAGACTCTGTCTCTAAATAAATAAAGCAGAGACAATCCGCATCCATTTTTATGGGTCTGTAGTTTGCATAGTGCAAGTGACTGTATTCACTCAGCCAGTCCTCTACTGACGGACACTTGTGCGGCTAAATGGCAAACACATGTGTAATTCTGCTAGATAGCATGACGCTTCCCTCCACTGGGCTTACAGCATTCTGCATTCCCATCAGCAGTTTCTTCTTGGGGTACATTTTGAAGAGGCTGTTTTAAATGATGCTGGGTCAATATGGCCTTTCGCGGGGAGAATAGACTTCCCTGATCTTAAACCACCTGTAAGCCCTGGCCACCCCTAATATTTTTGGGGCTTGGGGCAAGGCTAAAGATGAAGACCATTCACCATATGGCTTATTTATTTTATTTTATTTTTTGAGACAGTATCTCACAGTGTTGCCCAGGCTGGAATGCAGTGGTGCAATCTCGGCTCACTGCAACCTCTGCCTCCTGAGTTCAGGCGATTCTCCTCCCTCAGCCTCCCAAGTAGCTGGAATCACAGGCATGCACCACTGTGGTTGGTTAATTTTTTGTATTTTTAGTAGAGATGGGGTTTCACTATGTTGGCCAGGCTGGTCTTGAACTCCTGATATTGTGATCCGTCTGCCTTGGCCTCCCAAAGTACTGGGAACACAGGCGTGAGCCACCGCACCCGGCCATATGGCTAAATATTTAAAAGTTATAAATCATGCTTACACACTGTTTTTGTTTGTTTGTTTTTGTTTTCTGAGACAGAGTCCGGCTCTGTCGCCCAGGCTGGAGTGCAGTGGCACGATCTCTACTCACTGCAACCTCCGCCTCCCGGGTTCAAGTGATTCTCCTGCCTCAGCCTCCCGAGTAGCTGGGATTACAGGTGCCTGCCACCATGCCCAGCTCAGGGGTTTCTCCAGATTGGCCAGGCTGGTCTCGAACTCCTGACCTCAGGCGATCCACCTACCTTGGCCTCCCCAAGTGCTGGGATTACAGGCGTGAGCCACCGAGCCTGGCCTTCTTGGGAGCATTTTGTTAGGATTGTGTTTCTGACCACATACTTAGTGAAGTGTTCCAGTGGAGAAAGACTAAATGTTGAGGACTTCTCTGAGGAGTCAACATAGGAGGTGGCTCTCACAGGAGGAACAGGAGAGCGTGAGGCAGTGACGGGGCATTTGGGGTGGACAGACAGCTGAATAAGGGCTTGAGGGTGTCACCAGCTAATGCCTGACCTGTGGTTAGTGAGATTGAGTTCAGCGTGGCTGGACTGGCAGGATGTGGCAGCTCTCGCCTGTAATCCCAGCACTTTGGGAGGCCGAGGCCGGTAGATCACCTGAGGTCAGGAGTTCAAGACCAGCTTGGGAAACATAGCAACACCCTGTCCCTACCAAAAATAAAAAATTAGCCTGGTATGGTAGAAGATGCCTGTAGTCTTAGCTACTCAGGAGACTGAGGTGGAAAGATTGCTTGAGCCCAAGAGTTTGAGGCTGCAGTGAGCTATGATCCTGCCACTGGACTCCAATCAGGGAACAGAGCAAGAACAGACCGTGGACTTGGGCAGGGAGAGGACAGGCATTGAGCTTTTGGAGTCTGAATGTGAAGTCTCCTTCTTGCCACCTTAAGAAGCTTGGCTTTATAGTCTGGGCTTGGTCACAGTCAGGTTTGTGCCAACTTTGCGGGTGGGGGAGAGGCTGGCAGAGGAAGGAAGGAGGGTGGAAGGAGGGAGGCCAGTTAGGAGGTAGTTGATGGATGAAGCAAGGGCGAAAGGAGTGCTCGGAGCTAGCAGGACCTGGCCCCTTGGTGGATCACGGATAGGCAGAGATGGGCTTCAGACCTGACATCCTGGCTATCTGCGGTGCTTGGGGGACACCAAGGAGCCTGCCGCCCTGCCTCTTGGAACACTGCAACATTTTTGCAGCATATTCTTGGTTTGCAACGGCAGCAAAGCAGAGTGCACACGTTACATTTTTGTGAAATACTTTTATGTTTCCTGCATGGAGTTTTCAACCCCAAATTTCAGCATCTCCTGGACTTGCATGGATCAGATAGTCAAGGGAAGTTTGTTGAGTGAATGAATGAACACATGAATGAATGAATGAATGAATGAACAAATACCTTGACCTTTCTCCTTTGGGACACTGAGGCAGTGCCTCTGCTTCAGTGCACGTTTGCAGCTCTGAGGGGTCGCAAAGCGAGGTCCCTTTCTCTGTACTTTGTTCACACGAGGCCAGCTCCTAAGCCACTTTTTTTTTTTGAGACGGAATCTCATTCTGTCGCCCAGGCTGGCACGATCTTGGCTCACTGTAACCTCCGCCTCTTGGGTTCAGGCAATTCTTCTGTCTCAGCCTCCCGAGTAGCTGGGACTACAGGCGCATGCCACCATACCTGGTTAATTTTTTGTGTGTTTTTAGTAAAGACAGGGTTTCGCCATCTTAGCCAGACTGGTCTTGAACTCCTGACCTCGTGATTCGCTCGCCTAGGGCTCCCGAAGTGTTGGGATTACAGGCATGAATCCCTTCTGAGAACTCACTTCCCAAGTTTTCCTCCTTGCAGATGGAATCACTTCTCCTACCTCGGTTACTCCCTGGGCTCAAGTGATCCTCCTGCTGCAACCCACCCTCCCAAGTAGCTGAGACTGCAAGCATCCACTATCACGCCCGGCTAATTTTTATTTTTATTTCTTTGTAGATAAGGGATCTTGCTCTGTTGCCCAGGTTGGTCTCGAACTCCTGGTCTCAAGTGATCCTCACGCCTTGGCCTCCCAAAATGCTGGGCTTATAGGAGTTAGCCACTGTGCCCAGCATGTTTCCTATGTCTGTGAAATCCATCATCTCCCCAAGCCCTAAGCTGCTTTTAGAGGAACTATGGAGACTCCGGATTTAGGGATCCTGCTTCTCCCTTTGAAGTGTGAGTGCACAGAGCAGGGAGAATTTTCCCGAGAATCACACGGAATGGCCTCAATGTAAATATCTGGTGAGACCTTGTCCTCAAGCTCCAGGGTTTTCTGAATCTTCCCCCAGCTTGTCTGTTATTTTAAAATCCATTCCCAGAGAAACAATTCCTATGGCAATAAGATCGCTCCTCCAGGCTTCTCTTGGCTCGAAGTCGTGTGACACTTCATTGCCACTTCAAGAGTGTGTGAGCTGGCACCGGACCAATTCAGCCTGGAGCAGGGGAAAAGAACAACAATAACTAACTGTTAGAGGATTTTCGGGAATGTTAGCACAAAGCACTCGGGGCCTTCTGCAGATGATCCTTCGGAAACATACACGCGCTGTGCTGTTCAGGGGTCCCCGGCCTTCCCAACCTGGTCTTCTCTCTGCCTCCCTCCCAGAAACCTGGGTCGATTCTCTTTGGAGTCTTGTAACAGATTACCTTGAAACAAGCTGGACTCAGTCCAGGTTAATTCTGAAATACTGGAGGAGAGTGATGTGCGCTCCAGCCTCCACGTCTCCCTGTCTGTCCCTCCCCTAGCTGCCCCCAGAGTGATCTGTGTAAAGCAGGGGTCCCCAGCCCCCAGGCCACAGACAGGTACTGGTTCAAGACTAGTTCAAGGACCCTGGGCTGCGCAGCAGGAGGTGAGCGATGGAAGAAAAAGCCTTGCTTGCGTTACAGCCTTAGCTCCGCGTCCTGTCAGATCAGCAGCAGCATTAGATTCTCACAGGAGCTCCAACCCTATTGTAAACTGCACAGGTGAGGGATCCAGGTTGTGTACTTTTATGAGAATCTGATGTCTGATAATCTGTCACTGTCTCCCATCACCCCCAAAAGGGACCATCTAGTTGCAGGAAAAGCAGCTCAGGGCTCCCGCTGATTCCACATGATGGTGAATAGTAGGATTACTTCCTTGTATATTACAACGTGATAATAACAGAAATAAAGTGCACAGGCCAGGCGAGGTGGCTCACACCCGTCATCCCAGCACTTTGGGGGGCCAAGGTGGGCAGATCACCTGAGGTCAGCAGTTTGAGACCAGCCTGGCCAACATGGTGAAACCCCGTCTGTAATAAAAATACAAAAAAATTAGCCGGGTGTGATGGCACCTCTAATCCCAGCTACTTGGGAGGCTGAGGCAGGAGAATCGCTTGACCTAGGAGGCGGAGGTTGCAGTGAGCCAAGGTCGCACCACTGCACTCCAGGCTGAGTGGCAGAGTGAGACTCCCTCTCAATTTAAAAAAAAAAAAGGAGGGGGGGCCGGGCGCGGTGACTCATGCCTATAATCCCAGCACTTTGGGAGGCCGAGGCGGGTGGATCACGAGGTCAAGAGATTGAGACCATCCTGGTCAACATGGTGAAACCCCCTCTCTACTAAAAATACGAAAAATTAGCTGGGCATGGTGGTGCACACCTGTGGTCCCAGCTACTGGGGAGGCTGAGGCAGGAGAATTGCCTGAACCCAGGAGGCGGAGGCTGCGGTGAGCCGAGATCGCGCCATTGCACTCCAGCCTGGGTAACAAGAGCGAAACTCTGTCTCAAAAAAAAAAAGGAAAAAAAAAAAAAGAAAAGGAAGTCTGTGAAGAGTAGGATCTGGAGTCAGGCTGCCTGAGTCTGAATCTGGGCTCTGTGTGACCCTGACTAGAAGAAGTTGCCTGACTTCTCTGTGCCTCAGTCTCTTCATCTGTAAAATGGGTATGATTAGAGTGTTTCCTTCATAGGGTCATTCTGGGGCTTATGCAAGTTAATATTAATCAAGCACTTAGAACGTGTTTAGTATCCACTCTAGGAGGCCGTGTGAAAGGATAAAGACTTTCTCAGATGGTGCAGTGCGCTGATGGGATCTTGCAAAGCTTGGGGAGATGATGGATTTCACAGACGTAGGAAGCATGGCTGGGCACAGTGGCTTACTCCTCCAAGCCCAGCATTTTGGGAGGCCAAGTCATGAGGATCCCTTGAGACCAGGAGTTCGAGACCAGACTGGGCAACATAGCGAGATCCCTTATCTACAAAAAAATAAAAATAAAAATTAGCCGGGCGTGATAGCGGACGCTTGCAGTCTCAGCTACTTGGGAGGGTGGGTTGAGGCAGGAGGATCACTTGCGCCCAGTAGTGCAAGACCAGCCTGAGCAACATAGCAAGACTTTGGATCTACAAAAAAATAAATACAGCTGGGCATGGCTCCCACCTGTAATCCCAGCACTTTGGGAGGCTGAGGAGGGCGGATCACGAGGTCAAGAGTTCAAGACCAGTCTGGCCAACATAGTGAAACACAGTCTCTATTAAACATACAAAAAATTAGCTGGGCATGGTAGCACATGCCTGTAGTCCCAGCTACTCGGGAGGGGGAGGCAGAAGAATTGCTTGAACCCAGGAGGCCGAGGTTGCAGTGAGCTGAGATGGTGCCACTGCACTCCAGCCTAGGTGACAGTGTGAGACTCCATCTCAGGAAAACAAACAAATAAATACATAAATACTAGCCAGGTGCGGTGTTGAATGCTTGTAGTCCCAGCTACGTGGGAGGGGAGGCTGAGATGGGAGGATCACTTGAGCACAGGAGGTTGAGGCTACGATCGAGTCACTTTACTCCAGTGTGGGTGACAGAGCAAGGCCCTGTCTCAAAAACAGTCTCAAAAAAAAAAAATCCTTCCCAAAACGAAACAACAAACATACGAGGCCACAGAATCTCTTTCTAGGGTGCCTTTTGCCAGGGTGGCACCCTTCAGACGGCATGCCCTGTGAGAGGCTGTTCTAGTGGATGGGGGCTAAATGCTGAGGTCTTCCTGGAAGAGTCTTCATTCAAGGTGGGTCTTGTAGGATAAGCAAAATGGCCTGGGAGGTTTCTGGCTCCTGAGCTGGTCCTGAGCCTGCGCACTGGGGTCGTTTGGGACCTCCTCCTGCAGCTGAGCCCATCCTCGCTGCTGCAGGGAAGCCGGAGGAGACAGAAGCTGCAATCCTGCTGGTTGTCCCTTGTCTCTTAGGACCCTGCTTAGGTTTTCAAGACTACAGGGAGGGGTGTGGGGCTCTCTGCACCCCCAGCTGAACCTCAGCCACTTGGGGCATCGGTGCAGAGGATCACCCCCAGAGGTGACTGAGGAGCAGACGGGAGGGATCTGAGGGTGCTCAGATGCCTGTGGTGAGGAGTGAGGTTGAGGATTTCTTCTCTTACTTTATTTATTTATTTTTTTGAGGCAGAATCTGGCTCTATCACCCAGGCTGGAGTGCAGTGGTGAGATCTCGGCTCACTGCAACCTCCACTTCCTGGGTTCAAGCGATTCTCCTGCCTCAGCCTCCTGAATAGCTGGGATTACCATACCTGGCTAATTTTGTATGTTTACTTCAGATGGGGTTTCACCATGATGGCCAGGCTGGTCTCGAACTCCTGACCTCAGGTGATGCACCTGCCTTAGCCTCTGAAAGTGCTGGGATTATAGGTGTGAGCACTGGGCCCGGCCTTTTCTTTTCCTCTGGATTCTTTTCTTTTAAATAGATATGGGGTCTCACTATGTTGTCCTGATCGGTCTCAAACTCCTGGCCTTAAGTGATCCTCCCACCTTGGCCTCCCAAAGTGCTGGAATTATAGGCATGAGGCACTGTGCCCCGCTGAGGATTTCTGATGAGGTTCATGTCCCAGAGAGTGTGACAGCAAAAGGGACCCAGGGACACCCCACGGTGGTGGGGAAGGGCTTTTTCTGCCTTGTCTCATACAGCCAGCCTGCAATGACTCAGTTTTACTTTTTTGGAGCCAGGATCTTGCTCTGTTGCTCAGGCTGGAATGCAGTGGTGCGATCACACAGCTCACTGCAGCGTCGACCATCGACTCAGAGATCCTCCCACCTTAGCCTCCTGAGTAGCTGGGACTACAGGTGCGCACCACCATGTCCTGCTAATTATTATTTAAATTTTTTTTTCTGGCTGGGCGTGGTGGCTCCTGCCTGTAATCGCAGCACTTTGGGAGGCCAGGGCAGGTGGATCACCTGAGGTTAGGAGTTCAAGACCAGCCTGGTTAACATGGTGAAACCCCGTCTCTACTAAAAATACAAAAATTAGTCAAATGTGGTGGTAGGCGCCTGTAATCCCCGCTACTTGGGAGGCTGAGGCAGGAGAATTGCTTGAACCTTGCGGGGCAGAGGTTGCAGTGAGACGAGATCGTGCCGCTGCACTCCAGTCTGGGCAACAGAGGGAAACTCCATCTCAAAAAAAAAATTTTTCTTTTTGTACAGACGGTGTTTCCTCTGTCGCTCAGGCTGGTCTCGAACTCCTGGCCTCAAGCAATCCTCCTGCCTTGGCCTCCCAAAGTGTTGGAATAACAGGCATGAGCCACTGTCAAGGGCTCCAGATCTGGAGCTCCCTTCCTCCCACCCCGCTCAGTAAGACTGGGGGATGGGGACACCAAGACCGGTGGGAGGACAGGCATCATTTGCTCGGCATGTGTGTAAGCTGTTTGCACTCACGACTGAGCGGTGGTTTGCAGCCCAAATATTATCTGTCTTTGTCTATAAGAATTTGGTCTCCCATCCCCTTTCTTGTTCTGGAAATGCTATACGGGTTAAATGCCTGAGAATCCCCCACAGTTCCCAGCCCCTTGGACAATGTCCCCTGCTTGGAGGCTCAGACTTTTCCCCAGGGAGTTGTCCCTGGGTGAGGGTTTGTTGCAGGATGTCTGCGGCTCCGCCGCCCCTGGAGGGGACCATGCCTGCCAAACACCGAGAGTCTCGCTTGGGCTTCCCCAGCCCCCGTGGTTACGAAGCCTTTGAGAGAAGGTAGCAGTTTCCTTCTGATTTGGCTCCGGCTGCCTGCGCCCCGGCCAGTTGCCTCCGGCTTCTGACATTTTTGTCATTCCTGCTCTTCTGGGAGGGCTTATCTCCCTTCCTGGCCTCCTGTGATTGACTTGGCCACACGGCTGATTCTTGGGCTCCAAGAAGTCTTGGCCTGCCCTGGGCACCCATTTCTGTGGTGCCGTGATCCCGGCCTCTCCCCATCTTTTGTTCTGCAACTGATGACAAGGAGACCCTGAAAGGATTCACTCACGACTTTGGACGTGTGTGCCTTCCGGGGGAGGAGTGGAGCAGGTGGGTGAGCCTCTGCATCAGGGGCTCAGAGAGGGGCCCCATCCTGGCTCTGCCTGGCTGCTCCTGGCCTCAGTTGTGCTCTGCTCACCGCTGGCTGCCTTTCGACCTCCAGATTCGTCCTGCCCCAGGGCCTTTGCACAAGTTGTGGCTCTTCCCTTTGTCAGAGGTGTGTGAACCACAGCAACTCCATCTTGAACAGAAGCTGGGTGAAATGAGCCTGAGACCTGCTGGGCTGCATTCCCAGACGGTTAAGGCATTCCAAGTCACAGGAAGATACAGGTCATAACGACCTCGCTGATAAACCAGGTTGCTGTAAAGAAGCCACCAAAACCCTCCAAAACCAAGATGGTGACGAGAGTGGCCTCTGGTCATCCTCACTGCTGCACTCCCACCAGCGCCATGACAGTTTACAAATGGGCGCGGTGGCTCAGGTCTGTAATCCCAGCACTTTGGGAGGCCGAGGCGGGTGGATCACAAGGTCAAGAGATCGAGACCAGCCTGGTCAACATGGTGAAACCCCGTCTCTACTAAAGATACAAAAAATTAGCTGGGCGTGGTGGCGCGTGCCTGTAATCCCAGCTACTCAGGAGGCTGAGGCAGGAGAATTGCCTGAACCCAGGAGGTGGAGGTTGTGGTGAGCCAAGATCGCACCATTGCATTCCAGCCTGGGTAACGAGTGAAACTCCGTCTCAAAGAAAACAACAACAACAACAACAACAACAACAACAAAAATGGCCGTGGCCACGTCAGGAAGTGACCCTAGATGGTCTAGAAAGGGGAGGCATGAATAACCGCCCCCCTGTTTAGCCTGTCAGCAAGAAATAACCATACAAATGGGCACCCTGCGGCCCTTGGGCTGTTCTGTCTCTTCTATGGAGTTCTCTACTCCTTTTCCTTCCTTCCTTCCTTCCTTCCTTCCTTCCTTCCTTCCCTCCCTCCCTCCCTCCCTCTTTCTTTCTTGAGACACAGTCTCTCTCTGTCACCCAGACTGGAGTGCCGGGGAGCTATCCTGGCTCACTGCAATCTACGCCTTCCAGTTTCAAGCAATTCTAGTGCCGCAGCCTCCCGAGTAGCTGGGACTACAGGCACGCACCACCACGCCTGGATAATTTTTTGTATTTTAATAGAGACGGGGTTTCACCATGTTGCCCAGGTTGGTCTCGAATTCCTGAGCTCAGGCAATCCTCCCGTCTCAGCCTCCCTACTTTACTTTCTTAATAAACTTGCTTTCGCTTTACTCTGTGGACTCGCCCCAAATTCTTTCTTGCACAAGATCCAAGAAGCCTCTCCTGGGGTCTGGATCGGGACCCCTTTCTGGCAACACCCTGATCGGTCGTTGCTGACTCTTGGCCTAGGTAACTCCCGCCCAGACCTCAGAGATTAGCTTAAACATTGCATCGTCTGGGTACGGTGGCTCATGCCTGTAATCCCAGCACTTTGGGAGGCCTAGGTGGGCAGATCATCTGAGGTCGGGAGTTCGAGACCAGTCTGACCAACATGGAGAAACCCTGTCTCTGCTAAAAATACAAAAGTAGCTGGGAAGCTGAGGCAGGAGAATCGCTTGAACCCAGGAGGCAGAGGTTGCAGTGAGCCCAGATCGTGCCATTGCACTCCAGCCTGGGCAACAAGAGCAAAACTCCATCTCAAAAAAAAAAAAAGAAAAAGAAAAACGAAAGAAAAAATCACATCTTCAGGGGCTCTTTACTTGCTGCTCAAGATAATGTCAGGTACCCTGTTAAAAGGTCTCAGAGCTACCTCTGTAAATTACAGGTTTCTGACAACAGTGAGTGAATTCCGTAACTAATGAATGGGGAATTCATGAGTGGTGATCTTCCCAGAGATGGCAGATTCCCTCAGGGCACTGCTCCTGTCTGGTTTGGTTCCATAGTTCTAGGGTCTAGGTTGTTCTCTGTCATCCTTGCCTGAATTACAGAGGGTACTCGGGAAATGACCAATCTCTTTGCAAGCTGTATTAGATTCATTTTGCTGCTGTAACAAATTACTGCAAATTTAGTCACTTAAAATAATACTAGTTCATTATCTACAGTTCTTGAGATTGGAAGTCCAAATTAGTTCTCAATGGGCTAAAATCAAGATATTTACAGGGCTGGTCTTTCTGGAGGCTCCAGGAGAGAAGCTATTTCCTTGCCTTTTCCAGCGTCTAGAAGCTACCAGCATTCCTTGATTGTAGCTCCTCCCTCCATCTTCAAAGGTCGTTACTCCAACCTTTCTTCTTCCTTTCTCTCTGCCTGATTTTTCTGCCTCTCTCTTGTATGGACCCTTTAGATTAGGTTCGGGCACATGGATACCCCCTCAACTTCAATATCTTTCATCAGAAAGTCCCTTTAACCACACATCTTATTTCCTTTTGTGCGCTGGAACAGAAAAGCACAGACTGGATAATTTATAATATGTGGAAATTTATTGGCTCATGGCTCTGGAGGCTGGGAAGTCCAAGAACCATCTGGAAAGAGCTGTGTCCTCTTCTGGTTGAAGGGCAAAGAGAAGGAGAGAAAGAGCAAGAGATCAAACTCGAAGCCTCAAGCCCTTTTACAGCTGGTCTCATCTATTCATGAGGGTGGAACTTCCATGACCTAAGCATCTTCCTTTAGGCCCTGCCTCTCAATTCTGTTGTGTTGGGGATTAAGTTTCTAATGTGTGCTTTGTGGGGGACACATTCAAACCACAGCCCTACATAAGATAACATTTTCTCAGGTTTCAGGGATTAGGAAGAGGACATCCTTGGGGGAAACATTATTTGGCTGAACACACAAACAGAGATGAAAAGGGAATGATATGCCAGATATCTGGGGGCCTCGGAGGGTTTCACTGATCCTAGGCTCCAAAAAGAATTAAGATGGAAAGTGGCTTTGAGTGTCAAGCCTGTTAAGATTCAGCCTTGAGCTAAGGGTCATTAGAGCATGACTTTTCCATTTGGTTTTTAAATTTCTTATTTACAATTTGTTGCTGTTTTGAGACAGGGTCTTGATCTGTTTCCCAGGCTAGAGTGCAGTTGCATAATTATGGCTTACTGCAGCTTTGTACTCCTGAGCTCAAGCAATCCTCCTGCCTCAGCCTCTTCAGTGGCTAGGACTACAGGTGCATGCTACCACACCAGGCAAGTTCTTAAATTTTTTGTAGAGAAGGGATCTCGCTATGTTTTCCAGGCTGATCTTGAACTCCTGGCCTCAAGCAATTCTGGCTTGGCCTCCCAAAACACTGGGATTACAGGTGTGAGCCATTGTACATGGCCCTGTTTTTACATAGGTTGTGAGGTAGGGATTTAACTTAGGTTTTTACCCAAACTGCCTTCATGCTTTTATTGAATAACTCATTCTTCCTTGCTGATTTAAATGCCACTTTTATCATATACCAAGTTTCCCTATATGTGTGATCCTTTTTCTGAACTCTTATTTTCTTTTCTTTTTTTTTTTTTAAGATGGGGTTTCACCATGTTGGTCAGGCTGGTCTTGAACTCCCACCTCAGATGATCCTCCCGCCTTGGCCTCCTACGTGCTTGGATTACAGGTGTGAGCCACCGTGTCTGGCCTGAACTCTTATTTTCTACTGAACTCTATTTAGTCTGGGGCCAAAACCACAGTCCTGTGTTTTAATTATTATATCTTTGTCATATATTTTGTTAGCTGATAGAACAATTTCTCCTTCATTGTTTGTCTTTATCAAAATATTCTTAGCTGTTCTTATACATCTTTTTCTTTCTGGTGAATTTTCAAATCATCTTTCCTAGGTTTATAAAAATGCTGTTGTGATTTTGATCATGCTGTGTTGAATTAATAGATTCTTAGGATTGCATGTTTATGACCAAGCATGGTGTCTCACATCTGTAATCCAAGCACTTTGGGAGGCTGAGGTGGGTGGACTACTTGAAGCCAGGAGTTCGAGACCAGCCTGGCCAATGTGGAGAAACCCCATTCCACTAAAAATACAAAAGGTAGCTGGGCGTGGTGCTGTACACCTGTAATCCCAGCTACTCTGGAGGCTGAGGCAGGAGAATCGCTTGAGCCCAGGAGGCAGAGGTTGCAGTGAGCCGAGATGGCGCTGCTGCACTCCAGCCTGGGCGACAGAGTGAGATCCTGTATCAACAAAACAAAAAAACAAAACAAAACAAAAGGACAGTGGCTCACGCTTGTAATCCCAGTACTTTGGGAGGCCAAGGCGGGCGGATCACAGGGTCAAGAGACCGGGACCATCCTGGCCAACGTGGTGAAACCCTGTCTCTACTAAAAAAAAAAAAAAAATACAAAAATTAGCTGGGCGTGGTGGCACATGCCTGAGGTCCCAGCTACTCGGGAGGCTGAGGCGGAAGAATTTCTGGAACATAGGAGGCGGAGGCTGCAGTGAGCCAAGATTGCCCCATTGCACTCCAGCCTGGCGACAGGGCAAGACTCTGTCTCAAAAAAACAAAACAAAAACAAACAAAAAAACCCACAAGAAACGAAAAACAAATGGTCTCCAATGTCTTGCAAAAGATTTTGAGAATAAAACAAGACAAAACAGAATTACATGCCGATAACATTGTGTGTTTCTTAGGTCAAAGGTCTGCGGCTCCATTGACTCAGGGCTTCTGAGATGTATTCTTGAGCATCTGTCATTTTTATAGCTGTCGTGAAAGGACTCTTTAATTCCTTGCCATTTGCAAATGCGGATGTCTGGCGAGTAGGGAAGCTGTTCCTTTGAGGTGGGTGGACTATGCATCGGCTACCTTTGTGAATTTTTAACAAATTGTTTAATGGTTGTTTTACATAGTTCTCTAGAGTTTTTGGAGGTGGAGAATTTCTTTTTAAAGGAAGGCAGTATTTTTTTTTGCCAGTTTTATTATTTATTTATTTATTTTTTGAGACAGGGTCTCACTCTGTTGCCCAGGCTGGAGTGCCATGAGGCATTGCTTTTCACTGCAGCCTCCAACTCCTGGGCACAAGTGATCCTCCCCTCTCAGCCTCCTGAGTAGCTGAGACCACAGGTTGTGCCACCATGCCTGGCTAATTTTTAAATTATTTGTAGAGATGGGGGTCTCCCTATGTTGCTCAGGCTGCTTTTTCTTTCTTCTTTTTTTTTGTTGTTGTTTTGAGATGGATTCTCACTCTTTCACCAAGGATGGAGTTCAATAGCACGATCTTGGCTCATTGCAACCTCTGCCTTCTGGGTTCAAGTGATTCTCCTGCCTCAGCCTCCAGAGTAGCTGGGATTACAGGCTCCTGCCACCATGCCTGGCTAAATTTTGTATTTTTAGTAGAGATGGGGTTTCACCATGTTGGTCAGGCTGGTCTTGAACTCCTGACCTCAGGTGATCTTCCCACCTCTGTCTCCCAAAGTGCTGGGATTATAGGTATGAGCCACCGTGCCCAAATTCAGACTGATTTTGGCCTCCTGGACTCAAGCAATCCCCAGCCTCCGCCTTCCAGAGTGTTGGGATTATAGGTGGGAGACACTGCACCTGGCCAGTGGAGAATCTTGTAGTCTTTCAGTGTGTGTGTGTGTGTGTGTGGTGTGTGTGTGTGTGTGTGTGTGTGTGTTGGTCATTGTGTGTGTCAGGGTTCTCTGGAGGGACAGAACCAATAGGATATATGTACATATGAAAGGGAGTTTATTTTATTTTTCCCGCCCCCCTGCTCCTGAAAGGGAGTTTATTGAGGAGAATTGGCTCACACAATCACAGGGTGAAGTCCCATAATAAGCCGCCTGTAAGCTAAGGAGCTAGGAAGCCAGCAGTGGCTCAGACTGAGTACCTGAACCTCAAAAGTAAGGAAGTCGACAGTGCTGCCTTCAGTCTGTGGCTGAAGGTCTGAGAGTCCCTGGCAAACCACTGGCGTAAGTTCAGGAGTCCAAAAGCTGAAAACCCTGGCATGATTTCCTCACAGCCATCCCCTCTGCTTCCTCTTCCCACCGTTTCCTGTCCATTTCCTCTGAAGAGACGAGGCAGGACCTGGTTAAAGGGTGGGTATAGTCCAGGGACCGTGGCTCATGCCTGTAACACCAGCGCGTTGGGAGGTGCTTGAGCCCAGGAGTCCAATGCTGCAGTGAGCTATGATAGTGCCACTGTACTCCAGCCTGCGTGATTTAGGGAGAACTTGTCTCTAAAAATAAATAAATGCCAGAATGAACACCATGGTGAGACTCTTACCTCTATTAAAAAAAAAAAGTGAAAATTAACCAGGCAGCTGGGCATGGTGGCTCACCCCTGTAATCCCAGTACTTCGGGAGGCTGAGGCGGGCAGATCATTTGAGGCCAGGAGTTCGAGACCAGCCTGACCAACATGGTGAAACCCTGTCTCTACTAAAAATACAAAATAATTAATCAGGTGTGGGGCTCATACCTATAATCCCGGCTACTCATGAAGCTGAAGCAGGAGAATCACTTGAACCTGGGAGGCGGTGGTTGCAGTGAACAGAGACTGAGCCATTGAACTCCAGCATGAGCAACACAGCAAAACTCCATCTCAAAAAAAAAAAAAAAAGCCAGGCTTGGCGGTATGCACTTATAGCTTCAGCACTTTGGGAAGCTGAGGCAGTAGGACTGCTTAGGCCCAGGAGTTCAAGACCCGCCTGGGAAATGTAGCAAGACCTCCTTCTCCACCAAAAATTTTAAAATGAGCTGGATGTCATGGTGGGTGCTTGTAGTCTGCAATACTCGGGAGGCAGAGGTGGGAGTATCGCTTGAGCCCAGGAGTTTGAGGCTGCAGTGAGCTATGATTATGCCACTGCACTCCAGTCTGGGTGACACTGTGAGACCTTGTCTCTTTAAAAAAAAATCACAAATGCGGATTTCCCTGCAGGCAGAACTCGGATCAACCTAGCAGGGAAACTGAGACGGTCCTTGATCATCACTGTATCCCTGGCATCTGCCAATACGGATCCAGAAATAGGTGATAAGGCCACGGACATTCATGCAGGGTAGGCATCTATCTGCCAGCTGTGGGTGAGTGGGCAGGGGCGTTTATAAAGGTTTAAAAATGGCAGCTGTATGGATGAAGCCAGAAGCACAGACCTAACACTTGACACCTGGGAGTCGGGTAACGTTGCCTCCCTCTCCCGTCTGTCTCTTGGCTTGCTCATCTGTGCAATGGGACTAATTATAGCCAGTTTCCAGGGATGTGGGAGCATGAAATAAGCTGTCTGAGTTGGGGCTGTGTGTCACTGTTGGACTCCAGCATGAGTGGAGACTGCAGGTGGCCAGCCTACGTTTTGAATGAATTGTGTGTCTCCTGCTGAGTGTCTGCCCCAAGCAGACCTCCGCTGGTTCTGTCCTAGCTTGCTTTTTTTTTCTTTTTTAAGACAGAGTCTGGCTCTGTTGCCCAGGCTGAGTGCCATGGCATGGTAATGGCTCACTGCAGCCTCAACCTCCTGGGCTCAAGCAAACCTCCCGAGTAGCTAGGACTACAGGTGTACTCCACCCAGCTAATTTTTATTTTTATTTTTTATTAGTTTTTTGAGATGGAGTTGTGCTCTTGTTGCCCAGGCTGGAGTGCAATGGCCTGATCTCAGTTCACTGCAACCTCCGCCTCCCAGGTTCAAGTGATTCTCCTGCCTCAGCCTCCCAGAGTAGCTGGGATTACAGGCATGCACCACCACGCCTGGCTAATTTTTTGTATTTTTAGTAGAGACAAGGTTTCTCCATATTGGTCAGGCTGGTCTCTAACTCCTGACCTCAGGTGATCTGCCCGCCTTGTCCTCCCAGAGTTCTGGGATTGCAGGCGTGAGCCATCGTGTCTGGCCTGTTTTTATTATTTTTGAAACAGAGTCTTGCTCTGTTGCCCAGGCTAGAGTGCAGTGTCGTGATCTTGGCTCACTGCAACTTCCGCCTCCTGGGTTCAAGTAATTGTTTCTCAGCCTCCCGAGTAGCCGGGATTACAGGTGTGTGCCACCACACCCAGCTAATTTTTATGGCGTTAGTAGAGATGGATTTTCACCATGTCGGCGAGGCTGGTCTTGAACTCCTGGTCTCAAGCGATCCTCCTGCCTCGGCCTCCCAAAGTGTTGGGATCACAGGCATCAACCACCGCATCGGCCCTGGCTTGCTTTGTTCTCCTTTCATGCACTTCATCTGAAGCTGAATGGCAGGCCACTAGGGGTCAGGAGTCCTGTCCCAGAAGGCTAAATCTGCCATGACAGGTAATCCAGCATTGAACACAGGATTCACCTCTTACTCAAACAATCCCTTATGGATTCAAAGGCAGCCGGACCCACTGGGACAAGGTCCAACTCACGCAGGCACTCACAAAGCCTGAGTTGAATTCTGACCTGGAGTGAACCAGGAGTGAACAGGCAGCATGGTGGACCCAGACCCAGTGTGAGGGTCCAGGCTGTTGCCTGGGCAAGGAGTTTGGGAGGAAATCCCAATTTTCTGCGCTGGAGGGAGGTGGTATCATTGCAAGTTGTCCGCCTGCTGGGCCTAGGTCCGGGACAGCTGCACGTGGGGACAGCTGTCTCAGCGTTTACAGGGCATCTGCCCTGAGATTAATCCCAGAGCCTGGCCACGCCCCCGGGGAGCAGAGCCCGGGTCGGGTTACCGCACACCAGGAAACGCGCCTGCTTTGCTGACAGCGGGTGGGTAGCTTGCAGGATGGATGTGCTCGGGGGCGGCCAGGGGTGGCACTGGGAAAGGCAAACTCACTGCTGGCTGAGCCAGAGCCACCCCCACGGGATGAAAGCTGACACTCCCAAGAGCTGCTTCCTTTCCGCTGGACCCGAAACCGGCACGAGATGATCTCCAAGAATTATGAGGGGAGCTGGGAATGGAAACCAAATGTTGGTGTCAGGTAGAAAAAGCGGATGGAAGCCCTCGGCCCAGCAGGCTCCGGGCGCCGCAGGGTGCAGGCTCCTGTGGCCCGCACAGATGTTTAGGTGAAAGAAACCCAACACACTGGAAAAAAAAAAGTTTATGTTTTCCCCTTGATTATATTTATTATAGAAAACCTGGAAAATCTGGAAAAGTGAAAAGAAAGAAATCATTCATCGCTGCACTTTGCAAAAGTTTTAAACGTTTAATTATTTGTATTGTGGTAAAAGAGACGTAACAGAAGATTTATTATATTCCCCCCCCTTTTTTGTGAGACGGAGTTTCGCTCTTGTTGCCCAGGCTGGAGTGCAATGGCGCGATCTGGGCTCGCTGCAACCTCCGCCTCGTGGGTTCAGGCAATTCTCCTGCCTCAGCCTCCTGAGTAGCTGGGATTACAGGCACGTGCCACCACGCCCAGCTAATTTTTTGTATTTTTAGTAGAGATGATGTTTTTCCATGTTGGTCAGGCTGGTCTGAAACTCCAGACCTCAGGTGATCCACTCACCTCTGCCTCCCAGAGTGCTGGGATTACAGGCGTGAGATACTGCACTCGGCCTTCTTTTTTTTTTTTAAATAAAAGAGTCTCTCTGTGTCACCCAGGATGGAGTTGCAGTGGCTCGATCTCGGCTCACCGCAACCTCTGCCTCCCGGGTTCTAGTGATTCTCATGCCTCAGCCTCTTGAGTATCTGGGACTACAGGTGTGCACCACCACGCCCAGCTAATTTTTGTATTTTTAGTAAAGACGGGGTTTCACCATGTTGGCCAGGCTGGTCTCAAACTCCTGGCCTCACGTGATCCACCCACCTCAGCCTCCCAAAGTGCTGGGATTACAGGTGTGAGCCACCGCGCTGGGCCAAAATGTACCATCTTAAACCATTTTCCAGTGTATATCACCGCGGCATTAAAGACACACATGCAGTCAGCATCACCCTCCGTCTCCGGAGCTCTTTTCATCTTGCAAAACTGAAATACTGTAGCTGTGAAGCGCTGGGCCAATTCTGTCCTCCCCTGGCCCTGGCCGTCACCGCCTAATTTCTTTCTTTCTTTCTTTTTTTTTTTTAAGACATAGTCTCACTCTGTTGCCCAGGCTGGAGTACAATGGTGCAGTCTCAGCTCACTGCCACCTCTGCCTCCTGGGTTCAAGCAATTCTCCTGCCTCAGCCTCCTGAGTAGCTGGGATTATAGGCACGTGCCACCATGCCCAGCTAATTTTTTGTATCTTTAGTAGAGACGGGGTTTCACCATGTGGACCAGGATGGTCTCGATCTCTTGACCTCGTGATCCACCCGCCTCGGCCTCCCAAAGTGCTGGGATTGTAGGCGTGAGCCACCGTGCCTGGTCCTTCTTTTTCTTTTCAACCTGGGACTTAGCAACTGAGTACTTCCTCTTGTACGTGGCCTTTCTGGAATACATAGCAGATCAGGAATATCTACCAATTCCTCTGAAAAGGACAGGATTTTGGCTGTGATGGGGGCTTCCCCTTCTGGGGCTTTTTAGCCTTGTATTTTTAGTAAAATACCCTTTTTCACCTTGTCGCCAGCATCAGCCTTCTTGTATTCAGGTTTCTTTTCTTTTCTTAAGATAGAGCCTCACCCCCGTTGTGCAGGCTGGAGTACGGTGGCTCGATCTCAGCTCACTGCAACCTCCACCTCCTGGGTTCAAGCGATTCTCCTTCTTCAGCCTCCCGAGTAGCTGTGATTAGAGGTACCTGCAACCACGCCCGGCTAATTTTTGTATTTTTAGTAGAGATGGGGTTTCACCATGTTGGCCAGGCTGGTCTCAAACGCCTGACTTCAGGTCATCCGCCTGCCTCGGCCTCCCAAAGTGCTGGGGTTACAGGCGTGAGCCACCGCACCCGGCCAGCTCCAGGTTGCTTAGTATCCGTCTTAACATTTTTACCCACCATCTTGCAAGATGGGAAAGAGCGAGTTTTTTTATTCTGAGAGTAGCTGAGTGAATGGGTATGAAGTGGTATTTCATTGTGGATTTCTGTTTTCCTGATGGTCAGTGATGCTGAACATCTTTTTAGGTGCTTGCTGGCCATTTGTATATCTTCTTTGGAGAAATTTCTGTTATTAATAAGTCGTTTGCCCTGTTTTGAATTGGGCTGCTTCTTTGTTGTTAAGTTGTAGAAGTTCCTTATATATCTCAATATTAACCCTTTATCAGAGGTATAATTTGCAATTTTTTTTTTCTTGAGACAGTCTCACTCTGAAGCCCAAGCTGGAGTGCGGTGGTGTGATCTCGGCTCACCGCAACCTCTGCCTCCGGGACTCAAGTGATTCTTGTGCCTCAGCCTCCCAAGTAGCTGTGACTACAGGCACATGCCACCACACCCAGCTAATTTTTGTATTTTAGTAGAGATAGGGTTTCACCATGTTGGCCATGGTGGTCTCGAATTCCAGAGCTCAGGAGATCTGCCGCCTCTTTTTGTATTCTGTGAGTTGCCTTTTCACTCTGTTGATTGGATCTTTTGATGCACAGAAGATTTACTCTTTTTTATTGAGACGGGGTCTCATGCTGTCACCCAGGCTGGAGTGCAGTGGCACCGTCTTGGCTCACTACAGCCTCCCCCTCCCAGGTTCAAGCGATTCTCCTGCCTCAGCCTCCCAAGTAGCTGGACTACAGGTGCCCGCCACCACACCTGGCTAATTTTTACATTTTTAGTAGAGACAGGGTTTCACTATGTGGGTCAGGCTTGTCTTGAACTCCTGACCTCTTGATCCGCCCGCCTCGGCCTCCCGAAGTGCTGGGATTGCAGACATGAGCCACCGCACCCAGCCTGAAATTTTTACTTCTGATGTCACTTAATTTATTAATATCTCCTTTTTTCTCCTGTTGGCTGGGCTTTTGGTGTCAGAGCCAAGAAATCATTGCCAGTCCAGGTCATGAAGCTTTTCTTTTAAGAGTTTTAGACCTTTTAGGTCTACATTTAGGTCTTTTTTTTTTTTTTGAGACAAAGTCTCGCTCTGTCACCCAGGCTAGAGCGTAGTGGCAAGATCTCGGCTCACTGCAACCTCCATCTCCCAGATTCAAGCTGGGAGATTCAAGACTGCCTCAGTCTCCTGAGTAGCTGGGACTATATGCATGCATCACCACACTTGTGAATTTTTGTGTTTTTAGTAGAGATGGGGTTTTGCCACGTTGGCCAGGCTGGTCTCGAACTCCTGACCTCAAGTGATCTGCCTGCCTCAGCCTCCCCAAGTGCTGGGGTTACAGGTGTGAGCCACCTCGCCTGGCCACATTTAGCTGTGTAACTGGTTCTGAGTTAATTCTTACACAGAGGGTAAGTAAGGGAAGGCTCTAAGCTCATTCTTTGGGATGTGGGTGTTCAGTTTTCCCAACACTGTTTGTTGAGAAGACTGTCCTTGCTCTGTAATTTCATATTTGAGAGGAAACAGCTGTCAGCATTTGGGCATATTTCCTTTTGGTCTTTGCTCTGTGCTCTTTATTTTTTTAGAGACAGGGTCTTGTTCTGTCACCCAGGCTGGAGTACAGTGGCACAGTCATAGCTCACTGCAACCTTGACCTCCTGGGCTCAAAGGATCCTCCCACCCCAGCCTCCTGTGTGACTGGGGCTACAAGCTCATGCCACCGCGCTGACTAATTTTTAAAAATTATTTATTTGTATTTTTTGAACAGATGAGTGTCTCACTATCTTGGCCAGTCTTAAATTCCTAAGTGATCCTCCCACCTCGGCCTCTCGAAGCACTGGGGTTACAGGCAATGCTTATTTATTTATTTATTTATTATTTTTGTAGTGTTGCAATTCTACAGTGTACATTAAGGAGGAGGGCTGGTATGTTTGGGTTTAGGTCCCGTCTTTTCCATTTAACGAATTTGCCCAGAAGTCTTCACGAAGAGATCTTCATTCACTCTTTTTTTTTCTTTTGAGACGAAGTTTTGCTCTTGTTGCCCAGGCTGGAGTGCAGTGGCGTGATCTCAGCCCACTGCAATGTCCGCCTACTGGGTTCAAGAGATTCTCCTGCCTCAGCCCCCGAGTAGCTGGGATTACAGGTGTGAGCCACCACGCCTGGCTAATTTTGTATTTTTGGTAGAGATGGGGATTGCACCATGTTGGTCAGGCTGGTCTCGAACTCCTGACCTCAGTTGATCAGCTTACCTTGGCCTCCCAAAGTGCTGGGAGGCCTCCCACTGCACCCGGCCCCATTCATCCCATAGCTATGTATGATGTCCATGGTTTACTAGGGAATTTGTCTATTGCTGAATGTACAAAATGATTTAGTAAAGGTCATCAGCTTCAGAGTCCAGTGGGGGAGGATAAATGAGCAATTCTCCTCTGAGGTCTGGAGCCCCAAAGGGGTATGAGGAAACAGGGATATGAGGAAACGGGCAGGAGAGAGATGATTTCTACCTCCAAGACAGAGGCGAACACTAAAGAGGGCACATGACTTTGTCCCTGGTGGATCATATATTTAAATGTTTAATTTCACTTTGTAGCTTTTTTATGAAGGTTGTACATGTAAATAACTTAGAGAATCAAATACTGTTGGCCAGACACAATGACTCACGTCTGTAATCCCAACATTTGGGAGGCCAAGGCAGGTGGATCACCTGAGATCAGGAGTTTGAGACCAGCCTGGCCAACATGACAAAACCCCATCTCTACCAAAAATACAAAAATTAGTTGGGTGTGATGGTGCTTGCCTGTAAACACAGCTACTCAGGAGGCTGAGGCAGGAGAATTGCTTGAACCCGGGAGGCAGAGGTTGCAGTGAGCCAAGATCACGTTGCTGCACTCCAGCCTGGGCGACAGAGTGAGATTCGGTCTCAAAAGAAAAAAAATAAAATAAAATAGTGCTGCTTGGTGCACTGGCTCACACCTGTAATCACAGCACTTTGGGAGGCCAAGGTGGGAGGATCACATAAGCTCAGGAGTTCAAGACCAGCCTAGGCAACATAGTGAGACTGTCTCTACAAAAAATATAAAAATTAGCTGAGTATGGTGGTGTATGCCTGTAGTCCCAGCTACTCGGGAGGCTCAGGTGGGAGGATTGCTTGAGCCCAAGAGGCTGAGGCTGCAGTGAGCCGTGATTGTACTCCAGCTTGGGTGACAGAGTGAGATCTGTCTTGGAAAACTAAAAAAGGTCTATGAAGCTTAAAATGCAAAATGACAGTCTCTTATCATTGATCTTCTCTCTGCCACCCTCCAGAAACAACCACCCCAACCCTTTTAACTTTATATATTCGTGGCACTTGCTCCCACATCTCTAAAAAACAAAGTTTTTTTTTTTGTTACATCTTAATTTTTCCATTTTACGCATTAGCTATTGAATCTCCATCCATTTTGAAATACGAGGTTGGAATGTCATCCATATGTTGCCATCCCCTTCACACACATTTTCTGTGTTCCCCTTTGTCCAGTGCACTTCATTTATGTTACAATCCTGGTTAGCTCAATACTTAGGAATTACATTCAGTGCCTAGTGATAGCTGAGCCACACAGTGTACTATGGTGATGTTTCCTTTTTATGTTTCTTGTTTTTGTTTGCTTAGCTTTTGGTGGGATTATTATTTTTTTCTTTCCTTACCTTTCTCTCTTTCTCTCTCTCTCCCCCTTCTTTTTTCCTTTCTTCCTTCTCTCCCTCCCTCCCCCCCTCCCTCCCTCCCTCCTTCTCTCCCTCCCTCCTTCCCTCCTTCCCTCCTTCCCTCCTTCCCTCCTTTCCTCCTTCCCTCCTTCCCTCCTTCCCTCCTTCCCTCCTTCCCTCCTTCCCTCCTTCCCTCCTTTCCT
>CM052649.1:177128703-177139663 GCA_028533165.1 Leontopithecus rosalia
AATTACAGGCATGAGCCACCACACCCAGCCAATTATTCTTAATCATCTTCAAACTCTCTCCTAGTTGTGCAGATTTCCTCCTGGTAATGCATTAAATATTCATCTTCTTGGGGCAATTGCTCCCTGAAACTGCTGAGATCTGGGCTGATTGATGTTGGGACCTACAATCTTGGGATCACCCTTCACCAGAATCCTGAAGACTTCTTTTGCCCCAAGGCTCTCTCTTGTGTTGGCACCTCTCCCTCTCCTACATTTCACACCCATTATTTGTTTACTCCCTCATTGTGATGGCACACATCCTCAAATAGCTTTCTGAGAATAGGTATAGTGTACATGAGGCTTGGGTTTAGGAATTCTGCCCCAGAGCCAATGTTGAGACATTTGTTGGCTTATCCCTATGAATTCACATCTTCTGTTTTAGTTTCTGGGTATTTAGGAGTTCCTTTCCTTTCTCTCCAACTTAGCCATACATTAAATAATATGTATTTTTAAATTTGATGTTTTAACCAGCTTCGTTAGTTGTACTGAACCAGGAAGGGTTTCACAAGCAAGACTTGGGTAGAGGAGGAGAAAGGAGCCTACCTGGGAAAGATGAAAACCTGATCCTCTCTCCAAAAGTCCACTGTGTTTGAGGAATGCAAAGACCCTCAAATGCTCTGTGTGTCAACTGAGTGCTAGGGACTGCAGGGTCACCTGACATAAATGCCACATGGTTCAGGATCTCCTTAAGCGTCAGACACCCACTGGCAACAAAGACCCGTGCTTGGGGCTGCAAACCTCAGCTCAGTCACAGGTACCAAGAATTTAGGACAAATGCAGGAGAACGCTAAGTGAACACATTACTGAGTGTCCGACCCACTCTCCTCTGGGAAACTGAAGTGCCTGTCCCTCCTTCAGAGCAGGTCTGTAATTTCAAGAGGTCCTAGAGTGAGATCCACGTCAGTGCTATGTTCCCTGGCCAGCTTTCTGAAACCACTTTTGTTTAATTTAGTTTTTGTTATTGTTTTTGAGATGAAGTCTCATTCTATTGCCCAGTGGTGCATTCTCGGCTCATTGCAAACTGCCTCCTGGGTTCAAGCGATGCTCATGCCTCACCCTCCCAAGTAGCTGGGATTACAGGCATGTGCCACCACACCCGGCTAGTGTTTGTATTTTTAGTAGAAACAGAATTTCACCATGTTGCCCAGACTGGTCTGAAACTCCAGACCTCAAGTGATCTGCCTGCCTCGGCTTCTCAAAGTGCTGGGATTACAGGCATGAGCCTCCGCGCCTGGCTTTAGTTTTGTTTGGTGAGACAGGGTCTGGCTCTGTCATTCAGGTTGGAGTGCTATCAAGCTCACTGCAGCCTCAAACTCCTGGGCTCAAGCCATCCTCCCACTTCTGCCTCCTGAGTACCTGGGACTACAGGCACGCACTATCATGCCTATCATCCTTTTTAAAGTTTTTGAGAAATGGGATCTTGCTATATTGCCTCGGCCAGTCTCAATCTCCTGGCCTCAAGAAATCCTCCAGCCTCAGCCTGTCAAAGCATTGAGATTATAGGTGTGAGCCACTGTGCCTGGCCTGGAGCCACGTTTCTTTCTTTCTTTTTTTTTTTGTTTTTTTTGGAGCCACTTTTCAAGAAGCTATCAGCTTTAGGGGGTGGAAGTGGATGGAGAAAGGAGACATTTCTAGAAATTTCCTTGGAAATATCTGGTGAGGTCTCAGGGATTTCGAGCTGCTTCTCCGAGACTGGGAAGCTGAGTGGGCTGTGCTATGGGGCCAGGCTGTGTGGGGAGGAGGTCTTGCCTGTGGGCCTCCCAGGGACCCCAGAATTCTTTGCTCCTCCCTCCTCCCACTGTGGCTTTAGAGATTCTTTTCCCTCTCCAGGTCTAACTCTGACGTGTGCCCTTTGCCTCTGGCCTGACCTGCTAACCAAAGCCTTCTGTTCTGAGGTCAGCCGCTGCCTGGCTGTGGTAACAGGAGCCTCAGGGGAACAGAGCAGCGGAAGGAAAGGGGGATGGGGAAAGCCCCAGCCCTTGAAGCTGAGCAGATGGAGAAGAAAAACACGGCTTGTTTGCCTCTCTGGGGTGTCCGGTTCTGGGGGCAAGGCAGGAGTTTCTCTGTTCTCAGGAGTTGATTCACAAAAGACTGTGCGTGGGAGCAAGTAGCGGGGTGTGGGTCATCCCCTTTTTGCTGGAAGCTTTGGGGCCCATCAGGATTCGAGATCTTTCCCAGGGCCTGATAGTATCTGAGCTGTGAATTCATCCTGGGCAAGGGCTGTGACCTACTCCCAGTCCGGTATCCCGAGACCTGCAGACAGTCCTACTGGTTGATGGCCGGACCCAGGAAATTTCAGCTGCAGAGTCTTCGTGTTCCTCGTTTACCCCTTGCAGGTCTCCTCCACGGCTCTCTGGAAGGAAACGGTGATCTCTGCATTTGGACCCTCTTTTATTTTACTATTATTAGTGTTGATTATTTATTTATTTATTTTTGAGCCGGAGTCTCGCTCTGTCGCCCAGGCTGGAGTGCAGTGGCGCAGTCCCGGCTCACTATGACCTCCACCTCCTGGATTCAAGCAGTTCTCCTTCCTCAGCCTCTCAAGTAGCTGGGATTACAGGCGTGCACCACTACACCTGGCTAATTTTTGTATTTTTGGTAAAGACAGGGTTTTACCACATCAGTCAGGCTGATCTCAAACTCCTGAGCTCAAATGATCTGCCCACCTCAGCCTCCCAAAGTGCTGGGGTTAGAGGTATGAGCCACCATGCCCAGCCTGGGTGTGTGTGTGTGTTTTTTTCCTGTAGAGATGTGGTCTTGCTATGTTGCTCAGGCTGGTCTTGAATTCCTGGCCTCAAGCAACCCTCCCGCCTCAGCTTCCTAAAGTGCTGGGATTATAGGCGTGAGCCAGGGCGCCTCGTCTGGAAGTGCATTCTGAGTCCAGCAGGGCTGCCAGTTCATTGAGGCAGGGAAGTGTGTGGGCCTGAGACATCAGAGGATGCAAACTGCGAAGGAAAGAGGTCATTCTAGCAGAGGAGGGAGAAGTTGCTAGAGATTTCACTGCAGAGGTGTGACGGGGCTGGGCCTCGAGGGTGTCCATGCAGAGGCGGGAGGGTCACTGCAGGTTGCTGGGAACGGCAGGAGCAAAGGTGCACGAGGGCCACGTTGGGCAGTGTCCATCCGCCTCCTGCCTCCCAGCTGCAGGCACCCGTTCTTTTCTGCATCTGTTCCTATGAGCATGTGCCTTCCATACCAGCTAGGGAACAAGTATCCAAAAACTGGGCTTTTTTTTTTTTTTCTGAAACGGCTCTTAGAACTTTTCTGATAAATGAATGGTGAGCACATGTACCTTATTCTAGATTTGCCATAACGGAATCAGTGAAAAGGGTAAGGCCCTTTCCCCGCTTCCCCCCACACCAGAGATGGAGTTTCACTCTTGTTGCCCAGGCTGCAGTGCAATGGTGCAATCCCAGCTCACTGCAACCTCCACTTCCAGGGTTCAAGTGATTCTCCTGCCTCAGCCTCCTGAGTGGCTGAGATTACAGGTGTGCACCACCATGCCCAGCTAATTTTCTTTCTTTTTCTTTTTTTTTTTTTTTACTACAGATGGGATTTCATCATGTTGGCCAGGCTGGTCTCAAACTCCTGACCTCAGGTGATCCACCTGCCTCAGCCTCCCAAAGTGTTAGGATGACAGGCGTGAGCCTTTGCATCCGGCCAAAAACCGGGCTTTTTGATGATGGCTGGGAACCCAGAAAGGGTGGCAAATATTTGTGATGCAATTCCCAGTTGTCTGAAATGTGAGTCCCTTCACTGCATGGCCTCACCCTCCATGCAGGTAAGGACAGAGCATAAAGCCTGACAGAGACGGCCTGGGTTCCCGGCATAGCTTGGTCACCTCTCAGCTGTGTGGCCTGGGCTTGCCATGGGTGGGACTCAGGAGAGTGTTCTTCAAAGATGGGCAAGTCCTAATCCCTGCAGCCTGTGAGTACGCTACTTTACGTGGTGAAAGGGACTTTTCAGATATAAACAAAATAAGAATCACTTTTGCATTTTTACATTTTCAATTAAAAAATGTGTTTTTTTTGAGATGGAGTCTTGCTCTGTTGCCCAGGTTGGAGTGCAGTGGCGTGATCTCGGCTCAGTGTGACCTCCGCCTCCCGGGTTCAAGCAATTCTTCTGTCTCAGCCTCCCATGTAGCTGGGACTACAGGTGTGCATCACCACACTCAGCTAACTTTTTGTAACTTTAGTCGAGACCGGGTGTATTAGTCAGGGTTCTCTAGAGGGGCAGAACGCAGGAAGGATATATATGTATATCTCCTATTACAGGTGTGAGCCACCGTGCCTGGCCAATTTTTAAATTCTTTTAGAGACAGGGTCTTGCTCTGTCACCCAGGCTGGAGAGCAGTGCTGTGATCCTGGCTCACTACATCCTTGAACTTCTGGCTCAAGTGATCCTCCCACCTTAGCTTCCTGAACAGCTGTGACTACGGGTGTGTGCCACCACCCCCGGTGTTAGATACAGTCAACTCCAAGTTTCTCTTCAGTAATCAGTGTGTCAGTCTGTTCAGCTCTTATTCTTTAATTCTCCGTTTTAAAGTTTAACTTCCTGGTTCCCTGTGCTTCCTTGTTTCAGTAAACAACTCTCCCTTCAGTTCTAATCAGTAGTTCACATCTGTTCCCCTGGTCATCTGCTTTGACCCGAGTCACCCCTGGTCACCCGCTCTGACCTGTCCCGGAACCGTCCTTCCCGCCAGACTACCCACCCTGCCACCCCAGCTCATACCCCTGCTGTCTTTAAAACAGCCAGTCAGAATTAGCTTAAGCTGTGCTGTCTAACCCTAGCCAGCAGAAGAACGACGCAGCAGTAAAGGCTCCCTGCGTCTTGAACAAGAACCCCTTCCCCTCCTTGTCCAGGCGTGCACTTACCGTTGCTCCATCTGTAAGACTCTCCCTTCCATAGAAGTCAGTCACCTTGCTGAGAACATTTATATCTGAGTGCTGCTGCTTTTGCGGCACAGAAAATTTACATATAACACCTGGCTAATTTTTAAAAAATATTTTTGTTTAGTTTTTAGATTTAAAAAAAATTTTTTTGTAGAAACGGGATCTTGCTATGTTGCCCAGGTTGGTCTCAAACGCCTGGCCTCAAGTAGCCCTCCTGCCTAGGCCTCCCAAAGCACTGGGATTATAGGCATGAGCCACTGCGCCTGCTGGGAACCAACGCTTATTGAGCACCTATTATGTACTAGGCTGAGAGCTAGGACCAGTGGATCTCATAAGAGGGGAGCAGGAGGGTCAGAGGGAGTAGTAGGAGATGTTTCCATGGGAACCAGAGGTTGCCGTGATGTCCGAAGGAAGCCTCCAGCCAGGGGACAGGGGGACCTCTAGGAGCCAGAAAAGGCAAGGAACAGATTCTCCCACGGAGACTGCTGAAAACTCACCCAGCTGTCACCTTGGACGTCTCACTTCCAGAATGATAAGATTATAAACGTGTGTGGTTTTAAGTCACTCAGTTGGTGGTTACTTGTTATAGCGGAAGTGGCTTTTTTTTTAGAGACAGGGTCTTGCTCAGCTGCCCAGGCTGAAGTGCATTGGTATGATAGCTCACTGCAGCCTTGATTTCTTGGTCTTAAGCAATTCTCCTGTCTCAGCCTTTGAGTAGCTGGGAACAAGGTGTGTACTACTACACCCAGCTACTTTTTTTTTTTTGTAGAGATGGGGTCTCTCTGTGTTGCTCAGACTGGTCTTGAACTCCTAGACTGAAGTGATCCTCCCATCTCCACCTCCCAAAGTGCTGGGATTACAGGAATGAGCCACTGTGACCGGCCAACCACACTCTTTTCTCTCATCTGTAGAGTGGTCTCAGTTCCCTTGTCCTGCCTCTGTGTGTCTGAGGATGAGAAAGTGGGAGACTTTCAGATCTTCTTGGCTGTTGCTGTAGATTTTTGTTTCCATAAAGTAGTTTCTCTCTCTTTCCTTCCTTCCTTCCTTCCTTCCTTCCTTCCTTCCTTCCTTCCTTCCCTTCCTTCCCTTCCTTCTTTTCTTCCCTCCTCCCTCCCTTCCTTCTTTTCTTCCCTCCTCCCTCCCTCCCTTCCTTCCTTTTCTTCCCTCCTTCCCTCCTTCCTTCCTTCCTTCTTTTCTTTCCTCCCTCCCTCCTTCCTTCCTTCTTTTCTTTCCTCCTTCCCTCCTTCTCTCCTTCCCTCCTTCCCTCCTTCCCTCCTTCCCTCCTCCCTTCCTCCCTTCTTCCCTTCCTTCCTTCCTTCCTTCCTTCCTTCCTTCCTTCCTTCCTTCCTTCCTTCCTTCCTTCCTTCCTTCCTTCCTTCTCTCTCTCTCCTTCTCCTTCCTTCCTTCCTTTTCTCATTCTGTCACCCAGGCTGGAGAGCAGTGCCATGATCTCAGCTCACTGCAACCTCCACCTTCCAGGTTCAAGCGATTCTCATGCCCCAGCCCCTTGAGTAGCTGGGATTACGGGGGCCTGCCACCGTGCCTAGCTAATTTTTGTCTTTTTTAGTAGAGACGGGGTTTCTCCATGTTGGCCAGGCTGGTCTTGAACTGCTCCGGTGATCTGCCTGCCTCGGCCTCCCAAAGTGCTGGGATGAGGGGCATAGGCCACCACACCCAGCCCCATGAAGCAGTTTCTAGATCTCACTGTCATATGGCTCCGAATGTCCTGTTGTGAGAATCTCTTCTGGAAGGGAGAAAACCTTATCCCGAGGAATTCTAACCAAAAGCCTGCAAACCCGCCACAGGACTGATTAAAAGAAACCTTTCTAGGAAAACTGCAAGTCATTAGTTTCCAGCTTTTTCATGTGTGACCCTTGGGTGGCCCACTTCAGAGCCTTCTGCAGCTTGGGATGGGTTTAATTTTCTGTTTTGATCCCACGGTGAAACCACAAATGAGTAGAAGTGCCTTAGGCAGGCCCTCCGCCCTGGCAGCCCCGCTCTTGGGATGCGGCGGAATTGCCCGTCTGCAGAAGTTCCTGGGGAAAAGGCTCTTTAATCAGCGGCGCTACAGGGAAAACAGGACTCTGCAGGAATGAATCGAGAACTTGAAACGCGTCTTTCCCTCTGCTTGCCCAGGGAGAGATGCAATTCCTCCGTGGTGATTGTGTGACTTTCCTGTGGCCAGCCCCCGATGCCTGCTGGTCTTGGGCACAGCAACCAGATGAGAGGGGAACAGCGGGGGAAGGTGGCTCCTTCCACCTGAGGGACATCTGCCTTTAATCACCGCTGAAAACAAAGCGGCCCAGGACTTGCCTGAGACCGGCTGAGGGCAGTTCAGGGATCTCTGGAGGCTGCGGCCCGGGGGTTGTCAGGGGTCTCAGCCCCGGGGGCTTTGTGCACTTATGTGCTGCCAGAGAGAATCTTCTGAAACCTGGTTCTGTTCACATCTGGCCCTTGCTTGAAAACGCCTCGTGGCCCAGTATGGTGGCTCACACCTGGAATCCCGGCATTTTGGGAGGCTGTGGTGGGAGGATTGCTTGAGCCCAGGAGTTTGAGACCAGCCTAGGTAACATAGTGAAATCCTGTTTCTACCAAAAAAGAAAAAAACCAAAAAACCAGAAATCCATTAGCAAGGCGTGGTGGTGTCTCTAGTCCCAGCTACTGGGGGTGGTGAGGGGGGAGAATCGCTTGAACACAGGAGGTTGAGGCTGCGGTGAGCTGAGATTGCACCACTGCACTGCAGCCTGGATGACAGAGCAAGACCCTGTCTTTAAAACACAACACAACACGACCAACACAACACAACACAACCCAACCCCACCCAACACAACACAACCCAACCCAACACAACACAACACAACACAACCCAACACAACACAACATAACCCAACCCAACACAACACAACACTACACAACCCAACACAACACAACACATAACCCAACACAACACAACCCAACCCAACCCAATACAACACAACCCAACACAACACAACACAACATAACCCAACACAACACAACCCAACACAACACATAACCCAACCCAACACAACACAACCCAACCCAACCCAATACAACACAACCCAACACAACACAACACAACATAACCCAACCCCACCCAACACAACACAACCCAACCCAACCCAACCCAACACAACACAACACAACATAACCCAACACAACACAACACAACACTATACAACCCAACACAACACAACACATAACCCAACCCAACCCAATAAAACACAACCCAACCCAACACAACACAACATAACCCAACCCAACACAACACAACACAACACAACACATAACCCAACCCAACACAACACAACCCAATACAACAACACAACACAACCCAACCCCACCCAACCCAACACAACACAACCCAACCCAACACACCCAACCCAACAAAACACAACACAACACAACACAACCCAACACAACACAACCCAGCCCCACCCAATCCAACACAACACAACACAACCCAACCCAACCCAACAAAACACAACCCAACACAACACAACCCAACCCAACCCAACACAACCCAACCCAACACAACCCAACCCAACACAACACAACAAAACATAACACAACACAACATAACACAACACAACACAACACATAACCCAACCCCACCCAACACAACCCAATACAACACAACCCAACCCAACCCCACCCAACCCAACACAACACAACACAACCCAACACAACACAACACAACCCAGCCCAACCCAACCCAACCCAACCCAACCCAACACAACCCAACCCAACCCAACACAACACAACACAACCAACACAACGCAATGCAACCCAAACCAACCCAACACAACACAACAAACACAACACAACACAACACAACACAACACTACACTCCCGGTGGTTCCCCCTGCCTCAGGCCAAGGTTCAAAACTCAGTGAGGCATTTAAGGTCTTTATCTCTTCCTAACCTAATGTCCAGCCTCAGCCTCACTTCCCAGCCCCTGAACTGACCACTCCAAGCCCCACAAAGCTGCTCTCCTCTGACAAAAACACTGTTAAATCTTTGTTTGTTTGTTTGTTTTGAGATGGAGTCTGGCTCTGTTGCCCAGGCTGGAGTACGTGCAATGGTGCCATCTCAGCTCACCGCAGCCTCCACCTCCCAGGTTCAAAGGATTCTTGTGCCTCAGCCTCCCTAGTAGCCTGCTGGATTTGAGCACAGCACCCAGATGAGAGGGGAAAAGTGGGGAAAAGGTGGCTCCTGCCCTTCCCCTCCCTCTCCCCTTCCACATCCCTCCCCCCTTCTCCCTCCCCTTCCCTCCCCCTTCCCCCTCCTCCTCCCCTCCCCTCTCCTCACCTCTCCCCCCTCCCCTCTCCTTCCCTCTCCTTTCTTTCCTTTTCTTTTGTCTCTCTTTTTCTTTCTCTTTTCTTTTTTTTGAGACAGGGTCTTCCTCCATCGCCCAGGCTGTTGTGCAGTGGTGGGATCATAGCAAGTGAGCCCCTGGGTGGGCTGCATAGCAGGGCGGATGGGTCTTTAAAATACTCAGCGTTCAGAATCGTTGGTCAAGATGAGAGATGCTAGATGCGGTGGCTCATACCTGTAATCCCAGCACTTAGGGAGGACAAGGACAAGGAGGAGGATTGCTTGAGCCCAGGAGTTCGAGACCAACCTGAGC
This sequence comes from Leontopithecus rosalia, assembly GCA_028533165.1. NCBI lineage: Eukaryota > Metazoa > Chordata > Mammalia > Primates > Cebidae > Leontopithecus > Leontopithecus rosalia. Next base: position 177,138,280 of record CM052649.1, read on the forward strand.
AATATAGCGAGACCCTCATCTCTACAAAAAATTTCAAAATCAGCCGGGTATGGTGGTACAAGCCTGTGGTCTCAGCTGCTCCGGAGGTTAAGGCAAAAGGATTGCTTGAGCCCAGGAGGTCAAGGCTGCAATGAGCTATAATTGTGCCACTGTACTCTAGCCTGGACAACAGAGTGAGACTGTCCAAAAATTTAAAAAAAGGAATACCCTTTCTAATGGGCTCCCCTCCCCTTCCCTTCCCTTTTTATCTCTTTCTTTCTCTCTCTTTCTCATAATCTCAGTTCACTGCAACCTCCCTCTCCCGGCTTCAAGTGATTCTCCTGCCTCAGCTTCCCGAGTAGCTGGGATTACAGGTGCACACCACCACATCTGGCAAATTTTTGTATTGTTACTAGAGATGGGGGCTTCACCATGTTGCCCGGCCCGGGCCGGAGTGCAGTGGTGCTATCTCGGCTCACTGCAAACTTCTCCTCCCAGGTTCAAGCGATTCTCCTGCCTCAGCCTCCCGAGTAGCTGGGACTACAGGTGTGTGCCACGACACCCAGCTAATTTTTGTATTTTTAGTACAGACAGGATTTCGCCATGTTGGCCAGGATGGTCTTGAACTCCTGACCTCAGGTGATGCACTCGCCTCGGCTTCCCAAAGTCCTGGGATTATAGGCGTGAGTCACTGCGCCTTTCTTCATTGTCTTGTTCATTCGGTAAATACCACTGATGTGTGCCCTCCGCTAAATCAGAACGAGGGGTGGGGAGATGGGAGTTCGGCGTCTGTCCTCTGTCTGCAGGCTGCAGTTACCTGGGGCAATGGACAGCAGCATGTCCGCACAGGTGTGTCCCACGTGAGGCTGAACGTGGCAGGAAGTTGTCACTGAGTCCCTGGCTTGGGGATGACTTTGCAGACCCAGAGATGGCACTGTTGAACCAGGTGTTTGCAGAACCACCTGCCTGGAGAGGGCATCGGGCTAAGGCTGTCCCTGATCCTTCAAGTCCTCTGGACGGTGGAGAGCTGCCCCAGGGGACCGTAGAACATGACGAGGCTGTAGCCTCTGCCTGCCTGGCCTCCCAGTCGCTGGGCTTCTGGGTGAGAGGCAGCACTGTCCTGAGCTTCCTACCAGTGGTGGTGAGGACAATGATGAAAGCCGGGCCAGTGGCATGGTCTCTAAAGCCTCTCCCAGCTCTCATCCCTCCAGGAGGAGGAGGAGGAGGAGGCGGGGGAGGAGGAAGAGGAGGAGGAAGAGGAGAGGGAGGAGGAGGAAGAGGAGGAGGAGGTGGAGGAGGAGAAAGAGGATAGAAGGAAGAGGAGAGGGAGGAGGAGGAAGAGGAGGAGGAGGTGGAGGAGGAGGAGAGAAGGAGGAGGAGAGGGAGGAGGAGGAAGAGGAGGTGG
>CM052649.1:177140163-177162393 GCA_028533165.1 Leontopithecus rosalia
GGAAGAGGAAGAGGAGGAGGAGGAAGAGGAGGAGGAAGAGGAAGAGGAGGAGGAGGAAGAGGATGAGGAAGAGGAAGAGGAGGAGGAGGAAGAGGAAGAGGAGGAGGAGGAAGAGGAAGAGGAGGAGGAGGAGGAAGAGGAATAGGAGGAGGAGGAAGAGGAGGAGGAGGAGGAGGAAGAGGAGGAGGAGGAGGAGGAATAGGAGGAGGAGGAAGAGGAGGAGGAAGAGGAGGAGGAGGATGAGGAGGAGGAGGATGAGGAGGAGGAAGAGGAGGAGGAAGAGGAGGAGGAGGAAGAGGAGGAGGAGGAGGAAGAGGAGGAGGAAGAGGAGGATGAGGAAGAGGAGGATGAGGAAGAGGAGGAAGAGGAGGATGAGGAAGAGGAAGAGGAGGAGGAGGAGGAGAAGGAGGAGAAAGACCCTGGAGAGGGATGGACCCTGCAGCAATTTCCCAACTGGGCCCCAACCCAGGACCCCACCTCTTGTCTCCAGCGGAAAGCTACAGGCTGTGGTGGTGTTGAAGTCACGTTTCCCTGAACGCTGCCTGCTGGGGGCTACATGAGCTGCCAAAAATTCTTACCTCTGAGAGGTAGAAAGAAATGACAGATTTGGAAAGAAATGATCCACACAAAAGGCAAACTTCATTGCCAGCCGGATTTCTTTCTTTCCCACTGGATTCTCCCCAGCCTGGCCTTTGCAGGGGAACTGGGGAACTCCTCAGAGACACCGAGCCAGCAGCGTGTGGCAGGGGTGCCACCAGCTGGCAGGCGATTAGTCCCCAGAGCCCCCGTCCTTTGGAAAAGGTGTTCTGCTGGCGGAGACGCGCTGGGTTGTGATGTGATCGTGCTGGATGCCAAATTCCACAGTCAGTCCTTTTCAACAGTCACATTCCTTAGATTCTTATCAGGGACTTCCCCCAAGTGAACACTGGGAAGCAGCCTCCCCGCTGATTGCAGGAGGATGGGAGGAAATTAAAAGCAGGAGTCCTGGCGTCTGTCCTGGTTCTGCCACCAGCTCGCTGTGCCAGCTTGAGACCTCCCCCTTCTCTGGGGCTCGGTTTTCTCACCTGTAAAAGGGGGTTGGGGCAGCATGATCTTTCCAAGGCCCCGACTGTGCAAAATCTATTTTCTTTCTTTCTTTCTTTCTTTCTTTCTTTCTTTCTTTCTTTCTTTCTTTCTTTCTTTCCTTCTTTTTTCTTTCTTTCTTTGTCTTTCTTTCCTTTTTCTTTCTTTCTCTCTTTCTTTCTTCTTCTCCTTCCTTCTCTCGCTCTCCCTTCCTTCCTTCCCTTCCTCCTTCCTTCTTTCCTTTCTTTCTTCCTTCTTCCCTCCCTCACTCCCCCTTTCCCTCCTTCCTTGCATTTCCTTTCTTTCTTTCTCTCCTTCTCTCCTTCCTTCCCTTCCCTTCCCTTCTTCCTTCCTTCCTTCCTTCCTTCCTTCCTTCCTTCCTTCCTTCCTTCCCTCCTCTCTCCCTCCCTCCTTCTCCTTCTTTCATCTTTTTTTCTTCTTTGACAGGGTCTTGCTCTCTTGCCCAGACTAGAGTGCAGTGGTACAATCTCAGCTCACTGCAGCCTTCACCTCCAGGGCTCAAGCGATCCTCTCACCTCAGCTTCTTGAGTAGCTGGGATTACAGTCACGTGCCACCATGCCCAGCTAATTTTTAAATTTTTAGTAGAGACAGGGGGGTCTCGCTCTACTGCCCAGGCCAGTCTCAAATTCCTGGCTTCAAGCGATCCTCCCTCCGCAGCCTCCCAAAGTGCTGGAATTACTTGAGCCACTGCGCCCGGCCCACAAAGTCTCAATAGCTCTCCGTTCAAGTCCATAGTGAGGTGTCTCCGTTCAAGTCCATAGTGAGATGCTTTCAGGAGACGATAGATGTAAACAACATTCTGTCTTGCCTTTGCAGAGTGGGAGATGCTTTCGGCACCCTTGCTGCAGTGGGAGATTAGGAGTTGGGGGGCTTTTATGTGTCCCTCCTTCATGGGGAAGCATTCTTCCACCTGAAATGGTGCAGCCGAGATTGGCATTCCCCGTTCCCAGAGACCAGACTCCCAGGGGACCTTTCTAGTGAGTTCCAGCTTTCCGTCCCATGCTCTGCGGGGTGGCTGTTGGTTACACCTAACTGCGAGAACAACCATGTCGGTAACTACCACTGATCCTTCACAAGGTACGAACTGTTTATGTATTCATGGTTTTTTTTCTTTTTTGAGATGGGCTCTCGTTCTGTCTCCCAAGCTGGAGCACAGTGGCTAAATCTCAGCTCGCTGCAATCTCCGCCTCCCAGGTTCAAGCGATTTTCCTGCCTCAGCTTCCCAAGTAGCAGGGACTACAGGCGCCTGCTACCATACCCAGCGAATTTTTGTATTTTTAGTAGAGGGGGGCATTTCGCCATATTGGCCAGGTGGGTCTTGAACTCCTGACCTCAGGTGATCCGCCTGCCTCAGCCTCCCAATTCTGAGACTACAGGTGTGAGCCGCCACCCCGGCCATATTCATCTATTTTTGCTGATCTCAGTTGGCAGATTCTTTTTATTTTCATTTTTCAAAGAGATGGGTATATTCTGTTTTCAGAAAGGAAGTCTCACTGCCTTGCCCCGGTTGCACATAGCTCACTGCAGCCTCAAATTTCTGGGCTTAAGTGATCCTCCTGCCTGAGCCTCCTGAGTATCTGGTGCATGCCACCATATCTGGCTAATCTAAAACGTTTTGGGCTGGGAGCAGTGGCTCACACCTGTAATCCCAGCACTTTGGGAGGCTGAGGTGGGTGGATCACTTGGGGAGTTCAAGACCAGCCTGGCCAACATGATGAAACCCCATCTCTACTAAAAAGACAAAAAGTTAGCTGGGCATGGTGGCGTGCGCCTATAATCCCAGCTACTCGGAAGGCTGAGGCAAGAGAATTGCTTGAACCTGGGAGGCAGAGGTTGCAGTGAGCTGAGATCACACCACTGCACTCCAGCCTGGGTGACTGAGTGAGACTCCGTCTCAAACGCACGGCACACACACACACACACATACACACACACATCTCAAACGCACGGCACACACACACACACGCACACACACACACACATTTTGTAGAGACAGGCCTTGCTATATTGCCAAGGCTGGTCTTGAACTCCTGGCCTCAAATGATCCTCCTGCCTCGACCTCTTAAAGTGTTGGAATTGCAGCATGAGCCACCGTACCCAGCCTGAACCATCTTTTCAATGGCAGCCCTCTTCTGATCTGTTGTCCCACATTTTAAAACAGCTTTTATGAGAATGGTGTTTATTCAGAAAAAAAGACCCCAGGATTATCCTGACTAAATTTCAGATTAAAGCCTGATCGAGGCTGGGAGCAGTGGCTCATGCCTGTGATCCCAGCACTTTGGGAGGCCAAGGCAGGTGGATCACCCAAGATCAGGAATTTGAGACCAGCCTGGCCGACATAGTGAAACTCTGTCTCTACTAAAAATATAAAATGGGCTGGTGTGGTGGCTTGCACCTATAGTCCCAGCTACTTGGGAGGCTGAGGCAGGAGAATCACTTGAACCCGGGAGGCGGCGGTTGCAGTGAGCTGAGATCATGCCACTGCACTTCAGCCTGGGCAACAGAGCCACACTCTGTCTTAAAAAAAAAAAAAAACAAACCGATTCGAGCAGAAATAATGAGCCCAATTTGAAGCAGCATTAGAAAAGTAAGTCTTCTCTGACGTATTACTATAAAGGTCACATGCCCACATTGCAGGTCTTCTAAGCCAGCCGTCCCTAATCTTTTTGGCACCAGGGACTGGTTTTGTGGAGGACAATTCTTCCACAGACTGGGCTGCGGGGGTTGGTTTCAGGATGATCCAACGTTGCATTTATTGTGCACTTTATTTCTGTTGTTATTAGATTGTGATATGTAATGAAATAATTCTACAACTCACCATCATGTAGAATCAGCGGGAGCCCTGAGCTTGTTTCCCTGCAACTAGACGGTCTCATCTGGGGGTGATGGGAGACAGTGACAGATCATCAGGCATTAGATTCTCACAAGGACCCGGCAGCCTAGATCTCGGGCATGCACCGCTGATCTGACCCCAGGCTGTAATGCGAGAGATGGGAGCGGGTGTAAACACAGATGAAGCTTTGCTCACTCGCTTGCTCTCTGCTCACTTCCCGCTGTTTGGAAACAGGCCACGGAGGTTGGAGAGCCCTGTTGTAAGCAGTACACAGGTGTGTCAGTCATTCCTCATGATATAATTTCATGTACCTGCAAGATCTCATTTGCTCTTGACCATAAACTCAGTGTGGAGGGTATGTAAATGAAGCTTTTTTTTTTTTTTGAGATGGAGTCTTGCTCTGTCTCCCAGGCTGGACTGCAGTGGCATGATCTCAGCTCACTGCAACCTCCGACTCCCAGGTTCAGGCAATTCTCCCACCTCAGTCTCCTGAGTAGCTGGGATTACAGGCTCACACCACCACACCTAGCTAATTTTTGTATTTTTAGTAGAGACGGGGTTTCACCACGCTGGCCAGACTGGTCTTGAACTCCTGACCTCATGATCTGCCCGCCTCAGCCTCCGGAAGTGCTGGGATTACAGGAGTGAGCTACCTTGGCCAGCTGTAAATGAAGACTTCTTAAGGTAGAGTGCAGTTGGGCTTTGCGGCTGCCTGTTTTTTTTTTTTTTTTTTTTGAGATGGAGTCTCACTCTGTCGCCAGGCTGGAGTGTAGTGGAGAGATCTTGGCTCACTGCACCCTCTGCCTCCTGGGTATAAGCGATTCTCCTGCCTCAGCCTCTCAAGTAGCTGGGATTATAGACAAGTGCCACCATGCCCAGATAACTTTTGTATTTTTAGTAGAGGGGTTTCACCATGTTGGCCAGGAAGGTCTTAATCTCCTGACTTCGTGATCTGCCCGCCTCAGCCTCTCAAAGTGCTGGGATTACAGGTGTGAGCCACCACGCCTACCTGCAGCTGCCTGTTTGATATACAGTAGCCTTCATTTCAAACCGATGTAATATACAAAATTTTGAGCAAACTGAGTTGACAAAGCAGGAAATCAGCTATTGAACCTGAGGTTCAGGTACCATAAAACCTTTTCAGCCGTGCACAACAGAACTGGACTGGAGCCTGCCTCTGCTCACCAACCCAAGGCCTGGGCACTGTACATCACCCTGCGGTGTGTGAGGGCATCGCAGGGGCCACACAGCTAGTTTGGGGCATTGTATGTGGCAGGGGCTCTGTGAACATTTGTGGGATCTGTGAGCAATGCCACCTCAGCCCACGCCATCCAGATCGGGCACGTTCATTGGCAGCCAGCAGTGGGAGTTACAGGACATGGGCCATGCTGAAGTTTATGGAAGTGAGGTGTTTGCATGCCAAGGAGCTAAAACCCCAAATGAAGGGGATGGTCAAGCTGAAGCAGGCTGGCTCTCACTGACCCAGACACAGTCTAGGAGGCTGTCCACGAAGGCAGTCTGTTGGTGACAAAGGTGCAGGTACCAGGCCAGGTGCAGTGGCTCACTCTTGTAATGCTAGTGTTTTGGGAGGCCAAGGCAGGTGGATTGTTTGAGGCCAGGAGTTTGAGGCCAGACTAGGCAACATAGAGAGACCCCCATCTGCATAAAAATTTAAAAATTAGCTGGGCACCCCCAGGCAGTTTTATCTGGTAAAGCGAAAAAGAAAAAAAAATTATCTGGGCATGGTGGTGCTTTCTAAATGCTGATCCTCCCTGAATGCTGGTGCTCCCTAAAATGATTCTCTCTAAATGTGATACTCCCTGAATGCTGGTGCTCCCTAAAGTGATCCTCTCTAAATCCTGATCCTCCCTGAATGCTGATGCTCCCTAAAATGATCCTCCCTAAATGTGATACTCCCTGAATGCTGGTGCTCCCTAAAATGATTCTCTCTAAATGTGATACTCCCTGAATGCTGGTGCTCCCTAAAGTGATCCTCCCTCAATCCTGATCCTCCCTCAATCCTGATCGTCCCTGAATGCTGGTGCTTCCTAAAATGATCCTCCCTAAATGTGATCCTTCCTGAATGCTGGTGCTCCCTAAAATGATCCTCCCTAAATGTGATACTCCCTGAATGCTGGTGCTCCCTAAAATGATCCTCCCTAAATGTGATACTCCCTGAATGCTGGTGCTCCCTAAAATGATTCTCTCTAAATGTGATACTCCCTGAAGGCTGGTGCTTCCTAAAATGATTCTAAATGAGATACTCCCTGAATGCTGGTGCTTCCTAAAATGATTCTCTCTAAATGAGATACTACCTGAATGCTGATGCTCCCTAAAGTGGTCCTTCCTAAATCCTGATCCTCCCTGAATGCTGGTGCTCCCTAAAATGATCCTCCCTAAATGTGATACTCCCTGAATGCTGGTGCTCCCTAAAATGATCCTCCCTAAATGTAATACTCCCTGAATGCTGGTGCTTCCAAAAATGATTCTCTCTAAATGTAATACTCCCTGAATGCTGGTGCTTCCTAAAACGATCCTCCCTAAATGTGATAATCCCTGAATGCTGGTGCTCCCTAAAATGATCCTCCCTAAATATGATCCTCCCTGAATGCAGGTGCTCCCTAAAGTGATCCTCCCTAAATCCTGATCCTCCCTGAATGTTAATGTTCCCTAAAATGATCTTCCTTAAATGTGATCCTTCCTGAATGCTGCTGCTCCCTAAAGTGATCCTCCTTCAGTGCTGATCCTCCCTGAATGCTAGTGCTCCTTCAATCCTGATCATCCCTAAATGTGATCCTCCATCATGTGATTCTCCCTAAGTCCTAATCCTCCCTCAATCCTGATCCTCCCTGAATGCTGATCCTCCATCAGGTAGTCCTCCCTCACGTGATCCTCCCTGAATGCTGATTCTCCTTAAATGCTGATCCTCCATTGTGTGTTTCTCCCTCACATGATTCTCCCTAAGTACCGAGGCTATGGAAAACGTGTGGCACCATCTCCTCCCAGCCTGTCTCCTCTGGCCCTCCTATTAACGGCGGTAGCTGGGGATCACTGCTCAAGTGCTCAAAACCATACAGTCTGCTTGGCCAAATCACATAATTCTCAGCTGCCCCCTCCACGTGGGAAACTCAATCCATCAGTGGCCCCGCCAGCCCTTCCCGCCAGTGCACAGGCAAGGAGCCGATGCTGCCTGGTGGGATCTCTCAGGTGGGGTGGGTCCCGAAATTCCCCACCGTAGAAGCTGCTGGAGAATAAATGCGGATAACGAGGAAGGAGGAAGCCGAGAGGCTGGTGGCACAGCCGTGCTCTGGGGTATGGGTCATGCACTCCCGAGGCCCCTCTCCGTCCTCCCCGATGGGAGTCCACACAGCTCCACCCTTCAGACCTCCGTGCTGTGCCCTGGAAACCATGTCATCATCTCTGTGTTTTTGCAGAAAGATTTGGTCAGTTGCCGCGGAAATTTCAGATCATCTTTTCCCTCTCAAAATCAAGGACCTTAACTTTTCAATTCCTCCCCGTAGTGCTTCGAAACAGACAGTTCCAGTAAAAACGATTACGAGGAAACGCAGGCGGGTCTGTCTGCTATCCAAACATGCCTGCTGTTTTTGTGCCCTAAAAACTGATCAGGCCATGGTGTTACATACACTCAGCTATCCCTATGTGAACGAAACCGGCACTCCCTGCGGTGCTGAGGCGGATGAGTGACGGACAGGAACAGCAGCCTTGGAGATGCTCATTTTGCTGGGAGAGATGACCCTGTTTGTGCCAGTTTGCCTGATGGCAGACAGATGATGGAGACGTGCTCTCAGGGGGCCGGTGGGGGGCTGTGACCGTGAGTACCTTCATGGACTGTGTCCATTTACCCTGACTGGGCTCAGCCTCTAGCTTCTGCCTCTCTATCCTGGCCCAGCAGTTACTCCTGGAACCCCACTCTGACCCAGTTCCTTTTAAAAACTTTCCACGTGTTGGCTGGGTGCAGTGGTGCAGGCCTGTAGTCCTAGCCACTTGGGAGGTGGAAGAATCTCTTGAACCCAGGAGTTCTGAGACCAGCCTGGGCAACATAGCAGGATCCCATCTCTGCAAAAAATTTCTCAAAAAATTAGCTGGTCACCGGGGGTGGTGGCTCATACCTGTAATGCCAACACTTTGGGAGGTTGAGGAGGGCAGATCATGGGGTCAGGAGTTTGAGACCAGCCTGACCAACATGGTGAAACCCTGTCTTTACTAAAAGTACAGAAATTAGCTGAGTGTGGTGGCACGTGCCTGTAATCCCAGCTACTCAGGCGGCTGAGGCAGGACAATCACTTGAACCGGGAGGCAGAGGTTGCAGTGAGCCGAGATTGTGCCACTGCACTCCAGCCTGGGCGACAGAGAGAGACTCTGTCTCAAAAAAAAAAAAAAAAATAGCTGGTCATGGTGGCATGCACCTGTAGTCCCAGCTACTTGAGAGGCTAAGGGAGGAGGACTGCTTGAGCCCAGGAGGTTGAGGCTGCAGTGAGCTAGAATTGCAGCCCAGGCAACAGAGCAAGACGCTGTCTCTATACTCCAGGGTCAACATGCCTCTTCACCTTCCACCCCCATCAAGTGGGCATCCTGCTCACCCCTTCCAGGACGAGGCATCTACTCCACCCACTGCAGGCAGCTCATTGCACCCATGGGCAGCTCTTCCTGGCAGCAGGTACCTCCTTAGCCTGAGCAATGCCTGTCTCCCAGCAGCCTCATGCCCTGAACTGACTCCATGCCCTCTGGGGCCACGAGAAGAAATCTGGTGCAACTCCCCTATGGGATCTCGGGGCAGAATGCTGGCTGCCTTCACTATGGCCCTCAGCTTGGTTCTGCTTGATATTCCTGGGGGACCTGTCCTTAACAGCCCTCACCTGCCCTCCTAGAGAGGGCAGGTCGGAGCCTGAGGCACCAGGAGACCTCCCTTTGACCTGGCCAAATCCTGGGCAATTACTTTTCTTCCCACAGAAGCACATGGCTCTGACATCAGCCTCCCCTCCCTCCAGCTCAGTCACCTCCTGATCGTGGGACAGCGGCCACAGATGCTCCTCCCAGGGCGCTGGGTGGCAGTTTCTCTGCTTTTCTATTGAACCTCAATGGCAGACACAGGGAGATTCCTCAGTGAGGTAGGAGGTGGGATTTGACTCTGGAGGCGGGGTGCAGACACTGGACCAAATTGAGGACTAGTCAAAACAGGGAAGAGGTGAAAGTACCTCTCCATAAAACATGCCTCCTAGCACCATGACAGTTTACTATTGCTATGGCAACATGACAAGTTACAGCTGATTTCCATGGCAATGACCCGATGACCCAGAAGTTAGCATCCCTTCAAAGTTACCACCTGGAAGTTACCACTTAATCATATGCAAATTAAGGGGGTTATATAGACATTCTGAATAACCCAGCCCTTAATTTGCATGTCATTAACATGGGTCTAAATATGAGTGCAGCACTGCCTCTGAGCTGCTGCTCTGGGCACACGACTTATGGGGTAGCCATGCTCTGCAAGGCACAGACATCTGCTGCTGCTTCAATAAAAGTTGCTAATACCACCGGCTTGCCCTTGAATTCTTTGCTGGGCTAAGCCAAGAACCCTCCCTGGTTAAGCCCAACATTGGGGCTCACCTACCTTGTGTAAGTGGAAGCAGATTCTGAGACAGAGTCTAATGTGGAAGGTGTTTATTAGGGATGGCTTTTAGGATGAATACCTGGGGAAGGGAGGGGAATGAGGTAGGAATGAGCAGAAGATGTGCCTTCGTATCGGCCAGGACTGCTGCCCCAAACCCCATGAGGCTCTGCAGCTGGGAGGGTCGTTCAGGGTTGTCCCCAGGCACCTTTGAAGTGTGCCTCCACCAGTCACTAGATGGAGAGCTGGGACTTTGGATGAGGTGACTCTGAGCAGCTGAATGATGGATATCTGTTGATAGCATTTCCTGCAGCTGGGGCTAAAAGCCTTTCATTTCAGGGGATCTAGGTGGCACAGCCCAACATCTACCACAAGGGCTGGTGGGCATGGAGGGGAACAAGGCGTGTTCCTGATGCTATTTTGCTAGAAAGGCAGCCTGGGATGGCCTATGATTTGTAGAGGCCACATCTCACACCGTTGACTCATGCTGAACTTATTGTTGGCAAGAACCTCTGCATCCCATCTGGGGCTGTCCTCTGGGCTCTGGGGCTGCAGTGTAGGACTTCACATTCGCCTGGTCATATTTTATCTTGTTAGACTTGGCTCCTTGCTGTGGCTGTGCAGATCTAGCTTGGATCCCAACTCTCTCCTAAGACTCAGGGCCCTGTCTCTGCCAGCTCCTGGTCTTCCGCAGTTTCCAGCAGCAGTTTGCTGCCTTCCCAGTCAAGGTCTTCCTCTTCTAGAGGCATGGTCCCAAGAGAAGAGACAGCCATGTGCTAAGACCCAGATCATCTGGCTACTGAGCAAAGTGTTTAAGGGTTGCCCGTTGACTTGCTGCATGGCCTTGGACATGTTATTTACACCTCCCTGTGCCTCAGTTTCCTTATCTGTGAAAGTAGAATAATAACAGTACTTACTACCCAGAGTTGGGTGAAGATGATTAGGGCAACTTGCTTAGGAAGCAGAATCAGGAGGGGAAGAGAAACCACTCCATGCATTTGGCTGGGGTCTGAACCACACTCAACTCTTGTCTCATTGGTTTCAAACAGGAGAAGGGATAGTTCCTCCTCCTTGCTATTTTTCCTGGCCCTTGAAGGACCTACCAGGGAATATTTTATTTGCTCTTTGACTATTAATCATTCTCAACAGCAAAGTGGATGGAGCATGGGATTGGGAATGAGAAGACTGAGTTTCAAGGCATAAATTTACTACATACTCATTCTGTGACTTGTAGTCTTCTCTGGAGTTTCTTATCTGTAAAATTCTTGCATGCCACATTGTTGAGAAGATTGAACGGAGGAATGTACACGTATTTGTTTGCCAGGGCTGCCATGCCACCCTGGGTTTCTTGGCAAGACTGGGTGGCTTAAGCAAAAGAAAATTATCTTCTCATAGTTCTGGAAGCTGGAAGTAGAAGATCAAGGTGTGTTACCACCCGATTAGGGTTCTCACCTGCCGCACAGATGCAGCTAAAATACTGGGACAGCAGGTGTTGCAACAGAGAAAGGGTTTAATTATTGTAAGGCAACCAAGCAAGGAGGACAGGAGATAGTTCTCAAATCCACCTCCCTCAAATTTCAGAAGCTAGGGTTTTTAAGGATGGTTTGGTGGGCAGGGGGCTAGGGAATGGGTGCTGCTGGTTGGTTGGGGATGAACTCATAAGGGTGTTAAAACTATCTTTGTGCACTGAGTCCACTTCTGGGTGACAGATCCTGGGTCACTGATCTAGTTGGTGTCCATTGGTTCATCTGAATGCAAACTTTGAAAAATATTGCAAAGACCAGTCTTATGTTTCACAATAACATGACTCCTAAGTGCTAAGTTATTACAGAAAAGCAAACTAGGGAACAATGATGGATTCTCATTTTACCATACCTACGTCTTAGCAACTTTTGGTTATCATGGAAGAAGTTGCATGACTAAGGATCATTGTTCTTAAAAAAAAAAAAGTTTATTAATCTTGTTGGATAGCCTGCCTGGGTCTAGGAGAGGAAGGTAGTCAGTTATTAGTGACTACTGTCTATTGAAATGTTTGTACATGGAATCACGCATGAAGGACGAAAGGTCAGAGCGAAAGGAAAATAAATATAACAAACATCTTATGATTTAGCTATGCCTCTATATAGTTTTCTTTGAGACAAGGTCTCACTTTGTCATCCAGGATGGAGTGCAGTGGTGCAATCATGGCTCACTGCAGCTATGAACTCCCGGGCTCAAATGATCCTCCCATCTCAGCCTCCTGATTCTGGAGGTGGGGTGCAAACACTGGACCAAATTGAGGACTAGCTAAAACAGGGAAGAGGTGGAAGTACCTCTCCATAAAACATGCCCCCTAGTGCCATGCTCCCTGGTTAAGCCCCAACATTGGGGCTCACCTACCCTGTATAATTGGAGGCAGATTCTGACACAGAATCTAACATGGAGGGTGTTTATTAGGGATGGCTTTTAGGATGAATACCTGGGGAAGGGAGGGGTGTTCATTTAGGATGATGAACACCCCTCCCTTCCCTAGGTATTTGAGGCCATGAGTTTGAGACCAGCCTGGGCAACACAGCAAGACCTCATCTCAAATATTTTGTAGAGATGAGGTCTTGCTGTGTTGCCCAGGCTGGTCTCAAACTCATGGCCTCAAAGTGATCCTCCTACTTCGGCCTCCCAAAGTGCTGGAATTACAGGTGTGAGGCACTGTTCCTCTATCTTAACAAAATGCAGGCTTCTGTTGTCTATTCTTGTGCCCTTTTATTAATTTTGGGAAGGTGGTTTCAGGTGTGAGAAGGTTTGGTTTCTTTTAATGCCTTTCTCATTGGCTTATAGATGGCCATATTCTCTCTGTGCCTATCTGTTGTCTTCCCTCTGTATGTATCTGTGTCCATATTTTCTTTTTAAAACAAAAACATGCCAGGCGTGGCTCATGCCTATAATCCCAGCACTTTGAGAGGCCAAATGGGCTGATCACCTAAGGTCAGGAGTTCCAGACTGGCCTGGCCAACAGGGTGAAATCCCGTCTCTATTAAAAATACAAAAATTAGCTGGGTATGGTGGTGGGCACCTGTAGTTCCAGCTACTTGGGAGGCTGAGGCAGGAGAATTGCTTGAACCCAGAAGGCAGAGGTTGCAGTGAACAGAGATCATGCCATTGCACTCCAGGCTGGGCAACAACAGCAAAACTCCATCTCGAAAAAAAAAAGACAATGGTCAGAGGCCAGATGCAGTGGCATACGTCTGTAGTCCCAGCACTTTGGGAGGCCAAGGCGGACAAATCACTTGAGGCCAGGAGTTCGAGACCAGCCTGGCTAACATGACAAAACCCCGTTTCTACTACAAATACAAAAAAATTATCCAGGCATGGTGGTCCATGCCTGCAATCCCAGCTACTCAGGAGGATAAGGAACGAGACTTGTTTTTGCTCAGGAGGTGGAAACTGCAATGAGCTGAGTTGCCCCACTGCACTCCAGCCTGGACAACTGAGCAAGACTCTGGCTCAACAACAAAAAACACAACAGTCAGATTGTATCGGGCCCGCCCTAATGACCTCATTTTAACTCAATTACCTCTTTAAAGATCTTATTTCAAAAGGCAGTCCCGGGAGTTAGAACTTCAATGTGTCAGTCTGGGGAGGGACACGGTGCATTCCGTAACTGGACGCAAAGCTGCTAAACTGCTTTGCCAACCATCCCATAAAACGGGTCTTGGGTGCTTTGCCTGCAGGTGAGGGTCCCTGTATGTCAGGAGCTGGGTGGGCATGCAGCAGGCTGACTCCTTTTGGTGCTAGGGTTGCCCCCTTTCTCCCTGACAGGGACCTGGGAGCTGGCCCCTCCTCCTTCGTCTCCCTGGGAACCAGCCAGCGCCCGTGTGAGGTGCATTCCCGGGCAGCAGCCTAAGGATCATTTAGGTTGCCCCATGTTTGGCCATTGCCTTTACGATGCAAACTCCCAATCTTTTTCTAAACATTAGCTAGTTCATTAATTTTTTTTTTTTTGAGCTGGGGACTTACTCTGTCATCCAGGCTGGGGGACAGTGGCGTGATCATGGCTCACTGGAGCCTCTGTCTTTTGGGCTCAAACGATTCTTGTGCCTCAGCCTTGTAAGTAACTGGGATTAGAGGCCTGCTCCACCATTCCCAACTAATTTTTGTATTTTTAGTAGAGATGGGGTTTTGCCACATTGTCCAGACTGGTCTCGAACTACTGATCTCAAGAAATCCACCTGCTTTGGCCTCCCAAAGTGTTGGGATTACGGGTGTGAGCCACTGCGCCCAACCTTAATTAATTAATTAATTTTTTTAAGAGATGAGGTCTTGCTGTGTCACCCCAGCTGGAGTGCAGTGGGGCGATCATGGCTCACTGCAGCCCCAACCTCCTGGGCTCGTGATCCTCCCACCTCAGCCTCCCGAGTAGCTGGGACTACAGGCATGCACATGCCCAGCTTTGTACCACCATGCCCAGCTAATTTTTAAATATTTTGTAGAGAAGGAGTCTTGCTATATTGCCCAGGCTAAATTAAAAATTTTTTTTTGTAACAGTGGAGTCTCACTATGTTGCCCAGGCTGTCCTCAACCCCCTAGCCTCAAGCGATCTTCCTACCTCGGCCTTCCAGAGGGCTAGGATTTCAGGCATGAGGCACCACACCCAGCTGATTTTTTTTTCTAATTTTTTTGTAGAGCTGGGATCTTGCCACATTGCCCAGGCTGGGCAAACCTTCGTTCTAACAGAGCTTCCTGAACACAGCTGGCAGGCAAGCCCATGGCCCTGGCCTCTCTGAGGGATTGGTCAGGTGTGGCTAGGTAATTTGAACAATGAGGGCAGGTGTGGTGCTGGGGAGCTGGGCCTGAAGCTGGACACCCCCAACCTTGGGATGGCCCGATCCTGCTGGGGCTCAGGCCCTGGCACAGACCAAAGCCCAGAGCAGCTGCTGTGATTGAGCTGAGTGACTGTGGATGGGAGAACTTCTTCTGGGATGCAGGGCTTGGGGTCAGAGCAACAGAACTTTACCAGGCCTGCCCTGAGCTCGCCGTCTTCAGGAGCCTGGAGTCTTCCCACAGGATGAAAGCTAAGAGAGAGGCATACTGTGGACAAGGGCCCTGTGGGACAAGAGGACCCTTTCTGGCTAGAGGGTCAGGGTAGGCTCCCAGGAGGGGCATGGCTGCATCTGTGCCTGAGAGGGCGCTCTCTGGTGGCAGATAGAGGAGATTGCAGGCTGGGGGTCTAGAGATTCTAGACGGTCCAGGACCCCAGGACCTCGTGGGAGGGGCGTCAGGACGCGGACTTGCCAGGCATGTGCCTAATTGCCTGTAAGGAGGGAGGGAGGGAGGAAAGGAGAAGGTGGAGTCTGAGTGATTTGCTCCCGGTAAGGAAACGGAATTTAGAGGTGCTGGTCTCCAAGCTGGAGGAGCCAGTCGGGGTTGAATAGTGATGGATTCAGCTGGATTGGGCAGGTTGGAACTGTGTGTACTGCAGTGTCCCGTGGGACATGATGGGGTGTGACCACTGTCTAGGCAAGCAGCCAGGCACAGAGGTGACTCAACAGGGGGGCAGGACAGAGCTCAGCATGAGGAAATGGGGGCAGACTGTGTGGTTCTGGTGGAAAGGGAGGGCACTGGTGAGGCCTTGGGTCCTTGTGGAATTGCTTGAACCCAGGAGGTCAAGGCTGCAGTGAGCTATGATTGCTGCCTGGGCAGCAGAACAAGACTCCATCTCCCACGGCCCCCCCAAAAAAGCCCTGGCTCTGACTCAGGCTCAGGGCTCAAGTGTCCCTGGGAGGGAGGAGACCCATGAGATCAAATCCCAAAGCAAAGCTCAACTGGGAGCACTGGGGCTTGGGAGGCCAAGCCTGAGGCTGGGGTAGAGGTGGTGGAATGACTCCAGAGGCAGAGCTTGGACACCAGACCAAATTGAGGACTAGCTAAATAAAACAGGTCCAGGGCAGGAGCATCTTCCCATAAGACACGCCCATCAGTGCGCCCTGTCCATTTACCATTGCCATAGCAACAACCTCCGGAGTTACCACCCCTTTCCATGACGGCGACCAACAACCCTAAAGCTACCACCCTCATCTGGGAAGGTTATGCATAAACCACCCCTCAATTTGCATATAATTAAAAGTGGAGCTGGGCGTGGTGGCTCATGCCTGTAATCCCAAGGCGGGCGGATCATTTGAGGTCAGGAGTTTGACACCGGCCTAACCAATATGGTGAAACCCCGTTTCTACTAAAAGTACAAAAATTAGTTGGTTGTGGTGGCATGGGCCTGTAGTCCCAGCTACTGGGGGTGGCGTGGCGGGAGCTGAGACAGGAGAATCGTTTGAACCTGGGAGGCGGAGTCCAGCCTGGGTCACAGAGCGAGACTCCATCTCAAAAAAAAAAAAAAAAGGTGGATATAGATGTGAGTGCAGCCCCGCCTCTGACTGCTACGCTGGGCACACCACCTGGGGGCAGCCCTGCTCTGCAGGGCGCGGGACTCAGCTGCTGCTGTGACATGCCACTTCAGTCAAAGTTGCATCACCACCGGCTCGTCCTTGAATTCTTTCCTGGGGGAAGCTAAGAGCCCTCCCAGGCCAAGTCTCAATGTGGGGGCTCCCCTGTCCCGCATCACCAGGGCTATGGGGGGAAGAGGCTGCTTCAAGCAGCATCTCTTAGGGTGGCAGGCAGCCTCAGAGAGGGGCTGGCTGGTCACATTCGGAGATGGGCATGAACCTGGGGAGTGTCCTGAAGGTCCCTCTATCCCATCGTGACATGATTTCCTGAAATCACTTAGCACGAGTTTTCTCTGTTAACCCCCAATTAATTTGAGGGTTCAGCCAAGCCACAGAACCAAACACTTGGTGTGGTAAAAGTGCTGTGTGGGTAAGATTGCTCGTCCCTTTGGTGAAGTAGGCCTCTTATTGCAAGAAAAAGAGACTTGGGTTGGGGCGTGGTGGCTCACGCCCGTAATCCCAGCACTTTGGGAGGCTGAGGCAGGTGGATCACTTGAGATCAGGAATTCAAGATCAGCCTGGCCAACGTGGCGAAACCCTGTCTCTACTAAAAATACAAAAAATTAGCTCAGTGTGGTGGCGGGTGCCTGTAATCCGAGCTACTTGAGAAGCTGAGATAGGAAAATCACTTCAACTCAGAAGGTGGAGGCTGCAGCGAGCTGAGATCCCACCATTGCACTCCAGCCTGGGCCTCAAGAGGAAATTCCGTCTCAAGAGCTACAATAACAAAAGCAAAAAGGAAAGAAAGAAGGAAAGGGAGGGAGGGAGGGAAGGAAGGAAGGAAAGAAGGAAGGAGGGAGAGAGGGAAGGAGGGAAGGAAGGAGGGAGGGAAGGAAGGAAGGAGGGAGGGAAGGAAGGAGGGACGGAGGGAAGGAAGGAAGGAGGGAGAGAGGGAGGGAAGGAAGGAAGGCAAGAAGGAAAGAGGGAGGGAGGGAAGAAAGGAAGGAGGGAGAGAGGGAGGGAAGGAAGGAAAGAAGGAAAGAGGGAGGGAGGGAAGAAAGGAAGGAGGGAGAGAGGGAGGGAAGGAAGGAAAGAAGGAAAGAGGGAGGGAGGGAAGAAAAGAGGGAGAGAGGGAAGGAGAAAAGGAAGGAAGGAAGGAAGGAAGGAAGGAAGGAAGGAAAGCAAAGAGACTTGTGGTGGAGCAGATCTGTCCCCAAGGCCTTTGCTAGGAGTGAGTTTACAGTCTTGGACCCTCCCTGAGTGCTCCGCTTGGGAGAAGGAAAGGGAAATAAGAAAGGAACATTGCTGAGATGATGCCCAGAGATAATGCCAGTCCCTTGCCGTTCTGATGGAGGCTGCCAGGAGTGTGTTCGTTTCTCTGCAGTTCGAGGACTAGGCCTGACACATCTCAGTTCTGTCCTCCTGGGATAGTCCTTCCAGGAGGGCGGTGAAAGGGACATCCATCTCCTGCTGAGCGCCTTTCTGGGTGCAGGTATTCTACAGCTCGTAGAGCTCTGCTCACACACTGCTGTGCCCCGCATAGTCAGGGCAAGGTGTGCAGGTGGGCAGGGGCAGGATGACACCACCAGACAGAAGACAGAGGCAGGACACAGGGGTCCTAGGGGCAAGGCCGTGCGGGTCCCGGAACTGTGGGTACCCGGGGACGCACAGGCTTTAGAATTCCATCTGGAAAGGCCTGGGGCCCCCTTACCTTGCCTCTGCCTCCCTTCTTCATTGTTTTTGGCCAGGTTTTGATTTTTGGAAGCCATTTCCAGCCCATTTAAAGACCAAATGTTCTGGTGACGCTGATTCGAGGTATTTGGAAATGTTTCCAATTCACAACTCATTTCCCGATGGAAAGCCCTGACTGTGGTTCAGATGAGCTGGATGGTCTGTCCGTTCTAGAACTCTCGGGTGCATCAGAGGTGCTGGATGGTCTGTCCGTTCTAGAACTCTTGGGTGCATCAGAGGTGCTGGATGGTCTGTCCGTTCTAGAACTCTCGGGGTGCATCTCAGGATTCCATAGTGACCCATCCCAAGGAAAGTCTCACCTCTCTCTCTCTCTTTCTTCTGTGATGGAGTCCTGCTCCGTCACGCAGGCTGGAGCACAGTGTTGCGATATTGGCTCACTGCAACCTCCGCCTCCCAGGTTCAAGCAATTCTCCTGCCTCAGCCTCCCCAGTAGCACCTGCCACCAAGCCTGGCTAATTTTTGTATTTTTAGTAGATATGGGGTTTCACTATGTTAGCCAGGATGGTCTCGATCTCCTGACCTCGTGATCTGCCTGCCTTGGCCTCTCAAAGTGCTGGGATTACAGGCGCCCGCCACCACGCCCGGCCCAATTTTCCCTTTTATGGATCATGCTTTTGGTGGCAATTTTAAGATCTCTTTGTCTAGCCTAAGATCCTGAAGATCTTCTCCTGTTTTTTTTTTCTTTTTCTTTTTCTTTTTTTGAGACAGAGTCTCACCCTGTCAACCAGGCGGGGGTTACAGGCGTTAGCCACTGCACCCGGCTCACCTCTCTTTTTGGAAACACACTGAGTGCTTGAGCTAGAGCTGAGGCTTTCCAGTAGAATTGAAGGAAGGGCCCAGGCTCTGAAGTCTTCTACAGTTTTAGGACCTTTCCCCCCGCCTCCCACCACCCGGTAATTGGCAGAGGTGGAATTCATGTTTCTATTGGGTAGGTGGGATCCTGCCAGTCCTTGGTCAGGAGGACAAGACTCCCTTTCCAGCTCAGCCTCTGCTTTGAGCTGCAGCTATGGGCAATGGCGTTGAACTTTTTCCAGTCTTTTCCTGTTTACAAACTAGGACTGTCTTTAAGCTGTTATTAACATCACAGGGTTTGAGTATCCAGTTGATTAAGAATGATGCCTTGGGTTAGGTAACGCTTCATGATTTACACACCGCTGACTGCAGTGTGTTCATTTAGTCCTCATCATACATAACTTTTTTTTTTTTCTGAGATGGAGTCTCGATCTTGTTGCCCAAGCTGGAGTGCAGTGGTGCAATCTCAGCTCACCCCATCCTCCGCCTCACAGGTCCAACTGATTCTCCTCAGCCCACGGAGAAGCTGGGATTACTGCCAACATGCCCGGCTAATTGTTTCTGTTTTTAGTAGAGACAGGTTTTTGCCATGTTGGCCAGGCTGGTCTCGAACTCCTGACTTCACGGGATCCTCCCGCCTCAGCCTCCCAAAGTACGGGGTTTACAGGCATGAGCCACTGAGCAGGCCTCATCGCAACTGTAAGAGGTAGATTTTTACATATAACTGGGGCTCAGAGAAGGGACATCACTCCGCCTGAGTCATACGGCAGGTTTTAAACTAGGTCTCCTGGTGCCTGTGAGGAGGGGGCTCCACTTTTCACTGCTTTTCCCTTTTCTTCCATGTCTTTGTTTTGTTTTATTTGGTTTTTTTGAGACAGTCTGGCTGTCACCCAGGCCAACTTTCAATTTCTAGGTTATGGGGATAGGAGGAGGAGGTGGGGGCACCTTGACCTGATCCCATATTGTTTGCGTGCGGCCCTTTCTCCTCCTCCTTTCCACTGCCCAAGCTCACAGCCCCTCACCTCCTGTACTCTGAAGGCATCTATTCCCTACCCTGGCAGGGCACAGGTCTTCCTTTCTCCTGGCTCCTCCCCTTCCTTCTGGCTCCTCCCCTTCCTTCCTGGCTCCTCCCCTTCCTTCCTGGCTCCTCCCCTTCCATCAGACTTCTGGCTCTTTCTCTCTCTCCCTCTGGCTCTTTCTCCCTCCTTCCCTCTCTTTCTCTCTTGCTTTCTCTCTCTCCTGGCTCTTTTCCTCCCTCTGTCCCTCTCTCTCTTTCTCTCTCTAGCTATTTCCCTCCCTCCCTCCTTCTCTCCCTTCCTCCCTCTATCCCTTCCTTCCTTCCTTGCTCCCTTCCTCCCTCCCTCCTCCTCTCCCTCTCTCTTTTTCCTTTCTCTCTCTCCTTCCTCCCTCCCCCCTTTCCTTTCCTTTCCCTTCCCTTCCCTCCTCACCCCCTTTCTTCAGGGTTTCACTCTGCTGGCCAGGCTGGAGTGCAGTGGCGCCATCATAGCCACTATGAACCTGGGCTCAAGCCATCCCCCTTGCCTCAGCCTCCTGAGTAGTTGGGCCGACATGTGTGCACCACCGTGCCTGGGCCAATTTAAAAATTTTATTTTGTAGAGGCCGGGTCTCACTATGTTGCTCAGGCTGATCTTGAACTCCTGGGCTCAAGAGATCCTCCTGCCTCAACCTTCCAAAGTGCTGGGATGACAAGTGTGAGCCACCTGGCCCAGCCACTTCTCATTGCAGGCAAGTCTCTAGACACATCGTGATCTCTCTCTGCCCTGTGCCTGTCACACTGCTGTCTCCTCTGCTGGCTTCGTCCCCTCTCACGGCCCCCACACATTGGTCGGTTGGTCGCTTGGCTAACTTATCTTGCAGTTCTCAGCTGGTGGCCTTAGGACCTGTAGCGTTCCTGAATTTCAGCACGTGGTGGTGGAACCTATCACCTGCTGTTCCTAGAATCTGTGTCGTCTCCTCTCCTCTCCCCACCAGGGTGGATTTCCATGCACAGGGCTGAACCTTTTTTTTTTGAGATGGAGCCTTACTCTGTCGCCAGGCTGGAGTGCAGTGGCACAATCTCGGCTCACTGCAACCTCCGCCTGGGTTCAAGCGATTCTTCCGCCTCAGCCTCCCGAGTAGCTGGGACCACAGGCGTGTGCCACCATGCCCGGCTAATTTTTGTATTTTTTTGGTAGAGATGGGGTTTCACCATGGCCAGGGTGGTCTTGATCTCTTGATCTCGTGATCTGCCCGCCTCGGCCTCCCAAAATGCTGGGATTACAGGCGTGAGCCACCGCACCCAGCCTTTTTTTTTTTTTTGAGACAGAATCTTGCTCTGTGGCCCAGGCTGGAGTGCAGTGGTGTGATCTTGGCTCACTGCAACCTCCACCTCCCGGGTTAAAGTGAGTCTCCTGTCTCAACTTCCCAAGTAGCTGGGACTACAGGCGCACGCCACCATGCCTGACTAATTTTTTGTATTTTTTTTTCTTTTTACTACTTCAGTTTTCTGTGGAATTTTTTTGTATTTTCAGTAGAGATGGGGTTTCACTGTGTTAGCCAGGATGGTTTTGATCTCCTGTCTAGGTGGTCTGCCCACCTCGGCCTCCCAGAGTGCTGGGATTGCAGGTGTGAGCCACTGCGCCTGGCAAGGACTGAGTCTTTTTCACCAATATCGCAGAGAGGTCAATAATTGAAATGATGGCTTGGTGGCCAAGGGTTGCTAGTGTTCTCTCTTCCCCTCAGACCATGACAAAGGGTCTCAGTGGGCCTCTCATCTAAGAGAACAAGCCCCCATCCCAGGTTTGCAGGGGCCCCTCCCTGTCCAGCATGACCTCCTGACCCGAAGTTGGCACCTCTGGGAACAGGCAGGGCTCACGTGACTGCTGCTCTCTCCACAGGCACTGGTGCCATCACACGGTGACAAGGACGGTGTCCTGCCAGGTGCAGAATGGCTCGGAGACGGTGGTCCAGCGTGTGTACCAGAGCTGCCGGTGGCCGGGGCCCTGCGCCAACCTCGTGAGGTAAAGGCTGCTGGGCCAGCCCGCTCTGCCCTTCCCTCCCGTTCCCTTGGACAAACCCAGTCCCAGCACAGCTCTGGGAGAGGCTGGGCTGTGCTCACAGACAGAGGATGAACATGCATTTATGGAGCACCTTCTGTATACAGGGCATGGGGGTATGTGTGTGCAAAGATGTCAGGGACGTGCTCCCCACCGCCACAGAACCTCACAACCCAGTGGGTGCTTGACAGGCAGATCCCCACAGATGAGCGGGGTAAGGGGACCCAGGTCCGGGAAGGGCCAGGTGGGGCTGAAGAGGGAACCAGCCAGCCTCGCAGCTCCAGGCTGGAAGGAGGAGGTCATTGTAATGACCTTGAAAATCCAGTCTGCCTTTGCCCCGGCCCTCACAGGCCTCACCCCGGCAGCACCGCCCCACTCACCAGGCCTGTCCCACTCACTGGCTCTGCCTGTCACGGGACTGCCCTTCACCAGGACTGCCCCTCATCAGCCTCACCCCTGACCAGCCCCACCCTCTCACCAGCCCCACCCAACAGCCCCACCCCTCACCAGCCCCACCCTCTCACCAGCCCCACCCCTCACCAGCCCCACCCTCTCGCCAGCCCCACCCCTCACCAGCCCCACCCTCTCACGTGTCCTACCCCTCACCAGCCCCACCCCTCACCAGCCCCACCCCTCACCAGCCCCACCCTCTCACGTGTCCTACCCCTCACCAG
>CM052649.1:177162493-177172885 GCA_028533165.1 Leontopithecus rosalia
TCTTTTCCCTTCCTCCTCCTCTTCACGCCCTGCTCAGCTCCAGGGACTGGCTTCCCCATACCACTCTCCCCACAGCCTGCCCAGCCTGGGACCTCTACCCCAAGCACCGTGGAGCCACTGTCCTTAAACTCTGAATCCCTTCCCCTCCTTTGTGCCCTCCCTAACGGGACATTTTGCATGGGTCCGGGTTCTCCAGAGAAACAGAACCAATAGGACGGGTTGAGGGAGAGTGGGAGAGAGATTGAAATGGTAACACACGGACTTAACTGTGTGATTGTGGAGACTGGCGATTATCTCAAACTTGCAGGGGGCGCTGGCTGGCTGAGACCCGGGGGAGAGAGCTGATGTTGAGGCTTGAGGTGGGAGGCCAGCTGTGGTCAAATGCTTTCTTCCTCCGGGGAAGTCAGGCTTTTTCTTTAAGTCTTCGACTGATTGGACAAGGCCCACCCACATTATAGCAGGCAACCTGCTTTACTACAAGTCTATTGACTTAAATTAATCTTAGCCAGGAGGGCTGGCTCATGCCTGTAATCCCAGCACTTTGGGAGGCGGAGGCGGGAGGATCACAAGGTCAGGAGTTCGAGATCAGCCTGACCAACATAGTGAAACCCCATCTCTGCTGAAAATGCAAAAATCACCAGGTGTGGTGGCGGGTGCCTGTAATCCCAGCTCCTGGGAGGCTGAGGCAAGAGAATTACTTGAATCCAGGAGGTGGAGATTGCCATGAGCTGAGATTGCGCCACTGTACTCCAGCCTGGGCAACAGAGTGAGAATCCATCTTAAAAAAGAAAAAAATTACTGTTTTGAGTTTTCCAAGAGGAATTGTATTAAAAAAAAAAAAGAAAAAAAATTGCCAAGTCTCATGACTGGTGATGTTAACGCTGATCGCTTGCTTACGATGGCATCTGCCAGGTTTCTCCACCGTCGGTAATAATCTTGCCCTTTGTCGTTTACATGTATGTTGTGGGGAGACATTTTAAACCTGTATGAATATCCTGTTTCTCCTCATACTGTCGTCTTGCTTGCAACAGTCAATACTGCAGTGTTTGCCAAAATGGTGGTTTTCTATTTTCATCCTTTTTTTTTTTGAGACGGAGTCTCACTCTGTCACCCAGGCTGGAGTGCAGTGGCGTGATCTCAGCTCACTGCAACCACCACCTCCCAGGTTCAAGCGATTCTCCGAATAGCTAGGATTATAGGTGGGTGCCACTACGCCCAGCTAATTTTTTATCTTTTTGGTAGAGTCAGGATTTCGCGATGTTGGCTGGCTGGTCTTGAACTCCTGACCTCATGATCCGCCCGCTTCAGCCTCCCAAAGTGCTGGGATTACAGGCGTGAGCCACCGTGCCTGGCTTCATCCTTTTTTAATAGAAGTTCTTCAGTTGGGACCCCGATTGTATACAGGTGTTTTGGTACAGGTCGTTCTGCAAGGGGAATGGTTAGGTCTATGGAATGTCATTCATTTAAAGTTTTATAAGAAAGAGCTGCTTTTAAATGCTGTGCTAGAGAGCTGGCCAGAAGGTCCACAGTGGAAAAAAAATGCTTCTTCCTTTTCAGCAGAGGGTATAGACACTCCCTAACCCCTGCCTTCCCTACTCCCCCAAGAGCTAAATTCCAAGACCCTCCTGCCTTTCTCATCAGCAGGGAGTTTCAGATTACCAGGTCATGGCCTCTTGGTTTGGAAACAGTTTCTGAGAAGAAAAGTCTTTGAAGTCTGATCTGTCTGTGACCCTGACAGGCAGGGCTTTAGCTCAAAGCTCTGTTGGAGAAGTGGATGTTCTACTCTTTTTTTTTTTTTTTTTTTTTTTTTTTAGAGACAGGATCTGGCTCTGCTGCCCAGGCTGGAGTGCAGTGTGTAATCATGGCTCACCGCAGCCTCCAATTTCTGGGCTGAAGTGATCCTCCTGTGCCAGCCTGAGTAGCTGGGACTACAGGCATGTGCCACCACGTCTCACTAATTTTTTTTTCTTTTTTTGGAAGGGACAAGGGTCTCTCCATGTTGCCCAGGCTGGTCTTGAACTCCTGTCTTCAAGAGATCCTCCTGCCTCAGCCTCCCAAAGTGCTGGGATTACAGGTGTGAGCCGCCATGCCTGGCCTCAACGAGTTGAAGTTTGTTACACTTTCAAAATACAATATCATGGCTGGGTGCAGTGGCTAATGCCTGCAATCCCAGCACTTCGGAAGGCCGAGGCAGGCGGATCACCTGAGGACAGGAGTTTGAGACCAGTCTGGCCAATACGGCAAAACCCTGTCTCTACTAAAAATACAAAAATTAGCTGGATGTGGTGGTGGGTGCCTGTAATCCCAGCGACTCAGGAGGCTGACGCAGGGAGAATCACTTGAACCCGGGAAGTGGAGGTTGCAATGAGCCAAGATCATGCCACTGCACTCCAGCCTGGCTGACAGAGTGAGACTTTGTCTCAAAAAAAAAAAAAGAAAAGGAGGAAAATACGATAACACACCTGTAAGAAAGCTGGACAAGGTAGCCCCTGAATCACTGAGCTGGACTGAAAAATTTTCAAGTGATCATTAATGTTGCACATGTGTTCTCTCCTTTACCACTTAAGTAATTACCTGAACAATGTTTCAGAAGCACTGGGGCCCTCAGCTTGGGTGTGAACTGGCTTCCCAGGGAGTTCTTCTCACCCACTCCTGGGGTTAGGAGGTGAAACCAGAACATTCGGTCAGGACTGACATGCATTTGTCATGAGTCTCCCCTTTGCCTGCAAAATCTAACGACTGGAAACCTTGCTAATTAAAACAATTTAGAGAGTGGCAGTGACTCACACCTGTAGTCCTAGCTACCTGGGAGGCTGAGGCAGGAGGATTGCCTGACACCAGGAGTTCGAGACCAGCCTGGGCAACACAGTGAGACCCCAATCTTTACAAACTTTTAAAAAACATTAGCTACTTGGGAAGCCCAGGTGGGAGGATCACTTGAGCCCAGGAGTTGGGGGTTGTAGTGAGCTGTGATTGTGCGGAGCCTGGGTGACAGAGTGAGACCCTGTCTGGAAATAAATAAATACATACAATAATAAAACTTATTTTCATCCTTTTAAAGAAATTCCTTATTGCTGATCTTAATTATCATCATTATTGCTGTTGTTATAAATTACTAGAGAAGGGGCCAGGTGTGGTGGCTC
Source organism: Leontopithecus rosalia (assembly GCA_028533165.1). Lineage (NCBI taxonomy): Eukaryota > Metazoa > Chordata > Mammalia > Primates > Cebidae > Leontopithecus > Leontopithecus rosalia. Next base: position 177,165,637 of record CM052649.1, read on the forward strand.
ATGCCTGTAATCCCAGCACTTTGGGAGGCCAAGGAGGGTGGATCACCTGAGGTCAGGAGTTTAAGACCAGCCTGGCCAACATGGTGAAATCCCATCTACACTAAAAAATACAAAAATTAGCCAGGTGTGGTGACGCACATCTGTAATCCCAGCTACCCAGGAGGCTGAGGCAGGAGAATCGCTTGAACCTGGGAAGCGGAGGTCGCAGTGTGAGCCAAGATCATGTCATTGCACTCCAGCCTGGGCAACAGAGCGAGACCCCATCTCAGTAATATAATAATAATACTGTAGTAGGGAAGGCAGGATTAACACACTTTTCTTTCTCACTAGTAACTCATAAATGAGCTAGAATTGGGCGCACGCGCTCTGTCTGTGGCCTCGGGCTGCTGTCTGGGCAGGGAGAGGCAGGGTGACAGCAGTTTGCAGCATTACCCTTGGGTTACCTGGGGTTCCATGTGCATTCCCGGCTCAGGTCCTGGTTTTGCTGGCCTTGCCTATAGGAGGCGTCTGGTTTGTGGCAGCTGTCTCACTGGTTTCCCCACTCCCCACTCCGCTCTGCTCTAGCTCCTTCTCTCCACAGAAGCCAGAGGGATTATTTTATTTTATTCATTTGGATCAGGGTCTCCCTTTGTCCTGACCCCGGCGGGAGTGCAGTGGTGTGCTCAGAGCTCACTGCAGCCTTGAACTCCCGGGCTCGAGCAGTCCTTCTGCCTCAGCTTCCTGAGTAGCTGGGACTACCGGCTCACACCATCATGCCCAGTTAATTAAAACATATTTTTTCCTTTTGTAGAGATGGGGTCTCCCTATGTTGCTCAGGGTGATCTCAAGCCCCTAGCCTCAAGTCATTGTCCTGCCTCGGCCTCCCAAAATATTATTACAGGAGTGAGTCATGTAATCTGGGGTAGCCCTGCCCTGCCAGAAAGGGATCTTTTAAAATCCCAAGTCAGGCCTGGGCCTGGTGGCTCATGCCTGTAATCCTAACACTTTGGGAGGCTGAGGCAGGTGGATCACCTGAGGTCAGGAGTTTGAGACCAGCCTGGCCAACATGCTGAAACCCCATCTCTACTAAAAATACAAAAAATTAGGCAGGTGTGGTGGTGCACACCTGTAATCCCAGCTACTCGGGAGGCTGAGGCAGGAGAATCACTTGAACCCAGAAGGTAGGGGCTGCAGTGAGCCAAGACTCCACCTCAAAAAAAAATTAAAAAATGAAATAAAATTCCAAGTCAGAGCGTGTCTCTCCCATGCTCCAAACCTTCCAGGATCTCCCCTATCAGTGAAGTCCATACCCCTTTCTGTGATTGACTGAGGTCTAACATCATGTGGACCCTGTCCCCTTCCTGACCCCAAAGCCTAGTCACTGCCTTGCTCCCTGGACTCTGGCCCCACAGGCCTCTGTTCCTCCTCGGGGTCTTCACGTTTACCGTCCTGCTGCCTGGACCATTTTCACCCCAGAGATGGGAACGGCTGGGTCTCACCTGATTCCGTTCTCTGATCATAGTCTGTCTTCCCTGAGTCCCTGCCCTCCCGTGGTCACTCTTCAGCCTCTCAACTTGCTCTGTCTTATTGTTAACCCTTGTCACTTTCTGCAATGCAGGTTCATTCCACGGCCGGATGGCTCGGTGTCTGCCCTCTCCGCTAGCCTGGGAGCCTGAGGAGGGCGGGGACTGTCTCATTGGCTGCGGTGTTTCCAATACGTGGTTTGTGGGAGCTCAAGCAGCATAACTGAATTTATGGTTGGGTCAGGGGGATGAAATCAGACCAGAGATGTCAGAGAACATTGGGTTTTGTTTTAGAGGGAGTGTTACTCTGCCCCCAGGCTGGAGTGCAGTGACGCCACCTCGGCTCACTGCAGCCTCTGTGTCCCAAGTTCAATCGATCCTCCCACTTCAGCCTCCCAAGTAGCTGAGACTACAGGTGTGCCTCACCACACCTAGCTAATTTTTTTTTTCTGTGTATTTAGTGGAAATGAGGTTTCCCCATGTCGGCCAGGCTAGTCTCGAACTCCTGACTTCAAATGATCGGCCTCCCTCAGCCTCCCAAAGTGCTGGGATTGCAGGTGTGAGCCACCATGCCTGTCCCCCAGTGCTTCTTAGCATAATCTTTTTTTTTGAGATGGAGTGGCCCAGGCTGAAGAGTAGTGGCAGTACCTTGGCTCACTGCGACCTCTGCCTCCCGGGTTCAAGCGATCGTCCCACGCCAGCCTCCTGAGTAACACCACCACACCTGGCTGATTTTTGTATTTTCAGTAGAAACTAGGTTTACCATGTTGGCCAGGCTGGTCTCAGACTCCTGACCTCAAGTGACCCACCTGTCTGAGACTCCCAAAGTGCTGAGATTACAGGCCTGAGCCACTGCACCTGGCCAGCATAATTTTTTAGCATAGTTTTTCAGTTTTCTTAAGAGTCTGCTTGTTGCAAGAGTCTGCGGAGCAGAGCTTGGGTGGGAGGATCTCTAAAGGTTCCTGGGAGCACTCTTAGGCAGGGTCTGTCTTCTGCACCATGACCTTCCTCAGGGTCACAGAAGGGCAGCAACAGCTCCAGGCATCACGTCTCACACAACAGTGTCCTCCAAAAGAGGGGAAGAAGATGGGACACAATTTGCTTTTTTTTTTTTTTTTTTTTTTTGGATGGAGTCTCACTCTGTCGCCAGGCTGGAGTACAGTGGTGCAATCTCGGCTCACTGCAACTTCTGCCTTCTGCGTTTGTGTGATTCTCCTGCCTCAGCCTCCCGAGTAGCTGGGACTACAGGTGTGTACCACCATGCCTAGTTAGTTTTTGCATTGTTAGTAGAGATGGGGTTTCACTATGTTGGCCAGGATGGTCTCGATCTCTTGACCTCATGATCTGCCTGCCTCAGCCTCCCAAAGTGCTGGGATTACAGGCTCCTGGCCCACAGTTTTCTCCTAGCAGAGAGGACAGCCTTTTCCAGAACCCCCATGCTGGAAAGAAGCATCAGACTTCCCTGATGTCTCATTGGCCATGATTTTTCCTCTGAGCCTCAGTTTCCCCAATGCTAAATGGTGGGGATAGAAGGCTGCCTCAAGAAGTTATTGGAAAGGGATGTGAGATTTGCAGGGGAACGTCCTGCACTGAGCCTGTTTGTAATAAGAACCCTGGGAATGCAGGCAGAGGCCAAGGCATGGGTAAGCTATGAAGGGAATCAGAAGCAGATCCCAGCAGGTTGCCTGGAGGCAGCTCCCAGCGGGCACTTCCTGCCTAGGCATGCTTTGATCTTGTATTCCGCTCACTGAGGTTAAGGTGGCAAGCCCCAGCTGGGCCCCCTGTGGCTACCTTGTGTTGTACTCTGTTGCTTACTATCCTTTCTGCTCAGTGTGTCTTGCTGCATTTCACCCCCAGCATCTACATAGAAGTTTGCAAACGTGTGTATTTCTTGTCTGTTCCTCCTCAGCATTTTCTTATATATTTATTTGTAAGAGACGGAGCCTCACTCTTTCGCCCAGGCTGTATTGCAGTGGCACAATCTTGGCTCACTGTGACCTCGAATGCCTGGGCTCAAGCGATCCTTGTGCCTCAGCCTCCCAAGTAGCTGGGTGCCATGATGGATGGGTGCCATATACCTGACTAATTAAAGAAAATTCTGTTTTTTGTAGAGATGAAATCTTGCTTTGTTGTCCAGGCTGGTCTTGAACGCCTGGCCTCAAGTGACCCTTCCACCTCAGCCTCCTGAGTAGCCGGGACTACAGGTGTGTGCCACCACACCTGGTTAATTAAAACATTTTTTTGGCTGGGTATGCTGGCTCACTCCTGTAATCTCAGCACTTTGGGAGGCCCAGGTGTGGGGATCACTTGAGGTCAGGAGTTCCAGACCAGCCTGGAAAACATGGTAAAACCCCATTTCTACTAATAATACAAAAATTAGCCAGGTGTGGTGGCAGGCACCTGTAATCCCAGCTACTCAGGAGGCTGAGGCATGAGAATCGCGAGAACCCGGGCGGTGGAGATTGCAGTGAGCTGAGAGATCTCTCACGCCACTGTTCGCCAGCCTGGGTGACAGAGTGAAACTGTTTCTCAAAAAATAAAAAAACTGAAAATTATTATTTGTTTTAGATGTGAGGTCTTGCTTTGTTGCTGAGGCTGATCTTGAACTCCTGGCCTCAAGTGATCCTCCCACCTCGGCTTCCCAAAGTGCTGGGATTACAGGTGTGAGCCACCGCACCTGGATCTCCTCACCATTTTCAGGAGGTATAGGGGACCCGATTCTGGTTCCCTTCAGCCTTTGGAGTATTTTGGATGCTTTCATTTGTGTTGACTCAAAACTTTTGGGGGAAAACAGAATGGAGTCTGCTCCTCCTGGTGTGACTAATATAAACCGCCTCTCCTGGTTCCCCTCTTCCTGTGACACATTCCTTTCTCCATTTTACACGTGTGTGATCTCTGGGCATGAGTATATTCTAGACTCATACAAGAAAGAGAAAGGGAAAAGCATCTTCCAAATTGTTCCCCAGACAGTTTTGGGAGTTGGAGGTGTCAGCTTAATAAACAGAGAGAAGCTCTCTGGAAGAAATGAGAGCCGGGGCAACACAGTGAGACCCTGTCTCTAAAAAATGTAAGAATTAGCCAGGTGTGGTGGTGCATACCTGTAGTTCCAGCCACTCAGGAGGCTGAGGTGGGAGAATGGCTTGAACCTGGGAGGTCTGAGGCTCACAGGCAGTGAGCTATGATTGTGTCACTGCACTGCAGCCTGGGCAACACAGTGAGACCCTATCTCCAACAAAAATAGCCAAGGAAATGATATTTATTTGGGAATGGGCATTGAAACAGGAGTATGCATGCATAGAAAATGATGTGGGTATTCAGGGAGGTAAAGGAAGATCAGGGTTTTTAAAGGAAAAATGAGAATTAGATAATTGTTTTGAATCAATTATCCTGGTCTACAAGTATCAAAAAACAAGGGCGGTGCCTGTTCAAGACTGGACAGGTGGTTGCTGGGTAGATGTAAATATATTTTTGCGTGTGTGTGAGGTGGTGGTGGGCTTTGTGTAAGGTTATGGTTTTTGCAGTCTTCTGTGGTTGGGGGGTGTGTGTGTGTGTGTGTGTGTGTGTGTGTGTGTGTGTGTTGAGACAGAATCTTGTTATGTTGCTCAGACTGGTCTCCAACTCAAGCAGTCCTCCTGCCTTGGCCTCTCAAAGTCTGAGGATTACAGGCATGAGCCGCCGCACCTGGACTGCAAATAATTTTATCGCATTCCCTGGCGTGTCTTTTCATTCTCGAAACAGTCTTTTGCAGAGAAGTTTTTACTTTTGATGCAGTCTAATTATTTATCAATATTCCATTTTTTGTTTGTTTGTTTGAAACGAAGTCTTGCTCTGTCGCCCAGGCTGGAGCGTGGTGGCGCGATCTTGGCTCACTGCAACCTCCACCTCCTGGGTTCAAGCCATTCTCCTGCCTCAGCCTCCCAAGTTGCTGGGACTACAGGCATGTGTCACCACCCCTGGCTAATTTTTTGTATTTTTAGTAGAGACGGGGTTTCACCATGTTGGCCAGGATAGTCTCGATCTTCTGACCTTATGATCCACCCGTCTTGTCCTCCCAAAGTGCTGGGATTACAGGCGTGAGCCACAGCACACGGCCCAATTTTCCCTTTTATGGATCATGCTTTTGGTGGCAATTTAAAGATCTCTTTGGCTAGACTTAGATACTAAAGATCTTCCCCTGTTTTCTTGTTTTGTTTTTTTTTGAGATGGAGTCTCACCCTTTCGCTCAGGCTGGAGTGCAGTGGCGCGATCTTGGCTCACTGCAACCTCTGCCTCCAGGTTCAAGCAATTCTTCTGTCTCAGCCTCCTGAGTAGCCGAGATTACAGGCACCTGCTACCATGATTGCTAATTTTTGTATTTTTAGTATAGACGGGGTTTCATGATGTTAGCCAGGCTGGTCTCGAACTCCTGATCTTAAGTGACCCATCCACCTCGGCCTCCCAAAATGCTGGGATTATAGGCGAGAGCCACCGGGCCTGCTCTGTTTTTTTTTTCTTCTGAAAGTTTTATTGTTTTCTGTTTCACATTTAAGTTCATCATACATTTTGAGATTTTTTGCATAAGGTGTGAGGTTTAGGTTGAAGTTATTTTTCTGGCCCATGGATGTCTCACTGTTCTAGCACCATTTGTTGCTAGAACATCTCGTTTATCAAACTGCTATTATATCTTTCTCAAAAATCATTTGGATGTATTTCTTTTTCCTTTCTATGTTCTGCTAATACCACACAATACTGATTATTATGGCTAAATAATATTTCGTGAAATCAGACAGGTTGATTTTTCCCACTTTATTTTTTTTTCTTTTCTTTTTTTTTTGAGACAGGTTTTGTTCTGTCGCCCAGACTGGAGTGCAGTGGTGCACTCTTAGCTCACTGCAGCCTTGACTTCTTGGGCTCAGGTGATCCTCCTGCCTCAGCCTCCTGAGTAGCTGAGACTACAGGCGCATGCCACTATGCTCAGATAATTAAAAAAAAAATTTTTTTTTATAGAGATAGAATTTTGCTACCTTGCCCTGGTTCATCTCAAACTCCTGGCCTCAAACAGTCCTCCTGCCTTTGTCTCCCAAAGTGCTGCAGCTACAGGAGTAAGCCACATGCTCAGCCTCCAAAATTGTTTTAGCTCTTAGAGTTCCCTTTTCTTTCCATATAAATTTTAGAATAATCTTGTCTATGTCTACCAAAAGTCTTGATGGGATTTATTTTAATAGGAATTGCATTTAACCTATTTGGGGAGAATGGATATTTTTCGGTGGGGAGTCTTCCAGTCTAAGAACTTGGTGTATCTCTCCATTCACTTAGATCTGTTTTTATTTCTTCCAGCTTTCTTCCCTGGTTTCTTTGATATCCTGCAGTTTTGGGTATGCAAATCTTATACTTATTTTGTAAGATTCGCACCAAATTATTTCATTTTCTGAGTGATTGTCAGTAGTATTTTTTTTGATAAAATTTGTGAAGTTGTATTTTTAATTTCTATGTCCATGTGTTCCCTGCTAGTTTATAAAAACACAATTGGTCTTTAGATATTATCTCAGGCCAGGCGCGGTGGCTCACACCTGTAATCCCAGCACTTTGGGAGGCTGAGGTGGGTGGATCACGAGGTCAAGAGATCGAGACCATCCTGGTCAACATGGTGAAACCCCGTCTCTACTAAAAATACAAAAAATTAGCTGGGCATGGTGGCGCGTGCCTGTAATCCCAGCTACTCGGGAGGCTGAGGCAGGAGAATTGCCTGAACCCAGGAGGCGGAGGTT
>CM052649.1:177172985-177195579 GCA_028533165.1 Leontopithecus rosalia
GAAATTGATCTCGTATCCTGTAATGTTGCTGATCTCACTGGTTCTGGAAGGCTTTGTGGACTCCCTGAGATTTGCTATGAAGGCATCATGTCATTTGCCAATAGAGACTGTCTTATTTCTCCTTTTTGATCTATATGCCTTTAATTTAATTTTATTTTATTTGAGACAGAGCCTCACTCTGTTGCCCAGGCTGGAGTGCAGTGGTGCGATCTCAGCTCACTGCAACCTTTACCTCCTGGGTTCAAGCGATTCTCCTGCCTCAGCAGTAGCTGGGATTACAGGTGCCCACCACCATGTCTGCTAATTTTTCTTTTGTATTTTTAGTAGAGATGGGGTTTTGCCATGTTGGCCAGGCTGGTCTTAAATTCCTGGCCTCAAGGGATCTGCCCGCCTCGGCCTCCCAAAGTGCTGGGATTACAGGTGTGAGCCGCTGCGCCCAGCCTGTATGCCTTTTATTTTCTTTTCTTTTCTTGCCTTTATACTAGCTAGACTTCTAGCACTAAGATGAATCAGAGTAGTGAGTGGAGGGAATGCTTTGCTCCCAATAAAACATTTTACTACTAAATATGATATTAAGTGTAAGGTTTTTATTTTTTCTGAGACAGAGTTTTGCTCCTGTTGCCCAGGCTGGAATGCAATGGCATGATCTCAGCTCACCACAACCTCTGCCTCCCAGGTTCAAGCAATTCTCCTGCCTCAGCCTCCCGAGTTGCTGGGATTACAAGATGTGTCATCATGCCTGGCTAATTTTCTATTTTTAGTAGAGACAGAGTTTCTCCATGTTGGTCAGGCTGGTCTCAAACTCCTGACTTCAGGTGATCCGCATGCCTCAGTCCCCCAAAGTGCTAGGATTACTGGTGTAAGTCACCACGCCCAGCCTTCATTTTTTTTTTTGAGACAAGGTCTCTCTCTTTTGCCCAGGCTGGAGTGCAATGGCGCGATCTCAGCTCACCGCAACCTCCGCCTCCTGGGTTCAGGCAATTCTCCTGCCTCGGCCTCCTGAGTAGCTGGGATTACAGGCACGCGCCACCACGCCCAGCTAATTTTTTGTATTTTTAGTAGAGACAGGGTTTCACCATGTTGACCAGCATGGTCTCGATCTCTTGACCTCGTGATCCACCCGCCTTGGCCTCCCAAAGTGCTGGGATTATAGGCTTGAGCCACAGCGCCTGGTCCTGTAAGTCTTTTTCTTTTTAAATCACAGGTGTTGGAATTTTGTCAGCTACTTTCCTTGCATTGATTGATATGATCCTGAGATTTTTTTTCCTTAGGCTCTTAATATGATGACTACATTGAGTAACTCTCAAATATTGAAGCAATGTTGCTACCCTGGAATAAACTCTACTGGGTGATAATTTTGTGTTTGTTTTAGGTCTCATTTTGTTGCCCATGCTGGAGTGCAGTGGTGTGATCACGGCTCACTGCAGCCTCGACCTCCTGAGCTCAAGCCATCCTCCTGCCTCAGCCTCCCCAGTAGCTGGGACAAGTGTACACCACCATGCTTGGCTAATTTTATAATTTTTTTTAATAGCGATGAGGTCTTGCTTTGTTGCCTAGGCTGGTCTTGAACTCCTGAACTCAAGCGATTCTCTTACCTTGGCCTCCTGAAGTGCTGGGATTGCAGTCATAAGCCACCACACCCGGCCTGATTTAGATTTTGAAGAGATCGATAGCTTCTGCTGGAAGAATGGACATTGTCTGGGCGTGAGATGATGGTGATTCATGCTAGGGGGATACCTGAGGACATAAAGAGAAGTGGTGGATCCAAGAGGTATTTTGGAAGTTGAGATGACAGGAATATCATGTCCCTTAATGGCAGGGAGCAGTCAGGGACTACCCTAAGTTCCTGGCTTGAGCAGCTGGCCGGCAGGGCGTGCCATTTATCGAGATGGGGACACTGGGAGGAAGCCAGGCCTGAGAGGCAGGAGCCAGCAGTTGGGCTTCAGCTGAGTTGAGTTGCCTGCGAGACATCCAGAGGGAAGGATATCAACCTCAAGCAGGAGGCTGAGTCCCAGGAAGAAGTCAGAGCGAGAGGCAGACCATATCTCAGAGATCCCAATATGCCATTGGCAGTAAGAAGTGCATTCTTTTATTATGATTAAGAATGCCACTGGGCCAGGTGCAGTGGTTCATGCCTGTAATCCCAGCACTTTGGGAGGCTGAGGTGGGCGGATCACCTGAGGTCGGAAGTTCAAGACCAGCCTCACCAACATGGTGAAACCCTGCCTCTACTAAAAATACAGTAGCCAGGTGTGATGGTGGGTGCCTGTAATCCCAGCTACTTGGGAGGCTGAGGCAGGAGAATAGCTTGAACCTGGGAGACAAAGGTTGCGGTGAGTCGAGATCTCGGCACTGTACTCCAGCCTGGGCAACAAGAGCAAAACTCCATCTCAAAAAAAAAAAAAAAATGCTGCTGGGTCGGGTGTGGTGGCTCACGCCTATAAATCCCAGCACTTTGGCAGGCTGAGGTGGGTGGATCGCTTGAGGCCAGGAATTCGAGATTAGCCTGGCTAACACAGTGAAACCCCATTTCCACTAAAAATAGAAAAAATTAGCTACACATGGTGGTGGGTGCCTGTAATCCCAGCTACTCTGGAGGCTGAGGCAGGAGGCTCACTGGAACCTGGGAAGCAGAGGTTGCAGTGAGCTGAGATTGTGCCACTGCACTCCAGCCTGGGTGACAGAGCGAGACTCCATCTCAAAAAAAATTAAAAAAAAGAATGCTGCCAAAGAAACTAGAGCTCATTGGCCGGGCGTGGTGGCTCATGCCTATAATCCCAGCACTTTGGGAGGCTGAGGCAGGAGGATCACCTGAGTTCAGGAGTTCAAGACCAGCCTGGCGAACAGGGTGAAACGCTGTCTCTACTAAAAGTACAAAAAATTAGCCAGGCGTGGTGGTGCACACCTGTAACCTCAGCTACTTGAGAGGCTGAGATGGGAGGATTGTTTGAGCCTGTGAGGTAGAGGTTTCAGTGAACCAAGATCATATCACTGCACTCCAGCCCATGTGACAGAGCCAGACCCTGTATCAAAAAATAAGCAAATAAAGTCATGGGACTGCAGGTGACCTTGGAGATGAATAAATGGAGAAGGGATACTGGCCCCAGAAGAGTCCCGGGCACCCCAACCTTACAGGTGGGGCTTAGGAGGGGAAGCAGGTGTGCTCCTGGTGTCCTCAGGGGTGTTTCCAGAGGGAGGGTGGAAAACGGAGAACGCACTGTCCCAAACGATTCTGAGACAGCCCATAGAATGAGGGCAGAGGAGTGATCGTTGGATTTGGGGTCACTGGAGACCCTGGCAAGTGCAGTTTTTGGAGCGTGATGCTTCTAAACCACCAAGAATGATCCTCAGAAAGGGTAGAAAGGCTGCGGCAGGTGGAGAAAGCACAGCTGCAGGACCAGTGCTGGAGAAGCCAAGCAGGGTGGCTCAGAGAAAGAGGGGGCCCTGGCAGAGCAGCGGCGGGAGGGGAGGCGCAGCAGGGGCCCACGCAGGGGAGCCACAGAACACTGACAGTGTCTGATTTCCGGGCTGACTGTTCCCACCAGCCTGGGAATGCCTCAAAGGCAGGATGCTCTGTCCTCATCTCATTATTCCCAGGACTTTACCCCATGGTCCAGCACACTGAGGTGCTCAGCAATGTTCATTAAATAAACGCATTCATCTTCTTGCGAGATGAAAACAAAATAGGTAGCTGTAATATAACCACTTTCTTTGTGGATTTTCCTATCTGGTGATCCCTCCCTCCCTCCCTCCCTCCTTCTTCTCTCTTCTTTCTTTTGTCTTTTTTTTTTTTAATTTTTGAGGTGGAGTCTATTGATCAATTGCCAGCGCGATCTTGGCTCACCAAAAACCTCCGACTCCCTGGTTCAAGTCATTTTCCTGCTCAGCCTCTCTAGTAGCTGGGATTACAGGCACGCGCCACCACGCCCAGCTAATTTTTGTATTTTTGGTAGAGACGGGGTTTCACCATGTTGGCCAGGATGGTCTCGATCTCTTCACCTCATGATCCATCTCAGTCTCCCAAAATGCTGGGATTACAGGGGTGAGCCACCATGCCCAGCCTCTCTCTCTCTCTCTCCCCCACTTTCTCTTTCTTTCTTTCTCCCTCTCCTCCCTCCCTCCCTCCCTCTCTCCCTCCCTCCCTTCCTTCCTTCCTCCCTTCCTCCCTCCCTCTTCTTCCTTCCTCTCTACCTCTCCTTCCTTCCTTCTTGCTTTTCTTGCTTTCTCTTTCCTCTCTCTCTCTTTCTCCCCCCCAACACCTCTCTCTTTTTCTCTTCCTCCCTCCCTCCCTCCTTTCTCTCTCTCTCTCTTTTTGTAGGGACAGGGTCTTGCTCTGTCACCCAGGCTGGAGTGCAATGGCACAATCATGGCTCACTGCAGCCTCCAACTCTTGGTCTCCAGCGGTTCTTCCCCCTCAGCCTCTCAAGTAGCTGGGCACACGCCACTACAGGCACAGGCCACCACACCTGGTTAATTTCTTTCTGTTCTTATTTTTTGTAGATACAGGGTCTTACTATGTTGTCTAGACTGGTCTTGAACTCCTGAGCTCAAGTGATCCCCCTCCCTCTGTCTCCCAAAGTGCTGGAATTACAGGCTTGAGCCACTGTGTCTGGCCTGATTTTTTTTTTTTAATATTGGAATGTTGTATTGTGTGTGAGTGTGTGGGTGAGCAGAGCAGACGCCACTCCAAACTCATGCTCACTAGCAAGCATGGGGACCAAGGGTGACGCAGGGTGCCCAGCCGGTCAGCAGCATGATGTGGATGAAAATGCGGGCCCCTGCGCGCTCCGGTTGGGCACGCTGCGGACAGTGACCCTGCCTGGGGTTTTGCAGATGATGTGCTCACCGTTCGATTGCTCATCCAGTGTTGTGTGAGCAGTGAAGGGCCAGATGCTAGTGTGTAGACAGAGCATGATCCTCTCCTTGTGTGTTTATAAGGTGGGCGCAGCAAGGACATGTTCATCAAAGACTCACAGCATTGGAGGGAGACCTGGTCTGTGGGTTTCCCTTGGGAGTGACATTTAGCAGAGACCTGGGGACTAGGAGATTTCACTAGGGGAAGAGATGCTGGTGGGAAGAAGGAGCCCTGTTTAGGGCTGAGCACGGTGGTTCATGCCTGTAATCCCAGCACTTTGGGAGGCTGAGGCAGGCAGATCACCTGAGGTCAGGAGTTCGAGACCAGCCTGGCCAACATTGTGAAACCCCGTCTCTATTAAAAATACAAAAATTAGCCACGAGTGATGATGGTGGTTGCTCCCAGCTACTCAGGTGGCTGAGACAGAAGAATCGCTCAAACCCAGGAGGCAGGGGTTGCAGCGAGTCTAGATGGTGCCACTGCACTCTAGCCTGGGCAACAGCAAGACTCCATCTCAAAATAAATAAATAAGAAGACAGCTGTTGAGGCCATGCAGTCGGCCCTGGAGGAAGCCCCCTGCCTGGGGGGAAGCACACTTAGCCATTCCCCTCCCTGCTGGCTGGGAGACCGGGCTGGAGTGGGTGACTTTATCGGGAGGGTTAGGGACTAAAAGGCAGACAGCACAACCCATGCTTCCGCCCCTCTGTGCCTCAGTTTCCCATCCTGGAAAATAGAGAGAAGTCCCCCTGCCTTCCTCTGGAGTGGATCATACCCCCGGCTGGGCTCTGTTCTTGGCAGTGGGGACGGTGGGTGTCACTGACGCCGCCCTGGTCCCCTGCCGAGCCCCTCGGTTGGCTGCTGGCCAGGGCAGGCTGGGGATCAGGAGCCTGATAGACTTAGAAGGATGAGTCCCAGGGACTCGGGGGTTAAGTTTTCTCCGGCCGGGCTTCCCCTGCCCTTGGCTGCCTCCCCAGCCCCTCGGAGTCCTTTGATGGCATTAGAGCCAACCTTTTCCAGATGTGCTGAGTAGAGGGGTTTGCCGGAACTCTCCGGGGGCTTCGTCTGCCTCCTTCATTCCCCTCTGCCAGACGGCCCCCTGCCAGCCAGCCTCCCCCTCTGGTTGGGTCGCCTGCCGTTCAGGACGGATGCCCGTGAGGCGACACAAAGTCCTAGATTTAAGTGCTTTCCTGAAACACGGCTTTTCTTCCCTGCTTCTCCTTCTTAGCGGGACTGTTCGGGTTGAGAAGCTCACCATGGCTGCCCACGCCAAGCAGTGGGGCCTTGCTTGGGTTGTATCTGCTGCCCCCACCACTGCTCCCAGGTGGACCGTGACCCTGGGCCAGGGGGCGAGGTGAGGCTTGGCAGGAGACTCTGCCCGCTAGACCCACTGTCCCTTCTGTCTGGCACTCAGGAATGCCCGGCTTGGATTCTGGGGAGGCTTGAGGCCTCAGAACTGCAATGGGAAGCCCCTTTCCCCTCCCTGCTGGCCCACGGCTATTAATCAAGAGATGAATGATCCTCTGCCTCCCACTCTGAAACCCCCACTCTCATTTCCTGTTGAGTCTCCAGCCTGACTCGGAACCTCCCAGCCTGTTTCTCCTCGTGGGGGTCCCTGGTGAGGAAGTGGAGGCCAGGGGAGGCGTGGGGGTCCGCGAAGGAGTGGGGGTGTGGGCGATGGAGGCTGAGAAAGTGAACATGCCCAGCGAGGGAGGGGGCATCTGGCTCCCCCAGGCAAAATCTCTGTGCTGGCAGAGTCATTCTGAGCAGGCGATGCCTGGATGGTACAATGTCCCCACAACCCAAGGCGGGTCCTTGTGATGCTTCTGGGTACATCCACTTTGGAGGCCAGAGAGCCAAGGCCTCCACTTACTCACCTCCAGTGATGAGGACTTCATTCCTCCTGGGAGTCCCCTCTTTTTTTTTTTTTTTTTTTGAGACTGAGTCTCACTCTGTCACCCAGGCTGGAGTGCGATGGCACAGTCTCTGCTCACTGCAACCTTCACCTCCTGAGTTCAAGCAGTTCTCCTGCCTCAGCCTTCCAAGTAGCTGGGATTACAGGCACGTGCCACCACATCTGGCTAATTTTTTTGTATTTTCAGTAGAAACTAGGTTTCACCATGTTGGCCAGGCTGGTCTCGAACTCCTGACCTCAGGTGATCTGCCTGCCTCGATCTCCCAAAGTGCTGGGATTACAAGCGTGAGCCACTGTGCCGGGCCAGAGCCACTGTCTTGGTTAGCCTTGCAGCTCCCAGACTGACTGCATTCAGGCACCCTGTTCATTGATTGCTTCGTTCTTTCCACCAGTCTTCATTGGGTGCAGACAATGTGCCTTGCCCTAAGCTAGGCAGGCGGTGCAGCCAGCGGCTCCGTGGAGGAGACAGATGTCAGACAAATAATTGCATAGATGGGTGTATAATCATAAGTGCTTAGGAGAGACATCTGGGTTCTTTGAGGGTGTAGATTGAAGGGGCCCAGCTTGCTGTGGGGTGGAAGGGATTGAGTGTGGGGTAGTCAGGGTGGGCTTCTAAGAGGAGCCAGCACTTTCACTGAGCTCTGGGAAGCTGCAAGTCTTGGGCAGAGACGGCCATGGCACACATGGCCGGCAGGGTTCTGAATGGGGGCGGAGCTCTGAATGGGGGCGGAGTTCTGAATGGGGGCGGAGTTCTGAATGAGGGTGGAGTTCTGAATGGGGCGGAGTTCTGAATGGGTGTGGAGTTCTGAATGGGGGCGGAGTTCTGAATGGGGTCGGAGTTCTGTATGGGGCCGGAGTTCTGTATGGGGTTGGGGAGGAGCTGGTGGCCCAGGAGAGGAGGAGGGATGGCCAAGGTTGACAGTAGCCAGATGGCAGAAGTCCACAAGGTTAGGCTTAGGATTTGGGTATTGTCCCAAGATTTTTTTTCTTTTAAGAGACAGGCCCTCACTGTTGCCCAGGCTGGAGTGTGGTGGTGCATTTACAGCTCTCTGCAGCCTCAAACTCCTGGAATCAAGCGATCCTCCTGCCTTAGCCTTCCAAATAGCTGGAACTACAGGCATGTACTACTACGTCCCACCAATTTTTTTTTTTTTTTTTTTTAGGAGACAGGGTCTGGCTATGTTTCTCAGGTTGGTGTAAAACTCCTGGACTCAAGCAGTCTTCCTACCTCAGCCTCCCAAGTACATGAGGACTGTAGGCATGCACCACCATGCCTGGCTAATTTTTAAATTTTTGGTAGAAATGGGGGTCTTGCTATGTTGCTCAGGTTGATCTGGAACTCCTGGCTTCAGGCGATCCTCCTGCCTTGGCCTCCCAAAGTGTTGGGATTGCAGGCATGAGCCACCGTGCCTAGCGCTGCCCTAAGATTGACAAAAAGCTAGGAGGAGTTCAAGGAGATTTCTGCTTTTAAAATATCACTTGGGGTGAGGCACAGTGGCTCATGCTTGTAATCCCAACACTTGGGAAGCCAAGACGGGAGGATCACCTGAGGTTGGGAGTTCGAGCCGGCCTGACTAACATGGAGAAACCCCATCTCTACTAAAAGTACAAAATTAGCTGGGCGTGATGGTGCATGCCTGTAATCCAGGCATCAGATGCCAATCTTGTTTTTGCCTCCAAAATCTAAGAGTGGTTAAAGTCTTAGGGGTAGGAGGGAACTCCCCCCACACAGGGCTGTGAGGCACCTGGCCACGACCTTGTCATTTGCCCTTGATGTTCCCACCAAACAGCAAAATCGACACTATCATGTGGCCAGTGAATCTGCAGGGAGCCTTGAGGAAGTTGATTTCTCTCCTAAAGCCTGGTGTCCTCAACTGAGTGCAGCCTCGAGGCTGTCAGAGGTTAAATAAAATATGTATGCCCTGTTTCTGAGGGAGGGCAGTCGCAGACTGGATCTGCCTTTTACAAAGTTTGCCTTGGCCAGGCGCAGTGGCTCACGCCTGTGATCCCAGCACTTTGGGAGGCTGAGGCGGGTGGATCACCTGAGGTGAAGAGTTCAAGGCCAGCCTGGCCAATATGGTGAAACACCATCTCTACTAAAAATTAAAAAATTAGCC
Source organism: Leontopithecus rosalia (assembly GCA_028533165.1). NCBI lineage: Eukaryota > Metazoa > Chordata > Mammalia > Primates > Cebidae > Leontopithecus > Leontopithecus rosalia. The sequence goes on from CM052649.1 coordinate 177,181,870, forward strand.
AGGCGTGGTGGTGCTTGCCAGTAATCCCAGCTACTTGGGAGGCTGAGGCAGGAGAATCGCTTAAACCCAGGAGGCGAAGGTTGCAGGAAGCCAAGATCACGTCATTGCACTCCAGTCTGAGCAGCAGAGCGAGACTGTCTCAGAACAAAAACGAAAACAACAAAAAATAACGTGGAACCCTTCAGAAGCTGTCAGGGTATGGTGCTTCCTCCTAGAATGGAAGGAAGAACCTAGAGACTGTGCACAGGATTAGTTTATTTAAAAAAAAAAAAAAAAAAAGAAGTTTGCCCAACTGGACCCTAGCTGGCAGTTCTCCATGGAGATAGGAGACCAGGCTCCTCATGTTTCTTCCAAGACTGGGAGATGGGCCACAAACGTGGGACCTGTCTTGCGCATTCAGGTGACACCCAGGGGGGCAACAAGCTGCTTCTGGCCCATTGGGCCGGTGACACAGAGCCACCTACTGGTATGCCCTGTGCCTGGACTTGGCAGTCATTGGGTCCCAGAGTGGCACAGGCCAGGCCCATGGAGTTCAGAATGAGGGGCTGAAAAAGACTGGCTTGGTGCAGAGGCTCTTGCCCCTAGTCCCAGCACTTTGGGAAGCCAAGACAGGAAGATCACCTGAGGTCAGGAGTTCTAGGCCAGCCTGGCCAACATGGTGAAACCCTGTCTCTACTAAAAATACCAAAATTAGGCTAAAAATATAAAATTACTCCTGTAATTTCAGCTACTCAGGAGGCTGAGGCGGGAGAATCACTTGAACCCAGGAGGCAGAGGTTTCAGTGAGCTGTGATTGCACTACTGCAATCCAGTGTGGGCGACAGTGTGAGACTTGGTCTCAAAGAAAAAGAAAAGAAAAAGAGTGTCGGGGGGGTGGTGGGGGGACAATGAGCTCAGTTCCTGAATCAGGGGCCTGAGATCAGTCCTCATGTTTAGATGGGAGGAAAAACGTTCCCCTGTACTGAAGGAACACTCGATTCCGCCTGGGTTCAGATCCTGGTTCCACCATTTTGACATAGTTGCTTAAGACCTTTGTGCCTCAGTTTCCTTGCCTGTAAATTGGGAATTATAATGACATCTGTTCTCAGTCAGCTTATGTAAACCACTGAGTATACTGTGAGCCTGCCATTGAAGCTGTTATTATATCTTTTGTTTTTTTTTTAAGACAGAGTCTCGCTCTGTCACCCAGGCTGGAGTGCAGTGGTGTGATCACAGCTCACTGCTATCTCTACCTCCCGGGTTTAAGCGATTCTTGTGCCTCAGCCTCTGAATAGCTGGAATTACAGGCGCCCAACACCATGTCCAGCTGATTTTTTGTGTGTTTTTAGTAGAGATGGGGTTTCACCATGTTGACCAGGCTGGTCTTGAACTCCTGGCTTCAGATGATCCACCTGCCTCGGCCTCCCAGCGTGCTGGAATTACAGGCGTGAGCCACCGTGCCGGGCCCATCGTATCTACTCTTGTTCTCATTACCATCTTTATCATTTCAGGCGTGGATTGAAGTGTCTGGTGCATCTGGAGGGCTCCCGGCTGGTGGGGGAGGGGCCAGAGGCGACTGTTTCAGGTGGAGAAGGGCCAGCACAGGTGGCTCAGCAGCCCGGACTCTCTCCTGTAGACAATGTGGACGGCCAAAGGGTGTGGGCAGGGAAAAATGAGGCCAGCTCTGTATTTTGCAAACCCAGCATCCACGCCTCCCTGCCGCCCTTAGAGCCTCACACCAGGCATCCTGGTCTCCCCGGTGTCCTCATCATACACACTGGGAAATCGGCTCAGAGAGGTTTAGGTACCTGTGCAATGCTGTGTAGTGAATTACCGGCCTGCATGCCTGAGCCCAGGGCTCCATTTACCCCATCTAGCGGAGGTTAAGGGAGGGCCTGGGTTCTGGGCGTCAGCTGTGCTCAGCAGGGTGCAAACAACAGCAGCTTTTCCCCTTCCGCTGCCCGGGCCTTGGGTGGATTCTGTAGTTTTTTAGTCTCTCGTGGTCGGAAGGAGTAATCTCATTTCAGGAATTAATTTTAAAACTGCCATTTTTAATCTAAACGAAAGCTTCTCCTCTCTCCCAGCTGGGCCTGCTTCTGGCTGGTAGATTTGCAGCAGTGAGAGGGTTGTGAGCCCTTTCTCTTTTTTCTAGGTCTTTCTTTCTTTTTTTTTTGAGACGGTGTCTCACTCTGTCACCCAGGCTGGAGTACGGTGGTGGGATCTCGGCTCACTGCAACCTCCACCTCCCAGGTTCAAGTGATTCTTCTGTCTCAGCCCCCTGAGTAGCTGGGATCACAGGCTCACACCACCATGCCCAGCTAATTTTTGTATTTTTAGTAGAGATGGGGTTTCCCCAGGTTGGCCAGGCTGCTCTTGAACTCCTGACCTTAAGTGATCCACCCGTTTCAGCCTCCCAAAGTGCTGGGATTACAGGCCTGAGCCACCGCACCACCTGTCTTTATTTTTCGCTTGCAGATGCTGATTAGGGGCCCCTTGGGGTGGGGAAGGAAGGGACCAGACAGAGGCCGGAGCAGACATTTTCACTCAGTTGATACTGCTGTCCGCTGTCAGGAGTCCCCGACAGCGACTCCTGTGATTTGCTGGTCCCCTTCGAGGGATGCGTTCTCGGATCTCCCAGGCATGACACCTGCCCAGCCTGGACATTTCCACCTTGTGGGGGCTGGGGGTCCCTGTCTGGCTGCCCAGTCAGGACTGTGCCCTCCACCTCTGACTTCCTGGGATCCTCCTTGCTGCTGGGTCACCCAGTCCCGGGTACCCCTCTTGCAAGCCCTACTTCCTTTGCAGGGTGCTGGGGTTCCACATCTGGCTGGTGTGAAATCCGAGCATATGCTTCAGAGGGGAGCTAGCTACTGTGCTCTGCCACAATTGTCCCCTCCAAGCTACAGTCAGAGTTCTCCCCAGCTCCCATGGCCCCCAAACTGGGGAAGGGGTATTGTACTCTCCTTGAAGTCCTCTTGGGGGTAAGTTAGGAAGCAGCTAAGTCTCCTTCCCTCTGAGGTGTCGGGTTGAGGGTCAGCACATTCTTCAAAGGAATCCCCACTCAGGACATTGCAAACCCCCGACCCTCCCCGCCATGAATTCTTCACTTTCTTTCTTTTTCTTTTCGTTTTTCTTTTTTTTTTTTGAGGCACAGTCTCACTCTGTTGCCCAGGTTGGAGTACAGTGGGGCCATCTCTGCTCACTGCAACCTCCGCCTCCCAGGTTCAACGATCTGCCTCAGCCTATAATCCTGAGTAGCTGGGATTACAGGTGTCTGCCACTAGCGCTGGCTAATTTTTTGTATTTTTAGTAGAGATGGGGTTTCACCATGTTGGCCAAGCTGGTCTCGAACTCCTAACCTCAAGTGATCCACCCGCCTGGGCCTCCCAAATTGCAGGGATTACAGGCATGAGCCACTGTGCGCAGCCTACTTTCTCTTATGTAGCCTGGAGATGGAGAAGCTAAGGCTGCCAGAACCGGTTTCACTGGACATAGCATTTCGTGCTTGGCTGATGCAGCTCCTCACTTTAAGGACACTCGGCACCTATGGCATTGTCCACCTTTGAGACCCCTCCTGAAATGGTGGGTGGATGAGTCTCGTTTTAGCACCATCCTATAACAGCAAAGAGGCATGCACGTGAACGTGAGAGTGTGCGTGACAGTGTGCACATGTGACTATCCAGTGTGTTGATAGCTGGGCACAGTGGCTCATGTCTGTAATCCCGACACTTTTGGAGGCCGAGGTGGGAGAATCACTTGAGCTCAGGAGTTTGAGACCAGCCTGGGGAACATAGCAAGACCCATCTCTGTAAAAAATTTTAACAAAAAGCTGGGCACAGTGGCTTATACCTGTAATCCCAGCACTTTGGGAGGTTGAGGCTGGTGGATTGAGGTCAGGAGTTCGAGACCAGCCTGGCCAACGTTGTGAAACCCTGTCTCAAGTAAAAAATATAAAAATTAGCTGCGTGTTGTGGTATGCCTGTAATCTCAGCTACTCAGGAGGCTGAGGCAGGAGAATTGCTTGAACCCAGGAGGAGGAGGTTGCAGTGAACCGAGATTGCACTACTGCACTCCAGCTTGGGTGACAGAGTGAGACTCTGTCTCAAAAAAACTCCAAACCAAAAAACAACAACAAAAAAAATTAGCTTGGCATGGTGGTACATGCCTATAGTCTCAGCTACTTAAGAAGCTGAGGCAGGAGAATCGCTTGAACCCAGAAGATGGAGGTTGCAATGAGCCTAGATCACGCTACTGCACTCCAGCCTGGGCAACAGAGTGAGACTCTGTCTCAGAAAAAAAAAAAGCCAACCAACCAAAAAAAAATAAATTAGCCGAGTGTGTTGGTGCATGCCTGGAGTCCCAGCTACTTAGGAGGCTGAGGCAGGAGGATCACTTGAAGCAGGGAGGTTGAGGCTGCAGTGAACCATGACTGCATGACTGCACTCCAGCCTGGATGACAGAGAAAGACCTTGTCTTCTCTGTCACTTTGGGAGGCCAAGGTGGGTGGATCACCTGAGGTCAGGAGTTCGAGACCAGCCTGACCAACACGGTGAAACTCCACCTTTACTAAAAAAATACAAAAAATTAGCTGGGTGTGGTGGCGGGCACCTGTAATCCCAGCTACTCAGGAGCTGAGGCAGGAGAATTGCTTGAACCTGGGAGGCAGAGGATGCAGTGAGTCAAGATCGCACCACTGCACTCCAGCCCGGCAGCAAAGCAAGACTGTCTCAAAACAAAACAAAAGATGCGGCATAGAAACATATTTGGGGTTTAAATATCTTGATTTTGTCCTTATCTTCCATGCGATGTTATGCTACAGTCTGGTTGGAAAGCCAGCCACATTATATAGGGTGAAAATAAAACCCATGTGATGAGGGTTTGTGGTTTGAAAGGCGTGACTCCCCAGACTCCTTAGATAGGAATTTGGGCAAGAGAAGGAAACAGTCAGGGTTCAGTCCTCAGGTATGTGAGCATGTTTTGCGTGTTAGTGTCAGGCTCAGTGTGTGTTTATGCCAGTGTGTGAGAAGGTGCGTGTGTGTGCATCATTGTGTAAGAGTGTGGCCAGGCGTGGTGGCGCATGCCTGTAATCCCAGCACTTTGAGAGGTTGAGGCGGGTGGATCACCTGAGGTCAAGAGTTCCAGCCCAGCCCGACCAACATGGAGAAACCCTGTCTTTACTAAAAATACAAAATCAGCCGAGCGTGGTGGCGCATGCCTGTAATCCCAGCTACTCCGGAGAGTGAGGCAGGAGAATCGTTTGAACCTGGGAGGCAGAGGTTAAGGTTAGCCCAGATTGCACCATTGCACTCCAGCCTGGGCAACAAGAGCGAGAGTCCATCTAAGAAAAAAAAAGGAAAGGGCCGGGCGCAGTGGCTCAAGCCTATAATCCCAGTACTTTGGGAGGCTGAGGCGGGTGGATCACGAGGTCAAGAGATCGAGACCATCCTGGTCAACATGGTGAAACCCCTGTCTCTACTAAAAAAATAAAAAAAAATTAGCTGGGCATGGTGGCGCATGCCTGTAATCCCAGCTACTCAGGAGGCTGAGGCAGGAGAATTGCCTGAACCCAGGAGGCGGAGGTTGCGGTGAGCCGAGATCGCACCATTGCACTCTAGCCTGGGTAACAAGAGTGAAACTCCGTCTCAAAAAAAAAAAAAAAAAGAAAAAAAAATATGTGAATGTGCATGAGTGAGTCTCAGGGTGCTGAGCGTGTGTTCATGTGTGTGTAAGTGTGCACGAGTGTGTTTGTGTGAGCGTGTTTGAGCGCATGCAAGTGTGCGAGTGTGTGAAGCATGTGTGTGCTCACGGGGGTGTGTGTTTATTGTGCAGAGTGTATTTGTACCGTTCAGACTCAGGATCATCATCCCATCCTGAGCCGCTTGCTGTGAGGAGGGCTGACCCTGGCACTACAGCTCTGCCACCCCCTCCCAGCCCCACAACTTGCACTGGGTTGCCCAGTTGCTCCCAAAGGCTGGGGCTTCTCTCTCCAGCTCACAGCTGTGGGCACCTCTCCTGGTTATCTCTGCCTCCTTACTAGAGACTTCCTACCCCAGCTGCACACAACCACGCCAGCCCCCAGATCTCCAGGAGAAAGCTGGAGTTTGCTGGAATGTTTACAAAACATGAGCGTAGGTTTTTGCTTTTTAAAAAAAGCAATGAGCGTAGCAGGATTTTTCAGATTCAGATCCGCGCTTCTGAAATCCAATTCATCACTCGTGTATTTTCCTGTCAACAGTGGGTCTCCAAACGTCACGCCTGCTGCTACCAATTAATTCAGGATTTTTTCATTCACTGATTAAGTTGCTCGATGTCAGCAGATTTAAATTTCGTGAAGTCATGTCGTTTTGTCTTCAAGGGGAGATTGTGCAAGCTCGATCAAGCAGCAGTTACGACAGTGCGTAAAGTGAATAATAAAAGCTGAATGCGTCTCCCTTGTGAAATTTGGTCATGCATTTTATATTCACTATTCTTGGAGTGTGACAAAATAGCGTCCAACTTATGTGTAAGAAAAATTTCAAAACTGTGGGAGCATGAAACTTTACCACGGGATTCAGAGCATTTTATAAGAATTTTTTTTTAATTCTTGCAAGAGTTCCACTACTGCTTTCCAAGTTTTTTCTTTTTCTTTTTTTCTTTTTAGAGAAAGGGTCTTGCTCTGTTGCCCAGGCCAGAGTGCAGTGGTTTGATCATGGCTCACTGTAGCCTCAAAATTCCTGGGCTCCAGTGATCCTCCCACCTCAGCCTCCCAGGTAACCGGGACTACAGGTGTGCACCACTGTGCCAGGCTCATATTTTAATTTTTAGTTTTTGTAGAGACAGCACCTTGGTATGTTGCCCGGGCTGGTCTCAAACTCCTGGCTTCAAGCAGTCCTCCTGCCCCAGCCTCCCAAAGTGCTAGGACTACAGGCTTAACCCCTGCTGCTGGCCTTATGTTTGAAGTTCTCTTCATTGAAGTGTCTCGCTCATCTGAGGATGAGGACACAGTTTTATCAATCTATGAGCACAGTATAACACAAAGTGGGTGTTAAACAAACATTCATTGTGTGAATCAACCAAAAGAAGTAATAATTGAGAAAAAGGTCAGAGTTAGTGGGTTGAGGATAGTTGAACATTTTGCAGGTTCTGCTAATGTCTTCCTTCTTTCTTTCTTTCTTTCTTTCTTTCTTTCTTTCTTTCTTTCTTCTTTCTTTCTTTCTTCTTTTCTTTCTTTCTTCTTTTCTTTCTTTCTTCTTTTTGAGAGAGAGTCTCACTCTGTCACCCAGGCTGGAGTGCGGTGGCACAATCTCGGCTCACTGCAACCTCCACTTCCCACTTTCAAGGGATTCTCCTGCCTCAGCCTCCTGAGTAGCTGGGACTACCGGCACCCACCACCATGCCCTGCTAATTTATATATATATATTTTTTGAGACAGAGTTTCGCTCTTGTTACCCAGGCTGGAGTGCAATGGCGCGATCCCGGCTTATCGAAACCTCAGCCTCCTGGGTTCAAGCAATTATCCTGCCTCAGCCTCTCGAGTAGCTGGGACTACAGGCGTGTGCCACCATGCCCAGCCAATTGTTGTATTTTTTAGTAGAGACAGGGTTTCACCATGTTGCCCAAGATGGTCTCGATCTCTTGACTTCGTGATCCACCCACCTCGGCCTCCCAAAGTGCTGGGATTATAGGTGTGAGCCACTGTGTCCAGCCTAGAGGGGACTTTATTTTTTAATTTTATTTAATTTGTTTATTTTTTTGAGATGGAGTGTCATTCTGTTGCCCAGACTGGAGTACAATGGGGTGATCTCAGCTCACTGTAACCTCCTCTTCCTAGGTTCGAGCAATTCACCTGCCTCTGCCTCCTAAGTAGCTGGGATTACAGGCACCTGTCACCATGCCAGGCTAATTTTTGTATTTTTGGTAGAGACGGGGTTTCACTATGTTGATCAGGGCTGGTCTCGAACTCCTGACCCCAGGTGATCCACCTTGACCTCCCAAAGTGCTGGGATTACAGGTGTGAGCCACCACGTCCGGCCAGGGACTTTATTATTATTATTATTTGTATAAAAGTATGAGTTATAAGTGCAACTGACTTATTGCACAGTGGTGAAGTTGGGCCTCTTAGGAAATCCATCACCCAAATAATATACTGTATTAGGCCATTCTTGCATTGCTATAAAGAAATACCTCCTAAAAAGAAAAAAAAAAAAGAAATACCTGAGACTGGGTAATTTTTAAAGAAAAGAGGTTATTTTAGCTCACAATTCTGCAGGTTTACAAGCATGGTGCAGGCACCTGCTTGGCTTCTGGGGTTGTCTCAGGGACCTTTCATTCATGGTGGAAGGCGAATTGGAATTCAGAGAGTGCCGGGGCTCCTGGGCATGGTGGCTTACGCCTGTAATCCCAACATTTTGGGAAGCCAAGGTGGGTGGAACACGAGGTCAGGAGATTGAGACCAGCCTGGCCAACATAGTGAAACCCCATCTCTACTAAAATACAAAAAATTAGCTGGGTGTGGTGGCATGCACCTGTAGTCTCAGCTACTTGGGAGACTGAGGCAGGGAAATCACTTGAACCCAAGAGGTAGAGGTTGCAGTGAGCCTAGACCACCACTGCACTCCAGCCTGGTGACAGAGGGAGACTCCATTAAAAAAAAAAAAAGAAAGAAAAAAGAGAGCGAGCAAGTGGGGAGGTGCCACACATTTTTAAGCAACCAGATCCAGAACCCACTTATCACCAAGGGGATGGTGCTAGACCATTCATGAGGAGTCTGTCCTCCGATCTAATCACCTCCCACCAGGCTTCAGCTAGTGCTGGGAATTATTACATTTCAACCAGAGATTTGGAGTTTGGACAGATATCCAAGCTATATCATGTACATCGCATTCGTTACCTACCCACTCCCCTTCTGTGTCTCCATTATGTACACATTGTTTACCTCCCTCTTATAACTGAGAACATGCAGTCGGTATTTGTCTCTGTGTCTGGGTGGTTCACGTAAGATAACAGCCTCCAGTTCCATCCAGGTTTAGATCACAGCTGACACAGAGAGGGATGGTGACTTGTCCAGGGTCACACAGCTGTCACTGCCCAAGGGGCTCACCTTGCCGGATGCCTAGACAGAGCTGATTTTTTTTTTTTTAAAGACGGGTTTTCACCATGTTGGTCAGGCTGGTCTTGAACTCCCAACCTCAGGTGATCCGCCCGCCTTGGCCTCCAAAGTGCTTGGATTACAGGTGTGAGCCACCACACCCGGCCAACAGAGCTGGTTAATCAAGACGGGGGAATTGCAATAGAGAAAGATGGCAGGTTTTTGCCTGTAATCCCAGCACCTTGAGAGGCTGAGGTGGGCAGATCACTTGAGGCCAGGAATTCAAGACCAGCCTGGCCAACACGGTGAAATCCCCTCTCTACTAAAACTACAAAAATTAGCTGGGCGTGATGGCGCACACCTGTAGTCCCAGCTACTCGGGAGGCTGAGGCGAGAGGATTGCTTGAACCTGGGAGACAGAGGTTGCAGTGAGCTGAGATCGCATTACTGCACTCCAGCCTGGGTGACAGAGCGAGACTCTGTCTCAATTCAAAATAAAAAAAAAGAAAGTAATTTGCGCAGAGCCAGCTGTGCGGGAGACTGAGGTTATTATTACTCAAATCAGGTTCCTGAGCATTTGGGATGGAGTTTTTCAGGATAATTTGGTGGGTAGACGCTTGGGAAGTGGGGAATGCTGACTGATCAGGTTGGAGATGGAATTGTTGGGGGAGTGGAAGTGACGTTTCTTGCTGTCTTCTGTTCCTGCATGGAATTGCAGCACCGCTAGAGCGGGATTACTGGTCTGGGTGCTATCAGCTCGTTAATATATGCCCACGGCGTTTCTAGATATCCAAAGCATCTCAGGCACTGACCTTAGGTTTTATAACAGCGGTGTTATCCCCAGGAGCAATCTGGGGAGGTTCAGACTCTTGCAGCCATAGGCTGCGTGACCCCTAAACCATCATTTCTAATCTTGTAGCGAATTTATTAGTCCTACAAAGGCCAACTGGTCCCCAGACAAGCAGGGGAGTCTTTCTGGGAAAGACATATTATCAATTTTGTTTCAGAGTCAAACCATAAACTAATTTCTTCCCAAGATGAGTTCGGCATACTCCCAGCAATGAACAAGGACAGCCTAGAGGTTAGAAGCAAGATGGAGTCGGTTAAGTCTGATCTCTTTCACCGTCATAATTTCCCGTTATAATTTTTGCAAAGGCAGTGGCAGAGCCAGTGAACAGGGAGCCCGTCAGGGGGGTTCCACGCCACCGGGGCTTCCAGGAGCCCTGGCTGGGCAGAACAACCTGGCCCATCTTTGCAGGAGTGGGGTCTGGAAGTGGGTGGGCGGGAGCTCAGGCCCTGCTGACGCTGTCCATGTGTTAGTTACAGGACTCTGATCAGACCCACCTACAGAGTGTCCTACCGCACGGTGACCGCGCTGGAGTGGAGGTGCTGCCCTGGCTTCACCGGGAGCAACTGTGAGGAGGGTAAGTCTGCAGGAACTTGGGGTAAGGGGAGGGGGCAGGGGGCCAGGCACGGGGCAGGGGGCCAGGTACGGGCCAGGCTGGCGTTTCTCCCTCCTCTGGCTTCCTCCTGCAGGCAGCTCTCCTTTCCTCCACAGCTTGAAATTCTTTCCTTTCTCCCAGTCACCTCTGAAGCAAATGTTGTGGATGGCCCTGGCCAAACGAGGGTGAAGCTGCCTGCCCTGCCCCCGGGCACTGAGGCAGGTCCCAGTTTGCATTGGTTGGGTAGTGGAATGCAGAAGCCGGAAACAATGCTGGTGCCAGGGAAGGGGATTTGCTTTCTAGCCGGTTTCTTCCGTTTCTGGCTCCAATGCACCTAGAACCCCCGGGGCAGACGGAGTTGGATATCTGGACTCTGAGCAAATTCAGATAAATTCTCACCAACCCTGAGGCCATGTAGTTTGTAGACTGAGGCAGATAGGCTGACCAGTAGCAGATAGACACTCACCCAGCTGCTTTCTTCCCTGCTGGTGTTTAGCCCGGGGGCTTGGGCTCAGCCTGGCTCTGGAGCCTGAGAAGGTCAGACAACAGCACTTCGGTGGGCCAGCAGTGGCGGACAATCCCCCTTCACTTCTGGCCGGGGAAATCAAGTCCTGCCTAATGAACAAGTTTGCAGCCCACTTTGTTTCCCAGCATGGCTGGATGGGTCTAGAGGATGAGGCTCAGGGGTCAGATATTTTTTTCTTTTTTTTGTCTGAGACAACGTTTCACTCTATTGCCCAGGCTAGAGTGCAGTGACATGATCATGGCTCACTGCAGCCTTGAACTGCTGGGCTTGATCAATCCTCTCACTTCAGCCTCCTGTGTAGCTGGGACTGCAGGTGTGCACCACCATAGCTAGCTATTTTATTTATTTATTTATTTATTTGAGAGGGAGTTTCACTCTTGTTGTTGGAGTGCAATGGCTCGATCTCGGCTCACTACAACCACCGCCTCCGGATGTCAAGCAATTCTCCTGCCTCAGTCTCTAGAGTAGCTGGGATTGCAGGCATGTGCCACCACACCTGGCTGATTTTGTATTTTAAGTAGAGACGGGGTTTCTCCATGTTGGTCAGGCTGGTCTCGAACTCCCAACCTCAGGTGATCTCCCCGTCTCGGCCTCCCAAAGTGCTGGGATTACAGGTGTGAGCCTCTGCACCCTGCCCCAGCTATTTTTTTGTATGATTTTTAAAGACAGATTTTGCAGTATTACTCAAGCTGGTCTCCTCGGCTCAAGCTATCCTCCCACCTTGACCTCCCAAAGTGCTGAGATTACGGGCATGAACCACCCTGCCTGGCCGGAGGGGTCAGTTTTGTATTTGGAAACAGTAGCTGTCTTCCACTTTCACTTTCTGACAAAATTCTCTTCTCTGTCTTCTTATTACTTACTGATTTGATTGCAGTATCCATCTGCTTTGAGTGTAATCTGCCTAAAGCGCTCTTTGGGTTACAAAGCCGAAATTGACAGAAATAGCAAGACTCCGACAATTGCTTCAGGGGGCCTCTGGCCCAGAGCAAAACTAAAGGAAAGGGGCTGGGAGTCCATGGAGTCCAACAGGTGCCACTGTCCTGGTTGATGAGGTGCCTGATGCTGACAGGGGAAGCTGGGCTATCCTGTTGTTACAGGACTGACTTGGACCCTTCTTGAGAGAGGCGCAGGAAGGAACTCTAAGGTAAAGGGGTGAGGGGATGCCAGGCTTCTATGCAATGGGCCAGCCCTGGCATAATACTATGGTGTTGAAGGACCACAGCTCACAGGTCCCTCATGGAAGCCTGAGCCTTTCAATGCCAGGACCTGGATCCGTTATTCTGGTCAGCACCATGTCTGGTCCCCCAAACAGGACGGAGCAGACCTGCCGTCTAGATTCTACCAGAGCCCAAGGAGGTGAGTGTTTCTAGGGAAGTGATTAGTTTATACTTAGGTGAGTACCTGAGCCTGTTTCAATGATCAATAAAATCAGCAATGTTAGGTTCACACCTGTAATCCCAGCACTTTAGGAGGCCGAGGCTGGAGGATCGCTTGAGTCCAGGAGTTTGCGATCAACCTGGGCAACATGGTGAAACCCTGTTTCTACTAAAATATACAAAAATTAGCCAGGTGGGGTGGCATGTGCCTGCAGTCCCAGGTACTTGGGAGGCTGAGGTAGGAGGATCACTGAGCCTAGAAGGTTGAGGATGCAGTGAGCTGAGATCAAGCCACTGTACTTCAGCCAGGGCAACAGAGCAAGACCTTGTCTCAAAAAAAAACAAAAAAAATCAGCAATGTTGGGAAGCTCATCTGAGCCAGAGATTTTACTGTGGCTTGGTCCCATAGACCACGGCAGCCTGCAGTAAGGTACTTTATGAACTTCTCTCTGGGCTCACCATACAAGTCGCTTCCAGAGGCCCTCTCTCAGCATTAAGAAGGTTTCAGAGGCTGGACACAGTGGCTCACGCCTGTAATCCCAGCACTTTGGGAGGCCAAGGAGGGAAGATCTCTTGAGGTCAGGATTTCAACACAAGCCTGGCCAATATGGTTAAACCCTGTCTCTACCAAAAATACAAAAATTAGCCAGGCTTGGTGGTGGGCACCTGTAATCCCGGCTACTTGGGAGGCTGAGGCAGGAGAATTGCTTGAACCTGGGGAGCAGAGGTTGCAGTGAGCCAAGATCGTGCCACTGCACTCCAGCCTGGGCAACAGAGGGAGATTCTGTCTCAAAAGAAAAAAAAATGTTTAAGTGGTCATTCTCCTTCAAGTACATAGTGAGCACTGTTTGTTATGGGTTTTATTGAGCTCATTTAAAGAGGGAACCGGCAGAATTACAATACCTCCCAGGAACCAAGTACCAGGGCCAGAGCTCCCTTAGGGTAATGTTAATTCTTTGTGTGTGTATATATAAAATATGTATATTACATATTATTATTGAAATATGTAATATATAGTCATTGAGATATATAATATATAAATTCTATATATTCTATATTCAATAATATAGAATTATTGGATTATATATTCCATATTCTATATGAATATGGAACATGGAATAAATATATACATATTTTATTCTATATGAATATGGAATATATAGAATATAATTCTTATGAATATGAAATATAGAATAACATATGTCACATCGAATTCTATATGAATATGGAATATATTATTAATAATAGATATTCCAGTAACATATATTGTTAAATAATTATTGATATTGATTTTTGATAATAATTAATATTATTAAATAA